>OY101441.1:96791917-97521674 GCA_956483585.1 Gymnocheta viridis | reverse complement strand
AGGAAAAATGTGCATACCTTAACCCTTTAACGGTCGATGGTGTTAAATTCGACCCCATGATATTTTGTGTTATGAGGCGGCAGCGTGTTCGGTTTTGCTTAAAGTGAAGTCGTGGTGGGGGTTCGGTTTTGCTTAAAGTGAAGTCGTGGTGGGGGGGTTCGGTTTTGCTTAAAGTGAAGTCGTGGTGGGGGGTTCGGTTCTGCTTAAAGTGAAGTCGTGGTGGGGGGTTCGGTTTTGCTTAAAGTGAAGTCGTGATGGATGTTATTTTTGTTGAAGTGAAGTCGTAACATTTAATGTGTTCGTTAGAGGGTTAATACAATATGAATTAAACTACATTAGGGCGGTTTACGAAAGTCTGTGATTTTTTTGCTAGTATTTAATAAATAAAATTCATTTACTGCGGTATATATTAATATCCCTAATACTACTACTCGTGTTTGGTCGGGGTTTGGTCGGGGTTTGGGTGGGGTTGGTTAGGATTTGTATACCAATTTTGTATGAGAAAACTAACAACGATGATTTAAGTGGCACCCTATTGTATTGTTGTTCTGTTGTTAAAAGTTCTGTTGTGGTTTTTTCTTTTTCGTTGATATGTATGAATGTGTGTGTTTGAAACAGTTGATTTAATTAAGTTGTTTGAATACAAAAGCTTGATCCTAACCATACACAAGAAAGTTGATAAGAAATAAAAACCCAAAAATAAATATACTATTTATGTATGTATTTATATATATATATATATATTATTTATTAATGTGCTTGAAATTTTTATAATATAATAAACAATAGTAAAAAATAAATCTCATATTGAATATATATATATATATATATATATATATATATATATATATATATATATATATATATATATATATATATATATATAATAATATAAATATGTATAAATAAGTATTGTATTTGTAAAAGAAAAAACTTTTTTTATGATTTACACTTTATTAAAATTTCAATTTTTGTTTATTTTGAAATGTCCCCAAGCATAGGTATTAATACCATCTTCTCTTATATAACGTTTATTATCATCATAACTTAATACAACTTTTGATATTTGTTGTGTATAAATTTCATGTAGGATAGATTTAAATATATACATTTTATCGTGATATATGGTTTTATCTATCAAACAGTTACGGTAATCATTTATAGTTAGTTTTTTTAAAGCAGAGTTTTTTACGCCTTTAGCTTTTTTGATTTCTTCTTTATCGTCAACAGCTATTGAATATACTTTTGATCGAAGCCCAATAAATTCTAGCATTACATGCCCATTATTCTCGTCTTTCATCATTCCCAAGACTTTTTTGTTTTGCAAGGGGAAATTGAAAACATTGTTAATTGAATAGTCTGATGTATCAAAGTTTAGATGAAGATCATTGTAAATATCTTTATAAAAATCGTTTGTTCTTATTGTGTAAATTAAAGAATATCAGTATCATATAATTTAATTTTAAATTTTCATTAAACTTTGTCTGCATATACTGATAGTGAAAGTCATAAATTTTATATTTAGATAGTTCTAGAACTGAAAACCCTAAATATATAGGTTTATTAATGTTACGCTATCCATACTCATTTGAATTGCAATCATATTATCCGTAAAATGTGTTGAACTATGAAAATTAGGTTTTGCTATAAGAGCTCGTGCGCCCAAACGGTTGTGTTCACTCTCCCAAGCATTAACGATTTTTACATTTTTACGTTTTTCAACATTTTCCATAGTTTTACCGTATACCGCATTATTTAAAGTTTAAAAATTTTTTTTTCCAAACTCATTTTTGGCATTGGTTCGATGAAAGGTGTTTAAATCGATATACTGTTTCAACCAAGTTGATTGTTTAAATCTTAATATTCTATGAATTTTAACTAATTTTAAACCATTTCTAATACACTGTTGAAGATTTCGATAGTGATTATATATGATTTTTTGTTAGTTAAATCGGGAATTAGTTTCTTTAACGCGTGCTCATAATCAGCAATAGTACATTCTTTATTATTTAATGTAGAGAAAAACTGTTCACGAGAAGGTAAGACATTTTCATTTAATTTTTCAACTGAATCGATATAATCATAAGGAAATATACCTTTTCTTTTCAAAAGATTAAACTCTAAATGCATTTGGATATATTGATTGCAGTGTTTTAAAGTTATCGTCATGCATATAATTAGATAATTTATCTAAACTAGACGACATAAATTTAAAAGAATCGAGAAAACGTAATTCTAAATTATATTTGTCAGTTATTTGAATTCTTTTTCTAACAGATATATACAATTCTTTATTAAGTGGTATAACATCTATATCACCCGGATAATCTGCTAGAGCCTTTATAAACAAATGACAATCATAGCCTGAAAAGTTATGAAAAATTATTGGAATAAAGTTAGGTAATTGATAATTAATATTACATTTCCAATGAGCTGGACCGCGATATTGACCAGTTAAATGACAATGATCAGCACATCTATCATCATCATCTAGAATTTGTTTACATATATGACACTCATTAGTATTATAATGTTTTTCAACTTCATGGGGTAATAGAGAATTCATTGACACTACTTTCATTAGAAAGTTTGTACACAAAAAACGTGCATCCTCAATCAAATTTTGAACAAAATCTTTAACAACATCGTCACCCGTATACGTTCTAAGCTTATTCAGTTTAGAATCAAAAGATGATTTTATGTAGTAGCTGTAAGCTATAGGTATATGTTTTTGAATGCTTGTGATATTATTAGAATTTTTGTTGTTCATTTTACTTAATATACATTCAAAATCCGCATAGATAACAAATGGTACATCTAATTGATTTTTGAAATTTTTGAACTGCAATATATTATCATCCTTAAGACCCGAAGGCATTTTGGTGACAATTTTATTGCATTCTTGTTTATGTTTTAATAACAAGAGTTCACTGCTTGAATAGTGTAAGCAAAAATTCCTAGATGTTTTCAAACTTGTGTACTCAATAAACGACTTATGTTTCTTATCCAAACATAATGTGATTCATCGTTTTTCATCATCTTGAATGTATAGTAAATTGATATGATTAATTTTTTCATCAGCTGTTTTATAATATGGTCCAAACGATTTCTTTTTTTATCACATCACATCCAAAAAACATTCACGCTTATATTTAAATTGTATTTCTCAAATATCTTAATATCAGCAATAGATAGAGGAAAGGTTAAGTTGGTGAAATCAATTGTTATCCCATTTGTTAGTGTTATTAAGCTTTGTGTGATAACGTTACTATAATGTAAATATTTTGAATTTAAATTATTGTTTTTCTAATGCAGCTATAAGAGACCATTTGAAACAATAATTATCATTATTTTTAATGTTGACGCACGCTTTTTTATTTCTGATAAATATTGGTAGTTCTAAATATTTAGATTGCTTTTATAGGACAATACTTGTTAACGTTTATTTCAATTTTGTTGATACAAACTAGAGACCAACCACTGTCTCTCTCTTGAAATTTTGCTGCTATTTCTATACTATGATTATCGTACATGTTTTGATAGATCTTGTTCTAATTGTACTATTACCATTTTCGATTGAAAAGATTTTCATATTAATTAGTGCGCTATCATCAATTTCAATTTCATTAGTTTTTGAGAATTTTATATATTCTGCAAAAAACTTCTATATTAAATTTTTATATTTTGATGTTCTAATAACATATTTTTTAAAATATTTATAATACTTTCTTTTGCATTCGAAAATAAAATGTTTATTGAAAGCTCATCTACCTTTTTATTTTCGTATACAAAAGTTTGAATACGCTTAGAAAATAAATTTTTACTTATATATATATCGTTGTTTATAAACAAACGATTATTATTTTTTTTATGATCATTAGTTCGCAAATGATGAGACCAAGAACCTTTTCTTATATTTAATTTACAAGTTTTCACATCGTATATAGCTACATGATGGAGTTTCTTCAATATTTTCATTTTTTAAATTTAGTTTTGTTTTGTTTGATTTTGGCTCAATATGTTTTATTATTAAAATGTCTCTTAAAATTAAATTTGGATGCGAAAAGGACATTCCACATACTTCACAGATGTATATGATATAACACCAGAAATGGAATGGAAATGGTTTTTCATTTTTATAAAGTTCCTAATTTATTAAATACGTGAGAAATTTTAGATTTTGGAGGCTTTTATTGTTACATATGTTTTCATAATTTTAAAAAAGTTTCTGTTTCGAGGTGTATTTACACACAAATGTACATACAATCATGCTGCTTCATCTGTAATAATGGGTGGTGTAGATATTGAGGAATCAGAAACTCTTGATGTTCTTGGCATGAAAATTAAATGTGATGTTCGATGGACTGATCATATTTTTCAGGTTTCAAAAGAAGCATTCAAGTGCCTCGGCTTTCTAAGACGGTGTAAGAGATACTTCACTCCATCTGATCTCCTTAATATTTACACCACCTATATCCGACCGAAAATGGAATACAACTCTCATGTATGGGCCGGTGCTTCAAAGTCTATTTTGAAGATACTCGACCGGGTACAGGAGAGGGCAAAGAAGCTCATCGGTGACAGTAGGGTAGCCAACTCTATTGACTCACTGGAGCATCGACGCAATGTGGGATGTATTTCACTGTTTTATCGTTACTACAATGGAATGTGCTCTAATGAAATCAGGGAACTTGTTCCCGAAACCCGCTCATTTGTACGAACAACACGTTCTTCGTTAAGAGCGCATCCATTTGTGGTTGATATGCCAGTGGATCGCACTACGCATTACAGAGAAAATTCGTTCTTTAGCCGAACAGTTCGCATGTGGAATAAACTTCCTGCAGAGGTCTTTCCTGTTACTTTTAATGTGGGAAAATTCAAATCGAACGTCCACAGACACTACTCCCTTTATCCTCCTTTCCATAACCAATTTTCCTAGTTCCGGCACAATGCATTGCATATGTAGGGGTCATCCCCTGAGTGCTGGTCCAAGTTAAAAAAAAAAAAAAAAAAAAAAAAAAAAATGTGTTTTTTATTTCATCATCATCATCGTCATCTTCTTCTTCTTCAGTACTGTCATACAAGTTGTTGTAGAATACATATAGCTTCTTCTTTTTAATGATTAGAGTATATAATCCATTCACTTCTTTAACTTTCTTTAAAATGTGTGGATTTGCGTTTAGATTTTTAGTAATAATCAGAAATCGTTTAGGTAAATAAATATGATATTCTTTATTTACAAGACATCTTATACTTTCACCATATTTTGTATCTACTCGTTCTATCTTGTTGATTTCATATGCAGTATTTTCTTCCATATCCTTTAAAGGTAAGTATATAATATTAGGATTTTGAAACAATTTTCTTAAACTTGCTCTCATTATTTTGCTTTTAACTTTT
This sequence comes from Gymnocheta viridis, assembly GCA_956483585.1. Taxonomy (NCBI): domain Eukaryota; kingdom Metazoa; phylum Arthropoda; class Insecta; order Diptera; family Tachinidae; genus Gymnocheta; species Gymnocheta viridis. The sequence goes on along the minus strand of OY101441.1, from coordinate 97,516,274 downwards.
CACCGTAAAACGAATTTTCAAACTGATTCTTTATATTCAATAATTGATACTATAAGGTGTTTTTAGTTATTTCAATAACTTCTTATCAATTGCGGTTAAGTATACATGTATGCATATATATATATATATATATATAAAGAGATTCAGTTGAATTAAAAAACTTTGTTAAATATGTATTGGGGTCAATTTTTAAAAACTGGTGATAAATATTGTACTTGTCATGCACAGTGGAAAACTTTTCAAATAATAAATGCAGTAGTTTTGGATATTATAATGCAGGTGTTCCTAACCGCAGAAGGAGGGACAAGAACTCAAATTTTTTCTCTTAATAGAGGACAAGAAATGCCAACAAATATTCCAATATTTCATTTTAGTCACAATCAACATATAAAAATTGAGGTTATCGGTGGTATGATATCACTAGTTGGAACAGTCTATGAGGGTGGTTTTAAAGATATAAATGTACACTCATACAAACCATCATGTGTTTATAGTGAAATAGATGAATATGCAACTAAATCTTATAATGGTAAGACTGGTATCCATTCATTGAATAAAAATCAACGAAAACCTCCCCTCCCCCAGAAAATGGTTAATAATAGTATAGTTAAGAAAGCAGCTGGTGGTGCTAGCGGTGGTGATGACTCATATCAAATATGAAGATTATTAAATTAGTATATAAATTTAAGAAACAATTCTTATCATCTCATTCAAAAATATATCGCTAACCTAAGAACATATATATTAAAAAGAAAAACTAAAATGAAAAATATTTTTATCATATTGTTTTCATATATCTATATCATACAAGTGTTTTCAGCTTCATTACCTATTGATTTGAGTGAAAATGAACTTAAAAATACAGAATTTGCAATTAAATTACCAAATAATGATACTGTGAGCATACAACTAAATTTCAAACTTTTAAAGTTTACTAATGATTTAAATAAAAACATCGAGTCAACAATAACAACAACAAAAACAGAATATAAATCAAACGAAGAACAAGAAGACTCCTCACCACCACCAATAAATCAATCTTTTACTGTCGAACAAGCTATTGAAGCATTTAGGCAAGATTTAGTAAAAAAAGAAAAAAATATTGCAGGAATAATTGAAAGTTCGGCTCCATTTTATAGACATTTTCAACTTCAATACAAAGATAATATAAAATTGAGAATCCGTTGTACATATGACAGCAATTACTTGAAACGTCGATTAAATATTTCATGTTTCGAATACCGTCAAGTTGAATACGAGAGAATTTTAAGTAATGGTGAAATTGAGACGGTTTCTGAGGATGATACTACATACCGATCCGATATGACATTAATCAACATTCAAGATTATACCCATGATTTGGATATGGAAATATTATAAATTAACTAATATGATGAAATACATTTACTACTACTTAACATAAACTTTGTTGTTGATGTGTTAAGAACATTTATTTAACATAAATAAAAAAATTAAAATAAGAAAAATAATGAACAATCAGTTTTATTCGAAAATTTTACATGACTTCTTGAACGAAGAAAGGTTTTTGTGGTATGAACATGAGATTATTTTGAAGAAATTAAAAACTCAATTCGATGAATATGCATTTTATAAGAAAAGTAAATCAAAATTTGGATATCATTACACCAATTGTGTGTGGTCCAACGATGAAACAACTTGTGGACCTGATACCTGTAAATGTTCCCTTATCGATAAAAGTTGGGAACAAGCATTATGTATAATGAATTTTTATAATAATTTAAAAACATAGACTTTATAAACAGTTCTACAGTCGTCGTTGTGACTTGATTAGTACTAAACAATGTCGGAGGAGAGAATTTTAGTTGTAGACGTACAAGGTTTTTATCTCAACAATAAATTCATTGTAAAAGAACTGAGTATTTCAATTGATGACTCACAAGTTCAAACATTTATTATTAAACCACCTTTTCCATATTCATTGTTGACAACAAAAGAAAAAGATTCAATTAATTGGCTTTATAATCATCATCATGGATTAAAATGGAAAGATGGCGATTCAACCTTAACAAATATTATGGAATATTATATTGCGCATGTTAAAGATAAAAATTTTATTTATTATGCTAAAGGATTAGAAAAAATTAAGTGGATTCAAAATATTTTTAAGGATAAAATTAATTTTTATAACCTAGATGATCTAAATTGTTCAAATTTAAAAACATTATATAAAAATGATAAATCTATAAATGTTTGTTCTTATCATAGGAAATATTGTATATGTGCTCAAAAAAATGTAATACTCTTAAGAAAGTTTATTAAATCAAATATTAATAAAGAAAACATAAAATTATAAAAGATATTTTTTTATTTATTATTTAACACTTAAATCAGATAAAATAATCATCAAACATCAGTTCATTCTGAATACTTGTAATGTCAATAACGATCTCTTTAACCGGAAACACTTCAACTTTGGTTGGAGAATATTTTCCTCCAATTGAACTGTCTACAAATTATGTTTGTGGACTTATTGATTTTGTAGCATTCAATTCCATACCCAATGTAGATGTTTACAACAATTTGTTTCATATAGGAAATCATGTTATTACTATTCCAGTTGGTTCATACGAACTTGAAGATTTGATTTTTTCCTAAACTCAAGCTTAAACGATATTGATGAACCAATTTATCTAAAAATTGAAGCTAACAATAACACACTTAAAACTGAAATAACCTCATCAATGGATATAGATTTTTCACAACCAAACAGTATAGGAAAGTTGCTCGGATTTAGCAAAAGAAAATTAGAAGTAAATTCAACTGAATATTATAACACTGATCAAAATCTTCAAAATGATAAATCTTTGGAAGTGGTGATTGTAGATATTAATCAATTGAATACTACAAGGTTATTTGAATCCGATTTACCTACACATATTACGAATGTTAATACAATACGCATTGAAAGCAACTTAACAACCGGTTCATTTATTAATAATACTTCGAATCATACTATTCATGAATTTCCTCTTGATGTTCCTCCAGGATATAAAATAAACGAAAAACCTCGAAATGTTATTTATTTACCCGTCAACTGTCAGCAAATAAACAACATAACGATTAGAATCTTAAATCAAGACGGTGAACTTATAAATTTTAGAGGAGAAAAAATCACTCTTAGACTCCACTTCAAACCAGAATAATGATCATTTACAATAAAAACATAGTGCAAAGAGGATTTCCATTCAATCCCTCATCAACTCACATTCGAGAAAGTATAAAAAATAAAAAACTGTTGTCCTCATCTAATACAGAATACTTAAAATCATTAGGATTTAATCTTCAACCATGAATGAAATACTAAATGTCCTTCAAAAACCTATATATGATGAGAGTATTGTAAAAAGAGAATATCATAGTTACTCTCCATATCTAAAATCATTCAACAACAATGATGAAATTCGTATACCAATTCAAAATCAGGATCTCTTTGTCTTACCCAGTGAGAGTATGATTTACATTCATGGTTTTATAGTAAAGAAGGAAGCAAACAAAGAGGTTCCAGCTATAGATGTGAAATTTAAAAACAACTTTGTTTCATATTTGTTTGATGAAATTCGTTATGAAATTAATGGTTTTGAAGTTGATCGTACACGCAAACTTGGAATTTCATCCACCATGAAAAATTTTGTATCATTGAATAAGGCTGAAAGTGCTACACTAAAAAACGCTGGTTGGTGTCTTAACGAAACTTTTGTTTTAGAAAAAAGTCATTTTAGCTGTTGTATACCTCTGAAAATGTTGATGGGGTTTGCTGAAGATTATAACAAAATACTATTAAATTCGAAACATGAGCTCATTCTTCAACGTTCTACATCCGATGAGAGATCATATTATTCTACAAATACAACTGATCAGTTGAAATTAACAATTCTGGATATAATATGGAAAATGCCGCATATTCAACTATCAGACTTTGCAAAATTGGAAATGTTTAAGATAATCAACAGCAAAAATTCTATACCAATTGCATTTCGTAGTTGGGATTGTCATGTAAATCCTGCACTACCAACGAATACAAAGGTTTTATGGAATGTGAAGCTTTCTCCACAAAACGAAAGACCACGATTTCTTATAATTGGTTTACAAAAAGAGAAAAGTAAAGAACAAGGAAATATATTTGACCATTGTAATATCTCTAATTTAAAAGTATATCTAAACTCAGAGTCATATCCATATGATGATTTAAATAATCGTTTCGAAATGGGTCAGTATTCTGTACTATATAATATGTATGCAAAATTTCAACAAAGCTTTTACATGCGAGAACCTGAACCATTGCTGGATGTTAACGATTACAAGTCTTACGCACCGCTTATTGTTGTTGATGTTTCACATCAAAATGAAACTGTTAAAATTGGACCTATTGATGTACGAATTGAATTTGATACTGAAGCAAACAAACCAATTCCAGAAAAAACATCAGCATACTGTTTAGTTATTCATGATCGCTTAATCGAATACTCACCTCTAACAAGCGAAATTAGAAAAATTATTTAATTATAATATTTCTTTTAAAATTTTTAATAAATGAAAAAAAATGTTTATATATATATAAATAAAACAAGATCTTTTTAATTCTTAATCGATGTATTTTATTAAAACATTTATAGTTTCTTTTTAGTTTAGCTTCGAAAACAAAAATTTTAAACATAAATGACCACAATTTATTGTATTAAAATTTTGATATCTATCATAATTATAACTAATGTTTTTTCCTAAATATTTTATTAATTGTTTTGGTGGATGCAAATTGCCAAAGCTATCAAAATATTCGATTTGATTGTTGTTTTTCCAATATGCTACCCAATGTGTGCCAGGTCCCTTTGAAGTATCCAGATTGATTATTCCACATTCTTTTTTAAATGGTTTGCTTGGAAGAGTGTTACACATAAACACACCTCTAAAATTTGGAATATGTTTTGCATATTTTCTCAAGTCTACATCAGAAAGGGCTCTTTTAGGTAGCTTCATTAAAAATTTTGTTGATAAGGCTTTAAATATAATCCAAAACCTTTTTTATATGGTTTTAAGAACATGCCTTTTCCCATCGCAATGGCTTCCATTGTATTATTGTGTCGTTTTGCTTCAGTCAGCTGTTCCTTTCCATTTTTAACTGCATTGATTGCTTTTGTAATACCAGATACACCACCAGCTAAACCACCAAGTGCACCCAGTGCAGCAAATATAGGGGCAAGTGGAAGAAAACCTCCAGATTTTGGTAGCGGTATTATTCGAGGTGTTTTTATTAACGATTTTTTCTTCCCCTTGAAAATATTGTTTACAACTTTTCGTGAAATCTTTATAGCATCTTTCAAGTTTTCACTTTTCTTTATATTCTTTCTTGCACTTTTCAATGCATGTGTAAATAGTTTGTGGGTATTTACTGGAGACGACTTTTTAGTTTTACTAATAACGTTACCCATACCGAATTTTGTTTTTGCTTTCATTGTAGTAGCAACAAACCAAGCGTTTGATTTTTCACCCCAACTACTATCGCTTGCTTTGACCCTTTGCCAAGCCTTTTCAGTTAAAATTCTATCAGCAATATGTCTTTTCTCTAAATCTTTATTGTTTGAGTATGCTATATCGTGCTCTCTGCAAGCAGTATCCAATGGATTGATTCCTTGATCACCTCTAGCTAAACGTTTCTTTAATTTTGTACCAGGTCCGCAAAATTGATAACCGGGTAGATGAAGTTCAATGGGAAGTTTATTAATTATTTTATTTAGAAAACCTTTACCAATGAAGGATGGATGGCGACTGAATAACTTTTTATAAATGATAGTCATATCTATTGATACTTTATCGATTAAAGATTGAAATTAAATTGATTGAAAACAAATAAAAGAGACTGGTTTATATATTATGTTATCATTAGATTTCAGAATGCGTTTTTTTAAACAACATAAAAGGATTGATGTAAAGAATATCGAATCAAAGTTCGATTCATCAAATAAAATTCGTCATAGTTCATTACTACCGAATTCTATTCGAGCTCTTATTGTGGGTCCATCAAATTGCGGAAAAACAAATGTTATGATCAGTCTTATTGAAAGTCCTCATGGATTGAAATTTAAAAATATTTACTTATATTCAAAGTCAACACAACAACCGAAATATAAGTACTTAGAAAGTCTAATTAAACCCATTAAGGAGATAAATTTTTCATCATTTTCTAATAATGATGATGTTCTATCCCCAGACGAAGTTAAACCGAATTCAATATTTATATTCGATGATATAGCTTGTGAGAAACAAAATCATGTACGTTCTTACTTCTGTATGGGTCGCCATAAAGACATTGATAGTTTTTATTTATGTCAAACTTATACACGTATACCAAAACACTTGATTCGCGATAATGCAAATATGATTATAATTTTTAAACAGGATGTAATGAATATTAAGCATATTTACAATGATCATGTTGGTTCTGATATGACTTTAAAAACATTTCATAAGTTATGTGCCGAGTGTTGGAAAGAAAAATATGGTTTTCTAGTTATTAACAAAGATGATCCTATGAATAATGGTCGATATAGAAAAGGTTTCGATATATTTATAAATCTATAAAAGAAACATTACAGATATTTTAAAATCAGTACAAGATTAATTATTAAACTAATAGCTTCTCAACTATTAAACCGCTAACTGCTAAACTGATCTGTTTTGAATCTGTTTCTAATTCAATCTATAAATATGAATACAAATCTGGTTAATAATCTTATTAAAACTCGAAATATTTTAAAAAAGAAATATAAGAATATTTTGCTTGGAGAAATTGCAAATGATGAATTGTTGGAAAAGACATTTAAACCAATATCAAAACCATTAAAAGAATTAGTTCAATCAACTAATAATAATAATAATAATAATAACACCATTATAAAACATGAAAAATATCCGGATGACTCTTTTAAACATGATCTTGAGAATAATAAAGTTGCCTTCAGTACACCATATAAAAAGAGTAAGCTTGATTATAACACGTTTTCTCCAAACTTTAATAACAAGAAAATCGAGGAAAGTTCAAACACGTTTCAATCATTTGATGATGAAAATGATCATGATGACTATGATGATGATGATGATGATGATAATAATAATGTTAATGTTGATAATGAGGATGATAACAATGATGATGATAACACCATTACAATACATCCCAATCAAAGTATTCAATATAATTTATCAAAAGTTAACTTAAATATATATGATAAAACCTATGGTCCTCATAAGGATAAAAATCAAATATGGAGACTGGGTAATGAACCCATCACTTTCAATTCAACCAATATTACTGTAGGTAATTTAAAATGGCCCTTCACATCAGGCTTATATGAATTGTTAGTTTATAAGAAACCAATCAGTTATAATAAAACAGATTTAAATAATTATAAACAAATATTGGAGATGACTAATGTCCATAAACGAAATAACAGTATTAATGGTCAAATTAAAGGAAATCGTTCAATTAAATATACAACGATTATTAAAAACCTATTTAAACAACAACAGAAAATTCATAAGGGAAAAGGTTTAATGAAATTGAATAGAAAAAAGCATAATTATGTTTATTGGGATGATCCTAATGAATTGGTTGATAGATTGCGTCTTTTGATTTCATCAACAACAGCTGGTCACTCAAATCATAATAATGAAATTGTATCAATTATTGAGGAATTGAGAGAAGCAAAAATTATTATATAAATAGACTTAAAAATGTTTAACAATTCATATTCATAAAATGCCTATCGATAAGTTTGGACATTATATTGAAAAATCTGCAAGATACCAAAATCAACATTTCAAGATTCATTTGGATAGTGATCGTAATTTCAACTTTAACTTGCGGAGAATAAAAAATATTGCTAGTCCTGTATTGGAAAACGATGCTGTAAACAAAATTTACCTGAAAAGTTATTTAAGTGAAATAAAGAAACAACTGGATACAATGTATATGGAGAGAATTAAGGAAATGGAGGATCGTTTTAACGAAATAATACATCAACAAAACGTGTTGACTACAGAAAAATTTGATAATGTAGAAACACGTTTAAGTAAATTAATACATGATCAAAGTATAATACCAAATAATCTCAATCAATCACTAAAAGAAATGAGATCATTATTTAATTACAAAATTGATTCAGTTGAAGAACGTCTAAATGAAAAAACGAAGCTCATTAAAAACCATTTAAACATAGATATATAAATCGTTTTTGATTTAAATTCAATATCAGCAGCATTTAAATTGATGTAATCTAAGATAGACGTTAGAAATGGAGCGACAAGAAGTGGTTCAGGAGCTTCATAAGCAAGCACGTAGAAATTTCATTCGACGTCGAGTGGTGATCAAGGGAATTGATGATCTTTGGCAAGCAGATCTTGTTGAAATGGGTGTTTACTCAAAATATAACAAAGGCTATAGATTTATTTTAACAGTTATAGATACATTTTCAAAGTTTGCTTGGGCTGTACCCGTAAAATCGAAAGGTAGTGAAGATATTACCAATGCTATGCAATCTATTTTTTCGCTAAAGAGAATTCCAAAAAACTTGCAAATAGATAATGGTAAAGAGTTCTATAATAAAATATTTCAAAACCTGATGAAAAAACATAATATCAATCACTATTCTACATATAGTATCATGAAAGCGTCTATTGTAGAACGATTTAATAGAACTCTAAAAGGAATGATGTGGAAAAAGTTTAGTCTACAAGGAAATTATCAATGGATACATATATGTAAGGATTTAATTAATGAATATAATAATAAAAAACATAGAACAATTGGAATGAAGCCAAATGCTGTTAACATAGAAAATGAAAGTTCTATATTAAAACAAGCCTATAATCATCCCAAAATATATAAATTTGGTAAACTAAAAGTTGGAGATCACGTTCGAATCAGCAAATATAAACATATTTTTGCAAAAGGATATACTCCAAACTGGACAACTGAAATTTTTAAAATTCGTACTTTACAGAACACAAATCCCATTACTTATTTATTGGAAGACTATCAAAGGAATCCGATTGTTGGTGGATTCTATGAACATGAACTATTAAAGACACATTTTCCAAATACATACTTGATTGAAAATGTTATTAAAACTAAGGGGCACCAGGCGTACGTAAAATGGTTGGGATTTTCCAATCAACATAATTCTTGGGTCAATAAAGATGAACTTCAATAATATTATATATATACATACATACTTCAATATGAGATTTATTTTTTACTATTGTTTATTATATTATAAAAATTTCAAGCACATTAATAAATAATATATATATATATAAATACATACATAAATAGTATATTTATTTTTGGGTTTTTATTTCTTATCAACTTTCTTGTGTATGGTTAGGATCAAGCTTTTGTATTCAAACAACTTAATTAAATCAACTGTTTCAAACACACACATTCATACATATCAACGAAAAAGAAAAAACCACAACAGAACTTTTAACAACAGAACAACAATACAATAGGGTGCCACTTAAATCATCGTTGTTAGTTTTCTCATACAAAATTGGTATACAAATCCTAACCAACCCCACCCAAACCCCGACCAAACCCCGACCAAACCCCGACCAAACACGAGTAGTAGTATTAGGGATATTAATATATACCGCAGTAAATGAATTTTATTTATTAAATACTAGCAAAAAAATCACAGACTTTCGTAAACCGCCCTAATGTAGTTTAATTCATATTGTATTAACCCTCTAACGAACACATTAAATGTTACGACTTCACTTCAACAAAAATAACATCCATCACGACTTCACTTTAAGCAAAACCGAACACGCTGTCGCCTCATAACATAAAATATCATGAGGTCGAATTTAACCCCATCGACCGTTAAAGGGTTAAGGTATGATAAAGAAATTATAAAACCACAAATCTCAACGCGCCAAGAAATATTATTAAACTATAAAAACCACAATTCCAGGGATGGAAACAACACTACACTCTCTTTGTGTAGCGTACCGATCGATGAAACTAATGCCCCGGACTGACATTCCAATGCTTTGGACTGACATTCAAATGCCCCGGACTAATATTCAAACCAGACATGGAACATTCAATGCACGTGTCCGGACGGACACTCAAATCAAACATGGGAAAACTTAACAAAAATCTACATACAAAATTTTACCTGATACACCCCCCTACTACATAACACACTCATAATACAAACCCCTAAAAGTAGACAACACTATTCCACACAAACATCCACGGATGGAAAACGCACTTACATTACAAAACCATTCATTCACCTAACAAAATACACAATTTTTTTAACAATTGGTTAACTGGGTTATGGCATGATCCCAAAAATGTATTGGATTTTTGGTCGCGAAGCCTCACATTCATACTACTGAGCATGCTTCGTACATAGTAGTGAGCGAAATTCATCAACTTTATAAATAAATTTTGCCGTTTCCTTTTCTAATAAAAAATGTAACATTTCCTTTTCTTGTTATCAAAAAAATTGCTATTTAAAGTCCTCTTAAGACAAAATATTTGCCTCGCAACTGATGATACAAGAACTTCTAATAAACTCACAATTTCAAAAATTCATTGTATGGCAAATTTTCAATAGAAATGGTACTTTTGCACTTTTTTTAGAAAAGAAAACGCCATAAGAAACTTTCCATGATTTACATTTTATGAGATGGACATTTTACATGGCTCTTGTTCAACATTTTGAGATCTTGGTTATAAATATGCCAGCTAGGACTTCATTAGTAAGACAAATATAATTTTGGAAAGAACATTTGAATTCTTTTAGAAAAATTAAGTAGAAATTTTAATCTGAAATTTCTATTCAGAACTGTTAATACATTTTGAAACTACTTTTTTATTAAAGATTATTGGTATATTTAGAGATATTCAAATTGCAGTTTAATTAGTAAGTGTGGAAAACTCCACATTTTTAGTTGTTTTCTTTATTGTATCAAATGGACTTAATAATGCAAATTTTCTAAAAAATATTGTGATAAATCTGAAAAGAAGATGAGCTTGTATTTTCAGTGATACATAATCACTCTTATCGTAAATATTTTTTGCCTCGAAATATTTCCCTTTTCCATGATGTTCCAATCGTGAATAATTCCCGCGAAAAATGTCCCCTTATCAGAATAATATTTTTTAGGGGTATTTTTTCACTTTTCCCTTGGTTTTGTTCACTTAATTTTTTGAATAAAAACATTATATAATTTTAACATTTTCCTTCTACTTACACATGTATTTAAGTTTATAAATATTTCTTATTGGGACAAGATTAGTAAATACTGTTCATTTCTCTTAATAATAATACCCTACAAAAACTTTTTGGGCAGAGTGTGCATCTTTTTGTTATATAACCATTTACTGCACCTAAAATATTTTAAATATATCTTTATTTACATTTAAAAACAATTAATTTATAACCAAAAATGTATAATTCTTTATTCTTAAATTTGAACGTGTTTAATTTGTAAGCTTTACAAATCTTCTTCCGTGTTATACGTTCACTGAGAACTGATAGCGGCAAAAAAGTTCACGGGAGATTCACGATAGCAATTTCATGGGAACAAAACTTCCCCTTGTTATTCATGATAGGGGTGAATATGTCTGTCTACCTTTTCTCATTCTTCTACAGGGAATATTTTATATTTTAAAATTTTTATTTAATCCTTGACAACTTGCTTACAAAAATTTGCTAAATAAAAATAAAAGCGTACACATATTTGCATTTCAAAACAAAATGATCAATCGCACAAACATAAAATAAATATAGGCGATTTCATATAACATAGTCAAGTCCACCACGTAAATATGTGTCCTTACTTTATATGGGTTTATTTAGCAATTGATGTGTCACGGTTTCCATTATAAATATTTTTCATTTGAAAAATAATATACTTAATTTTAATGACATTTACTTGAACTTATTTCGGGTATAACCTCTAAGCTTTGTGATCAATCAATATTGTAACAAATGACAATTTTTAGATCTTGAGCAATTTAAAAAATTGTACTTTGAGATTATAATTCTTTATTTCAATAGCTATTTTTGGTAACTAGTATTTCAATCTAATAGCATGCAAGAATTGTTGTGAATACAGCAGTAAATGATGTAATAAGATAATTTTTTAAGCTGTTTTGAAACAATTTCATGTATTTCAAAATAACAATCTTACGCTTCATTTAGAAGTGGCAGTCAGCATTTCGTTAGTAAATTTTCGCTCCGTTCCTATTTCAGATATATATTTTATAAGCATGATTCCAAAACTAGAATTCTCCTGCATGACAAGGTTAATTTTCTGATAAATCGATTAAGCACTTTAGAAGTTCCGCACTTATATTTTTACACCACCGTGCAACGTGAAGAGAAAAAATGTACATGTGGTCAAAATGCATAAAATAAAAATTGAATGGTTTGCTTTTGCTGAGAAGGATAAATATTGACAAAAAATTCATGTGTAAAAATAGATTGCATCGGCCTCTATAAAAAAAAGTGTCGACTGTACTAACTAGGAGTGCTTGTATTGTTTTCTTAATAAAAATTATTTGACTGAATAATTAAAATTAACCAGAACATGTCTGATTTGGTTATCTTTCCCTTCTATTCGTCATATGTTCATTTACACTTTCAATTCCTTTTATCATAAATTTTTTCATTAGGTTTTACTCCCTCTTTTTTTATGCCAAATTTTCAACTAAAAAGAAACGCAATGCATAAATTTCCAACTCACTGAACTCTTTTTCCATTAACACATTTGCCATAGAGGGAGTGAGTTTTTATTTTCTTCAATACTTTTGGTTTTTTCTTCTAACAATTTTTCCAATTCGAGTTTCATTTTGTGCAGTCGTATTTTATGTAGTTGGCTAAATGTCCAATTCTGCTAAAAAAAAAGTTAGAGATTATTGTACCCCAGTAACACTAAATATGCAATTTATATGCTAAATGAATGGAAATGATGCTCAAAATAGATATAAAAAATAGATAAGACCAAGGAAATGCTTATGAATTGGAAAAAAATATAAAAAAACTGCAAGTTAACTAATAAAATAAATTTAATATTTCATAATTTATTTAATAAACTAATTTGAAGAATTTTAAGCGCATATTGCTTGCTTTTGAAATTATAATAGAAAAAACTTTATGCAAGTTTGTTACTTAGTTTTACTTTTATGACATAAGTAACTTTCGCTACATTATCTTAAATCTTGGCAAACATTAACTTTTCATTTTATAAATTTACTTTTATTTTAACCTTCATTTCGATTTTTTTTCTCTATTTTCATTAGCTCTTTTGACATTACTTTTTCTCTTGCTTTCAAAACTTGATGAATAAAGTTGTCATTTTATTAAGAACCAGGGAGGTAAAGTCCGGGAGACTACAGTGGGAAGCAGTAAGTCTTACAAATTCATTACAGGTGTTTAAATATCTTTTAAAGTTACTGAAACAAAAGTTGATCCTCTTGCAAAGATTTTATTACAACATCATTAATTAAAGTTTTTTTACGAGCTTAATTTTTTTAACACTTAAACTATTATTAAATAAGTATACAAAATAAGTTAAAAACTGCTACTACGCAAAGAAAGAAGCGGAAACAAAACAATTACTTAAGGCCTTAGCCTTAGTTTGAATGCTGCAAAAAGGAGTTTTTTATTAAGCTTTTAGCTTAAGAATATCCTGGATATAAAATAACATGTTTTTTTAAAGGTTAAGAACTTAAAAAAAATTAAAACCCATAGCAAAGCACCAGAAAAATAGATGTATGGCTAAGGAAGATCCAGGCAGGGAAAGAAAGAGTCTGCAACCACCAAATTAAATCTAATATAGATTTAAATGAATTTTTACCGATTATATTTAAATAATGAATAAAAAACGTGATACAAAAGCGTGTTATTTCTTGTAGACCAGGAAGAAAACATCGTTACAATGAAATAGTTTTATTCACCTTAGAACACAAAATAGATGGCGTATATCACTCCAACTTTAGGCTTCTGCGGAATAGAACAAAAATGCTGTATTAAAGGTTGTGGATGGGAGGAACAGCAGCTGTGGCTTCCTATCCAGAATTCGGTAGAGAATAGTGATGTCAATTTTGTATTTTTGCAACTTTTTCTTAATTTTAAGTGCAAATCTTTGTTTATTTACGACAATTTTTTCTATATTTTTAAATTTATTAAGTGAAATTATGATATGTATTTTGTGTTGCTGTCAAATAGTTTCAGACTAATGGAGGAATGGCGGCATGAAATAAGGCCTAATTAAGAAAATGAAATAAGACCCAATAAAATAAAGCCAAAATAAAATGAAGTAGAGCCCAATAAAAAAATTAAATAAACCCCAACTTAAATGAAATAACGCCCAAACTGAAAATTAAAATAAAGCCGAATTATTGAGCTTTATTTAACAAAATAAAATTTCCAAGAAAATTATGAAATAAGGCCCAATGAAATAAGGCCCAAAAAAATTAAATAACACAGAAAATGCATTACAAACTTGTAATAATAATTTTTATAAAAAATCAATATATTTAAAAATAAACTTTTATTCAGCGAAGGCGCTTTTCGACATACCGAGAGGAAAAAACCCTTAAGCCCGGCCGAAGGCCTGCTATACAAAAAAAACTTTACTCAGTGAATCCGCTTTCCGATTACCAAATGGTAACAAACTACTATACTTCTAAAAAAATTAATCGTTAATAAGGCTTCTTACTTGGAATGAATAAGTAAATGTCTTTAAAATGAGTAACAAATCAATTTTTAAGAATATGAAGTAAAGCCCAAATAAAATGAAGTAAGGCCCAAAATTTTTTATACGAAATAAGACCCAATATATTTTTTTTGGTCTTACTTTATTATGAAATAACACCCAAAATTAAAATGAAATAAAGCCCAAAAAAAATTAAATAAGGCCCAATTAAAAATTATCAAATTTTATTGGGCCTTATTTCATAGTGTTTGGGGTAATATATAAATAAATAAAATTACTTAAGCCTAATTAAACTTCAGCTGTCTTGTAGATAAATATGATTTATTTATTATTCACTTTTTCAATATTGCCCACGATGTCTTTTTATTTAAGTAAATTGTAGAAAATATGAAAAAGGATTTTTATTATTTAGATTTACTTATTAAATAAGTTTTTCTAACACTTTTTCAAGTATTTTCTACATTTCACAAAACTTCTTTATAAATAACTTTTTATAAGTAACACTTGAAAGCACTAAAAAAATAGTTGTAAGTGTCGTGGTTAGCAATCTGCTGTTTGGGAAGTAAGTAAGTAAGTAATATTTATTTCGAATTGTCTCTGTTGTCCATATGAACAAATACCCATGCAATAGAAGTGAATCATGAATGACCAGGCATTAGCATGCACAATAGTCAAGCGCAACATTTTTTATTTGCATACTTTACCAAAAACCTACAAATGATTGTGTAAAAAATTAAATTTGTGCCTCAAAATAATAAAAAATATGTACATATCTATGTATATAAAAATGTAACGAAATGAAGAGTAAAAGAATAAAAAATACAGGTTATGGCGCCTTTAAACTTTTTAATATTTTTTAACTTTGATGTTGATGAATTTCTTTAAGAAAAAATATACATACAAGTATTTTATAAATGCCAAATATTCTACAATTTCATTGTAAACATTTCAAAATTGGCTATTGTTCTGAATATTTTTGCAGATAAACAAACAAGCACATGCTCACCTACACACGCATATGTTTATAAACAAAAAAGAATAAAATACAAAAAGAATAAATAAGCAAGTCGTTTCTCTCTCTCTCTTTTGCATATAAAAAAGGATTCTTAGAGCTAAATAAACACAAGGAACAAGCAGACACATACATATATAGACGTTTTTAAAACATATGAGTGATTATATGACTCAGGTGTTTTCTTAACATTTTCGTTATTTTCTACATTAAATGTCAGCAATAATTGCAAAACAAGAAAAAAAAACACAAGAATATTTTCATATATGAATATTCATATGTTCATATTCAAGTATTATTTTTATGTGTATGTGTGAATATCTTTTTTACTTTTTGTTTGTTTGCTTAATCTCAAAGGTACGTCATCGTCAGAAGTTGTTAGAATTTGTTGTGGTATAAAATGAATATTGTAAGTCAATGTTACAACAGGAAATTGTACCACTACAACTCACACATGTACATCTGCAATGATGTCAAACTTTGTCAACACAAACAATAGAAGCGAACGAACATACTCACATACACACGTAATAAAAATAAAATAGAGAGACGATGTGACAAAAAATCAGAATCATACGAAATATGTAAATCTTAACAAATTGTTTTTCTTACACATGCACGAATATAAAGATTTATGCGAAAACATAAGTTATGTTAGATGTAAATAATTTTATACCAACTTAATATTCAAACGAAGTCAGTCTTTGGCAGTTAAAAGGAAATAAGTTTAAAAAAAGTTTTATTTGTTGTGGGTTAAGCTAGTCTATATGTTTTTTAACGATATAAACAACTCTTCCTTCAATTCAAAAGATCCCAAAAGAAAACACAGATTTGTGCTTCAAACCTGAAAATAAACTAAAAACAAACAAAAATAATTATAAAAAGAAACTATAAAGACTTTTAATGCGGACTCGTATGTTTAACATAATAGCTACGTGTTAGATTTGGTTTGTAAAATATGTTTATGCATTTGTTTATCTCTAACTTATAAATATGTATTAGTATAACAAACTGACTACATATACAGTATATTTTTTTCTCTTCTTCCTAAAAAAAATGCTCACAAAGACATAAATCACGCGCCAAAAAAAGTAAAAAATACACATTTATTTGGGTCACAAGGTAAGATTTTTTAGTCTGCCTTTTAATACCTTTTGACTTAAATGACAAAGGAAAATATTTAAATAAACAAAAAGTTTTTATGTCAAACATTAACTTTAATTAAATTTTTGTAAATTTAAATACTTGTTAAAGTTTAACGAAAATTGTAGAACATCTTTAAGGACTTATTTATTTATTTAACATAAACTTTTTACACTGATTTCTTGGTGAAAAGATTTTAATTTCTATTTAGATACGATTTAATTTGTAAATGGTTTTATTAAAAAATAACTAAAAGAAAAAATCCGATTATAAGCCTGAAGATGCTATAATTCTGGTATAATTTGTCACAAAATGATCCGTTTAACCTGTTGGTGTTTCTAATAAAGGACGGCCCTCTCATAAATGCAGTAAATAAAACACGAAAATAACATGTATTTTCGTTACGCTTTAGAGTCGTTGGAGTTAATTAGGTTTTTTTGTTTTCTTATTTTACAAAAAACAAAAAAACCATTTTAATAACGAAATAAAGCCTGATTTCTTACCTTTTGATTGAGAAGGAAAGTGTTTGATATACATATGTACACTATGGAGTATTTTTATTAATAAAAATTTTTGGCATTTTACAAGAACAGTTTATTTGAGCTAAATTGTCTTGAATGTATAACGGTGTACTAAAGTAGTAAAAGAATGTTCTGGGTCTCATTTTACACCTATTTGCTTATCAATTGGTTGTCATTTCTCAATTAGTTGTTATATGCTTTCAGTAACTAGTGCCACTAGTAAACAGTCGCTGGCTTCTCCTGTGATGCCTTATGGCTCCCTACTTTAATGTTTGTGTATCTTTAATTCTCAGTATAATGCACTAAGCTGCATCCTCGATATGCACATTAAGATGGGTCGATTTAGTAATCGATATTTTTCCATCGATTTTTCGATAGCTTTTGGCATGAGGAAAAAAAGTTCCACTACGACATATCAAAAACATCACTTTTAAGGCACCCAAATTTAACTTTTTTTACTCTTTCTCAACCTTTATTTTTAAGTTTTTTTAGTAGGTAATAAAAAAAATCGGCTGATTTAGTTTCTTTTAAATATTACCTTTCCAAGGTGAAATTTATTTTAGAATTAGTATTATTTTTAATTATGACTTATTTTTGATGAAATTTAATTACTTATTAATGAAAATTTGAATTTTTTATTAATGAAAATGACAATTTGCTATTATTTGCCGATAGAAAAAAATGTGTGAAAAGAAATTGAGAAAAAGTAAAAAAATTGAAATTTGGCTGCTTCGAAATTTGTTTTTTACTGGAACTTTTTTTTCTCATGCCAAAAACTATCGAAGAATTTATGGAACAATATCGACAAATTTTTAAACTTACAAATCGGCTTACCCTTGTGCACATATAGTATTTATTGCTTTTCATCCTTTTTTATGTACGGTGTTCAAGATTCGGCTTCGCCAAGGTGGAATCCTTGCATCGAAGTTTCAACGTTATGTTTCACAATTAACACCATATACAATTAACTTTTTCTTCTTCATATTACTGTATGATCTTATGCCCAATCATTAAACAAAATAACTAGGAACTCTGCACCAGATGTTTGATAGCTTCATTCATTTAATACTTATGAGAACTAGTTATAATTTATATTGTTCTCACTTATCGGATCCAAATAATGCAGGAACACAACCATATCTACATCCTGTGCTAATTACTACTCTGTCGAAAACAGTAATTGTGCTTGTCTATCCATGTGACATCGATAAATAGAATACTGTTGTCGGTTTTCTTGATTTCGCCTTGTTTAACCATCTTTACAGTTTATCTAACAGGTAGAATTACATCCGTTGAACACCTATTCCCTTAGCACCGCTTAAAGTTTTTAGATTTTCCTGAGCGGTTTAGTAGATTAACCAGCTTTACACAACAAACACCCGATTTTATCTTTCCACAGTTTTTCAAGGGATTTATAAAGAGCCCGAAAGTTCTTTGCAGGATTTATTTGAAAAGAACAATCGACTCATGGCTTATCTTCTCCTCTTTAGAATGACATCAATTCCTGTTAAATAGTTTCTGATAATCCTTTATATTGTATCCAGAATGTTGGCGCTTGTAGTCTTGCAGTAAACTAAGGTACTTTTTATTTTTTTTTCTTTAATTTTTAATTGCAATTTTTTCACAAAAATTAATATTTTACATTTTTAGTAAAGTATTGATAGTTTTATTAAAAGCAAATTGAAAATGATTATCGATGGGTATAGTTAGTTCCTATGTGCATTTATCTGTTGCTAATGCAGATCATCAGGGAACTTTACTTAAATATTTCCTTTTATTTTGAATATATATTGATTTTAATTTAAAGTATTTCATATATGAGGCTAAAGTTCACATCTTTTATTATGAAAGAAAGAGTAAGACATAAGGTTAGTTCCAAGAAATAAAAACAAAAAATAGTGTTTCCAATAAACACGGCACAGCATTATAATATGCTGCTTCGGAGGATCCCAAATGTAAATCACTTGAGTTTTCAATGAATGTTCTTTTTTCATCATAAACTGTGTAAACAGTAATACAAGCAAGTTATGAATTCATTAAGATTCTCCTTCTTAATGAATTCAATAATTTCACTTTTATACAAATTCTGTAAAATGTCTGAATGCGTGCAATAATTGTATGAAATATGATCATGAATCAAGAAAACAAGATTGCGCACTCAGCCGTACAAAATAAATTTATACTGCGCGTCTACGTCATCATAGAATACAAATGAGTGTTTGTTGAAAAAGGTGGGAGAGATTTTTGGCACAAAACTGGAAACAAATAAATAATTTCTAAACGGTTGTATCGATTTACAAAAAAAAAATTTGAATGGACGGAAAAGAGATGCAGTCGAGTAAAACTCTAGAGTTTGGGCTTTAAGCTATTTGAAGAAGACCTTCCTCGGGCTACCAAAATTTTACATTTCGGCCCGATTTTCATACAAAAATGTACTTTTGCTTGCAACACATATTCTATGGCTAAATCACAACACAACACCATCACACACAACAAAATAACGTACCTGCGCAATCTTGTTTTCTTGATTCATGGAATATGATGGCACCATAGTCTATAAAATTTTAAGGCAGTAAAAGTGCAACACAAATTCATATATACAGAGGAAATAAAACGTTGTGCGTATGATTTATTGAATATTAATCATACGCAAGTGTTCAGTTAAAAAACCTTGAACATAATTATTCTTTAAGTTAACAGCTGACCAAAATCCAATAGGAATACGTCTTTCTAGGAGGGTTCGCTGAAACCAAAATTCAAGTTTTCAAGGTATCGTGGACTTTAATTGTAAGCTATTTAGCTTATACTAAGTTTTTTTAATATTTCCTGTAATTGGGACTTGAAATCAATAAACGTTTTTGCACGTAGCAATATCCTTTGCGGCAATGGTCAAAATTGATTGCGTTCATGATATTTGCTAAGTGTGGACCTCGATTGCCATAAGTGGCAATCAATTGCGCAATAATTGCTTGAGCAATTACTGCCTATCTATCTGCTGTCATTTCTCTTATCTGCAGTCAGCGCATATGCGAATTTGAATTTAGAAAACTAAAAACAGCATATTTAAAAAAAAAAACTTAATGGAGTGGAAAACTGAAGAATTATTTAAAATTGTAAATGAAATAATACAGATCTGCTTAATAATCCATCTGATTTTATGCAGCGTCGTGTTTTTTAATGGTCGAAAATTGTGAAGCTGTCAAAATTTGTTTACATTTCATTGTGTTAAATTGAAATCTTTGTAATCTTTTCTTTTCATAATGAATTGTTATGTTATATTAACGCAGCAAACACAATGGTATGTATGCATGTATTTTGTATGTATGCTTTTTAAATAAACATTTCAACCCATGATGAAAAATTAGGCCGATCTTGATTTTTTTTGGTACTAATTGATTTTAAAAATACCCTGTTACTCCTCCGGGTTTCAAACTAATTTGACTTCTACGCTTAAGACGTATCTCCAATACCGACATACACTTACTAGAATATCTCAACATATACAACATAGTAAAAGTATTTGAAAAGAGTAGGACAAATAAAATTGCTCCCAAAGAAATTAAATAACTCTCAATGAAATTAAATAAATCCTAAGCAAAAATTAATTAACTGTCAAATCAATATTTTCCCAATTTAAAAACCCTCACAAAATGTCAATAATTTTTTAAAAATAGGATTAAAAGTTTGGTGTTCTTTGAGCTTGAAAAATGTGTTTATTCTCAATATATAATTGAAGTTAGATTGTTTGAATTTTTCATACGTTTAAATAATAAGTCTTTGGATTAAGTAATTACGGTTCTCTAAGGACGACCTGATATAACGTGTGGTTCGAGTACAAGTATCTTTTTAATTGATATGTGACTTTAACAGTTTTTTGTGCCTGAAATATTGACTATCGGTCAATATCACAAATCCAAAGACCAGAATTAGTCGCTTTACGCTTGAACCACGTTTTGAAATATTAAAAACTTATTAGCGCACAAACAACAAACAAAGTTTCTTTTTTTTCAAATATATTCTTAGTTTGAGGCACTAATTTATCGGAATATACACTTTTTTATATTTGTAGTCTTGAAGAAGATCAATGTAGTTTAACATTAAGGTCAGCACTAAACATTTACTCTCAACTGAACGTCAGTTTCATTTCGAATTTTAATCTTAAACGTTTGTATTGATGTGAAAAGGAATTAAGAATAACGTTTTGTATCAGATACAGCCATTGTGTTTGCTGCGATAATATAACATAACCGCAAGAAAAAATTCAATTTATTTATTATATTATTATGTTTTTAGTTAATAAAGAAAATATTACCGAGATTTAATTTAAGTGCTGTAAGGATCAAAAAAGTACTATTTAAAATATTTTTTATGCCGAAGAAAAATTAGATTTCCATCACTAACATTTGAAATACAATTTTCTTGATGTGTAGCCATCTGTTTTTGACATTTTTATGATTTTATATACAAACAAAATGCCTGTTGCTTTTTTTATTATTGCTATAATTACAAACAGACCTGTATTATTGGAACACGAACAAGGCTATTAAAAAATTTATATAAACAAAGCAAAACAAAAGAAATTAAACAAATCGTTTGTGAATGCACAATTACGTATGTATGTATGTACATAAAAAAAATTACATTTAAACAAATAAAATTGCATAATATTGATTGCATGCATGTCCATATAAGGTCAAGGGGCAATTACAGCATGAGATATGAATGAAATTTCCATGCAAGTTCAAAAAATTTATATGGAATTTCGTTCGCTAAGTTTATTTTAATAATAGCGGACTACTTGTTTTTGAGTAATTATTAATTATGTGGAGAAACGTCTAAAAAAAATTTTAATTTTACTTAAAAATTTCAACAAAAAACTCTCAACTTTCAAATTTGGACCATATTTGTAGTACTGGAACCACAATGCATCAAACATGTATATTGGGTTTACAAGCATTTAAAATCTTTTAGATTTTGTTGCCTTGTGTAATTAAAGAATTTATTTATTTTTCGTTTTCGTTATTTATTTTTCAATTCTTGAAAATTTTATTTTTAAAATAAACATTTAAATGTAAACAAAATTTGACAATCCAGATGAAATAAGTTGCCAATCAGCTGTCGAATTGATTGTACTTGTATATATATATATATATTCATCTATTACTTACTCATTAATTATTTTTTAAATAAAAAAATAATTTACTCAGTTTATTTGCTTTGTTGGCTGGCGGGTGGGTTGGTTGCAAAACTTGAATTTAATGGCAGCGACAACAACATGGTTAATCTTTGTTGATATCATAAGCTTATTTGCAAAGCCTTAGTACCTTCTCAAGTTGCCGTTAATACTGTTACAACTACTATCAACAACAATCTCATCATCATCATTAGCAGCACCACTCACTGCACAAGCAGCATAAAAAAACGTTATGACTTGGTACGATAAGTCGTCTCACCACTATGAAAACATTAACAACAACTACTTTGCTTACTTAACTGATATCCGTTTATGCTCATAGTAGCAGTAGGTTCCTTTTCCTTTTCTATATGGCTTGTATTTTTATTTTCATAAAAAAATATTGTTTTTATTTTTTCCAAGTTGTGTTGTTGTTGATAGTTAGTTAACCACTTGACTTACTTTCGTTTTTTTAGTTTTCATTTATTTTTCTTAGCGCTTATTTAGCATTATTTTACTTGG
The DNA here is from genome assembly GCA_956483585.1 of Gymnocheta viridis. Classification (NCBI taxonomy): domain Eukaryota; kingdom Metazoa; phylum Arthropoda; class Insecta; order Diptera; family Tachinidae; genus Gymnocheta; species Gymnocheta viridis. The sequence continues at coordinate 97,493,131 of OY101441.1, read as the reverse complement.
CTTTTAATTGGTAAAGTTGTCAACGCTTAGCAAAGCAGGTAGAAGGTGTTTAACAATTTAAAAATTATATTAATATTTAATGTTAGAAAAAAAACACAAACACATACACAAATACACATACGATTTAAGGACACATGAAAGAATAATTTGATCGATATTTTTGTTTTCTATAAAAAGTTGTGTTAAAAACTTTAATATGAATTGCTATGTTAAAGAAGAGATCATTTTTGTTACGTATCAAACTAACTAAAAACTTGTAAAGAGATTTTTTCCATTGAATTTTAAATATTAAAAAAAAAACTTACAATCAGTTTACCTCTCCATTAACAACATGACACTGATACTGCAGTACAGCTTCGATCTTATGCAATGTAAAAAGCTCAATTCACTTGCTAAATAACTTTATTTTTTACCTCTAAAACATTCACTTGTTTATTTTTTTCTTAGAAAAAGTATGGAAAATAACACTTTTTTCTTTTTTTTCGTATTGAAAACATTTTGAAAATCAATTTTGTGTGAACAGTAAGCTGTTATATGTTTTTTGTTGGCAACTGAAGGGGTATTAGCAATAGGGAAAACTACTAAAAGGATTTCAAATATTTTTACGTGTGTTTATTTGAGCAGCTTTATAACACTAGATAAAGGTTACTTATGTCAAACTTTATTCTATTAACTAGCACCGGATGTAATGGATTTTTAAGTTTGTTTTTTTTTCTTTCATTTTTATGCTTTTTATCAATAAACTCACATACATACAAAAGCATTTATGTAACCAGATTCAAGTGTTTGTTTAAGTATATTGTACATTTACAGATAATTTTGTTCTTTTCGTGCAATAAAATCACGTAAATTGAAAATGTATTAACAAACCGTGTTAAAAAGAACAGCAGATAGTAAAAGCAATACAGTTAAATGTACAAGTAATATTAAGTTTGAAAGGTGTTAAGAAAAAGCAAGTAACTGAGCTGGTTTCATAAGATTTTAAGAGATTTCTGGTAAAATACACTTTATGCTCAGCTTTGAAAATAAGATGTTTATACATATTTGAAATGTTTTTTGTTTTCTTTTTTAGTCTTAGTATAAGAAAAAAGCTTAAACTGTATTATTAAATAAACATTTTCTGTATGAAAAATAATTCGCTAGGATTTTAAGTAAATCATACATTTTAAGAAAGTTTATTAGCGCCAAGCAAGGATATTTTATTACTAATAAAAACACATATCGCTCCTTTATTGCAACGTAGTCATTATTGAGTTAAGAATGCAACGATATTCGTCGTAGCGCTCTTCACTTTGTTTAAAAACTGTATAAAAATACCTTGTTTACTCAGTTCTTGAGGGGAAAATATTTTTTATTTTTCCATTTATGTGTCTGTATGTTAATTAAAAACTTACTAACGAGTTTTTTTGAGATATGACTACGTTGCAATAACCGCTCACAGAGCTCAACTCAAACGCGTAAATCATTTTAGTTTCAAAATAATAATAGTAAACATAAAAATGGAATAGTGATTTTCAATTTAAGAATAGTAAATATCAATATGCGAATAGTAAACTTCCATTTGGGAGTTGTTTAAATCAAAATAGAAAAAGTAGCCCCAGTAGTGAAATTTCGTAAAAACAAAGTACTCAGACTTCTACCCAAACGTCCAAAGTTTAAACCCATTGAAAATATCTGGTATGCTAAAGAGTTACGTTGGAAGAGAGTTCTAAATAAAATTGTCAAGTATTCTTAAGAGCAGAAACGAATTAACCATCAAAGAACAAGCAGAAAAAGCCTTTTGGAAGAAGCTCTGCAGATAATTACACCAACAATATGTCCCGATTGCATTGTCAGCATTCAAACAAAGTTAAAATTAATTGATTAAAATCAAATTAAAAATTCTCATATTGAAATTTACTATTCATGTTTTACTATTCTTTTGAAGTTTTGCATTCCATTTCGAAGTTTACTTTTTTCATTTTGAAACTAAAACAAACTGGGTTTCTCAAAAATGCACTCGTGCAAGACTATCGTCATATTTAAGCTGAAAGTCCATACCACGCCTTCTAAACGTCTGTGAAAAAAGTTGAATCAGTGCAGTTGTATCTGACAAGTTACAAGGCACAAAGCGTAGAAATCTTAAACGCTCCAACGCCGTGCAGTAGGTTTACTTTCTACTTTTGTATACGTCGCAAGCGTCATGAAAAATTATAGATAGTCAAGGATGGCAAATTATATTCTATTTTCAATGTTTTCGATATATGTTTTTTTATCATAGATTACTTTTACCTATTTTTTGTACTAAAAAACGTTTTTAATTTGAAAAAACCTTTCCTAATAAAGTTTAGAAATATTTTTAATAGTCCATTTACAGTACAGCGAAATCTAGTACTTCAGAGATTTCGATCAAAATCTAGTTGTTTTTGTCTAGATTTCCCATACAAAACCAAATCTACTTCTTTACTAGATTTTGACAAAATCTACTCGAAATCTAGTAGTACTTAGTGATGCAACTATGTTTTTTTCAAATTATGCTAAAAGATACTACGATGTACAAGAATAACAACTGACATTTCAAATAAAAAGAAGTCAAAGGGAAAAATGTTAAGTGCGTACGAGTATCCAAAAGTTTTTAAACATTTTTACTGAACTTTACTGCATTTTACTAAAATACGTTCTTTTACACAAAATACAATAAATGAGATTATAAACTGAGAGCGTAAAGTGACAGTTTGTGGCTGAATACTTACAAAGTTTCACTGCTGTAATTTTTGCTAGTAAAATTTAGTAAAACAAAAAAAACATATCAAAAGTTAAACAAACAAAAAGTATACAATTTCTAAAAAAAATATTAAAAAAAATAAAAATTTAAATAATAATAATAATATTAATACAAAATCAATAATACTTTTTGAACTATTCGCTTGTTAATCATATATATGCTTTTAAAAAGGAAATAAATGTTCATAACCACTTTTGAACTTTCTTTGCTTTGTGTTATTTCAAGTCTTTGGAGTTGTGAAAGTGGGTTCTTAGTACTCCACTTGCTTTTAAGGTATTCAATAGCAAAAACAAATAATGACATACTTTTGAATAAATTAGCAAAATCAAATAATGTATGTAAAAAATAAACATATTGACAAGAATACAGAAAATAATATATTTATGTTTTCTTAACTGTGCGTGTTAAAATAAATATTGCATCGAGTATAAACAAAAAAAAGTTTAAATATATCTCAACACTAAATTTATTTGCAATAAGCTGTTTCCTACTTACTAATTTTTACTATTTTTCCGTTCACGTACTTTTTCGAGCAAAAGCATTTTTGAGAGTAATCTTGTCATTAGTCATTTACTGTACTTCGCTATAAAAGAACTCGAACGCACCTATTAATTAACAATATGGAAAAAATAAATAAAACTGAAAACATGAATGAAGTGCAAATGGCAAAGAAAACTTAATGTAATTTACTAAATGCCTATTTCCTTATAATGCCCTCTATTTCATTTGTGTAACAAAAAAAAATATTGTTTGGTATCAAACGCAATTTTCAAATATATGTATGTATGTGTTTTCTTTTTTTCTTTTAAATATTGGCCAGCTGGTTTTGTTATTCAAATAAAATCTTGCTAATGTCAAAAATCCAATTTTTTAGAGAAAGATTTCAAATCAAATCTTCTAGATTTCGAGGCAATGTAAACGAACTATAAGATTAAAATACATTAAAATTAATTTTTTAAAGCAATTTTTCCACCAACATCTACTGATTGCTTTGCTTTTTGTCAAGTACTAATTCCGTTAACCATACAGCCGACAAAACTACACACATTAATAAGTAAATCAAAAAATAAGTCACTAATCAAACTAAGGAGCTAATGAACAAACAACAAAAAAAACAAAAACAAAAACAAAAGAATCATTTAATAAATATTTAAATAAAATAAATAATTTTTAAGAAGCACAATTGTTGAGTTTCTTACAGTATTTGTTTAAACTTTGGAGGTCTTTGAAAACACCTATGAAGAAAGCTCACAAAGTCCAAAATCAAAATCCAGGTAATACTTCTCGTAATGAATCACAAACTCTGTTTAGTTTTATATACATTTTATTTAGCACATTTCAATTTTAATTTAATTAGGTATATTTTTCTATCGCATTATTTCCCACATTTTTTTTTCTTCTTATAAATTTGTCATCGGTTATTTACACATCTGTAAAAATTTTGATGTGAATCTTGCTTGTTTTCTATATAAAAAAAAACTACATAAAAAACTGTTTGTCAGAAATTATGTCTCTAGTGTATTATTATTTCGTTTTCTTCTTCGAAGTCTTTGTATAAATTTATAAAACAAATATAAAAAGTGTGTATTCGAAATTATTTTTTTCTTATTAGCTGTACTATTTACGATTGCTACAAATTCTGTGACACGACTTGTTGCAAAGAAAAATCTTGCTTGAATTGATTGGTAAATTAACAAATTCAAACATTTTATTTTATAGAACAAAAATGTTAAAAGAACCAGAATAAAGCTAATGGTATTTTGCTTTCAATTTGTATTCTTTTTAATATATAGTGTTGTTGGAATAAGTGCAACAGCTAACATTTGCAGTATACAAAATTTCTATTTCTATGATAGGATCTATTTTAGTTAAATCCCATATGAAACTTTTGAGGTTTGAAACTTTTAAGGTTTAGGATCAACTGATGCTTTGGTTGGTAGTTGATTCAAGATTTTTCACCTGACTAAAGAATTTTGTACTCATTTTAATAATTTTCAGGATGGGTTATCTAAAGTAATTCCATTTTCTGATTGATTAAAGTACATTTTATTGTTATTCGTACATAAGATTTTAAGTACGACTCGTATTAAAAGTAAGTAGAAAATATTTAAATTTAGTATGGCGATTTTCTTTCTGAGTACGATCTACCATCTACTCGTTTTCGATAAAACGTTTTGTTGGGGTTCTTGTTTCCTAGATTAATTGTATAATTTGACATTAAATGCCTTTCGTTATTTATGTAGATTTCTGGATTCTTTATGAATTGTGGCAGATGCGGGCTCGATTGCCGCCAAAGTCCGCGCGTATTTCAGCAGGCAAGCCAAGAGGGCTTGGTAAATTGTGTTTGTTGTAAAACCAATATATTTTAAATTTGTAACAAAAAAAAAATATAGCCAAATTAAAGATTAGATAATGCTCGTTGCTGCTGAATATAAACTTGGACTTATTTTGTTATAATTTAATATGCCTTTGTTTCACATTTTTTACATTTTCTAGGGCAAACATTTATAATAAAACTGTTAAAAATATTCCATTTTCATTCTTTACTTTTCAACTATAATTTATTTTGTTGCAAGTACACACTTGCTATATATAAAACTTTTTAATAACTTTCGATAAGTATTTTACAGCACACTTGTAAATGTTTTACAAGTCAGTTGATATTTGAAGAAAATGAAACTGGTGACATAAATAAAATGTTAGTTATGTTAAAAGGGAGTGAGTGCTAGAGAGGGAGTTCGTTGCGCCAGCAGTAGATTTTTTGAGCTGAAGTCTTTCATACTCATAGATGTTGTAAGCTGTAATAGAAGACCTCATTAAATAGTTTTATGACAAATAAGTGTTCTTTTGCTTGTATTTGTATAAAAAAAATAAAGAACAAATATTTTAAAATATTTGCCGGAAGAAGAACATCTATGACTGGCAAAGTATCTGAAGAGAAAATGTGTGTGTTCAAATGCGTATACATGAGTATTGTGTGTTTATATGTGCATACATGAGTATATGTGTGTTTGTCTAATATTTGAGCGGAAAAAGTTCTAGAAACTTTTAGCAATAAGTAATCGTGTTTTAACTAGTTAAAATATTTTTGTTTTTATTTAATAAAATTTAAGAAAGTTTCTTCTAGGAACTTTTGGAGTAATTTTAAAATTATCTTGTAAAGTTTTATAGGCGTATTATTCATAAAAAATTTTAAATCGGGTTTAAATTGTATTTGCAATACAAATAATATTTTATATTAAAAAGAATTTTAATGAAAATCGTATAAAGAATTTGTCTTAAGGCAGCACGTTAATTGAGCTCATACAATTCTCTTTAATCTTAACTGCACAAAATACTTTTGCAAGTTTAATTAATCTGTGTTTAAGCATTTGCTTTTAATAGTATTTTACCTATTTCACCAGGCATTTCACAATGGTATACTACGTTTCGCTTAAAAAGTAGTAAATTAAATGTAGTGGCTGTTTAAGTAACATCCGTTAAATGCCATAAATTAAGTTAATGCTGGCTTTTGCTAAACTTATAACGAACTCTAGATATATTTCTCTATCTTGTACAACTACAAATACAAAGGACACCGATAACTAATAATAAGAACAGCTACATGCGTATCTTTAACGTAACCTCTTGCACTTACACATACACATACACACACAACTACACTTTCGGTTGCAAACAAACAGACATTAACAATCACAAAATTACTATGCTGTTGGTATTCCGACTACTATAAGATTTTATTTCCGGTTTTGACTTAATGGCCTTAATTAGAGACATCTATACGTTAAATTTATTTGTATAAATGTATGTTTATATATATATAGGTGTATGCATGAGTGTGTATGTGTGAGTGTATGTGTGTGCATGCAAGTGTGTTCGCAGTATATATAAAGTTACAACACCAGAAGCTAAATTGCAATTTCTCTAATATAAACCTAAAGACAAAACTCTAGCTGAACATTTTGCAACACATGTATTTTAACGTACAATTTATATGTAGACTGAAAACGTGTCCTATTTTCCATTTATAGGCTGCAGCATTGAAATAACAACATGAAGATGTCCTTAAGACCAGCTGTGTATATATGAGAAGCTTTCCATAAAGTTCATACATTTGTATATTTATTACCAAAAAAAAAAGAAACAGAAATTATTAAAGGCTACATTATGCACAGCCATGGTGTTTGTATATGCCCTGCATTTGTCATTATTCGATAGTCTCAAGTTGCTTTTATAAGCCTTTGGTGAAATACAAGGAAATAAAGCATAATTTAGCGTAATATGATGACCATCATGATTTATCAACGATTTGCACGTAATGACAATTAAAAGACTATTTATACTCGATACAACTCGTACTGGTGCTTAAGATTGCCTTTGGAAATATTACCACAGATTCTTAATCGGGAAAAGTTAAATAAATGAGAAAATTTGCTTTAACAAGCATGTTCTGATATTTTGCTTTAGAAAATTTATTATAAAAAATTAATGCAGGTTTATATTTCTCGAAAAAGCTTTTACTTAAAAAATGTATGCTATTTTTTCCGTTTATAATATATATATTTTTTTGGAGAGGGTTGTGGTGATTTTATTGTAAACAATTAAATTGTTGTTGTATTTTGGTTTAACTAAATTGCTGGATTTGAATCTGTTGTATAACTAATTTGTAATCTCAGCGGTTTAATTACCGCTTTCGATATCGAATAAACTATCGCTATCGAATTGCATCATGATGGCATTCGATCGCAAACGAATCGAGATTTCATACTAATTATAAGAGATTTTATTAAATTTGTAACAGTGTTTACATGAAATATAAACAAAACAAAATACAAGTAATAAAAGTAGGAACTAGAATTTTTGTTATTTTATGGCGTTTTCTTTTCTAAAAAAAAAGTGCAACATTCTTTGAAATTTTCATTGAAAATTTGCAGTATAATGATTTTTTGAAATAGTAAGTTTATTAGACATCATTGTATCATCACGTACGAGACAACACGTTTGTCTTAAAGAAACATTGCAATTTTCGTTAAAGAAGTAAAAAATGTTTAATTTTTTTAGAAAAGAAAACGACATTAAATAAAAATTTGTATTTTATAGAAAATGAATCAACAAATATTTATTCATACTTATATTCGTCAGACTCAAAAGATGAACATGGATTGGTGCGTAGTAGAAAACAAATGCGAAGGACAGAATCTATATGGAGCTAATCGAATCGATTGCAGCTTTATAACTCAAAATCCCTGATATGATTAACGAAATAGAGTCACCATTTTGCCAAAAACTAATTAAAAACTTTGATGAAAGAATTGACATCTGTCAGCGTTTTCTCATGGTAATACAATAAAAATTTGAATCATATTTATCTAAATTATTTGTTTTATTTTCTTTTAGAAAACAAAGCTCTTCTTGAAAATCCCTATACTAAAAATATGCTGAAATTTTTTATTGCGGGGTTGGTCCAATGTAAGATAATAACAGTCGCTGCAGCCTCTTTTTCGAAAAAGCAAGGTGCAATGATCACGCCTGACCAAAAACCGAACTAAACGGTAACACGTTCAGAATGAAGAGGTTTCAATAAAAATTCTTCAGTTTTTCAAGCCGCGAAAGCTACAATCCTGCTTCTTAACGTTGCCTTCACTCAAAATAGTTTTTCGATTAAACTATGAGTGAGTTTTTATGTTAGTTTAAAAGACTTAAGATCTAAGTATTTATGCAAAATACGGTGTATATCGTTTGTAGAATTGCCACTTCCAAAGATCGACGCGAAACGCACAGGCCTGAGTTTTACTCAACATCATGGGCTACAAAAACAATTTTCTCAGTGCCCGAGCTCGATTATTTATACCGCTAACGTGTCCCAACAGCTCAAATTTCCCACCATTTTCACCGCTTTCACCACATTCACTGGCCGAGAACTTGCTTCACCACCTAAAAATGTTCACAAAAAAAGCATTCCATGCTTTGTTGTTGTTTCAGTTTCATTAATATCATAAATTTTACTTATCATTTATCAAGTAGTAGTTACGAGCTACTGAAAACTAAGCGTGCCATTGGAAAGCTCTGTATATTAGTTGCAACATTACTTTTTTCTTTTACATTTTTCTTACAACTAAATACTAAATAAATAATTGCATTTAAACGACTCTCGCCTTCTGCAATCATTTTATTTTTAAAGGGACAATGTAATAGTCCTTCTGTCATTTCGTTCATGTTCAGTGCTTAGTAGGGTTGCCGTTCGAATAAAAATTATTCGAATAATTCGAAAAATTTTTTTTTAATTTTTGTTCGAACAACAAAGCTTTTTTAATTTAGAATAAAAAATTATTCGAATAACTTTTTTCGAATAATCAAACATTCGAATAAATAATGAGTGTCGTATAAAATCATTAAATAATTTATATTATATTATTATAAAAAAAACTTGATATGCTCTTTAATGCTATTTTAATCGTAAATTTTTTATTCTTTGTTCGTTCGAACAAAATTTCAAAATTATTCTTTTATTCGAACAAAAAAAATATCATGAAATTTTATTCGAACAAATAAAAACACGAATAATTAACAACCCTAGTGTTTAGTTATTGAATTATTATAAGAACAATAGCACAATATGTAACATGTTCATGAAGAAAACTTATTACGATCGGTAAGAGTAAGCTATTACTGTCCAGAACCAATTAGAAAATGTAGTTGCCGAAATCCTTAACCTGAACATTAATGATTGTATGCAATTGGTTTAATCAATCATGTTTTTTCTTTGTAAGCGCATTGCAACTATCTAATACTCCGCAAAAATCAATTTCGTTGTATTTTTAGTAAAACTTTAATATGTCATTTGTTCACTAATATTTTTAATGGAAAAAAAGCTTATTACACAATAAAACTAAATTGTTATTCAATAATTCCCAGAGAATAAAGCTTAATAAAAAAAATATTTCGTATAGTTTCTTTAAAACTCAAGCTTATTGTTAATAATTAACAACCAGGTTTGCTTTAACTCTTAAATAAACAAAAAGTCTCTCCTTTCCAGCTAATTAAACATGTCCAATTAGTTTACTTCACTTATGGCTCATTAACCTTGAGATCCTAACATTAAGGCCATGACGAAAAAAATCTTGAAATAAAACTTATTTCAAATTGTCAAAAGAATAAAAATCTTCCAGTCGCACTACATGGTTCAAATTATGACATTTAGCTGAACATGTTTAGAACCACCATTTCTATATTCCATTAATTATGAAATCGTCCAAAACACCTCACATATTTATACATACAAATATGCAAGCATATATACAGTGTATAATATACATATATTTCCAATTTTATACAATCACATATTACAACAAGGTCGTGATGTTATTTGGAAAATTTTCGAAAACAACAGCGAAATTTTTAAATATATAAAAAGTCATCGTTTGTTCATGTTTATGTGTAACACATATTTGTGTTACACATAAATACATGTACATGTATTTGTGTAATAGGCTCTGTATATGTATAACAACTGTCTGTCAGCTGTCATGTTGATATTATCAAACTTAATTAACAAGGGTTAACGAAGAAGGTGTGAATATTTAGTGTTACAAAACTATAAATTTTTTATTGTTGTTTGGTTAGTTCAAGATGTTTACGATTGTTGAAGCACTAAAATGTTGTTAGTTTTTAGATTTCTTTTAACATGAAATTAGAAAAATATCTATAATAGTAAAACCCGAGGAATATTATGGATGCGGTAACAGTACAACGGGCGGTTGTGTTTAGATTCGAAGGTAAACATTTTCGCAACACAATGTATAAGCTATACAAATTCGAATGATTTCCGTTTCGAATCGAAATACATAATAACCCCCAAGTGTGCAGGTGCACTTTTGATTTTTGTTGTGGGTTTAATTCTTATAAAAAATATCCTCAATTCATTGAATATTCTTTTTTCAATTGGTCAATGCAAATAATTTCAAGCATTTCAAACCTCTCGTGCACAATTCAAACCTCGTAACCATACCTGGAATGAAGAGTATCTATCACAAATTAAGTCATTTGCCCCTTACCACAGCATTTACCAGTTCGCACTCAGAAACTTTAATTGCAAGGAACGTGTCACTTTTACATGACGTTATCATTGGAGGGCGTCAATTGCCATAATTAAGATATTCGATGACTGGTCCAAGACCTAATCTTAATGTGCTTTCTTACTGAAAGTTTCTATTCGTGTGTACTACTACTCTTTCTGCATACATCAAGGGAATAAAATACTTTACTCACTCGATTTTTTCGCAATCCACTTTTATCATGAAAGAAATATAATCAATGTATGTGAGATTTTTTTAATATGCTGGTATTTATTTCAAATTTGCGATATGATCACGCATTGTTACAGAGTGCTACTAAATAAAATTTTATAAGTTTTTTATTACGAAATTGCTCCGTTAGTAAGAAAAATTCCTTTGATGTTGTTCAACACTAAGAAAATGTATCACACATATTTTTACCATTTATAGGACGGGTAAGTTCAGAAAAATTGACACCAAATTTCCCGCATCTATGTATGTGATAGACCGTAGTGCATTATTGACTTCATCGCGTGTTTTATAGTGTACGAAATTATTCTTCTATATTAAAGCTGTCACCGATTATTTCTTCTGCATCTTGACATCCGGTAGTGGAGATATTGGAGGGTGTTTTCGCGAAGGCCGAGTTTAAGGCCACCGGATGGGGCACAGCGTGCGAATAGTGAGCGGCTTTTAGATACAAAGGTAACCTGGGAATAATTGCTATGGCTCAAATAAGCAGTCCCGGACAACCAGCGGATGCAATCATTCTATGCTTCATCGACAAGGCGAGCAGGTATGCACCTCAACAACCTACCTATACGAAACGTCTGTCTCATAGCGAGCGGCACACATAATGGTGACTTTTCAGTTACATCGCAGATAGCAGCGCCAACGTACTGTTCCTACTGTTTTTTTAAGTTATACACTTGTAGCAAGGAGAACAAACAAAAGCACAGTTCATCCTAGGAAACGACACGATGCTCCTCAAGTCAAGGCTTTTAATAGAATTGACGTTTAACAATGCCTTGGCTAAAAATATGCCAGCCCCAGAGTATTCCAATTTGTGCATGAGCAGGAAACAGATTGTTGAAAAAATAAAAATATCTGTGTTTATACTTTTTTTTGGAAAATATGTTCGTAGCTCTAAGACAGATCGTTCTACATCTGCTGAATTAAATCAGGATCCTACTATGACTTCACGATTACGAATTGCTTTTAGTGGCAATCTACAAAAACTTGAAAGTGAAATACCAAGTAGTTCAGTTATTGGGAGAACACTGAAGATGGCACAGAGCCGAAACCGGTCTGTTTATCAACCAAATTTGACGTGGGATGACGGAAATTCATTCCAAATTAGTTCCGAAACCTTTAAAAAAACTATTTCAGAAAACTTCTTAAAGTGATAATGGCAGAATGCAGGTATTACGAATATATCGTTGTTAAGGAATGTATTACTTAAGAAATGAATTTCAAAGGAGAAGAACTTCAAAATAGCGTACGATGAGGGTTAATTGAATGTCACAAATTATAAATATCATCGCAAATCTGGAAAAACTATGAAGTATTTAAAGGTTTGTATGATTTAAGAAGCTAAACAGGCATTTATACATAAAAAATGCATTTACATTTAGGTCTTTTAGCAAAAGAGGATGCGAAACCACGTGCTCCCTGTGTATTTTTATAGATAAAATTGATTCAGTAGGCGCCCAGCGTACTAATTCCAAGTTACATCCTTATGCTTATTAGACCAGATTTTTTCCGAAATGGATGGTTTCCATCAAAACGCTGTAGTTATGGTCTTGGATGCCACCAACAGACGTGACGATTTGGATCAGGCTCTTATGACGCCCTTTCAATGTTGAAGTGTGTTCTCTTATACGCTTTAAGTATATTAATTTTTTTTTAATTTAATAATAATTTTTAATATTTTATTTTTTCGCCTCAGTCAAATGTTTTCGACAACGTACTATGATTTTACAAAAAAAAATTTATGTGGTTTTTGTAGTATTGTACTTGTTGTTGTATTAAGTTCACCTGCATGAATTTACTTGTATTTAATTTAATCAAACTTGGGTACATTGATTTAGCGTTTTAATTAAAATTATTTTTTTAATACAGTACTAGAATAAAGTGAAAGAAGCTCTAATGTTTTAACAGATTCCTGCAAACACTTATCAACGTTCATGTGTTCATGTATTTTATAATTATATTACATTATATATTTTATTATTTTTTATATTTTATATTTATTTATTATATTTTATAATTATATTTTATAATTTATCAAAATTAACAAGATATTCTCATTTGAATCAAAGAAGTTTTAAATAAAAAATTACAGGGTGTTCTAATAAAAGGTTTTATTTTCAATAGCGTGTCATTTTACCAGTTGTCATGACTCAACCTGTAATTGCTAAACATATGACAAATTAAAAAATGCATATACGATTAACCATATACGACTGATTTCGTAGTATAGCAGGCACAAACAAACACAAAAGAGTGTTTTGTACCATTATTATCCAAACATCTACTCTTGCATTCTCTGTACATTCTTATTGTGTATGCATGTTTTTGAGCTTAGATCGATTGATGTAAGTACACGTGCCAGTGTAAGCAAAAAAATGTTAGCGAGTCCACCACATCAGTATTAAGGTGGGTGTCTGAGAGACAACCACATCAGAATTTTTGTTATATTTTCATATTTCATAGGGCTATATTTTCTTAGTGTCTACTAAACTACATACACAAAATTGCTATATTTTACTATTGTAAAGATAATCGGAGTTTATATACATATATACTTATATATAGTATGTGATCACAAGTCTTAAGACTGATTAACTTAAGTACAAATTAAGCAAAATCGAAAAATTTTTCATCATAAATTATAACATGAATATTTTTAGTTTTTTAAATTATAGGCTTTGATATGCCAATTGAAATATTTATTTATTTTATTTTTAACCACTGAATTTAATTTTTTTTCTTACCAACAGCTAAATTTAAATCTAATTAATAAAAAAAATAAAAAACACTTGTTCAAACAAATTTTTTTTTAATTTCTTTTTTGCTGCCTAAGTTTTTTACAGAAAATTCATGACATGCCGATAAATAACATAAAACACGAATTTTCACTTTGAATTAGAAAAATAACTATATAAATAATTACTTCCACTCATAAACAATAAACAAAAATGGTTTTATTAGTTTTACAAAACGGAACTTTGGAAAATATAAGCACATTGAAATGGTGTCTGGCCGTCTATCACGTTATTAGAATTTTAAGAACTATATCACGTCAGTCGCAGAGGGGTAATAAATATGAATCGAGATTTGATCGAGATCGAAATTGCTTCCATAAAGCAAATCAATTACTAAAATACGAGTTCACTACAAAATTTGTTAAATCTTTGCGGTCATAGTTTGCAAAACTAAAGAATTTTTGGCTCGTCATAAAGCACTTTCTCGACGAGGAATTGCGAAAGTGGTGTGAAAATTTAGAGCTGCTGGGATAATTTAATGATGTGACGAACCGAACTCATATACATACATATGTACATCGTTCAAGAACAATTGAAAGTATTCCTTTTGCAGCCCATAGTATTAACTGAAGAAAATTTATGTTTATCCGCTTCTCTTCGGTCCTTGTAATTGGGCATTCCATTAACGACATTACATATTTTGTTTTTGAACTTCCGTTAAGACAAAAAGTCCCGCCTATGATTCTTCTTTTGCGTGAAAATTATCCAGACCGTGTGATTTTTGCGAGAGGTGATCACAATAGGCCACCGATATCTTGTGACTTAATACCAAAAATTCTAGGAAGATTTTGAACGAACAATATTTTTCTCCACAACACGCATTTGAGTTCAAACTAATTATTCCCTTCACATCAAGTGGAAAGAAAATAGTTTAGATTAATAAAAAAAACTATTATTTAACCTGCAAGAAGTGATAAAAACCCTTGGTTTATTTAGTATTTTCGTCTGCAATAAGCTAGTGTTTTCAATCAACAAAATTTTAAAATTAATATTTATACGTATTTGTTGAACTGTTTTAAGGTATATATTGAAATGAAATTTTTATGGCTTGAGCTCAAATCTGAGTTTACCCATATATAGTACGGAATATTTGGAATAATTTAAAGTCAGAGAAGGAATTTCGTACTAACCGAAATTGATTTAACTTGTAAGAAATTAATAAGTTGCACTTTTCGTATTTTAATTCGTTAAATAATACTGTTAAATAGTTGATATTCCTAGTTACTAGTATCCACCGTCAAAAGTGGTAAAATCGAACAAAAAAATGCTGATGAGATGGTGTAGCGACCTCGAAATCAGTACTGATCCGTTCTACTAGTCTGATAAATATATTATTTCAAATAAAAAGTACTCTCGTAATAAAATAATGAATTTATCCAAAAATATTTTCTTAAATTAAGAAGATATGGGTAAACTCAGATTTGAACTCAAGCCATAAAAATTTCATTTGAAAATTTAAAATTTTAATAGTAATAAGTACATAAGAGTATATATCGCCCTTATTTAATTTCATTGATATGACAATTGATTTGGAACCACAATACCAAATTATAGTAAGTAGATTTAGAGATAGGTGTTGTCCATTAAAAAATATTCTACTGGTTTGATATAATATGTACATAACGTACATGTTTCAAATTGGTGCTAAATCCATTGAGAAAAATAGAGTTTTTAATTCCAACTGCAGCCCCATCTGCCGATGCCAACCAAACGCATACAAAAAAATTCATTCAAGTCGTTC
This sequence comes from Gymnocheta viridis, assembly GCA_956483585.1. Classification (NCBI taxonomy): domain Eukaryota; kingdom Metazoa; phylum Arthropoda; class Insecta; order Diptera; family Tachinidae; genus Gymnocheta; species Gymnocheta viridis. Next base: position 97,477,525 of record OY101441.1, on the reverse strand, counting down.
CAGCCGTTTAGGAGGAGTTAGATGACATACACACGTACATTAGCATTATATATATAAAGAAAAGTAAGATTCAACAGTATATCGCCTAAAAGTATGCCATGTTTAATTTCATTGAAACGATAATTGTTTTAGAGCCACAGTAACAAGCCAAACTACTGCACGCTGATGAGGAAAACTTTCACATATTTTAATTGAACACAAAATTTAGAACAACTGTAACAACAATTATCTAAAAAGCATGGCAATCACAATCACAAGTATAATAAGCTAATAAACATAAATCTGTTTACTGCAAATGGACAACGCACAACGTAACATTATTCAACAATTATGTTCCAATACATAGAAACACTTAAAAACACACACACACACACAGAAATGCACATTCTAGCTCGAATTCTCGTCAAATATAATAACAAAATTCGATTATAAAAGCATATCAAAAGGCGCCAACACAAAAATTTGTAAAGGCCCAAATTAAAATATTACCATTTCAAACCAAAAAAATTAAAAAAAAAAAAATATCCACAATTTTAGTTGTTCAAGTTCTGTTCCTTCCTGCCAATGTGTGCATGACTGTTTAATTAATGATTCAATTTGTAATTAATTTCTAACAGAACAAATAATGAAAATGCTTTCTGTTTGTATTTTTCGGAGGTGTTTGTTACTAAATATTGAATTTAGTGCAATAATTGATTAATCTGGTTGCACAAATTGATTGATGTATATTATTAGAATTACTATTTCATACAATTAAAGGGTAGGCCGATATGTAAATAAATGCAAATGAGATAGAGCTAATGCAATACAGGAGAAATAGTCAATAGTTCGTTGCAAAATTTTATAATAAGCACCACGTATTCAAAACAAAATAAGTTTATGAAATATGTTACGTTGTACAAGATGATTGGCAATATTTTAGTGAAATTTGCCTTAATAATCGATTGGTTAAGAAAAAGTTTTTCTAAAAAGAAAATTGGGAAAAACTTATGTTAACAAACACTTCCATATGAAAGACGAGACATCTCAAGATGAATTAGGCAAACATCTGCAATATCATTAAAGTTACAGAAATTTAAACATGATCTTCTATATATAAATTATGATCTCCACTTAGGATGTCTAGTTACAGCAGCTACTTCGGAAATCATGAGCTGCGTTAACAATTTTAAGCCACGAGTGTGATCATACATGCTTGACTAATTTTATTTTTTTATGTGAAATTTAATACGAAAACGCTGTCGACAAGATACTCGCAGACATTTTTCCGATATCCGGAATATCTTTGGGTTAAAATAGAGAAGGAGTGCCACGATTTATTTCGAGAACGCATTTTTAATCTTTTGTTGTAGTACACAAATAAATCAGATATCGAAATCCTCCTTTTCTATATTAAACCAACGATAAACTCAATCGTTAAACTAACTGCATGGCTCATAATGCCGAATAATATCGTTCTTTTGTGAACAACAACAAAAAATTTTAGAAATTAGAAAACGATGGATTTCTTCATTGATGATCAGAAAATAGCACAACAGTCATATCGGCTGAATTCCCCTTGGCAAAATCCAAGACATTGGAATTGGCAATATTTTTGGATTACTTGGAAAACCCGAAGAAATTGATTGAGAACGATGTTTAACACTACCGAACCAATTAAGTATAAAAATAAAATAAAAATCGGCTCGATTGCAAGCATAGCAAAAATACAAGACTTAATTTTCGACATTTGATTTCCAGTAAATTTATACGAAAATTCTGAATGAGGAGGTCAATTCAGAAGCTATTTTCTAAGACTCTGTGGTGGCTTTGAAACTGTATTGCTGAATGAAGTGTATAACACAAACAGAGATTTCTTCTCTGCTTTTACAAAGACAAATTCAATTCATATCGTAGATGCAATATAAGTTTTAGTTTTGCATTTATTATTATTTAGATTCCATTTAATAAATGCTGCCATGACCTTTGCTATAAACTTTAACTCCTAAAGATATTTTACAATTCATGTTTAACAAATTTCATAATATATTTTATTAATTTAATATTTTTTCTTTCGTACTCTATCGGTTTCATTGAAAGTCATTAGATGGTGTTTGTGTTCGTTAATTCAAATTATTAATTTGTCTAAGTTTTATTAAAAAAGGAGTATAGAAACAGCTAGCATAACAAAATGCTTTTAGAGGTCACTGTGCTATCCGTTTTAGCGTTTATGTTACAAAGAAAAAAACTAAAGCTAAATTTTCTAATAAAATAAATAAATAAATTAAAATAACACGAAATAAATTTAAAAAATAAAGTTTTAATGTAATGTAATAATCACCCTTAAGTGGGTGAAGGGTCATAGGACCACTTCAGGCAATATCATTGCTGACGATCTGGCAAAGAGTGCAAACACGCTTAGTGATGCTGACATTGACAATTTCTGCGGCATCCCACTCCCTTCTTGCTGAAAAAAAATTGACATAGCCCTTAACCAGATGGCCTCGCATTGATACGATTAGAACAAAGCAACTCCTCATGCTTTCAAGAAAACTGTGGTTACTTGTGGCTCAGAGGACACTGCACCCTTGGAACACATGCTAAAAGAATAAGTATCCATTACAACGACTAGAAATATTTAAAACAAATCCATCTTGGTTTGCTAACACATTTGCGCCCTTGTTAATGGATGCATGGACTAGTCAACTTACTTCAAAGAGGTGGAATGAAGGCCTAATTATAGCTCTACCGAAAAAGGGTGACCTTCGAGAATGCAAAAATTGGCGCGGGATATCATTACTAAACACCATCCAGAAGCTACTGGCAATGATAATCCTAGAACGACTCTCTCCACTGAAACAAACCTTAAGGCAAGAACAAGCGGGTTTTCGCGAAGGTAGATCATGCGTGGACCATGTATCCACGATCAGAATTATTATCGAGCAGGCGAATGACAACAAATCGTCAACATACCTACTATTTGTCGACTTTGAACGAGCATTCGATACCATTATAAGGCAATGCATATGGAAATCCCTAGAACGTAAGGGGGTCCCAAACATCATAACAAACATAATTAAAAACATGTATTCCAATGCAGAAAATAAGGTACTGCTTAAAGGCCAAACTTCAGATGCCTTCTCAATCGACCTTGGAGTTCGCCAAGGCTGCGTCCTTTCCCCACTCTTGTTTTTGGTCATACTAGATGAAGTAATGGCGGCTACGAACTCAGCAGCACCTAACAGTCTGCAGTGGGATCCATTTACAAAATTAAATGATTTGGACTATGCAGACGATCTATGCCTACTCGCTCACAGTTTTGAACACATAAATGCAAACTTCAAGCTCTTTATTACAATGCACGTAAAGTTGGACTTCGCATTAACACAAAGAAAACAAAGGACATGAGACTAAATACAAATAACAATAGCGCTCTCCTCCTAAATGGTACCATTATTGAGGATGTTCAATCTTTCAGCTACCTTGGATGTACAATCTCAACAAACAGCGGTGCAGACGAAGACGTCGAAAACCGGATAGACAAAGCCCGAAAGGCTATGTACTCTTTGAGAAATGTATGGATATCAAATGATCTGTCACGTGACCTCAAGTTAAGAGTTTACAACACCTGCATTAAGCCCACCCTCCTCTATGGATGTGAAACTTGGGGTCTGAAAAAGCTCGCCACAAAGAGACTCCAAACATTCACCAATCGCTGCCTACGCCGCATCATCCGATGTTTCTAGCCAAACACGATAAGTATTGCGGATCTCCTTCGCATGACAAGGCAGATTCCAATCCACCAGGACATCTTAAGGCGAAAATTCGGATGGATTGGTTACACGCTCAGGTCAGAAAACACAATTGCAAAGGCAGCCCTGACGTATAACCCACAAGGTTCCCGTCGACGAGGACGCCCAAGAACCACCTGGCGTACATCGACGTTAAACCAACTAGCATCATCGCAACTAATATGGAACGAAGCTGTACAAATAGCCGACCGAAACAGATGGAAATCTTTAATTGAGGTCGTTTGCTCCCAAGCTGGAGAATAGCGGAACATCATCATCATCACAACGACTATTGCTTCAGTTGTCAGGACGAGGGGGAGTTGTCCCACACTGGAGCATCAACGCCTTCGTTTCCTAGGCAAAAGATGATTTAATAGCCTTTCGGAGCTGTTTAACTTGAAACTCAAATGCTTCAGTTCCTTTATTGGGAGCAGTGGATGGTTCTCTCACTGACTCCCCCTAGACGTAGTCTTATACGATGCCTCCTACATGGAATTATACCTCTTTCTATCCCTTTAGTTATCTATCTCTCCCCAGATTTAACTTAGATATTCTGGCTGTAAACTCCTCTGCACCAGTCAATCACATCAATCAATCTTTTACATCTTAAATCTGGTACTTTTAATTTAACTACTGCACAAGCAACCTGTCAACTTAACCTAACCTAATCCAAAGAGATTATTATTTTAGGTAAAGTTCGTAACATTTTTGTAGAAAGAACTGGATATGAGACAATATTCCAAAGGCACAAAGAAAAAATTAAAATGAATTTATTGCAACTAACAGAACAAAAACAACGTAGTTTTTAAATGTTATAAAATGATTTTGGAGAAATAACAATATGCTTTGCATTTTTTATCATTAAATACTTCGCTTAAATGCTGACAACTGAAATTACCAACACGTTGTTTCGTTCTTCTTTAGAACTTTCAGAATCAATAATCTTTTCCTGCATTAACTTTTCGATAAAAATAATTTAAATTAATCATATCAATCAAGGAACTCTATCCTTATTTGACGCCTTTTAATCACACAAACATATTTTAATTCAAACTACGTAAATTTTAAATTTTAAACAGTGTCCTTTTAATTAACCATATTAATTAAATTTTCTTTCGGTTTATAATAAATACATCCTCAATAGTCAATGGAAGGTGTTTGTATGTGTTTGATAATTTTTTTTATTATATGTATCTTCAAAATATCCATTTGTATAGTGTCAATGCTGCTGCTGTCTGGTATTGTCGGCTTAAGTCTATTATGCTGCACTTGAGTGATTGGATAAACAAATTTTGTGGTCAAAACCACAGGCACAACAAATTTAGCAATACTTGTGGCTAAAAAACCTACACACACAAACACACATACACACGTTTCTATACACATTAAAACACATTGATGCGAATACTCATTTACAAAGATGGCCACACAAATAGAAATTCTTCAATACACTGAAATATAAACTTGAAAACCGACTGAATGAATAAATGACAGAATGAAGGAAATTGATGCGTTGACATGTCAATATATCACAAGCTCAACAAACACTTAAATGCAAACTCAAAACAAACATATGCAACTAACAAATGCTTTTACACGCAGTCTTAAATGCAACCCCTGTAGGAAGATTATGGTCAACAAGTGGCTCATTGTCACCACTTTTGGTGACCTTTTTTACGAAGCGTCCTTCCTTTTTTATTTTTCTTTGATTGGTAGAGAATTTTCCTACTTGATTTTCTTTATGAACTCTTTGAAAGTACTTATGGCATGCAAATTTTTTTTATAAATATATAAATATAAATATATGTAGTTGTTTGAACTATTTTGATATATTGTCTTATTCTTCAATATCAGTAGTAAGGAAAACTAATTAAAATTGTAAGAGTATAGACTGTAATTATTCTATGATTCCCATAAGAACTACCAAGTCAATAGTTATAACGTCATTTGTTTTTTTAAGAGTTGTTGCATAAAATTTTTCAAAAATATGGTCTGATACTTTAGCATTAGCAACAATGGAAAGCATGTATAATATAGAGAAGCTAGCAAAAAATTCTCAACAAACAAAACCTTTTAACATTCTTTGAAAAAAGATATCAAGACCTGTCTCGAATAATAAATTCTCGACGACAAGTACATGCTAAATGATTTCAGTTCCATTCCCTGATATTTCCATAATTTTATATATCTTAAAAAAAAAACTTACATTTTCGTATAGAAGTGGTCCTGACAACATTCCCAGCTGTATATTGATAAAATGTGCTGAATTTTTCGCCGTACCATTGACACGCATCTTTATCATCTCAATTAAATATGGATATTTCCCTAGTATCTTTTATTATTCCGTTTTACAAATCTGGTACTAAGTCTGACAATTGGATATTATCGAGGAATTGCTCAACTAAGTATTATTCCCAAACTTTTTGAAAAGATGGTAACTGAATGCATTTCTCATATTTATTATATCTATTGTCATCTGCTCAACATGTCTTTCGAAAAAGCTGTTCTACTACAACAAATCTTTTACAACTAACAAACATTATAAATCGGGGTTTTGTGCAACGGAAACAAACTGGCATCGTATACACTGATTTTAGCAAGACGTTTGACAAGATAAACCATAAACTGCTCTTGAAGAAACTTAACACAATGGGGGTTTCATATAACTCTCTCAAACGGATTGAGCCATATTTATTAAATCGAAAGCAATGTGTCCGTTTTAAAAACGTCACATTTAAATCGATAGACGTCTTATCTGGAGTGTCATAAGGAAGTCATCTTGGACCATTGCTGTTTACTCTATTTATAAATGATCTTCCTAACGTGATTAAATTTTCCAACGTTCTCATGTATGCGGATGATGTAAAGATTTTCCTAAGTTTTAATCAATATGCAGATCACAGTCTACTTCAACAAGATTTGGCCTCATTTCAGTCATGGTGTAATATAAATTTGATGGTGCTTAACTTGAAAAAATGCAAACATATGTCCTTCTACAGAGGAAATCATATAAAAGTAAATTATTCTTTGGGGAACCACCAGCTAGAAAATTATGTTACAGTATTGGATCTTCGTGTTTTGTTGGATGCTAAGTTGAACTTTATTAATCATATTTCCATAACTTTAAATAAAGCACGTTGTATTCTTGGTTTTATCAAAAGACGGACAAAAGAATTTAAGGACCCATATGTTACAAAGCAACTTCATGTTTCCCTCGTCAGACCTGTCTTAGAATATGCATCTATAGTTTGAGATCCCATAGACGTGACTCACAACAATTACATTGAATCGGTACAAAAGCAGTTTCTGTTGTCCTGCCTTTGAGGTCTTCAGTGGAACCCATTAGATCTTCCGTCATACACCAGCCGTCTTGCTCTAATCAAACTTCCAACTCTTAAAAGCCGAAGGACTATGTTGAATGTGTCATTTATATTAAATTTAATTAATGGTGATATTTGTTCTAACTTCCTGCTCGATAACGTTTCGTTTAATGTTCCTCATCGTCCATCTCGACACTTTGAATTGCTAGCAATTAAATTCTTCAGATCAAATTACGCAAATGCTGATCCATTTAGAAGAACGTGCAGTCAATTTAATAAATTTTATAACATTATAGATTTTTCTTTAAATGTAAATGTTATTAAACTTAAAACTATCGTTTTGTTAAATAATCAATAATTTTGTATTTTTATTCGAATTTACTATATTAATTATATTGTTTAACTGTCTGTAAGGATATTATATCTATAGACAAAATAAATAAAATATCTGCACTGCAGAGTATTGTCTGGTCAGTAGTTGATCTGCACTACTGTTTCCAAAGTTAATAGTGTATCAGTAGATATAGTTTTCCTCTCGGCATTTCCTACTAGGAATGTACAGACATTTACACTAGCACCACTAATACTATAACAATTTTGTTAAACAGACTCACTATCTGTGTTATTGTTGTGCTCAGAGTGGTCATTTATTTGTGTTTGTTTATTTTTTAATTGTGTTAGTTTCCTTTTAAGTTTATTACAGTTTAATAAATTGTATATATTTAAGTTTTAATTAAAGTAATTAATTTTAAATACGGTCTATTTGTTTAGTTCTCTTGGATTTTTTTTGCTGTTGTGAGCTGTTTCATTATTAAACAAAATTTTATTTAAGCAGTAACAAATTACTGTAAAAGTTTTTAATTGTATGTTTGTTTTGAAAAAAAAAGAAAGATCTTCAGTTCAGTTTGTGGCTTTTTCGTGTAAAAGAAATGTGGATTTTAGATTTTGCTAAAAGTAAAACTTTTTCCTAAACACATTAAAATATTTGTCTGCGTGATTTTAAGGTTTATCTTTCTTAATTAAATTAATTTGCATGTTGGTTAAGTACAACATGTGAGTGTTTGTAAAAAGACAAAAAGCTCAAGCTTAAGTTACACTCTGAAAAAAGTTACGAAAAGCCACTTTTAACACTATTAAGCATTATGAGTAAAGAGGCAGAAAGAAGTGTGAGATAAAACTACAAAGAGGTAGAAAATCAAGGGTTTCTTGTGTCAGAAGTAATGCCTTTATGGAAGCTTAAGCCGAAGTTTATATACCCTTCGGCATGAAGACATAAATTAAATTTGAATTTCGTGCTTTAGTAGGATTTTGTTATATATATTTTTTTTGTCTATTTATTTTTATTTATTGAATGCATGCCTCATTGGAGCATCATAAACAACGTTTTAATAATGTAATGCAATTTTCGAAAGTTACCTAAGACAAACCTAAAATTCTAAATTAGTTTATCTGTTGTTTCACATCGCATTATTTCAAAATACATTCATTAATTGAATGCATTTTCCACCATATTGTGAACCATTAGTTATTAATTAGTGTTTGTAGCATAATCTATTCATCTTCCAGGGGACATACTACGACATTTGATAGCGATCAAAAATTTTGTATGGGACGTCGTTCGATATCGAATGCTGTAATTTGCCCCTAATTCATGTTTTACTGCAAATATTTCCTTGATATAGTATTTAACAATCCACTTTAGTCGACGTCTCTCATATTTGAGGATGGAAATTTCTCCGGAACCTTATTTTTCGTTACTCGTTTTTAATTTCATTATATATACTAAAGATTTTAAAACATATTAAACAAATTCCGCATCAAAAATTCATAATTGGAAATATAAAAATTACTTTCATGTAAACTAGTTAATATAAAAAGTTTTTGGGGCAATTAAAAATCGAAAACTGGTGATAAGACTTGAACAAAATACTAATAAGAACCCTGCTTAGGCCACTTTCGAAATTATAGGCAGATGACGTAGGAGTATTTGAGTTGAAGTTTTCAAGAAAAATTTTGTCGACTGTCCAAGATCAGCATTAAGAATCCGCAGAGTACGCTTGCACACGATCTTTTTTTTGCTTCTCTTAATGCAAAAAGCTCAACGAGATACTTATCCCTTAGAAATTCTAAAAACAAATCACTGAATACTCGAAGGACTACAAAAATTGGCAAAAGATGCATAATTGACAACTAGCAAAAAATCATAAAACTTGTAAAAACGTCAGAAGCCCGTACCGTATTTATTTTTCAAAAATATCCAATATGTTATTAGATAGGATTTTGTACAGTGATCAAAAAATTTGATATAATAATAACACCAAATATAAAAATAACTTGACGGTGTAAGAAAAAATTTTAAATTATAATATATAACAACATATTTTAATTCATTATTTTAATTTAATTTTTTCTTTGAAACTCGTACGATGTACGTATGTATGTAAACTAGTGGTATTCTGATAGTTGTCTTTTTAAAGTTTTGTTAACTTTTCCATTTACTTATCTGTATTGCGGTTGGACCAGAAGATAAAGGTTTTGGTTCAATATAACCTGTATATTTCTGATATAGAAACACAATGAAATTTCAGCCACAATTGATTTAAAAAATACGAATTCAGTAATTCATATTCAGCCTGCTAAGAAAACAGCTGGATTTAATTAAAAACATTTTTTATTTAAATCTTCTTCTGCGCTTACTGTGTAATGAAAAATTACGATCAAATAGCAAACAGAAAGCTTTTTGCTATGATTTCTTAGATGTTTTTAATGAATGTAATACCAGTTCATTTTATATGCATACAAAGAAATCAATTTTTTGTCTCGTAAGATCTTAACTTGTCATTTTGTATATGTTGAATTGAGGAAAATACGAAAATATGCAAAAAATAAAAATAAAATACAAATATGTATGCATATACTATTTTTAGACGCGGTACAGCTCGCGAACTATTATCGCTACACTTTACAAATGTTTTGGAAAATTTTCCCAAACATTCCGATCTAAAAGTCCAAAGTTCATACGATAGGAACTGATTGTTTGAAAAAATATTTGATGAATTGCGAACTATCGTAGAATACATTTTAATTAAGCCCACATTAAATTATTAAATTGGATAATGCAATCTAGAAAGTATTGTGGAAAGTATGTATTTGCAATACTTTTATTCAAAATACAAATGCATTTGAAATTTTTATTCCAAATACAAAATAGTTTTTAATAAAAGTTTAATTTTCACAATGGAAATGATATTTTGTAAGTTTTTTTACTCCATAATTTTGCAGTTTTCTAATCAATATTGAATCATACAATTTTTCTGATGTTCGCATATTTTTAAGAATTTGTGGCATTTTAGAGATTTTTTTCAAGACTTTTAACTGCAACATTTTAATTGTCAAAAGATTTTTTATCACATTGTACAAATACAATAATAATACCGGGTTCTGATATACTGCAGGTGCGCTCTGCATCTGAATATAGAAAATAATTAAAATTGCACAAGTATAAAACAGGATATAATCATCAATTTTGCCTTTCACCTGAAATCACAAGTAGTCATAAAAAATTAAATGTTAATACATTTTTAAGACAAAACTAAAGTTCAATTTCATTGATTTTGTATATTTACTCGTACACAGTGTCTCGACGATCCATTACATTTCTTTAATATAAATAATAATTATGGTTATTTATATACGAAAAGAAAATACAAGCGATAAATACTGTAATATTAATGCATAATATTATACTAATAAACGTACAAAAAATGTTTAAAGAAACAAACAAAAAAAAACAACAAATCATTACTTTACGATTGTTTAGTTTACACATGCATACACACAATGTGTACATGTGCCCATGAACGCATTTCAGTATGTATGCAATGTATGTGTGACAAAAAGGGCCGATTTAAAACAACCACACCAATTTCCATCAAGAATTTGAAGTGTTAGTATTTTATAATAAAAAAGATATATTATGTACTTAAACGCGTAAACTACTACTGCTCTGTGGTGTATAAGAAGCACTTGTGACTACCAACCAGTAGGTTGTTGGATTGAATCCCCACGCAACTTTTTCAAAAAATTTTTAAAAGTAAAATTATTTCGAATACCATTTTTTTGCCCTTATTTTAGTCGTTAATGAACCGACTTCAATTATTTTCAGTATAAACCTGCCTAGAACTCCATACAAGAGATCTGCTTCATAAAATTGACCTTAGGACAGTCGGGGCCATAAATAAACAACAGAATAGGACACATAACAAAAAAAGTCTTTTGTATATATCTCATTAACTATTGGACCGAGTTTTTTTATTTTCAAACCGAAAAATTTTATGAAAAATTCGAAGAGAATGGTATAAAATTTATGTCTTTATGTTGTGTGAGGCCTTAATTTTACTTACACGAAAATATAGCAGACGGGCAGACGGACATCGTTCATTCGACTTCTCTATCTATAAGGATCCAGAATACATATACTTTATGGGGTCTTAAATGAATAATGACGAAATTACATACGGAATGACAAACCTTTATATCCCCTTTCCAAATTTTTTTTTGAAGGTCATAAAATTAGAAAAAAGAAATATGTAGAGTAGGATTTGAACTTGAGCCAAACTATTTGTTTCAATATACATATTAAAAATACGATACGATATTAAAAATTTGTTTAGTGAGTAAAAACTTCTCCTAGACCGGAGCAAAATTAACCAAGTTATTAAAGAAATATGCCCGAAATGGTCACCGTGGTTGGTAAGGCGAAGGTTAAATTAGCTTACTATGCATTCAAGGGCTTAACTAATGCATTATTTAACTGCCTTCTTCATAAAAAATATTGTGGACTTATAAAAGGTTTATAAAACAATTTCTGTGTAGAAATCTGCTTTATAAAAATTTCGTAAATAAAATAAATTTCAGGAATAATAATAAAAATTTTTGGCATAAATAGATCTGTAGTGTTTTAGGCTAATTACTCATTAAAATTCCAGAAAAACATAAAAAGTACTCAAGACAACGCTTAAAAATTTCTTTCAATTAAGCAAGCCCGCGATACTTCTTTCATAAAGTCCTCTTTTGAGCTGTTAAGCAATTCCTAATAGCTAATGTCAATAATACAAAATGAAAGTTTTCTCATCACACTAACAAAGAATTCCTTTAAATCATTGCAGCTTTTTAAGTTTTTTTCTGCCACGTTCTGCTTTATTATTAAAACAAAAATATTTGCTGAGATTCAATATTTCATTCAGTGCTGGATTTACACCTAGACCCGTGAGGCCCGAGCCTAGGGCGGCATAATTTAAAGGGCGCCAAAATATAAAGGAAAATAATGTAAGGGGAATTCAAGTTCGAAAATTAATTTGGCCTAGTTTTGCCTTAAAAAATACGAAATTTCTATTAAATTATGTATGTTAAGTAATTCAATTGTAGAATTTACTTCTTAATTAGTAAGTCGACTTAGATGGTTATCGATTCTGACCACAGCTTTAATAAAAAAATTAAATAATATTCTCAAAAAGTCTATGTACCTAACTTTTTATTTTGATGATACATATGTATACACAGTGATGCCAGCAGAAATTTATCAAAATCCCTACATGTCTCGAAAAAATTCCATCTTTTTCCCTACAAACACAAAAAAGTTCCTTGCATTTTTCCCTACTTTAAAAATTCATTAATTTTAACAAAAACTCACAATTTAATTGCATATTTAAATTTTTTTCATTTATATCGCCAGGCATAAAATTTTAATCTGAATTCTGAATGCTTAATGAAAATTTTACCACGTCAAAAAAATGGAACCCCGGAAAGGTAGAGTGAGCCAAAGGTTTTTTGTGTCGAAAAACGCATTTGAATAACTAAGATATCTTAATATATAATTTTAAGATGTCCTAAATTATATATTAAACATAACAAAAATCAAATTTGTTTTCTTTTATTTCATACAACATTTATTTCCAGAAAAATCGAACATTTCTTTGCCTTTCGTTGTCTCTAGTTATTATTTACCGAAAGATGTTTTCTGGCTGTATGAAATATCTCCTTTAATACTATAATAAAATTTGAAATTAAAATTTGTATGTATATTATATTTACACTTTTGTGTAATAAAACGCAACCGCAATAAAAAAGAAAAAAAGCATTTGCCTTAATATAAAAAATCTGTTCTCTTTTCCTTGAAATTTTCCAATAAACTCCCTACAAAAAAACAAAAATTCCATACTCTTGGCATCACTGTATATACATATAGCTAAAATAATTTTAACCACTGCTTTGAAAATCGCTGGATTTGACGGGAAAATAGCACATCCCCATCACTGCTCAAGAGATTTTAAACATTTTTTTAGTATCTCTGCTACAAACTGTTCAGCAGAATGATCTTTTTCCACCCGGAAAGGGTAAAAAACTATCTACGGGCAAGTATAGCCCAAAATTGAGTTAATGCTCTGGCATTTTGTCTATAGAAGCCCAATTTATGCAAGAATTAAATTTGCCCAAGCAAAATCCCGAAAGACTAAATTAATAAAACAGGCCCTGATAAAAAAACTTAATTATTTTTTTTTTAAATAGTGTTCATATTAAAATCTTATTTTTAAAGTTTCTTTTATTTTTCACAAAAGTTTTGTTTTTCTATTTTAAATGCATACATATGTATTTTAATTTATTTTATTTAAAACCTCAAATTTTGAATGAAAATGATAAAATTCGGAATACATTTTTTATCACACCCCACCATAATCATAAGTAAAATTTTTTCAATTTGTTGCTTGAAAATTATAAAAAGCAAATATATGAATGCATAAAATAATTGAAATATTTATAAATTAAGACTGATATGAATCTACTTTGAATTGCCGAAAATATTGGAATAATTATAAGCAAATTAAAAAAAATATATATTTTATTTCCAAAAACGTGTTCAAATTAAAAAATCGGTACATTTTCTATAATGTTGTTAAGAAAAAGGAAAAACAACTCATATTTCATGAAAAATCCTCAGGATAACGTTGTTCTTCCAGCAATGGGTATGCCATTCATTTTATTTCAAACTTTTATGAAGAGTATCAAAATATTACATTAAATATATTTATTTCCTGCAAACTGATTATTAAATTAAAAATTATAAAAAATTTTTGTTTGTTCTACAACCTTAGAGATAATAAAATTTTGATTCACAACTCATGTAGCAGTCATTACATATAAAATTTAAACTCTTTTTAATTTGTATGTAAATTTCCATACAAAAAATTTGAAAATTTTCAATATAACTGCCGTATCAAAAACAACATATCATTAATTTAGACCACGCGATTTTTTTTTTTTTTATAAAGAGAAGTAACACTCAGGCAATTAGTATGCCTACCAACCCGTAGGTGTGTTACCTTCTTTGTGAAAGGGATAGTGAGAGAGGACAGATGGTGAAAGAGAGAAAGCTTAATTTTTACAACTCTGATATTGCGCGCTGTGTTAGTTTTTAGATCAGTGTTGCAGCGCCTCCGATGTCAAGTAGGCGCATTAAATGTGTTTTAAGCTGTTGTAGCCATTTTATTAATTATTTTACTTCGCCGGCGATTTTGCTACAATACCTACGAAGGAGGGTGCTGTGATATCCGCTAGCATACACCAGTATCAATTGCTGCCAGTACTGTTCAGTGGACCAGTGTGCTATGCCTTCATCACTTAAGCACTCCGACAACAACAAACACAATGGCATACTAATGCACATCTGAAAAATGCTGGATGTTATGACTTGTCTGAAGGTGGGCTCGAACCCACGTTCTTAGACATTATTTGCTTTGTAGTCAACGCGCTAACTACTTCAGCCAACAGCACCTCAACATTCACCATCAATAATTCACAATTCATTGGTATACAGAGCGAACAAAGTTTACACATCAAATAATAATAATATTAAAAAAAGGATGCGATTAAAAAAATTCATAACTACGAGTAGATATACTCGTAATTTGACATGTGTGAAAAAAAGTATTTCAGCCCAATATTCGCAAGGAATTTGTTTCATGAGGAAAGGATTTTCTCGAGAAAAAATGTATCTAATTAATTCAAACTCCCTTCTGTTTTGTGGGGGAAATTTTTTTAAGAAAAATTCAAACTTAAATATTTTTAGAATAACTACTTTTTAGCTTTTTATTTTTTTCTGCCTTTTAAACGGTTTATGAAAACGGACTAAAAAGTAAAATGAGGGAATTTTTATTCTTAATAGGAAAAAAACAAGAAGGGAAAAATTTCATGAGGAATGGAGCAATTGGGCTGTTTATGTATTTACGATAACTTCCGTAAAATAATTATAGCTTTAAACAGTATCTAAATTAATAAATATTAATACATAATAATTTAAGTTTTTAAAAAATCTATGTTTTTTTTGATAATCACTTACATATAATCTAAAAGGGTGGCATATTAAAGAGTGCCTAGGGAGGAAGCAGGCCTAAATCCGCCACTGATTTCATTGGTAAATTTGGTTTTTAGATGTTTTTAAAAAGGGTGCTCATAACGAAGTCTCTGTGACTTGTGCTACAAAAAAGAAATCTTCATACTTAAAAGTTAGTCTTCTTACTTAAAATATATCTCAACACAGAAAATAGAAATAAATATTAGTGTCATTAACTTTTTGAACTTCAAAATCGGTGTTTGTTTTTGTTGAAAGTCGTTCATAGTAAATTAAAAAACCCGGCTGGAAATAGTGGGTCAATTGTTCTGAACTTACTCACCCCATAACTGATGACAATAAGAGTACTACAAAAATTTTACTCATTTTTCTTTGTATTTAACAGAATCAAGAGATTTTTTGTTAGAACCCAAGCTATTTTGGCTTTTTGCTCATTATAAATACAATTTTATTTCAAATCGTTCGGTATTTCAAAAAACCGCGCTCATTTCGAATGTTTGAAATAAACGTTTTTGAAATAAACGGTTTACCAAAAAATATTTTATTGTCTTCATTTATAATGTGAAAATAATATCATTCTTAACGCATTTTGTACGGCCAAAAGCTATTTTCGGATTTTTAATTTTTTTTCCTGCTGGTGTTTACTTTTAAAAACTGTTGGTAGAGACCTCGACCGCTGGGATAATTAGAGCAATCAATTTTCTGTGTGATATGTTATATTAAATTTCATTATTGCACTGTGGTACCTAATATAATTAAATATTATCCAGGAATATATTTCTTATTATTTTTTATTATCATTTATTAAAAAAATATTATTTTAATTTTTTTTTTGTCGGCCTTGAAGCAAGAACCCACGTGTAAATTCATATTATACTTAGCGCAAATATTGCATCGGCGATAGCAGCATTTTCATCATTAGACGAAATTAATTCGGTGTTTTTTATCTGTTTGATGGATAACAACGGCTTTTGTTATGAAGTTCTTAAAATCAATTCGGCTCATTGGCTTCTGATTGTTTTTTTTTCAGCAATCATGCAATGCAATTTCATGGCGTTTTAAACGCACGTATTCCAATCCAATAATGAGCAAATCAACTCCGCCCAAATCCTTTTTGTAACTAGCAATAAGGTTGCTTGGAGTACGGCAATCGTTTTATGTTTTTTTCTTTTTTGGTTTTCTACTGTAAAGTATTAAATTTGTTATCGGATCCGTCCAGGTCTCTCCATCGAGCAAATGCAATCTTATGTTCTTATTATATGCCGCGGTAATTTAGTTTTTAGGCCCGCGCTTATCAGTATATTTGCGTGGATTGTGCCAAAATCTTTTTCCTTAATATTTTTTAAGGAATTGAAAGTCACGAAACAGGACATTGTTGTTATTTTGTTATTTTAAAAATCTGAGTGGACTATTTTTGCACTAAATGAGTACACGACCGATTGATTCGTTTTCTATAAGGTAAGTGCTTTTATTTAAAATTGGTTTCTTACAACTAACTTAAGTATAATAGATTGATTTAAATTTCCCAAGCAAATTGACAGATCAGATCTGGAAAATTGTATAAATAAGAAATAGATGACTCTAAGTTATTTTAGTTCAGTGAAACAAAGATAGAAAAAGGGTGTGCTTCAGCATATTGTTGGAATCGATACAGATACCCTTTCCATGAACAGAAACACCAATATTCGTAATCGAAGCGTATTGGTTTCCCATCTTGCAGCTATAACGACCAAACTATGCTACTATTTACTCATCAGTTGAAAGACTTGGCTCAAATACACCAAACTGCATAAATCGAGTATTCAGAAGATCAAACAGTGGTCTTACATTGGCGAATTTGTCATTATTATTTTTATTTATTTATTGCATGCCATTGCTTGTTTTATGATAACATTTCTATTGGTTGGTTCATTGCTCCAATAATTATTAACTTTAGTAGCGGAATTATAACCAGAAAGTGGCATTATCCCAAAGAATCGACGCATTGTGGCATTATCGACAAAATTTCTATTATTATTGTTATGTTTTGCATAATATCTGTTTATCTCATTGTTTATCTCAAATGTTGAATAACCTCATCGTCGAAAATACACAGATTAGCTGGTATGTTGTATGTCCATCTACTTTAGAGATAATATTATCTTTTATTGCATTCAATGATTCAAGTACAAGAGCAATATGAAAATGCATACATATGATTGGTCCTTTTGCATTAGAGCCAATTAGTGGGCTCCAAAAATGTTAAATAACATTTATTGTGATATAACCACCTTTTTTCAATTTATAATAAAAAAATAAAAATAATAGATAACTATTTAAAATAAACTTAGTGCGCTAATTCAACCAGTGGTTAAGATCTCGACCATCCATGTTTATGGGTGTCTGGCGACGAGCTGGAGTAACTGTAATAACTATTTTACATACATTAAAATTTATTTGTTCGGTTGGCCATTTAAATCAATAAAAAATTTTTATTTTTCTATTTTATGCAAGTAGTTACAATAAGTTTAACAATAGTCTATTCTAAGTTTTTTCTTGCGACCACCCAGGTGCAACTTTAGAAGGGGGAGGGGAAGGTAAAAAAGTTAAAGTCGAATAGCCAATATGTCAAACTAAATTTAAAATCTTAAAAAATTATTTTTTCCACTACCTAATATATCTAAATATTTCATGAACAATACTAAAATTTCGTGGTCGAGATGTCAGCGGTGGTTCAAAATTAATAAATTAGATCCCTCCACAGAGAACGCCATGTAAAAGTGACTGGTTCCTTCCATGTAAAGTTCCAGCACTTGAAGTTGTCACTGCCATTTGCGAACCGGCCTCATGTCTTATTTTTTAACAGGATAATTATCAACAAAAATAATTTTTAAGCGCTTTTGAGTAAAAAATACGTTAGCAATATAATTTTTTCATTTACTTTCAAAAAAAAACAATTTGAGAATTCCATAAATCCTAGAAAAAATAGAACATATGTCCCATTTTCCCTAAGCTCTTATTTTAGAGGCGAAATCCCATATATGTAGAGATTTTATCATACTTCTAACAATACTACTGTTAAGACACTTTACATCGATTGTTATTTCGTATCTTGTGTATAGCAAGGAGTCGTTGTTTTATCAAGAGCTTTGTTTTTTAGTAATAAAATAATGCAGGAGCATGGTAGAAAAGGTTAAGGCTGCTTCTTAGTCAATTACACAATTTCGTATATTACTTTTTTATTGAACGCTGATAGAATTGACTCTCATAAAAACATTTTGCACTTTAATGTTTTGCAGGCTTTAATTTTTGCGTGTGCTTAATGACATACAAACATACAAAAAAATGATGGCAAAGTTCGGTTTTCGGCGAAAATTTGTCCGAATGACTAAAACCAATCGACTAAAAGTTTTAATTGAACACCGATATCGAACACTCTGTCGTACTCTAGCGTTTATACATGAAGCACCCACGCTGTTGCCAGCTTTTTCAAACCTGAGTTTTCGTGCAAAATTTTAATCATTGAACAATAATATGGTCTTGACACATCTAGATCAAGGACTTCATTTCATCGATTACGGAAAACTCTAACATGGATTTTATTGAAGATTTTTAAAGTAACTACTTTAAGTACAATTTCTGAACGAAACCGACTCTTTTAAACTAATTTGCTCAATTCTTTATAGTCCTGAATATGTGTCCTGTAACCCATCTTTAATTTCTTTGATGTCTTTGCAATGCAAGAAAAAGTGTATGATGACAGTACCAAATTAATTTTAAACAATTTTCAAAATTGCAAAAGTAATCTTAGCCAGTCGGTTGTATGACGGATGTTTCCTAATGTTAAGAAAAAATTGCTTCAAATAAGTTGATGAAAAACTGTTCACCCTTCTTGGCTAAATTAGCAAAACCTATTTGATTGTGCCTTAAACAGCAGCGCATACGAAGCTAAAAAAGTTGATTTCAAAAAAGATGTTTCTCCAAAAAAGAAAAAATAATTTTATACAAACAAATCCCAGTTTAACAAGACAAACCCTTTAGTTTAATGTAAAAACTTTTCTACGACTGCAACAGCTCTTTTGTTAAATTTTCTCTTTCCCTCAGCCTTTCGATGACAAAATGACAACAACTGCGAACAACTATAGAAAGTATTTACAGAAATTGGGCGTGTATTGTAAGATGTTGTTAAAAACAAACAGCAAATTGTGTAACTGCAATTTTCTCTTCGGCGAAATTCTCGTGTTGCCAAGTTGACAACACGTAAATAATCTTTTGCCATTATCTACAACAACTAAAAGGAGGCTATAAAACATTAACGGCAGCAAAGAAAACAACAAAATATTGTCGCAGTCTTAGAAGTATTTTTGCTAGTGATACTTTTACCACCAGTGATGGTTGCGTTAATAAAGCAAGTACATGGCTTTGTTTGCAACAAAAATCAAATAAGTTTGGAAAAGCAGATTTGTTAAGGTAAATCATGTACACTCATACACATGCACCTTTATACACATTCACATTTATACAACAACAAAAAACCTTTTGAAATAATATTCATTCTCTTTCTGTAAACACCATCATCCAACATAAACACACTTATTTTAATTATAAAACTTTTTTCCAATTTGGGATGATGTTAAATTTGTTTTTTTGTTTGGTTGTTGATTTCAAACAGGCTAAGAAACTTAACATTATGGCGGTTCTAAAAAAGGATTTAAGTTTCGTATTAAACCAACATCAGTTTTCCAATTAATGTGTTTCGAGTTTAACATAAAATAAATATTTATTAATAAATCTTAATTTTTATCATTTTCACATAATATTAATTTTCTATTTTTTTTCTTTTTCTTTTGCTCTGGCTTGTTTTTAAGTTAAAATTGTGCTGGGTAATCATTGAAATTGTGGCCGAAAGTTTTTCGAACTTTTTATTTATTTTTAAAGCTTTTGCTGTTTATCAAATTTTTTTTATAATTTTTCCTTTTCACGCATATCTGTCTGCCTTTAGACCGAATTATTTTTTTCCTTTTAGCCAAATATTTGATGGTATAACTGGAAAATGTTTTAAAGAAATATGCAAACAAAGTGAACTTTAAAATATTTATTGGTGTGATTTTTATAGGACTTTAGTAAAAGAAGATTAATTTTTTCTCTAAAATGCAAGCATTTAATCTCTGTTCAGACTAGCTAAATAAAGTTTTTCGAAGTAAGTGCAACCACTATTTGATTTAAATGATATTTAAAAAATAAAAGAAGTAAAATAATATAATATTGTTGGTATTTTGTGTATTGTTTAATTAAAATCTAGTTTTATTTAGTAAACATTTGCTTGAGATAAAAATGTTTATGCCATATTTATATTATGCAACCTTGTTGCATGTAATTTTTATTTTAAATGCGAGTTTTGAATCAGAAATGTACACATTTGGTATTTCTTTTTCGGGCTTTCTCACTTAAAGTGATAACTACTCAGTTTAGATATGGAATTAGATTACCATTGAGAGACTAAAATTATAAATTAGGATTAGAATTTATTCATAAAAGACATAAATCAGATACTAAAACAAATGCGATGAAATATTAAAAGTTATTGTGAACAGTTATATAAAAAACATATATATTGTTAAAAAGGCAAACACGTTTTTTAGAACCCTTTTACTCCCGTAATACTGAACCGATCTGGGAAAGGTTTACATCTTTTTGATAGGATCTTTCCATAGCCATGCACAATCTTAATGTTACTTAAATCGGTTTAGTGCTTTAGAAGCTATAAGCATTTAAATTCGCTACTAACACTTGCCCACTTATTACACATGGATGTATCAGCTTCAACTTGAAAAATATACAGAATGTGCATGTGTGTTTGTCCAATTTGCCTTTGCATAGAGATGAGACAGAGTTTTTTTTTGTAATAAGAGACAGTTAAATTAGAGAGTTTTAAGTTGTTTAATCAGAACGCTTACGTGAGTGGAAAACAAATTAGTCACAATCAAAAAAACTCACGCTCATGAAATACTCACGAATAAATCATAACCTATTAGTATTTCTACATTAAAATTACTGAATGCAAATAGAAAAATCTAATATACAATTAAAAAATTCTGCCGTAAAAGATGAAAATTATGTTTAACTGAGAAATATACTTTTCTGAAACAATTTGTTAGTTTTGAAATAAAATTTTTCAATTTTGAGAAATAGTCCACCATCCGAAATTTTTTGAAATTTCTCCAAATTATTTTGTTATTTTTTTTTTAAGGAATATTGGATATAATTTTATATATAATATAAATGTATTTCGGTGATCATTAATGCACAAATGATTACCAAATCCTACCCTATCTCAAATCTTCTACCACAATTTAAAAATTTTTATGTATTCATATCATTAATTTATTGTTAGTGAAGATGGCCCGATCCATTGAATTGACTTCAATTTTAGTAGAAACATTTTGTGTTCACTATTTCGGAAACATTAAAACTAGGTATGAAATTTAGAAATAGAATGGAAAAATGTAACGTGTGTCACGTAACGTGCCTCATAAAGGTTCACATCATTTGATAAAAACGATACAATTTTTTTACTGCATATAAGTTATTTTAGAATTCTCTTATTCATGTTTCTTTTAGGAACTATATTTTGTGTGCTTTATTATGCAAAATTCGCTAAAAATTACGAAAACACACTCTAACATTCAAAGTTACTTTCATTTTTTACAGCGTGCGTCAATAAATTTTGGGATCAATTATTTCGCAACAAATACCTGTTAAACAATTATTTTTTATGACATTCGAAAGTACACTTATATCCCACTAAGGACTGTGCATAAGTTGAAAGCACCTCTTTTGAAAGACTAAAAAAATTTATATATATATGTGAAAAGGCGTACGAATATAGCATTCGTCCTGCAGAATTTAACTAAATGTATGTCTAAATTTACATATGTATCATGCGATTTCAAATTTTGTATTCAAAATTAAATTTGACAATTGAATACAATTAAAAGTTATTAAAGAAAATATAAATTATATTTTATTTTAAAGTTTTGAAGTGATATTAAAAATATTTAAAATATTTGGATTAAAATCATTCATTTTGTAGCACAAAAACAATCTGTGTAAATTATTAAGATTAAGTAGGATTTTGTAATGTAGTTTTAATAGATAAATATAAATTTAATTTGAGGTACAATTTTTATACAGAAAAAATTTTTATACCTGATATTTGTTTAGCCAACTTTGGCAGAAGTGGAAGTAAGTATTTTTCGCCTGTGTGAAAGCGGATGAAAAAACGAAAGAGAATTCCAGATGTTTTTCTTCCAAATGTTTGCCAGTCTAAACTCGGACTTATACTGTTACTTTGACTCTGTTCATTCATATGAGTACATACCGGCACAACGTGGTTTTGCCACTAGTTTTATGCCTTCAAGCACTGTTACCATATGAGAAGATTTATATTATTTTTGAAGTTCTTTGAGGTGCCAAAAATATTAAAAGATTTTTTAGTTAAAAAAAAAAGTTTTTTAATATATGATATTTTGCACTTTTAGTCTATTAGTTGAAATTCCTGTTAACTAAACTATTATATATTTTCTTCTTTACTTCATTAAAAGTGTGAAGCTGTAAAACTGTTTCCTTCCATCCATTAAATTGCAACGATCTTTTATTTTTATATACAAATTCATGTACTTTATAATGAAATTCGTCGTTTTTGTTTAAAAACATTTTAATACTCACACATTGTAAAAGATAAATATATCTATTTTGAAAAGTTCAACAAAATTGATTTTAATAATTGAACTTATTTTATATTACGGATATATGTGAGTAGTTAACAGCCCAAATAACTATAGCACTTCGTTCTACTCATAAATCATCATTATATTATAAATAAAATTTTGAAATAATTTCAAAAATTTTTATGTTGAGTTATGTAACAGTTTATTAATAAAGTTTGATTTTGACAGCGACTTTTTAAAAAGTGTTGAGTTCCTGTCACCTAATAATATTATGAAGAGCAATAATAAAAGTAAAATCCCTATTGACGAAATTCTTTCCAAATGTTATCGATTCGAATAATATTCAACAAATTGATATAAATGGCGAGAATTGCTTCACTTCAACCTTAAAGAATATAATTTATTGCATGAAAAGAATATCGGAAGTTTTTGGGAAATCATTTGGAATGCAAATCGTTGCGACGGCTCTGAAACTTTTCCTTGTTTGAAAAAATTTGTTTACACAGTTTTGTCAATACCAGTAGCAACAGCTAACGTCGAAAGAATTTTTTCTCAAATCAATGTCAATAAGAAAAAACTAAGAAATAAATAATATATACCAACATTTTGTGGTATTTTAGATCCAAAGACTTTTTGAAAAAATCTGATCGTAATTGTACAAATTCTGAACAAAAAAAGGAGGAAATTAATAGCAATTTTAATAAAGAAATATATAGTTTAACCATAAAAAACTTATGAACTTAATGTAAATAAATTAGTACTCTAATTATAGGCTTTTAACTTCAAATTTGGCCTTTCCCAAATCAAATTGAAGTTTTTAAAAAAGAAGTTTTGAATTTTTCAAACCAAATTCCCTATTTTACAAATCAACCCCAGCATTTGTCAAACCAAGTTCATCATTTCAAAAACCAAAATCAGCCCGTTTCAGATCAAATTCATTTGAAAAAGCCTGATTTTGATCTTTACAATACGGAATTTGGTTTGAGAAATACTGAATGTGTTTTAATTTTAGAATTCCGAATTTGTTTCAAAGTACTTGAATTTGATTTGAAAAATGTTATGCTATTTAATTTTATGTCCACAAAATCTTTAATGTTTTAATTTAAATAAAATAAATTTGAACTGAATTTGATTTCAATAACATCACCTTTAAAAACAAAGATTTTTAATGCAAAAAGAAGATTTTTTTTTGTTCGATTCGAAGAAGGCAACACTGCCTTCAAGGCAAAATTGAAAACCATATATAAAAAATATGAAAAAAATTACAAAAATGGTAAAAATCACGAAAAGATACGTCAAAAAATCTACTCATGCACGCTCACTCTAGCTGACTCACGCTAAGTTTTTTATACTTACGTTCATGCACGCTCACATATTTGAAACAAAAACCTGATCACGCATGATCCACGCTAATCACGTAAGCGATGCCAATCCCTTTGTTAAACACGTCAAGGAAAATTTTAAACCTTATTTTCGATCTATTATTGAAAAAGAGCCAAATACAGCAGGTAAAAATGTACTACAAAAATATCTGTCATGAGATTCTATTATAAGCTTTTCAACATATCAAAGCTCCAAATGCAACTTGAATTCCAGAAATAAATATCAAAACTCAAATGTAACATGTACTTATTCAGACATTTTACGTTTTGACTTATTTCTGGTGTCAAAGATGAGCTTAGATCAGTAATGATTTTAAATACTTAAAATTTAACTTTATGAGACACATTTTTTCCTCTACATTTCAACTCGTTGTATGGCCGATTAATGCAAGTTTTTTATCTTTCTCAAAAAAGTGTTTTACATAAAAGTGTTGAATTCAGCGTACACCTTTAGCATAAGCATTAAAAAAATTTCCTTTACCGATTCACTGTAAGAATGTACAAAATAGTGGCGGCGGCGGACATAACCTCCCCCTTAAAATAATTCCAGATATAAACTTTCAAAACATTTTGCAGTACTTTGACACAGTATTAGTAAAAATTTATCAACAAAATCAAGAACTCAACTAGTTGTGAAAAAAAGGATTTATCAAACCAAACAAGTTTGTCTTAAGTAAAAACAAAAAAATAGAAAAGAAAATAGTCATGAAGAGTAACGCTCAACAACAGGTTGGTTTACCGATAATTAGTGATGGTAAAATTTAAATATTTATCGTGGTGCAATAGCGTTTGCTTACCATAATAATACTTACCATAATACAAATAATTCTCTAATAAATAAAGATTTTAAATCACATTTAAACGAGCCACCTAAACAGTGGCGGATACATAGGAACACACATGAACACTGATGATGGCGGTGTTGCGGCTGCCAAAAAAACAATGTTGCTTCTGTTCTACCGTTAAAATTGAAATTAATTGATGTTAATTTTTGCGAGCTTATTTTAAATATTGTCTCATATCCAATTCTTTCTGTCTACAAAAAACTTTACGAACTTTATCCAAATAATAATCACTTTGGATTAAACCAAGTAACATTCGTTTTTTTAATAAATCTAAAAACTGGTTTAAGAACCCGAAAAATTAAAATAAAATGGTTTTTCAAATAATTCGAAAACGGGTTTGGCAACTTTAATAAAAATTTTAAAAAATATGTATTAAAAATAAATTATTTGTGAAACAGTAAAAAAATAAGTTTTTCATATTTTAATAAATCGCTCAGGGAAAAAGGATTCATACTTCCTGAAGTATGACTTTTCGAAGGTTAGACCCTTGGAAACCGTTGGAAAACACCAAAACTACATATATGAAGTAAAAGCATATTATGTTGCAAAATGAAATAAAAATAACCCAAAATATGTTTTCTTTATTTATTTTAGAAAACTGTCGTTTGTTAAATTTAAAAAGCACTTAGCTTATTTTGTTGTTTATCTTAATAATTGGTACTATTTTTCTTATTTATTTCTTTTTATTTTCGAAATAAAGATATAATCAAAAGTGCTCATAATTATTTTAATAGATTCTAGTGAATGGTTCAACAGCACGATGATATCACAGAAGCACTCGTAGAAAAAACATTTATTTACCATACCAAAGAAGTTGCGCATGAATATGACACAAATAAATCTATCACACGCTTAGACAGTGAAAAGTCTCATGAAATGACATACTCATATTAGAAGACCTATTACATGCAGATGACAGTTCAGACTCTTTAACTTCTTTTCATCTTCTAAATATTGGGATTATTTTTAAAAATCCTTTGAAAATGTATTCGATTTAACATACTCAAGTTCTATGGGATAAACAAATTTTAGTTTATATGGCTTTTTCAATAATAGGTGCTTTTCGAACACTTAACTTTTCTTACTGCAATTATTCGAACTTTCTGTATTTATTGGATACTCCAAATTAGAGAACGTTTTGATTGCTCTATTTAATGCTTTGGAATACAATCTTAAATATGGAACTTCATGTTGACAACATAAATAAATTCACGAAAGCACCGCGTGACATCATTCAGAAGATGGAGTGAACCGAAAAATTATGCATGCATTGCATATTTCGTATTTTTTTAAATGATAAGCCATAAGACTGAGCTTGTGAATTGAACAATTATTTTGGTTTTTGTTTAGAAAGAATCTTAATTGAAATTACGAAAATTACACAGCTCGACACAAAAATTAAAACAGCTGTTCTTTTATTTGTGTATTTAACTTTTATTTATTTAAATAATGTTAATTAATACCCAGAAATAAAGTGTATAATTCTTAATTTAAAAAAACACATAGTTTAATTTATTAAGATTCTAGCTTACAACAATATGGCATGAGATGACTTTTAAAAGCAAAACTCATAATTGTAATAATGAAAGGTCACGCATCGCAGATTCCTTCTTCCCATAAAAATAATAGCATTGGTTTTGTTTTAGTTTTTAAACAGGTTGTAACTCATAAGCTTAAAGGTTTCATCTACATAATATCAAAATGTTTATACATAAAATCGTTGGTGGTTTGATAGCAATGCATGATCATAGGAACTATAAGAATTGCTGAACTGAAATTTGTAGCACATGTTCCGTTCAATCTACGTTTTGTTGTTGACCTACTAAGTGGCCATGGGGTGGAGTTGTTTCTAAAACACCTATTAGATGTTAAGTAACTGTAGTATGATAGGATACGTTTGCCAGGCTCAGTTAGCAATTTTATATAAAACGAAATGTTCTACAAAAATTTCTGAAATAATTTCTTTTTTAAATTTCCTCATTCCTAAACTATTCATACTCAAACTGCAATTTCTAGTCAATTTAAATTCTCTATGCCGATTATAGACAAAGAATATACAAAATTGACTATGAATTGAATTGGGAAGGTGAATAACTTTGAAATGAGGGAGCTTGGAAAAAAAATTATATAATATAGATAATATCATAAGTTTGTGGGCTACAACATTTTTAAGAATACAAGAGTTTGGTGCTAAATGACATTTGTGGCGATTTAAATTTGAGATTTATTGGCCTTTACATTTAAACAAGTTAGTAACGTCTTCCGCAAAGCACACATTCATTAATAATTTTTTTATTTTCATTTTTTATAACAGAATAAATTTGCCAAATTTTTCCTTTTTGATTTTCAATTGAACGAAAAAACCCCACAATTTATTTTTTTTTCCTTCTCACTTCATTGCTGGTTTTTTATTTAAAAAGGCACAATAAAAAAATGAATCCTTAAGCAAAACCTTTTGGTAACTAAAATGTTCTACGATTAAAAAAGTGCTAGTTTTTGTAACATTGCTTTTTATTAATACAGTTAAAAAAATTTTACATTTCAGGCATCTGTACATTTTTAACAAATTTTTATCATTTGTATAAGACACTGATATTAAATTTCTTTAATTTTATTTGATATTTAATTAGGTAAATATATTTACATACATAATTAATTTTATTTAATATATTTTATTTAATATAAAATATAATGGTACACATATGAGATAAAATTTTTGTAGTAAAAAAGCTTTAATATATTTATATAATATATAAGTTAAGAGTATTCAGAATATCAACCATATAATTCGCATCTTCCACACAGCTTAACTCGTTTTTGTATATTTCAAATTAACCGATTTTTTACAATATCCCCCTGATGCCCTTTTATGCCCAATATTTGTTTATAAAAATCTTGAAAGAATTATTATTCAAGGCTTTTTAAAATAAATAACAGCTAAAAATTAGGAATATTTCTTGGCCTTCTTATAACTATTATAAAAGATTTAAGTTTATTTGGGTGTTTCATAACACTTATAAAAGACCTTTATTTTTTCAGCCTTCTCATAAACATTACAGAAGACTTTTATTTTTCTAGGTTTTCTCGCGATCTTTATTTTTATTGGTTATCTATATCAACACATACTTAGTGTGTGCAAGCTCTAAAAAGCCCTAATTAAAAAAAGTGTATGCAAAGACCGAAAAAATAATAATAAAGAATTGGTAAGAGAAGACCAACATAAATAAAAATTTTAATAACAATTATGAGAGGACTAAAAGATTTTTAACTTTTTCTAATTGTTATTTCAGGACCAAAATTTTTCCAGCTATTTCTTCTTCGACCAATTGAATATTTAAAAATAACAGCAGTTATTTTGTGAACCTGGTCTAAAGTATAGCAGCATACGTTGTCCAATTCCACACCCGCTCTTATTCGTATAACCGGAAATAGCGTTTCTTTGTTTTATTTTTCGTACATTGCAAAGATGTAAAAAACCTACGACAAAGTTGTATACAGTGATGCTAAGAGTAGGGAATTTTCCCTTTTTGTAGGGAATTTATTGGAAAATTTTAAGCGAAGGAAAAAGAGGAGAGGATTATAAGGAAAATGTAAGTAATTTTTAACACTGTTTTTTCCTTTTTTAATACGGTGTAATTGCGTAAAACACCACACAAAGATGTAAATATCATTAGTACTTATAAAATTTTCAAATTTCTATACAGTATTATGCGAAATATTTCACTGAAAACATCTTACGGTAATTAATATCTAAAGACAACGAAAGGCAAAAAAAATATCTAATTTTCATAGAATTAAAATTTGTATGAAAATAAATCAAATTGAAATATTTTTTATGTTTAATATATAAATTAAGACTTTTTAAAGTTTATATTAAGCTATTTTTTTATTCGACCTTTGGTTCATTCTACGTTTCTGGGGTCCCATTTTTTTAACGTGGTCAAAATTTTATTAAGCATTCAGAACTAAGACTTGATTACCTTGTGAGATCTCTGCATCTTTATTTTAAAATTAAATTTTTTACTTGGCGATATAAATGTACAAAATTTTAAAAATGCAAATAAAATATAAGTTTTACCTAAAATCAATGAATTTTTAGAGTAGGGAAATATGTATGGAACTTTTTTTATGGGTGTACGGAAAAATTTGGAATTTGTTCGAGACATGTGGGGCTTTTGTTGAATTTATGCAGGTATCACTGGATCACACCATAGTGAGTGCGGTATTGCTCTACCTGTGCATTTGAAAAAATTAATTTTGGCCGAAATAAGCACCCACCGCAAAAGGTTCTAGTGGAAAACATTCAAAGAATCCAATGCGCTCACAGAGAGTGACAGTTTGGTATGGATTTTGGAGTGGCATCAAAGTTTTTCGAAAATGCAGCTGAAAACGTAAAATACAGATGCTAATCGAATAATCCCACAACGATCTACAACCATAAGCTAATATCGTCCAAGCCATGCTTGAGATAGAACCAGAAGTCTTCCACAAAGTCTTTGGAAAATTGGACTGACAGGATCTATGTTCTATAAATAATTTAATTTGATTTATTTTTTTAAAACGATATTTGAGCCGCCCGGCATGTCAAAAGGGTAACATTGTGCCGTATGAGTAATATTAAATTAAGTATTTTGCCAATAAATATTCATCATACGCTTCAGGTACTAAAGTATTTTAAAGATTACAGAAAGAAAGCTTTCCCCACATTCTCACTACTAAACTGTTCTTGTCTCTAATTGCTAGATTTTACTGTAAGAAAATACAAGTTAATAAAGTACAACATATATAATACAAAATTCATCATAATATGTATGCTGCTGAGAGTGGTCATTGTCCTTGTTTTATTTTATTGTGCTGTCAGCAACAGCAGTTGTTAGATAAACATCATTATGATTGTTAAGTTCTGCTGCTATACTAAAATATGTTGTTTTACTAGTTGCTATACATGTTTTTTAAGTAAATATTTACAATACATCCAAAACATACAAATCATTATGTACTTATTTTGCAGTTTTTTTTAAGTCTATGAGATTTTTATAGGATTATTTTTATTGAATATTTTCCTTAGGGGGTTCGAAAATAGATCAAACCACAGAATATTTATTTGCATATTTGTTTTAAAAACAACTATGTTTTTTACATGATTATTAATTCGAACAAGAGAAACCCCCCGTTTTGAAAGAAATGCTTTGTTTTAAATTAATTAAATATTCTGTGACCCTTTATTTAATAAATAAAGGCAAAAAATTTTGTTTTAATTCATGCAGCTTTTCATTTATTTTCTTTCATTTATTAAGCATCTTATTTCCTAGCTGTTTTACAATGACCTCATTTTTTCATAGTATTATAATTTTTGTTTTCTTTTTTGGCGAACTTCAAAGGTTTTAGTTATTTTATTTTAACTTTTGTTTTTGCACCAAGGGGTTTTCTTTTGCAATTTTTATTGTAAACCAATTTCAATACTATTAAGCAGAATAGATATTTTGAGTTGCAATAACTTTAAACAGTCGGGTTGCTTTTGAAAAACCATTAGAAATATCGAAAAATTGTTTAAACTTGAACATCTTTTATGAAGAGTCAAAAAATACTTGCATGCAATTAATTCTAACATAAATAATTAAAAAAAACACATAACATAAATAATTAAAAACTAACAAGAGTTTTGTTCCTCAAACATTTTCATACAGTCTAAGAAGTTTGTAATAAATAACAAGAACTGAATATAAAACCTGGTTTAGAAAAATTATTTAAAAATTCTGATATTTAACATTGAATCTACTTAAGTGCGGCTTTCACAGGTCGGATTGAGTTGGAGATTGTCTATATGAAAACCACTATATTAGAGGGACATCCATTTAGTGATTTCAAAACCGTCGGTCTAGCAAGACTCTTAGCTACTAAATATCTGTCAGTTAAAGTGTCATTCAATTAGTGAAAGGTTTTCCATTTACGTATACAAATCGGTTAATAGCCAAACAATGCACATAAATAGTGGTAGTTCAAATGTGTCTACTTTGCGAGCATTACGGAGTAGATATGGTCGTCATAACCGACCTGCTGTACAAAAAATTGGCAAGATTATAAAAAAATAAGAGTCCGGCAGCATTAGAAATGAGGTGAAGCCTATTCATCAGCGCAATGTGTGCACTGCTAAATTATCGCTTCTGCTAGTGAAAGTGTGGCGGATAATCCGATTTTTTCGATTCCACGGAGTTCTCAGCAATTGGGACTCTCTCACGGCTTAATATGGCGAATTTTGCATTTGAATTTGCACCTCCATCGATATAAAGACCAAGTTACGAAACTCTTAAAGCCAGCTAATCATTCACAACGCCGCACAATGGGGACTTTTTCTGGAGGTGAAAAAAATATACATATATTATTCAAAAATATAGTGATTTCATCACAAATTTTGTTTAATTTATATAGAAAAACACAAAAGCAATCAAAACAAAGAAAGCTAAAGATATATATATCGTCACCTACAATTTAAGAATCCCTAACTAACGAAAATATTCGTAATGATATTTTTCTTAAATAATTTCGTGTTTTCCTTATGAAACATGCTGCAAATATCAAAAATTCGAAATTGTTTTTTTGTTAGTCAGAGCATATTGCGTTTAAGGCAACAGTATATGTAATAAATGAGATGATATTTTTTATAGTCTTTGTTACAACTTTCCTGAGCCTCTTCGGATAGCAAGCTTACAGGAAAAATACACTTTTAAATTAATGAAAATTTTGTAGAGTGTTGGTGGCATAGTGTACCACTGTAATGAATTAAACCAAATTATGTATATCTTTTAATTTACTGTGAGCTCATCTGGGAGCTCTAACATTTATTAAAGTTCAGCGAGGAGCTCTTTAAGATGTTTGGCAATTAATTAATTTTAAAATAAAATACATTGTCTTGTATACTAGATATGAGAATAAATCTTAAGGGTATCTTAGAATAAGAGCGAAAAGAAAATATATATTTTATTAGTTAAAATTATTCTTTTAGTTTCCCACGGTGGACATGCGGCGTATGTCTCGTCAGTGATTTGTAATAATTATTATTGCTTATATTCACCTATGCATGCAAGTGTTTATTAAATAAGATTTATTTAAGTGCATTAAGCCGTTGCCTTTGAACAAATGCATGGGTGTCAAGTAACCGTCACCAAAACATTCCAGCTGCAGTTGGCAATGCAATTCGACACTGCTGTATGCACTAATAAAACATTGTTGGTTCACGCTACACCACTTGTATAGTACAACAGCTCTTTTGCCGTCTCCAAACAAAAATCACCAAATTTTTGTTGGATCTTCTGCCTCGGTGATTCCTATAACTTCGAGAATTGTTAAAAACCTCTTGATTACGTTTTCATTAAGACCCAGGATTTCGGATATCAAGGCAGGATTAGCAAAGAATCTTCGTGGGGTATTTTCTGAATTTGTTGTACCACTGCCTTGCTTAACAGTATTATCAACCTGTATTCCAATTTTCTCTTTAAATTCCTGCTTTATCAAACACTTTTGGACTTCTTTTATCGGACGAGTTTTTAAGTCGACTCTCCCGCGTTTAAACTCAATATTATTAGTTACATGCAAAAGACATTACATCATCGTAATACGTGCATGAAGTGGTGACATGCCAAATTGCAGTGTTTGTTCATTTATGGGCATCGCTTGAACTTCTCCGATTTTTTTCAGTAAAGTAAAATATAAAACCACGCGACGCAAAAAGATGAAGCGCCAACTAAACTGAAGGAAAACAAATATATAATTCTAATATTTCCGTATTGACTAAAAATATTTTTTTGAAGTGCTCTTTGCAATCGGACACTTTATAGAAAAGTTTTAATAATGAGGTTTATTAGCGTTGCATTAATAAGGTAACAAATTCAGAGGGGCACCTGGTGGCATTTGTAACTCCTTAAAATATAAAAACAGATATGAGAGAAAGTATTAATAGTGATTTCCAACTGGCGGCAAGTGGTGCTAAAAATACAGTTCCAAATGTGTGGAAAAAGGGATTTTTGTTATATGTATGTTTATAAAAATAAACCAAAATAAGAACTTTTTTCAAGTATATTAAAATATCCTATTTTAAATAAAAAATAAAAAGAAAATCCTTAGCTCACATAGTAAAATAATATTCGTTTTGAAAATCTTTGGTTTATATTAAGTGAGATCGGCAAAACTTACAAGTATTGAGTTTGAAACGGCTAAAAAAAACTAACAGTCACATCGATTTGGTTTGATTGTACCATTTAGTCCAATATTTAACAATACCACTGCATATTGCATAAAGAGTATGTTGACAATTAACCTTTTTCCTTGAAATCCCTAAAGTGCGAGTTCCATCATTATTACTAAACTAAGAGTTACATCCTTAGTATAATTAGACATAAGTACATAAAACTAATTATACACACATAAGTGATTAAATTTATTACTCGTATATAAAACTAATCCGTAGACCTAAGTAAATAATAATAATCGATAAACATGTAAATAGTTAAACAAATACATTGACTATTAATAAAAAAAGATACCGTATATATGTATATGTAAACCCTAAAAAACACAAGAAACAAAACTAAATATCAAAGACACAATTTACTAAACTAGAGCTAAAACTAGAGATAAGATCTAAGTTATATTTTATAAACTAGTCTTAACATTAATTTTAATAAATGAGTAAGTAGCATATAAATATTCTCATATAGAGTTTGGATAAACCAGAAACGACGGTGGAAAAGCCATTGCAGCAGGAAAAAATTATGCGCGTTGTGGTCTGGAGGAGTCATTTGGTCGTATTTTTCAAAAATAACGCTGGAAGAACTGTTGCGATCAGTTCATAGCGCTATGGCCGTATGATAACCGACTTTTTCTTATTGGGCCTACAATCAAAGGTTATGAACTGGACGATATGTGTTTTTGGATTTATTGTATGCGAAGTTTTCAGAACGCATAACTTTACGTTTTGTCGACGTTAATTGACCATCAAGATCATGCGATCTAATGCCTTTAGATTTTTTTTGGTGCAACAAAAAGAAGTTATCGTCGATATACTCCCCAAAATGGGCAAAAAAATTGGTCAAAAACTACTTTAAAAGAATCAAGTGGTACAACCAATCTGTAGGCGGTCATTTAAACAACATTGTATTTTGTACATAACAGCAAGATAAAGGTATTATAGGTAAATACATAACAAAACTGCACATGTTGTCCAGACCTTAACATCAGGTAAAACTGATTAGTATCTCGCCAATATTTGTTGTTGTTGTTGGGTTGTTTTTTTATTTTTAGTGGTTTATTGTCCCGATTATTGTTATAAAATTGCTTACGACTTTGGTTGACCGTAACATTTGATAACAGGTAAATTTAGAAAGAGATCATATGTTTACTGTAGAATTTTGTGATAATTTGTGATAATTTGTGATAATTTTATTACCAATTTTTGGCTGATCAAAACAAAGACATTAAACCCTTTCGCAGGTATTATATTTAATTTTTTTAGTTTTACGTAGTCTAAAGTAAAAAAACATAAGCTTTTAGGCAAAAAAGTGAAAATTATATACACCATTGTATACGAGTACTTTGGAGTAATTTCATTAAAATGAAAAAAGTGTTCTACACACGGCTCGTCACGGGTACAAAAGTATATATAGCGGTAAAGAGGACACTTTCACCTTTCTCCGGGTGGTGTACATTTCTTGTTCCCCTTTGTTCCCTAGAAGTTCTATTCCACTAAAATTTAAATTTGAGAAAAATATAGTAGTTTCATAAATATTCCGTAACGCCCTTAATATTAAACGCTAGAGCTCTGACCACTTACAACAACTAAAGACTATAATCCTACCAACATTACAAAAAAGACCGCAGGCCATTATCGATGATAGCTTGCGAGTAGTAATCATTTATTTTTGATAAAAAACAACAGAAAAACACCTTTTTCTGAAATTAAAAAAAACCGTTGAGTTTGACAGCATGCCACGCTCACAATTATCAATAGTTTAACCTAATTTTTTGGCTACCTTAATCAGGATATATTAGCTGCAAAAGGGCGTAAAACTTTTAAAAATCGGTGACAAAAAAAAAAAGACTTTTGGCCAATGAAAAACGATTTTCAGCCACTGTGCGTCGCTGATATAAAATTATTATTCTTTTTCTCCAACACCATCATTTAATTAAGGCCTTTAAAAATTTGAAAGCCGCAGAAAAAAGTTGAAAACTTTATAAAGCATATTTTTGCATATTTCTTTTCAAACTAAATAAAACAAAATACTTTGCATACATTTTGGCACTTACTTAATTCCATTTTAACTCTCACAAAAACTAATGCTGTTGAATATTAAAAAACAATATTTGAACATCACTTTTTGTTTTTGCATTTTTGCTATTTTAGACAAAAAATCAACAAAAACAAATTGAAATGAAACATTTTAAATGTCTGTATAAATAAAAGGTGGAGTACAAAAATAAACCAAAATAATAATAAATATTTGGTGGGGAAACTTTTATTTATTTTTTTATATACAACTCAACAACACTGACTCCATAACGAAAACAACTGCAACAATTACGACTGCATTATTTAGGTAAAACGGTTGTTTTCTTTTTTGTTGAAACTACAGTAGAAATGCCAGCTACCAAAGAGCATAACAACAAAAACCAAAAATGTTTTCCATAAAAACAAGCAAAAGAAATTAGAATAATGTTTTACTATTATGTTAACAACATTGTTGCTGATGTTAAAATAATAGTTGGTCAGGTAAGTTTTTCTTTAATATATTTTTATTTATTTATCTTTTTTTCCTGTTTTTTGTTAGTTAAAGTTTTTTTTATAGTAAAACTTTTTTACTATTTGCCTTTTTAAGAGTGAACAGAGGGAAAGGAAGCAATTAGTTTAAGTATCAAAAATAAAATTAGTAAAACTATAGAAACGAACTTTATATGATTGGACGTGCAGTCTAGGATAACCAATAAAAAATTATATTGTACGATTAGACAAAGTTAACAAATAGATTCTTAATCTTTCCGCTGAATCAATTTAATTTAATTTGATTAATTTTTTAATGAAACAGCAAAATGAATTTATGGAGAATTTAAATTTATTGAGATTTTATATTTTCATATTAAAAGTTCAGAGAATTTTGTTAAAATGTAAAACTAACAGAGCTTTTATTAAGGACTCGGCGCTATGCAGCGGAAAAGAACAGAACTGAGACTTTTTTAAGAAAAGGACACTAAGCTGCGCTTCTGCCTTTGTGGCCATAATGTAGTGTTTCAGGTATTAGCCTATCCTCATATAAGAATGCCACTAAGAAAATAAATAATAAGTATGTATTTGATAAAAATGAAAAGTTAGAAATCATTATTATAATATAAATATCCTTTCCTCGACTATTTCATGGAATGGTTACAGTATATAATTGTTATTTTGTGTTTATATAGATAAAAAGTGTATTCTTCAAGGATCTTGGTTAGTTTTGCTTAAATTTACTTTATTGTAATTAAATAAAATTAAAATGAAGCACATAAAAATACATAAGATTTATGTAAAAAAATGTACAAAATACAACATAAGGGATCACTCGAGCATAATTTTTCGTTGTGAAAATTAAGCTGAATGTACTAGTTGCAAACTTAAATGAATAAATCGAAAAAATCCCTCCAG
Source organism: Gymnocheta viridis (assembly GCA_956483585.1). Taxonomy (NCBI): domain Eukaryota; kingdom Metazoa; phylum Arthropoda; class Insecta; order Diptera; family Tachinidae; genus Gymnocheta; species Gymnocheta viridis. Next base: position 97,440,424 of record OY101441.1, on the reverse strand, counting down.
TTATCTTCAGAAGTAGTTATCTTTGTGTTTGTTTTTCTAAAGTAGTAAACACTCCCTTTCTGGCTCGTTTTTTTAAGCTTGTTGGGTGAAATTCATCTTCACTCGTAGGTTATTTATATTGTAGAGATAAGAGACTGAATTTATTATATAGTATTTCTGTTAATTTGGTTAGCGGAATACTTTAGATATGCAACTGACTTGCTAAAGAGGAATAAGCTTTGAAATCTGCCGAAGCATTTCTATAATCCTTGAAGTTATCTTTCTGGATTAAAAGTTTTTTTAGTTTTTTTTATCAAATCTAAAGGGGATTTTGTCTTTAATATTATAACGGACTAAAATTTTAAAAACATAGTGTAAGAAGGGAGTGGGAGAGCAGAGTTAATCGGAGCAAAACTAATTTCGTAATGCACATCAGTAGTATTTTATACGCGCGAAATTCACAAGAAAATAAACAAGAAATAACGATAATACGAACAAAGTTGCATACCGAAGACTGAATAAAGCAGGCTTGTTTAAGTGCTTACATACGGACCCCTCTCACGTAATTTCTATGTCAATGTAAATATAAGAAACGTAAGTGTAAAATGCTTATTTTGGTATCGTTAACGCGCATCTACGTGAGTAAAAATTTTTTCACAACTCCATTTATATATAGTCCTTACTAATTGTAATATACGAGAAGATAATTCCGGAGATAAAACCCTAGTGCGTTTTTATCAGTTTATTTTCACGTATTTACCATAAAGTAAAAAAGTGGCATATAAAATAAAATGCAAACAAATTTTGGTGTTCAAAATGGCTATAACTTAAAAAATTGTTTTAATGACTTTGGATATTTTTACATAAATTACTAAAAAAAACTTCAAACATAATATCTGACAAAAATATTGGACCTCTTTTTTCACGTAAATATTTTGGTATGTAATGATGAAACTTTATATTCAATTTCTCAAAAAAAATTTTGAAGATACGTAAAGATAACTTCGGCACGACGATATGTTGCCATTGTAAACTGAATGCTAAGAATAGCGATTGATTGCGACATAGCAAAACGAAAAAGCATAAAAAAGGAATGAACTCATTTAATAGAAGAACTTTACAACCAGAAAAAGGTTTTCACGCAAAAGAGCCAACTGATAATCAAAAATCCCAAGGCATGTTATGTTTATATGTTGCAGTTCACATATCTTTCGCCAAAGTCGATCATTTGTCGCAAACTTGTTTCCAAAGTTTTTTGAAAGCAAAGCAAAGCAAATTACATCGCACAAAATGCTCAAATATCATAACTAAATATAATAGCACCTTTTTTATACAAAATATTCTCAACGATATTAAAGATGGTTCCTTTAGTCTAATTTTAGATGAAGGTACTTGGGCTTGGGGTCCTCTTTAGATATTTCAGCATTAAAAAATACATTTGATACAATATTTCTCGGATAAATTTGAAGAAAAAATTTGTTGTTGCAATTACAAATTATCTCAAGTGTGTATTTAAAAATTAATAAAATATATATATAAAAGATCGTAGTACTTTATTAAAGCTGCCATGGGCCGATAATGACGATTATGAAATTGATACCTATGTTTGAAAATATAATTAATTGTTCTGCTATAAGACGTTGTATTTATTTTTAATCATTTTTTAAATTTAATAATCAAGATTGCCTCGGTATCTTTTTTAAAAGATTTTAAAAAAATTTTCGTTTGAAAATACTTTGTTAATCTTAATATTTTTAATGAATTGTTATTTTATTTTAAGGTTGTGTTTTCTCCTAAATGAATTAAATTGATAATAAAATTTTTTTATTTTAAAATTTTAAAAGTTTAAAATTTTTTCTCTTGGCGCTTTTTTCCCTTTTTTCGTAATTTTTAACCCTTTTCCCCCGTTTTACCACACATTTGGCGCTTTTCTTCATATCTAAAATCGATACAGTGATTAAAATATAGAAAAAGTGATAAAAATCCACCATTAACAAGAAAAATTCGTATGACCATTAAATTATTAATGCAGCCAACTTGACAAAACGAATGTTGCAGAAGTTCTTATTTTTGGGGCTACTTGCACGTGTAATTCTCAGAACTTTGTCCCAAAATCATGTGTTTTACTGTGAAATTAATATCAAGTTTTTTTTTGAGCGCGTTCTTGTTAGGCTAAATCTATCTATTAATTCAAATCAATATTTTTAATTATATTTATTATATAGTAAAATATATCTTTTAAAGTTAATTTGGCTTGTCACATAATCCAATGTAGTCAAAATTGGATTTGAGAAGACCACGAAAAATACTTTTGTGTGATGTTATCGATTTTATGTTCAAAACAGTTATTAATTCCAGATTAAACACAAAACCGCTAACACACACAAGTATTTTTATCATCTTTTCAAATCCATTTCCGACTATATTGGGTTTGTGTGACAACCCTGATTGTCTTCTATATAAATTCAAAAAAGAAAAACTGGAAATAAAACTTGCAAACATTTTCCACACCCATTAATATTTTCAAACTACAGTCGCTTTAACAAATGTTTATACAAAATCAATGAACATTAAAAACTTCCTTTAATGTTTTCTATTAAACATTAAACAACTTTTGAAAACTTTGTATTGATTCTTGGAAAACATAAAGAGACAGTTACAGCAAAATAAATAGTTTCGACTATTCGTAATAACAATAATTGCTCAACATTACACATGACAGCGATTAGTTATATGAAATGTTCTTTCACAAATTGTCCATTTTTGTACGACACAAAATCAATGGAACGGAAAAAATTAAAAACATTTGAAATCTTATAAAATAAATTGACACACAGCATTAAACAAACTGAAACAAACATGAAAATTTAAGTGAAGACACTGACTTAAGAATTTTTACTCATGTTACCAGTCATGTTTATGTTTGTCAAACTACTCGTACATAAAACACATAGAAATATATTTCTTCATCATATATTCATGTACTGCTGAACATTCGTCTTCTGTTTAAAGTTTCTCTTGTAACAGAATATAGATCAAGCAATTACCAACTAGTTATTGAATGTCTCTTGGTGAACGGTATAGACAACATGACATATTTGTTCGATAAGCACTGAATGAAAAATATAAAAAACTGATTTTAAAATAACATAAAAACTGTATACTAAATGACATGTATTGATAGTATTTTTAAAGTATCTGCAGATGAGAACAGCATAGAAAAAATTAAACTAAATTGCTTGAAAACAAAACATTAAGCTGCAAATAAAAAAGCTATTAAAAATTTAATTATACTATTTTTAAAGTGATAGTAAAAAGCTGAATCCTTCCAAAAAAGTTTGACAAAAGCACTAAAAATATTTTATTCTTTGCAAAATTAAGATTTTTTAATAATTGTTTTCATAATTATTAAACACTCAATTTAGGTATAGAATGGAATAAATCGGGCGATTGTGACATCTCTGATCAAAATAGATGACAATTCGACAGCTAAGGAAAAGTAGCTGACTATTTCTTCTACTACTTTAAGGGAGGCCAAAGCATTAATGCAACCATTTTCATATAATGGCATCCTGAACCTCAACAGGAATAATCTACGACTTGGTACTGGTTTTCTTTCTGGTCCTTTATGGAAAAGTAACCAACTTCGTTCACCCTTGTGTCGTTTATGCTCAAAAGTTGACGAGACAACGGCACACATTCTTTGCAAGAGTATCGTCTTATGTAACAGTAGAAGGCGTATATTTCGTTCTGGGTTTCTGTGTTCGGATGATGTTAAGCGGGATTGTCCACTAACTGTGCTGACTTTTACAAGGAGAGACATACAGAGATCGATTTAATTTAATTAAAAGATCTATGGCACACAAGATCCATCAGGTGTCGCAGTGCCGGTATTCGGACCAAACATCCCCCCCCCTCTATTCTATCTAGGTACGGAGTTACTAAAGCTCAAACCAACCGAGGAAACTGATAAAATTATCCTCACAATCTCCGGCTAACCAGAAACTTCGTAAAGTATATTTTCATAATAAAGCATTTATAAATATATAATGTCACAAAAATTCAAAATATTTATATAAAAAAATTAAGTTAACTTATATAATTATCAATATTTAAGTATAGAGCTCAACGATATATCTTTTGAACGGTAATAAATGGAAGCTGATATGAAGTTGAAAGCACATTAAGTATTTTTAAATATTTTTTAGATATACTCAAATTAAAATCTCTATATTACTAAAAAAACATAATTTCCACAAGAAATACACTGCGCGTCATCAGGTTAACGCCCCCGCTTTCACTCACCGTTAATGTTAAATATTATCTGAACCAATTGAGGTATAACGTTGAAATTTTGTATCAAGTATAAATTATCAATGTATAAATTATTATCAAATGTATAAATTATGTTTTATACCACAACAAAATTTAAAATGTCTTATTTTAGACCCAAAAAAAGTTTGCTCTATTATTTTTAACGATTTTTTAAAATTTTCATATATGATTAATTTTTTTTTATTTGCTCATTAGGCACTTTTCCAAATAATTTTTTGACGCCATAATATTTTGTGTCTATAAATATGAATTTTCAAAATGCTTATTATTGCTAATGATTATAAGGAAATGTCACACACCCCAATAAAAAAGTTTTTTATTTACCTGCGCTCTATATAATATTATTTGATAGAAAAATATTTGCACATACCTAACTAAAGTAATTTTTAAAAGCATTTATCATAAAATTTAGATAAAAAAGTAAATATAGGTGCATAAAAAATATATGGGTCACCCAGCCGAACTAGCATAGGATGTTTGTGTTTAATAAACGACTCCTAAAAGAATCTTCCGATGATGATCTGATTATTGCTTTTTTACAGATTTACGATTTAGATCTACGACTAATATAAGCTTCTTTCGCTGTAATTATTAAATTTATATTAATCGAGATTACCTCGATATCTTTTTTCAAAGATTTAAAAAACTTTTGTTTGCATAAAGGTTGTAAAGACAATAAAATAGATTCATATCGAATATAATAATTTGTTTGTTGGGATTTTTTTATAAGTTTCAAAGCCTACTATGCTTATACTATTGTAATTTTTATAATTCTGATTTTTTTAAAAGTTTTTGTGTAACTAAAGGGGTTTGAAACATTTAAAAATTAGGTTTAAAGCATACTGATGATTTGGCTTTAGCACCAATGAAATGTATGTATATAGACTAGCTAAAAAAAACCCTCAACAAACAAAAGTTTTTTAAGTCTTTCGCTGTGTTATAAAAGAATCTCACAGCAGAACCAGTTCGTGTAACAGTTTTTCCCGTGCAAGGAATCTTCTACGGTTAAAAAATGCGCTCTTCGATGATTAAAAAATGCGCTGTTCGACAATTAAAAACGTTCTTCATAAGATTCTCAGTAGGCTCTTTCCCGATTGAAAATGCTAGTTGGGATGTATCAGACTACTCACTAACCCATAAAAACATACATATAAAAATATATATCCATATATGTGGTTATTGCATACAATCATTCTCCGAACCGCTTACAGTTATTCCAAATAGTAAAGGAATCTGCTGCCTAAAAATTGCATTTTTTACTTAGAATATTATGCGATATTTCAAGGAGACAATTAGTATAACTTTTTCGTGTTTTAAGTATAATAAATATTATAAATCTCTATACATATAAAAAGGTGTTTGTATATTGTAAAAACATCCAAAAATCAGCCACTAAATTTTTTATATCAAATTACACTCAGGTGTAATCAAAAATCTCAATCTTTGAATTCAAAAAACACGTTTTATAGTTTTGGCCAGCTTTGTGGCTCAAGTTCTCGTCTGTGCGGTGTCATATTTATGTCATATTCAACTCGATGGCTTGTGAAGATGTAGGGCAAGGATAATGCGGAAAGCTATATTTTACAGTTGTTTACTAATTGCCAAAAATCTCGAGAACGAATCATCTGAATGTAAACTAAGCACTAAAAAATAGTTTTTAATCTTACTGATAATATTCATAAATTTATTTGATCGGCTTAGAATCGAATGATTTACTGATTTTAAAATTTAAATAAAAAATAACTTTTAAAGGTTGTTTTAAAATAACACACTAAAGTTTATGTCGAAGCATAAAATCGAAAAAATTCGAGAGTTATGTGAGATGAAGTGAACACATCAGAATTTGCTTTTTCAAAGTATCTTTTTTTAAATACTTTAAATTGAATGTGCTCGTACTTCATGAAAAAGTTCTTTTTTCTCTTTTCTTTTTCGGTATAATTTTTTTTAAATGTCCTTTTTGTAAAAGGTTAATATTTGAAATGTGCTTTTTATATGGTTCTTTCTTCAATACTAGACTAGTGATAGCGTACTAGGCTATTAGTCTAGTGTCGCACGTTTGATCCTGTATAGACACCGGGTTTTTCTGTGGACAAGGCGAGATGGCTTCGCGGTTAGGGTTTGTGCTAATAAAAAATGTACTTCCTTAAAAGCCCTTTTTTATAAAGATGAGTTTTTTAATATATTTTTTCCGAAAACATTTTTTGAAAAGTAATTTTTTAAGTAGTTAAAAGGCACTAAAGGTAGTAAAGATGCCTTTTAATACGTATTTTTCATATACTCGTATGGATTTTTTCTTTAATTTAACGTAAGAATACTATTTTACAGGTATGTACAGTGAAACCTGTTTAACGGACAGCTACCATGGGCAAACAACTTATATTTGCAAACGACTTCCTTAGTGCTATGCCTGAAATTTTAGTTGCAGATACGATCACTTAGACGGACATCATATATTCTCTTTCAATCATACATATTTTAATAATTAATTCTTTCGCTGACGGCTTGGACAAAGTATATAATTAAAACTACTTTTTAAATCAAACTTACTTTTTTTATTCTGCTTAGCTTTTTCTTATATTTTTTATTGATATTTTGTTGTGGTTGTTTTTTCTTACACTGCAAAATCGTCCTGTGTTTTGTTTTTAACACAGAAGCAGAATAAGCAGAACAAAATAGAACTGATAGAAAAACATTCAAACAGGGAAAGGTAATTGTTTTGTCAAAAACATATAATTTGCTTATTTTATAGTCATAACTTTCTGACTTCGCACCGATACTAATAGAACAAATCAAGTGTTCTCGTTTTCAAGGAAACAACTGCGGTTCCTTGTTGCTTCACTCGCGGGATCCTGCACCTTTAGAAACCTTGCTAAAAGGATGGGTATCCCTTATAGCGACTAGTGCTTCAGCAGTCAGGAAAAAAAGGAAACAGATCTTATTATCTCTGCCTTTGCCATGCACTGGAGCATTAACGCCTTCGCTTCCTAGGCAAAAAATGCCTTAGTAGCCTTTCGGAGCTGTTATGTATTCAAATATTCAAGAATATTTATCGGGAGCAGTGAATGGTTTTCTCTATAACTACCACATTGTCGTAGTATACACGACCCTTCCAGCACAGAGCACTTCTCTATCTCCCTTAGGCTGTCATCTCACTCCAACTTTATCGCCGACTCTCCAGCTTTATACTCTTTTGATATCACTTTCATCTCAAGTTACCGCCTCCTTCTTCTTCTCTTCCAAGGTGAGAACAAGGGGATGATAATTATCTTTGGAATCAAGTGGGCTGGTATCTTTTTACTATTTCATACTTCACAAGTTGACAAACTCAAAATAATATGAATATCGATATTATAATATGCAGTACTTTAAAGCAATAACCGTTTGTTTTCATCAAATATATATTGTTGCTGGAAATAAAATACTGCAATCATACTCCCAATCATGTGTTTCCGCCGCTTATGAAAATATAATATGTTATATTTTGAGATTACTATAACATTTATATATTATGAAATATATAAAACATCTTATATATGTAATATAAAAACTGGACTTAGCATGTTTATACACTAAGTCGACGAAATATGTCAGCCTTTATTTTTTTACATTTTCACCTTAAATATACTTCAAGCACTTGCCTTCCAATAGTCCCATAAATCTCTGTATGTAATACGTTCTTGTTAAATTTAATCCTCAATAACAACTTTGGCATTTGCAGCAAAAAAAACTGACTATTTAAATCTATAAAATGAATGAATTCATACGGAAACCACAATATTACGAGTACATGCTGTGTACGTCTCGCAATGAAAACGGAAGTCAGACAATAACTTTACCAAAATAAATTGTAGAAAATAAACACACACGAATTCACGAACTATAAAAGCTCAGCTACCAACTTCCAGCCTCAGAGCAATGTGTTGCAAAGGAGAATTGGGCACAACTACAAAAATGGGCAGATGCTGGTAACATTTTGTTTTGTTACATTTTAAATTAAATGAAAAACCAATAACAGCAAAATAAATTTTAATTAAAGGACGACACACTCGCACACAAAAATATACACAAAAAAGATGAAGAAAAAATATGAACTGTAAGCGAAAATAAAAAAGAAAGAGATTTAATTGTTGAAATTTCATTAAATACAAAAACAAAAGTAATTGAAAATTTATAGATAAAATAGGAGGATCAGAGTATTGTGGATTTCATTAAATAAAACCCTCTCATGCTTAAGCTTAATTTTTTTCTCTATTAACTATTTTCTTTTTTAAAGCAAAATAAAATAACAGATATTGCTTATTTGCACTTTATTTGACTTTTATTTAAAACACTTTTCTATGTCATTTTCACAACATCCGTTTCCGGATGTTAACCACTGTCGATGTTTTTAATGTCCATATTTACACAGTCTAATTCATGAATACGTTATGTATTATAAGATAATATCTCAAGAACAGTATATATGAAGCTGTGCTAAGCGCGCATTAAATTTAAAATATTTATTGTAACTTCTATATGGGTGCTGTTGGCTGAAGTAGTTAGCGCGTTGACTGCAAAGCAAATAATGTCTAAGAACGTGGGTTCGAGCCCAGCTTCAGACAAGTCATAACATCCAGCATTTTTCAGATGTGCATTAGTATGCGATTGTATTTGTTGTTGTCAGACTGTTTAAGTGATGAAGGCATAGCACTGGTCACTGAACAGTTCTGGCAGCAATTGATACTGGTGTATGCTAGCGGATATCACAGCGCCCTCCTTCGTCGGTATTGTAGCAAAATCGCCGGCGAAGTAAAATAATTAATAAAATGGCTACACAGCTTAAAACACATTTAATGCGCCTACTTGACATCGGAGGTGCTGCAACACTGATCTAAAAACTAACACAACGCGCAATATCAGAGTTGTAAAAATTAAGCTTTCTCTCTTTCACCATCTGTCCTCTCTCACTATCCCTTTCCCAAAGAAGGTAACACACCTACGGGTTGGTAGGCATACTAATTGCCTGAGTGTTACTTCTCTTTATAAAAAAAAAAAAAAAAATATGGTACTTTAGAGCTGACATTTTGAGTTATAAAACCATTTTGACCACAAAGTGTTATTATTGTTCTAATTAAAAAGTAGAAAAAAAAATTTATACTTGCAGGTTTTGATGCATATGCATTGTTATGCATTATACAAAGATTAATAGAAAAATTAATGCAACAAATTTAATTACTACAACCGGCAAGATTTAAACAGTTACATATATTCGATAAAGGAGTTAATATTGCACAAATGCAAAAATAATATTACACAAATGCCAAAAAAATGCTCAACAGTATTAACCTGTATTCCAATTATCTTTTTAAGTTCACGCTTTATCAAACACCTTCGGGCCTCTATTATCGGACGAATATTTGAGTCGTATCTCTCATGTTTAAGTTCAATATCATTAGCTGCATGCAGAAGACACTCAGATTAATACGTGCATGAAGTAGTGACATGCCAAATTGCAGTGCTTGTTCATTTATGGGCATCGCTTGAACTTCTCCGAAGTTTTTCAGTAAAGTAAAATAAAAGACCAGGCGCCGCAAAAAGAGGAAAACAAATATATAATTCCAATATTTCCTTATTGACTAAAAATATTTTACTTGAAATGCTCTTTGCAATCGCACACTTTACAAAAAAGTTGTAATAATGGGCCATAGTATCATATGGGCTTTAAGATCGTTGCATTAATACAGCAACAAATTCAGAGGGGCACCTGGGGGCACTTGAAATTTATTAAAATGTAAAAACAGATATGAGACAATGTATTAGTAGTGATTTCCAACTGGCGGCAAGTGGCGCTAAAATTGCAGGTCTAAATGTTTGGAGAAGAAAGGGTTTTTGTTATATGTTCATAAAAATAAAACAAAAAAAAACTTAAGTCTCTGCAGAGTTAGTTTTTTCGATTTTAGTATAGTGAAATATCTTATTTTAAATAAAAAATAAAAAGAAAATCCTTAGCTCACATAGTAAAATAATATTCGTCTTGAAAATCTTTTGTTTATATTAAGTCAGTTCGGTAAAATTTACAAGTATTGAGTATGAAACGGCTAAAAAAACTAACAGTCAGATCGAAATAATTATTTTTGATTTGATTGTCCCATTTAGTCCAAAACTTAAAAATACCACTGCATGAAGAGTATGTTGACAATATGACTTTTTTCCGCCAAATTTCCACAGTGTGGCGATACGACTGTAGCTACACAAGATCGAATACAATCTGCAAACAGAGCCTGGCTTATCTACTTAAAACGCTTTAGGTCCCCTATGTTATCTAAAAAATTCAAAGTTTATCTCTACAGAACACTCTAAGACGATTTCTATCATATGGGTGTGAAATATTTGTTCCAATAGAAATTGAAACAGGTGTATACAGATCACTATTAAATAATAAATTGGAAGCACTGAATAAAAATAAAAATATCATACGTTTCATAAAAGTGCAACTCATACAAATACGTACTGGGGCATATTTTGCATGTCGTTGGTTTAATATGCAAACCGGCTTACTCCCTTTCAGCATAATTTACAGGAGAGACAAAAACTTCATATTTGCAGCTTGAGAGGAAATCTATATAGTTGGTTTATTTCTTGGTATTCTTCATAGTTGACTACAATCTACATGAACAAAAATCGTATATATTGAGTTACAAACGATTTTGTAATTTAGCAGGTTTTCTCACATCAATTTACATGCATTACTAAGAGAGATAGCAGGTGTTCTTTTTAGTAGTTTTTATTAAAAAAAAACCTGTAGTTTAAAAATATATTATTATTATTATTATTTTAAATAATTAAATATAGTCATAAAATTAAAGATTTCAAATGGAATATATGACAAAATTTTGATTTTCAATAAAACAATATGATGCCAATAGAACTAATACTAATAGTGTAATCTAAGTAATTTATTGCTTTGTGCTTTTAAATTTACTCATGGGGTAAATTATCATAGAAGAAAACATAATTTTCAGGAAGTGATCTTTTTAAATATTGTAAGTCCTCAACATTTTTGGATGTAATCTTCCTTCTGTTTTCGTAAAGGCAAGAAAAATGGCAAAAGGGTTTGAAAATAATTGCGGTCGATTTTCTTTGGGGCAACTTGGGATATTCATCAGAAAATCTCATTTTGTACTTTTGATCTTTTTCTTCTTTTCTTACATTTTTCCGGATAGCTACTATCCGTTTTCAACTCCAAATTTATACCGTGAAGTACTAAGTCTTGTGCTGTTTTAATAGGTGATACCCAAATTGGGAATTGTAGGATGCGTTTTTAGATGTTGACATCTGCAAACCAAAATTAGGTTTCTTCATAATTTTTTTCAAACGAATGGCACTAAATAACGAACACTAAATTTACATAATATAGTTAAAATTACCTTTGCAAAATATCTGCATCTGATTCACATAAATTATATACAATTTTAAATAATTTCAAGACTCCGTCAGAAAAATTCCATAAAAGATTCAAATATTTCCTTTGAATTCAATGATTTCTAAAAGAAATTGTGTTTTTTTTAAATTAAAATGATATTTCATTAGAGTACTGCCCATATTGCCGCAAAAGAAAACAGCTAAGATGGGTTAGTAATAAACACTGATGTACTGCATTTAGCAGTTCTTCTTACAAAAATTCTTCTATAAGTGGATCTAGCAGTTTTTCTTATCAAGACTCAAATTGGAAAAAAACTACATGCAGGTCGACGAGTCGTATCTTTCTCTACCACATGTCATAAAAATCTAAATTTACTTAAAAAGTGGATTTAGCAGGTGTGCATATCCAGCCGACGATATGGAAAATAATATGACAGTGAAGAAAACAACAACAACAACAACCAGAAGGCAATAAAAATAAGAGCAACCGAGAAAAGAATGGAGAGATGATCCCCAAGTAAACTTACGAATAATGAAAGTAAGAGACTACAGACAAAAAGCTTTACAATTAGAGCAGTGGAGAGCAATAGTAGCAGAAGTATTGGTGCATGAAGGACTGCAATTGCAGATTATTATTATGCAGCTAGTTAAGCAGTTTGCTTGTAAAAATCCAAATACTACATATATTACGCCATAAACTATGTATATCCACAGTATCTTTAAGCGACTTTACCGGATCTTTACTTAATTTTAAAGACAATGTTATGCTTTAATAATGGCAAAAAATATCAACCAAATGAACATTACAGCTATGCTTGCAGGACCACATTATTTTTATTTGATTCTCCATCACCAATTCAAACATTAGCATCTGTATGTCCTCGATAATGGATAATGAATTCCCTCTCTGAGGTCTTAAATCGGTTGTTAGCCATTGGCATTTACTTTATCTTTCACGTATATTCAAAGAAAAAAGTCTAAAAGTGTTAAATCAGAAGATCTCGACAGCCAATTTTGATCACATATCCGAGCTTTTACACGGTCAGTATACTTTTCACGTAAAAGAGCAATGATATCATTACTTGTCTGACACTTAGTGCCGACTTTTTGAAAAATTCCAGCCAGTTAGTGATCGTTTGATAGCGCAAACCATTCATTGCAAAACATTGAACGTTAAATCATTGCATACTTTTAGGGCAACATGCAACTAAATTCATAATTTGTTATACTTTTTTAAGCACGTAAAATTTCATTGCACTTTTCGCTTACTGTAAATTGTGTGTGTATGAGTCTTCCTTCCCCTTTTAGGTGTAGTATTTAAACAAGATTAAACACGTTGGCCAGTGAGCAGTGAATTGATATGATGTGTAGTCAGGTGCAAAAAGCTTTATTTAAATGGAAGGGAAAGAAATATTAAAAAATAAAATCACAAGTTTATATTTATGCATTTAAGGATTTAGCATGCAAGCAATTTAAGAAAATCAAATTAAAAAAAATGAAGTCAGGAAAGGAATAATTTAAACAAGACCAAAATTAGAGCAATAAACCCGATATTGATTCGCAATAAAAAGATATTACCAATTTTTATAACCATTTTCATAATTTTATATCTGATGCTTTCGTTAGTCGGAGGCAGTGTGACCAAATTTTAAAATAATATAAAGCTAAATCACATTTTTAGTAGAGGTAAAAAGAGCTAAAGAAAGAAATTTAAGGCCAAAAAAATAAAGCTATATTTTTTGTATAGTTTTCCAATAGTAACTTTCAATTATTTCGATATTTTCCATACTTTATCTAATGTTTATTTATTTATAATATAAAAATATTGTTTTGGTTCATTTAAATAAAAAATATTGAATCAATAACAAAATAAAATTCTTTATTAAGCAAACACTTCGTTCATAAAAATGTTAAACAAAAAGCTCTTCAACTAAAACTAAATAGTCTTATGAGGGGAAAAAAGATTTTAAGACTATAACAAATAACAGCTTTTCAGAAGTATCTGGGGCACACACATCAGTATCAATTTGTTTAACAACATTTATTTAACATCTGACGTACAGAAGTGAATTTATAGTGTTTAAAGTAAATCTTTTTTCTAATTTTTCTTTTTACTATAGTTATACCACTGAATACGCGATCAACTTCTGCGTTAATAAATGTCAAAACAACAAATTTCATCACAAAAGTTGACAATTCCCTAAAAGGGTTTTCATTCACTGTGCTTTTGTACTAAAAAATATGAATCCAAAATTCTGTAGTTGACTTTTGGTTTGCCCAGTTATTGGAATTTAATTTTTGCCTTTGTAATTCCAAAAGAAATATGTATGTAGATCATCAACAATAAAATTTGGCATTTCTTCTTTAAGATTTTCATACAATTTTCCTTTTGTATTGCTAAGACTATTTTCTAATGAAAAGAAGTTCTGTTTTGTAAAGTTAAAAAGTTATTTGCAAACGTTGTCGTAGTTGACAAATTAATTGATTAATAAGATTTGGCAAGTGTATCTAATTTCTAATTTCTTCATCTGTTAAAGAATCTGTTATGTATATTTTTCAAAGCAAATATTGTTCAAAATTTTAGTTAAAATACGGTGTTGGAGTTATAAAATCATCAAAATTTGATTTTAGCGGATAAAAAATTTCGTACTCCATAACGATTTCATTACAAGGATTTTCCTTATTTTCATAAGATTATGTACAAATGTATACTGTCACATACTGTTTTATTTATTTTGAAATAACAGTTGTTAACATGTAATTGAAATTAAAGAAAAAGCTAGAAAAATCTAAATGCATTGTTAAAAAAATATTAAAAAATATGAGCTAAATGAAATATTTTAAGCTAAACATTAAAAAATAAAGCTAAAATGAGCTCGAAAAAAGCTAATATGGCTGCACTAGTCGGAATTTCTGTCAAGGAGATAGACACACATTTTGTGTCCTGGCTTTTTGTATTAACTATTGTTATGAGATATATAAATTTTTAAAATTTAATAACCTACTTAATGTAATGCGGAAAAAATTTTTCATTTGCCTTTTCATGTCATCTTTTTTTTAATTATAACACTGTCCAGTACATATTACAATTGAACCAAATTATATAACACTGAAAGTAGTTGCTGTCCATTTTTTTTTTGTCCCACCGGTACTTCAAAGTTCCTAAATGACTAAAATTAAAAAAAAAAAAACATTTAGATACTATCCTCTCTACTAAAATATTAATTTTAAAGTTGAATCAAATAAACCTGTTGTATTTTTTACGTCCCTCTAACCAAAAAAGAATATCGGCAGTTCACTTTCTAGAACTTAACCTTCATTATCCTGTAAAATTTTCATTTAGGGATAAAAAGTACATTGAAGACTTGTACATTGAGTATAACGAAATTTTATCCACCCAACTTTATGCTTCAAATAAAACAAAAATTCTATTTTAGTGAAATTTTTTAAAAATTAAAAAAAAATATTATTGGTCTTGCATGAAAGAGCTATCAGGACTACTTTGGCCAATTTGTTTACGTCTTTTTAACCAAAGAGGGATGTTCACATTTCAATTTCAATTATTTATTTTTAATTATACGTTTTTGAAAGTGGATTATCGACATACAATAGCCCGGATCGATTTCTTTAATCCAACACCAATATTATTAACCCTTTGACGCGTGGTGTAGAATTTAATGTACGTCGATTTTTCAACCAGTCATTGATTTAAATTTTAGCTCACATGCAATTAATTTAATTAATTTACAGTTATCGGTTCGATGTTTTGTTGTTGTTTAAATTCTTAAGAGTTTCTAAAATTTGAGAACAACGTGAGATCAGTTTTGCAAATTTTGTCTTGTCATCATCGTCGAAGCGTACAATGTCCGTTTTGCAAAAATACAAAGTTTGAGGCGTTAATGATAACCAAAAAAGAAGAATGTACATTAAAATGTACATCTTCAAAAATCACTTTGGAATAAAAATGTTTTCCCGTAATTTTTACACATGTTTTCTGAAGCCTTTTTAGGCTATAAAAACCATTTATAAAATTTATCAATGGCCTAAATTAATTCTCGTGTCAAACGGTTAATTAACGAAAAATTATAATATCTAATTTGTTTTACTGTAGAAATCATGAAATGCTTCAAAAAGAAAATCGGAACCGCAAATCTTATCGCAGTTTACCTTTACTTGTTCCATTGTTTTAGAGGATAGGCATGTCATGCAATTGTAACCATTTTTTATCTTATTTGTAGAATGGTTCTATAGAATACTAGATTAGCCCATTAAGGCCCATTGAACTATAATGATGGATGTTTAGGTTGTTGTAGGTAACCTTTTGTCCGGGTAAAATGTATGATTCTCTCGTTGGATGGATTGGTTTTTTTCAGTTTTCATATAGCAAATGATCGATATGGTAGTTGTAGATTAGGGGTCAGAAAATTACAAATGCTAATTGCTATAATCATAAAATTTTGCATACAAGGGGTACAGAAAAGGACATAAAGGCTTCAAGTGTGGTTTCTAAGTTATAAAACTTTTAAAAATACAAGGGGTACAGAAAACGACATAGAGGAAAATGACATACTTTTTAATATCGGGTTACATCGCGGGGCGCAGCTACTATATATAAATAGAAAACTACTGCTCACATATTACATTTAAAAGATAGCCTCGGGAAGGTTTATTGCAGCTCTTTTAAATATTTGATGAATAAATTTTTTTTTATGTTGGATTAGTGAGCTGTCAAAATGTCAGTCGATAGTTTGTTATACGAAAAAAAAACAATGTTTATTAATACAGATCATTTTGAAAATATATTTTTTCGTATAATTAATTTAATTGTATCTTCTTGTAAATGCTTTCATAAGTTTTTTTTACATTAAAACCAACCAAGAAAAGGGGAAAAAAGCTATCGCAAGGAAATGTGTGCTATAAAATTTCATTTTATTTTCCTAATTCTATTATAATTAGTTTTTCTCTATGATGTGTTCTTGTGCGTTTGTGATAGCGCACCTACTAAAATAATTGCTTTGTTGCATCAATTCGCTGACGAGTTTTGATGTGCTAGATCAAGGCTAGTTTTATTATATATGGTATTTATAAACTCAGGAAATTTATTTTTGGCCATGTTGGGTTGGTTATTTTACATGAATAATAAATAAAAAATATTAAAGTTCTAGTATAAATATAAGTTGTATCCTTAACGGAACTCGATAAGACGTTGACATTGTATAGCTTTAATTGAAATGAACAGTTGAAATACAAAATTTTCAGATTAAATCATTAAAATCGTTTGTTCATACGCACGTGTTTTCTTAAGTTCTACATATTATTTCCTTGCAATTGATATTATTTAAATGTATTAATACTAAACTTATATTTCAAACTGTGCTTCCCTGAAAAATGTAAAGTTCAGTCAAATAGACAGAAGTCAAGGAAATAAAAATCTAACTATGTAATGTACTCTTACTAAATTTAATTCGCAAATTTGGAGAATTTGTAGATTTAATAAATTTCAAAAATATTCTCAAGATTTGTAAATTTGTAAATGTAAATTTTCTATGGAAATTAATTTTGTTCTAACAAATCATATCATTTAAATAAAAACCTATAAAATCATAAATTTTAAGGAAGGATATGGAAGGATGTTTTTCTATTTTTTCACAGGGGAACTGAAGAAAATATTTTCAAAGAAAAAAATTTTATTCGCATTCCTAGAAGGACAAAATATGAGGAAATCAAAAATCCCAAACGCAGTTTTCCTATGTTGTGCTCTTAGATTAACATGTGTGTAGTAATTTATTCACTAAAGAAATTGCTGTCACATGGTGTTTTTAAACTTTAATTTACCTTTATAAGCTGGTCCAAAAACAAATATTTTTTGTCATTCCATTTTTTAAAGACTTTGTTGACGATTTCTGATTCTATCTCACGAATGCATCGAATTTATTGGCATCAATTCAAATGAAAGCTAAGTATTATATAATTAGTTCTTTCTGGGATTTTTGGGTAAAAGTTCCGCAATGATTTGCATTAGCAACAGCGAAATGCGCATAGAAACAAGATTATATCCCCGAATAATACATTTCATATGAAACTAAAAACTTAAGAGTACTATTTGCTTTTGATTTTTATTACACAACAAGCTAAACATAATTTTCAGCAGATGTGACGCAACCTTCCAGTTCGTATTTATTTAAAAAGCAATAATCCTTTTTTGATGTTAAAGAAAAAATCCTTGTTGTGAATCATTCAAGCCTGAATTGAACACAATTCGCACTTTCATTTTTAATAGCAAAATAACAAAATATTTTTAGTTTAAATCAATTTAGACTTAATGGAAAATTAATAATTTATTTGATTTTTGTTTATTCAATTTTTTATTTCCTTGCCATGACACAAATTTAAGTCATAATCTCAATAAATACAGACGAATATTAATGCCATAATTTATGTTTAGATAACAATTTGTATGGATGTGTTTCTATATTTATATTCGTACATTTTAAAAGCCATTACCATAAATATTAACAAATTAATATATTTCAAATAGCATTTTAAAATTTAACACACAAATTTATGGCCATTAATAATTTATACAAATATTAGGCAAAAAAATCAATATTAACTGAGGCAAAGAAACGGAAAACTAGATCTACATCTCGTTTATCATTAATAACCGCTTAAGTTGACTTTTGTCGATTTTGTCTTGGTTTGTTTTCAAACGCTTCTTGACTTATCATAAGCCAGCCTCGATTTTGTACAGTATAATCATTTAATATTCATAACCATTGCAATAATTTGCACTAAAACTTAAACAGGACATACATATACACACTCACACTAGTTCACAGGATAAGATTTAAAAAAATCACAACTTTTTTTAGACTAAATACTAAAGTTCTTCATGTGACTCGGCCTTAATTTTATATTCCGCCAATATGCTCACGAGACCTTAAATTATGAGTTCATATTCTTTATTATAACT
Source organism: Gymnocheta viridis (assembly GCA_956483585.1). Taxonomy (NCBI): domain Eukaryota; kingdom Metazoa; phylum Arthropoda; class Insecta; order Diptera; family Tachinidae; genus Gymnocheta; species Gymnocheta viridis. The sequence continues at coordinate 97,421,736 of OY101441.1, read as the reverse complement.
ATTTAAAATGACAACTTTAACATCTTTGATCAGGAAAACCAGAAATTTTTTATTGAAAATTGTTTTATGTACACTCAAAATATTCTGTACGAAAATTAACTGAAATTGTAATTTAAATTAAATGAAAGTTCAATTAAAAACCGGTTTACTCATTTTCATTTAAATTGAACCAAAGTTCATTTAATTTTTAATGTTAAAAAATTAATTGACTTAAGCCCGTAAAAATAATAGATTTTTTCTTTGTTTGTGTAGGAGAGGAAATCTCAAACAAATCAAATAAAGCAAGCAAAGAAAAAAAACAGCACTTGAAAACAACGGACAATATTGAATGTAACCGAAAATCCGTATTAATATGTCCTTAGTTTTTTTAATGAATTTTAGAATCAGTTGAAAATAAAATTGCTTACAATTTTAAATATTTATTCTTTTAAAAATGACTGAACGGACTATTTCTTGAATAACGTACAGTCCGTTACTGTAATAATATTGTGAGTGTACTTAAAAGATGCAGTAAAAAAATGAAAAGATGCGATAAAAACTTTGAAAAATATGCTCTTCAAAAGAAATAAAAATCAATAGATTAAAGTTAATATGTAATCTTAATTCAAGAATTTAAAAAGACTTGCTTTTAAAATAAAATAATAATAAAAGAAACTAAACTAGAAACATCTGAATAAAAAACAAAACTCTCTTAAATTTCTTAAGAGCTCTAACTATCAATATTAAAATTATTTTGAATGGAATAAGACAAGCGTTTGACTTTTTATATAACAAACATTGTTTATTACATTTAAATAAAATTGTATACATTGAAAATGTCCTTTCAATGGTTACGGATGAAATAAGCATATCTGAAAAAATAAGACTTCCTTTGCATCATATTTTAAAACTGGCTTGGCTTACACCAATGTAGACAAGAAATTAGTCTAGGCGGATATGTAGCAGCACCTTTCAACTCACATAGATATAGAAAATAGAAACGCCTTTTGTCGATCAAGATTTTATAGTTTTTTTTGTGTGTTTTCGATGCGAAAATATGTGTAAGTTCGTAAAAAAGATGTTAATAAAAAGTCAAAATATGCTCTAAAAGTACCGAATATTATTTAAAAAAAAAAACTAAATTGAGCAAATAAAATTCTCTTAATGGTTAAATATGCAATAATATGCAATAATATGCACTAAAAAATCGATGACAAATTTCATTAAAGAAGTGTATTAAATGAAAAATTATTTTATTTCCGCCTTCATAGACAACACAAGAAAAAATATGTAATTGCATATTTACGTTTACCATGCTTATAACCCGCTTAAGTTTAAATATGCACAAAAATTATTAAAATATGCATGCAAATATTAAAAAAACTTTGAAATAGTCACAAAAATACATAAACAAATTATTTTTAATCAGTTTTATTTAAACAAATGTTTATTAAAAAGTATAATCATATCTGTTGAGTTTGGACAAAACATCTTAAGTCGAGATAAGAAAACTTCTTCGTTTTTTAATCATAAAGGAAACTTTCCAAGACTTTCTACGGATTTTTATTTTTGGTATATCAAACAAAAAGTAAACAACTTACTTTTTTCACAAACGGCGAAGCCAATTTGGCTTGTCTGCAGAAACACCCAGGGTCTAGGCAGGAATCGAACCTGTGCTCCTAGACTAAGAGTATAGAACGCTATGTTTTTGACAAAACAACTTTCTTCTAAGACTCTATAAATGTTTAAATAAAACTTTTAACAAACCATCTCACTTCTACTTAGGCGTGTAATTTCTTTTTAAATTTTCTTTTAGCGGAGAAAGCTATATAAAGTTGATATTGATGGTAACTGAAACGTTGTTAAGCTAAATTTTAACTTCACATAACGTAGGTACGAGCGACGTAGCCTTATCGAAACTTCGCCAAAATGAAAACGTAATAATCGATGGCGAATATTCCGAATCCGTCTTAAATTTTACATCGGAAAGCATCATGGCTAAATCCTAAATTGGGTGACAAGGATTCTCCAGAAGTAAACCAAGTTACTTTCATCCAGCTATACTTCAAGGAAAATAATGCCGAAATCCAGCAAACATTTAGGATTGCAATACGTAACATAAAAAGAAAAATGCAAAAATTAGAAAGCACTATTAATGAATAACTAACTATACATGGAGAACAACTAATACATCTGACTTCTGGACATTAACATTTAAATTTTTTCACAAATGTTTATATCTTCTGTGAATAAATTTCTTCGGTGAAAAAAATTAATGAAAGTATATTCGTTGGATGCGATATGTGAAAGGCAAGCCAGGAATACTATAATATAAATTATCTCATATAATCGACGAAACTTTTAAAGAGTTTAATATCAATCAAAGCAGACAAAAAAACCAAACGTCACCCCTATCTAAATGCTATAATGCTGATATATCCGTTTGTCCAAATAAAAGCGTGATTTGATTGATCTGCTTTAGTCATGGGTAGTTCACGAACGTACTAGTTCAATTGAAAGATTCAATAAATTGAAATAGTCAAACTATATGAAATTTTCATTTTAAATAGTTCAGTTATGAACTATGATGCGGTACAAAACATCTTGTATAAATCGGCTTGGCACCGCTGTGCTAATGTTGCCATTCTCCTCTTTTTAATGTGAATCAAAGGCAACGGATGCAAGTATATTTATAACAATAATTGTTTACATGTCCATAAGATTTGTCAAAATTCAGCTTAAAAAATTCTTATGCTATCCAAAGCCAATGACTTTTACTTTGAATTTCTTGCCATTTGCTGAAGTTCTGTAGATGAAAATCAATAAATAAATAAAACAAATAAACTGAAAACAACTGGTGGGTATTTTATCTAATGCGCGTACCTGTGTGAATATTCTGTGATTTGAATTTTAAACAGTTTTTTTTGCGTAAATTTCAAAGTCCACAGAAAACGTATTTTAATATACAAATACATTTTAATAATAATATTAATAATTAAATGGCACTGACCGTAGCTGTTATAAAAGACATTCAAAAATATGTGTTTCTGGAAATTTTTATACAAAAACAACTAAATCTTACTAAAATTACAAAAAATTCAATAAATTTCTATAGTGCAAATTCGTCTATAAAATTGAAAACAAGAATTTTACTAATCCAAATTAAACAAAAAATCTGATTCGTAAAGATATTTTGTTTTCGGTGAATTTAGACAAACGACATGTATTTACATGGAAATCGTAGTCCCAGTATTTACTATAGAATAAATTTTCTAATAATACTTACTAAAGTTCTCGTTACAAGTAGTTTTTTGTTGCATGTATTTAAAATCAAATAGAGGTAGATTAATCGTTCTGCGATTATCTGAAATATGCTGAACTATGATTTCATTGGAGAATTGAAAAATTTGATTTTAGCTACAGTATAAATGTTTGGTTTTACGTGGGCTAAGCGGGTTCAGATGACCGCGATTCGTTGGTTTGGTGTCATACCATAAGCACTTTAATGTGAACCAAATGAACGATTTTTCCATTATTAAAGAATCATTTAAAATCATGTACAAACTTAAGGGAACATTTGAAGTACTTTTTGTAAGTTCATGATCTTTTACATTATTTAATTAATATTTTATTTTAACCGAAATTTTACTTGTTCGTGTGTTTGATTAACGTCAGTAAAATTGCTAATAAATAGTAGTTCCTTTCCGTTTTACGAACAATCATTCCTAAAACTCACTGGATTTTACAACCATCATCATGGTTATTTAACTCAATAGTACGCAAATCGACAGATAGTTTAAAAAATTAAACTACTATTCAATCACTCATTTACCCAAGGCTAACTTACACCATTGGCCATAGTGCAGCACTGGAAATAACTTTTAAAATATAATTCAACTTCATTATCCTGTAGACTTAAGATTGTTTTCGTAGCTGAGAAATACAAGGCGGAAAAATCAAGGCGTGTTAAGTAATCTACACAATCAGTGTTATCTTTGTTTTTTTCTAAACAAAATACGAAACAAGTCACATTAATTTATTTTTATTGAATTCAGATATTAATTAGTTATTAACAGTGAAATGTAAGCAAACTTTGCCATACCATCAAAAATCAACGGAGCTCTTAAGGTTACCAAGTTTTCATATGGCTCGACAAAGATTATGCAATTAGTTCAACATTAAAAAGAGCGATTGAACTAACCGAACGACATTATTGAAATTTAAGGATTGAACTAAAATGATCGATCACTAAAAGGAACTAAGGCGGTACAAGTTTAATCTGCTTCCACTTATAAATTCAAATTTTCATAATCTTCACCAGAATTTGAAAGCAGAAGGAGAGTGTGAAGTTGGACTCAGATTTATATGAAATTGAAAACGTCGAATAATTATTGGTTTGCGTGGCTGCCTTTTATACACGCCAGCAATAATTATATTATCCATTATAAATCTTATTTACAATAAAATATCCTCATCTATGTAATTATGTTATTTATACATATGTATATTTATGTATATACGTCTTATTTTCTTTCTTAAATAAAATTAAATTATTTTCTAAAGGATTAACTTATCTTATCTACTTTTATTTTCCATAATATATTTCACAAAATATCATATGTGTATATATGATTGAAAAATCAAAATTTTCTGAGTAAAAATACTTTTTACAAAACAACCTAACTCAAGCTAAGTTACACATTTTTTCAAAACACCTTTTGACAAAACACCATACATCCTACTTTGGTAAAATTTTAATGTAAACTTAAGCTTAACAAATATATAAACATAAATCAAAATTAAAGAAGAATGTACTTGAAAAAAAATTGCCAAATTAACTAGAGACAAACGTTATCGCAGTTAACGGACAATTCAGCACGTTTTTCACTCTCTTGGAAAATTTTAAAATCTCATTTAAGATGTTTTGTAAAAAGTACACAGATATGTTTTTTCAAGTTTTCTAAATGTAAGAATCTTCGATTGTCGCATAAAGTGGTCAATTATTTTGAAAATATACGTTCAACATCAGTCGATGTCACTTTTAATGTTGTTTTCAACGTTTGAAGGCCAAAAAATCGATTAAATACTTTGTAACGTTTTTCAACAAATATTTTATTCTTAATATTTTAAAGTTTTTGTTTAACGTCTTCTAGGGGACGGATAAGAAAGAATTATTAGGTTTTCAATTTGATTAACTGTGATATTTCTGTTTTTACCGATGAATTCTTAAATAAAGCTTTTTCATTATAAATTGACTCTGCCTCATCATCAGAAAGCTTATTTAAAAAGTGATGCTTATTTCTATAAATTTGTCGCAATAATTATAGCAGCCTTCAAGTGGAACAGGGCTTGGGCGTATTGAATTCATTAAATTGATAAGAGAGGGAGTCTGCAAATTAATTAAGACAATAAATTTATTTGGAAAAATGCAACATACTACGTATTTATGTAGTTCTTTGCAATTTTCAACAAGTGATTTAATATTGCAAAATGCAAGCGAGGCAACATTTTTGGGTAAACAATTTTTAATGATCGCTTTGCAGAGACTGCGTCAGTTATTACAAAAAAAGAGCCTGCGTAATATGCAAATTTATGCAAGTTATATCAAAAATGCCTTTCTTGGGAAAAATGTGAGAAATATGCAAATGCAAATTTTTCACGCAAAAAGCACCAAAAAGTTGTCCTGGTTATGACTTTTCTTAAGTCACAATACAATGTGAAGGAACCGATGGCTATTTATTTATACGAAATCAATTAGGAATACCTCGTAACTCATTTTGATATTGTTTAATTATCTGCTAATTTTCCCGTTAAAATCTCAAATCGAATATGTGGCTCATTTGCGGCAACACCGTCGTAAATTAAAAATCGCGACTTTTGGGCTAAAAATGAAAAAATAATCGTCATAACCTAAATTATCTTGTATAAAAAATGCACAAAAATATATTGAATACACTCAATTCTTGCGAAAAGAATACTATTTTCTCAATAAGTTGTGTGTAAATTAAAATCTTTAAACTAATTTTTCTTGCGCTATAATGACACCGCAGCAAATGAGAAAAAATAGTTTTCATTTAAATGTTTCATACAATTCCGAAATTGCTAAGATAACTTGTTTTGCCTCTCCTGCAAAAATTGTTTTAAGACTTATAGCGTTATTGGCAGCTTAAACAAATTTTAATGAAAATAATAATTAAAAAGCTGCTATAAATAAGTTTATTAATATTTTATTTTAAAATTTATAGAAGAAACTTACACAAAGAATATTAGAATTAAATAATATTTCGCATTAAAACAAAAAAGAATATTGTAAAAAAAATTATGAAAAAACTAATAATGAGATTTAAAACTTGTTATAAAGAAAGTCATCTCTTTTGTCTTTGGCTCTTATGATTTAACCAAACTGTATTCACATATCAAACATCAATACAAGAGAACAACAACCTACAATCTTAAGTGTCTCAACACAAGTACTTCCTTTTTTAAGTTTTATTAATGCCTGCATATAGTACGTGTTTGATTGTGATCATTACACAAGGTTATACATACATTTCAAGTATTTAACAGGAAAATAAATATAAAAATACTGTTTTTTCATTCTCTAACTTTGTTAAGCAAGTATTTCTATAGATATAGTCTTTCCAAAATGTTATTTTTGTGTACATACGTGCATGCATACATATATGTATGTATGATAATGTTTTTATATGTGTGTACTTCACATTTATAAGAGTGACGAAAAGGAAAGTAATTTGGTTTAATGTTAAAAATGTTAAATGATTTCAATTTTTTACATACTCAGAGCCACAACCTTTTACATACGCATACATACACACATACATAAATGGATATTTCACATACACTGCCACAAACGCGTGTGTGTTAGTTATAGGTCTCTGGTGAAAAAAGATATTAAAAAATAATTTTTAATATGAAAACAAGTTAACATGAATTTTTAATACCCTCACTCACACCTCTGCACACTTTAAAATAACCACTTGAGTATGTATATATGTGGCATTGGAAGTATGCTGGGGTTTGTATATAACACTGTACACATGTATGTGTTTGCGAGTGCAAATGGCAACATTTATTGAAACAGAAATAACATTAACACATAATTTAAATTTATTTTTACACTTCTATCTTCTATGGTAATATTCCAATAACTAGGTCAAATACATGAAGGAGAATAACGTTTTTAGATGAGGAAGTTTCCTGAAAATGATTATAATATAAGTGTAATAAAAAAATGATAAAAATAAATTTACATATGAAGAAATTTAATAAAAATAATACTAACACTTGAAAGATACGCAGTGATCTAAAGAAACACAATGACATCGTTTTCTTAGAATGCCTTTCACGTAGAAACTATTAAAGTTTCATTTTATTTAGATAGCTCAATACAAAATACGTACACTCAAAATATTCTGTACGTAAAATTATCTGAATTTGTAATTAAAAATAAATTGTAGTTCACGTAAAAACTGGTCTACCTTTTTGTCATTTAAATTTAACCAAAAGTTCATTTAACTTTAAATGTTAAAAAATTTAATAACTTAAGCCTGTAAAAATAAAGGATTTTTCCTTTGTTTCTGCTATTTTTAATGCCAAATAATCAACCCAAAGTTCTGTAAAAATAAAACACTTTTCCTTTGTTTCTGTGATTTTTACTGTTAACAAAAAGTTCTGTATAATAGAATTAAATAAATATAAACTATAAAAGAAAATTCTTTTATGAAAGTAGTTTTATTTCTCTTTAACGAAGAGCTTAAAGAATAACATTAAGATAAAAAAATTCAAAATAACAAGACTTAAATTGTTCCTACAAAACCAGCGATTCCAAAACACACAAAAAGATTCGATATTTATTCTGTATAATAAGAAAAGATTTTGAAAAGACGTTTGACATGCTCAACCAAAAAGCAATTCCACGTTAGCCTGTAAGAAACTTCCACAACAGCTGATCTCTCTCATGAAATCTATTTATGCTAATACAATATGTAGAATATTGCACAAAAATGAAGTATCTGATGAGATAAACATAGGTAAAGGAGTCCGCTAGGGATGTGTGCTCTCGCCAATTCTCATTAATATTGTACTAGATGTCATTATGCAAGAAGCTACAGCAACAAAAAATAGAATTGTGTTAGGCCTTCCAGATAGACTTGAACCCCTTGACTATGCTGACAATATTTGTCACCTCACACATTCACATGCTGGTATGGAACACAAACTGTGCAACATTGCCGATCGTGTCCTCATTGCTGGTCTAAAAATAAACATCGTATTAGTTAACAAATGAGGAAGCGCCTGCATTATTTCAGGATTTTAAGTTAAGAAATTAGCAGAATACTCAGTTCACATTACGTGCAATCGAAAAAGACTCAAATGAATACCCATCATATCATTACATAACTGCAGTTAAAAAGGACTGTTGGCCTTCAAAGGAGTCTATTACAACTACAACAATTACGGCAGAGGTACAACTGCCAAACAGTTGCTACAATCATTTAGACGAAGTGAGTTGAAGAAATATAGAATTCCATGTTAACTCGCTTTTGCAAATGGCGATGCGATGGATCTTCTAGACAAAAGCAATATAAGCAATTTTTTTGTAAAGATATTTCGGACACAGATCTACTCCTGGAGTGCCATTGCGATTAATAAAGAACTTAGAAGACTTAGAACTATCGATCAATATAATGCAAACAAAATATATTTAGAAAAATAAAACATCATTAATAAAATTTTAATTTTAATAGGACACCCATGATAATATTAAGAATAAATTAAGAAATACTTGAGGTCAAATTTCAACACTACAGTCAATAGAATTTGACACACTATTGAAATGATAGATTGAAACATTTCCTAGGCTTTGACTCAAAAGGAAATTAAAAAATAAACATGATCAAGATAAATTTCTCATATATGCGTTGATTATATTTCAGCCAAAACAAAGATCGAGCTGTACAGCTGATGGCAATATCGCAAGAAGATTCCGAAACTACATCTAATATAATAGGTGGTCGATTCGTTTACTGTGAAACTGTGAAATAAAAAGAACTCTTCATTTTCGTTTTCATAAGAGCTTTTCATCTTGTCATTTCACAATTACACAAATTGCGATTCCCGTTCTTTTAATGAAAAAGTATTTCATTTCAATTTAGCCGTGATACTTTTGCATATATGTTAATAAAAATGTAAAATTTAAATAAAATAAGTATAAAAAATTTTAAGTTAAACGATTTTTTTGAAAAAAGGATAATGTACTAAATGATAACAAATAATTAAATCAATCTAGGGCATTGGTCACACAAAAAATAAATCAAATAGTGGGGCAATCCTAACCTCAGTTGACTCTTGATACAAATTTCACGCACCCTTCTATTTCATTTATTTTTTGTCTAATCAATGCAGTAGATTGTTTTAATTATTTGTTATATATAAAAGGTCCGCCAGATAACTTTTTTTTTTTGAAAATGCTATAAAAAAAATACTGAATATTTTCTCAAATTTCTTTTTTTATTTGAAAGTACGATCCTTGCAGTTAATAATGAAAAATAATTTCATACAAATGGCTGCCTCGGCTGGCCATGCTGTAGCCTACACGATCGGTCCAATTTTTAAGCACATTATCGATTGTGTGCAGCTGTATTTCACCAATGGCTTCACGAATATTGTTCTTTAAAGCGTCAATTGTCTCTGGCTTGTTGGCGTAATACTTATCCTTGACGGCACCCCACAAATAATAGTCCAACGGTGTCAAATCGCAGCTCCGAGGTGGCCAAACGACATCAGCTCTGCGGCTGATAATGCGATCTTCAAAAATAGGGCGCAAAACATCGAGTGTAGCTTCAGCTGTGTGGTACGTAGCGCCGTCCTGTTGAAACCAAATGTTGCCAATATCCTCCTCTTCAATTTTTGTGAACAAAAATTCGTTCAACATGGCCCGATAACGATCGCCATTGACTGTAACGGCCACTCCTTGCTCATTTTCGAAGAAAAATGGACCAATTATGCCTCTGGACCAAAATCCGCACCAAACAGTGACTCGTTTTGGGTGCGTCGGGTTTTCAATGTATGCGTGCGGGTTTTCTGTGCCTCAAATGCGACAATTTTGCTTCTTTACATACCCGCCAAGATCGAAATGGGCTCCATCTGAAAAGATGATTTTTTTGGCAAAATCGGCATCTTCTGTAAGTCGATCGCAGGAAATATTTCCCACCGTTGTTCAAGCGTATACACAACTATATTCGTTCAGCGGAAGGATAAAACTAATTATCTGTCAAATCAGACATGAGCTAAGTGTTACCATTCACGAAATAAGCACTAGTTGAAAAAAAAACGTTAGATGGCGGACCCTTTATATGTTATATTATTTAGTACATTATTCTTTTTTCAATAAAACTGTTTAACTTCAAAATTTTTTTTATACCTACACATTTTATTTTCAAGTTTTTAGATTTTTTGTAATGAATAACAAATTTGTCGTACAAGATTCTTGGAGTCAAGCCCTTTGATACCCATATTTAATAGGTTGTGAATAAAAATATGTAATCCGCTATTTTGTTGGCGGCCATATTGGATTTGTAATATCTGTCAATGGGCACTCTATTCTGCTAGTCAAGACCTTTCATTCAATACATATAGTGAGGGAGTTGTAAAGAATTATGTAATCCGCCATTTTGTGTAAATATGATTCTTTTTATAAGATTATTGTTATTATTTTTTTTAAATTCTTACTTATAGTTGGCAATGACCAGATTTTCCTTTAAATCAGTGCCATTCAACCTATGGTACGCGTACCACTTGGTGGTACGCGAAAAATTTCCAGGTGGTGCGCGAAATCTTTTAAAATTTTTACGATTTCTATTTTGCAATTGGAAACAAAAAGAAAAATCATCATAAAAGTATACCTTTTTTTGTAAAATTTTGAATTTTTAAATTTAAGTAACACTCTCATCTACATACATTTAATAAAAAATAACAAATGTAAGCGAATGGTAACCATACCAATAAACGAATGAGCAAAAAAAAATTTTAAAATTGTTTGGTATTTATTGATCTAATTATTTTTTCAGTACATTATATTTTTTTTGGTGGTACGCGAAAAGTTTGTCGTGAATTTAGTGGTACACGAGCCAAAAAGGTTGAATAGCACTGCTTTAAATAATTGATTAAAAATTATTTTTGGTTCGCGCTTGCGCGCTTGCCTTTCGTTGCTTTCTCAATTTTTTTCATCGTTAAAATGAAAGTGTAAAAATATGTGAGAAATGAAAAGCTTTTGACACTTCTTTGCACTGTTACACAAAACAAGAATCATATTACTGTGAAATTGTGAGAAAACAATTTGTTTCATTCCACTTGTTCTTTTCAAATGAAAACATTTGAATTTATTTATAATTTTTTCACTAAACAAGAATCAGAAACTCTATGAAAATTTGAAAAAAAAAAACTTTTAATTTCACAGTTTCACAGAACCAGAATTGACCGCCAGATGTTGAACTAGATCTTATTTAAAGACTTAAAGCAATTATTTAAGTACTTGCGTGCAACGAACGAATTTGGTGATTATGCCAAGGAAATCACTTGTCAAAAATATGTCTGCAACAGTGCACGAAGTTCTTTATCATGGCGAAGATGTCCTTAAACAACATTTAATACCAATTGGAAATTTATCAGAGGAATCTCAAGAAAAAAGAAATAAGGATTAAAGATTTTCCAGAGAACATAATAACAGAAAAATTTCACGAGGCTCTACAAATAAAGATTTATTTAATATATTATTAGCAACGTCAGATCCCTTCACCTCTAGCATTCGAAATCAATGGAAATTGAGTCATTCGGACTTGCATACCGAAGGTAAGAATCTGCTACACGACAAAAGTAACACAGAACTGAATATGGAAAATAGTATAAAAATAAAATGTATATAGAACTTATTTTGTTGTTTTTATAAAGATGATTTAATTTCGACTAAATAAATAATTTCCACTAAATAAAAAAGCCCGCATTTCTATGAAAAACTAAAAAAAACGAAAGTTACATTTTAACCTTAAATTTCTCAACAACCACTACATGGATTTTGGAGAAGATAATATTGTTTAAAATTTTATAATGATATATCTAAAGAAAATCTTTATTAGTTCAAAAGTTACGGAATTTTGGCCAATGAAAAATGATTCTGAACCACTGTGTGCCAAATACATCACAGATTACCGTAATTAGTTAATTACAATATTAGTGACAGTTCCCTTTCATAGAAAAAGTTAGAACTCGGACAGGTGTCTAATACTTGAGGACTAGTCATGTGATTCGTTTTAAATTAGACCCTTTTATCCTAAAGCAGTTGCTCAAAACGTACAATACTCGGAAACTTTTTTATTTCTTAAAAAAAATTATCAAAAATATTTACATATTTAAAAAAACAATTAAGAAAAAGCTGAAAGAGAATTCTGTTTTTATTGCACCGAAAACTATAACTTTGTCATTATTTTGATTGAAATCTTAAATATTTTCTCTTTTATTTAAAAAAAACCCTTGCAAGAAATTTTCGATTTTATTTTATTTATTCCTTTGGAATCGGCAATTTCATTTCACATGACAATGGTTCTTTAGACGTTTTTGTGAAAACAGAAACCTATTTTATATGTTGCCGACTTCATGTCGTCTACATATTTTGAATTAAGAATGAAACATTCATTCTTCAGACACATAAAAATTATAAATGATTATCCAAAGATATTGCTTTGTTGAAAAAAGAGGTTGTAGAACCAACATATAACACAATCTGCGTATTGCCTCCACGATTCTCATTGATTACCTTTTCCTGCTTGGAAACACATAAAATCTCTTAAGCAAAAGTAATCAAATAAACATTTATGAATATTAAAAATGTTCCGTTTCAAAAAATTATTGACTGCAGAAGAATTATCACTCATGATTTATGTGCTTAATATTCACAAATGTTCCGATTATTATTTCCTTAATAAAAAAAACGTCTCGCTGCCAAATAATATGGAAATAATATGAGAAAAATATTATAAGAAATCTCTAATATTTAAGTAGCAAAATCAATCATCAACACATGTTTCCTATGAATTTATCTCGATAATATTTCATAATAATTCATGTCATTTTGAAATTAAATATCAATATAAATATTTTCCGTTTAGCAAAGCAAATCATTTTTGCATTTAGCAGACTTTATGGTGCCTAAAAGACACTTCAGTTTTATCACTTTTGCAAATAATTTCTCGTTTAATGTAGAAAATATTAAATTTTGTAAAATTACAATTTCATGCTAAATGATTTAAGCCATGACAATGAACAATAACAAATGTTGCAGTTGCGATTGCCGGCTGCTGATGCTGGTGCTGGTGTTGGTGCTTGCAACCATTAACAACCAAACACCGACGCCAACCAAACCAAAGTCACCATGTAGGCGTGGTCGTTGCAATTTTTTGTTTTAGGTTTTTCGGTTGGCCACTAAAATTGCATTGTCTCTTATGTGTTTTTTTTTTAATATTGCATTTGTTGTAGGGACCAGAGTAAAATTAAAAAGGCTCCATTGTCACACAAACGAATATATGAATATTACAACTCTGCATGTGAATCTGTGAGCTTGTAAATGTAACACACTCAGCATGATATTGAAACCACAAAACCTTGAATTTATGGCGTCGCTAGTGCCATTCACACATACCGCTTCAAACCAAGCCAACGCTTACATGCCAGAATGTACTATATGAATGTGACTCGGTTCTAGAGTATAGTGAATCACTTCTTTTTTTATTATATGTTAGTGTGTTTATGCATGCATAAGTGCGGTAAATATGTCTGCTAGTCCATATAAAAGAACAATGAACTCTTTTTTTGTGCATCAATTTTTATGTGTAAAAAGTTGCTTTAAAAAAATAAAAAATTAAAAAAAAAATCCAGAGCAAGAGGAATGCATATTTGTACTTTGCATTGTAATGTTGAACAAAATGTGCTTTTATTTTTTTGTGATTCTGTTTTTATGAAGGAAACTTTTTTGTCAACTTGGCAAATATTTGTATAAAAGCCAATATTTAAAAAAAAATTGATTTAAGAAAAAAAAATCGAAGACTTGAGTTAAACTCATGATACAAAAGATTCTCCAACAAATAAATTTTAAGTAAATTTTTCCTAAAAAATTGTATTGTTTTAATTGAAGCAAATATGTATAAAACAAAAGATGTATAAAGATCGCCATTGGCTCAATATCTGGAACTCTTTATCCTCGTAAGTTTGTGATAAAAACTCTAGTGAATGTTTCTTAATGTCACTTAAACGTACTAGACTATGTTGATAGTAATTCTATGTACGCCACTGGCATTTATCTGTCATAACCAAGTATACAACCCCATATTCAAACACCTTCCACGAATAGTGATCAATTATATATGTATTTATTGAAAGAAGGCGATAAAATCAAACCATTTAATTGAAAAAGTCATTACTTCATATAGCTTTAACAACTAATATAAAATATAGAACTTTTTCCTTTCTATGTATATTGCAATTGTACATAAGTACAAAAAAAAGACTGTGTTATTTCTTGATCTATGATGTCAATAGAGTTCATCACAGGGCGTCTATGTACGGTTTATGCATAAATCCATCAAAATGAAAATGCAAAATATCCAGGAATAATAAGAAAATACTTAATAACATCATTTTATTATTCATTAACAACAATAAAATCGAATTTGTTTCATCTTTTTTTAAATTTAGGAATTACGTTTAACGCTGAACTCTCATGGTTTAATCACTTATGTATTACGGCAGGAAAGGCACACGGAATGCTAAGAAACCTTTGGGCTATTCAAACTATCACTCCATTTAATATACGATTGTTATAAGCTAAAACTTATTTAATACCAGTTTTATTATATAAATATAAATATCTTATAATTTCGGGACAACTCTTTAACTTTGCAATAAGTCTTTGGAACAGATTAACGTCACATTTTCAAACACTAAGTAACACATCGTCCTTTAAAAGGGAACTATTACATTAAAAATCTTTAATATTCATTTACATCGACATTAATTAATTTATTTTTATCAATCTAATGCCTGTATTTACAGTATTTAGTTAACTAATGAAGTTGGTTTAACTAAAGACTGCGTTACGTTTTCGCAACGTGCACTTAATCCTCCCCTCAATCATTTTGTGATAACAGGATATTGTAATAAAGCACAATGAAATAAAATTTAACTTAATGTCTAATCGACTTGTTTTTGGATTTGTATTATAAATACGTTTTTTTTAATTTATTTTTTTAATTTTTTTCTTGTTTTAGGGTACTTTTAGAAATGGTTAAACAAAATAAAGTAACATATAATACGAGTAACCGTATCTCAAACTTTCGACGAAGGTAGCTAACATACGAACAATAGTATTTCTACTCGAATATCCAATTATCTTAGGCATTTGCCACTATTTTTGTGATTGGATATATCGGCGATGCGAAAACGCAACACTAGGCCTTAAAAAATATACAAATTATATAAAATTATTAAATGCAAACATATTTATGCAGTCACTTGCTCTTTAAAACAGCATAATAAAAATATGTATGTATGTTAGTTGTTAGCTGTTGTTATTTTTAAGTGTTTTCATATTTTGAGTGGCGGCATAGTATCGCGTGCAATTAACGATAGTTTACATATAGAACAATTTTTAAGAGTAGATCCACTAAACAACATGATAAATAAGAAGTTTATGCAATTTGGAGTTTTTTTGCGAAAATTATCTATTGATGAACAGATAGTTGCATATTACGGAAGACGTTATTGTAAGATGTTCATCAAAGGAAAACCGATAAGATTCGGATACAAATACTCGTGCATTTGTGCGTCTGACGTATACTTATTTCAATTTACTCCATATGCAAGACAATCCTCTAAAGTTCCTGGTTTTGGATTAGGTGAGAAAGCCGTCATGTAAATGCTAAAACATGTCGAAAAACCAAATCAGCATACCATGACTTTCAATAATTTGTTCACCTCTTACAAACTAATGGCCAATTTGCAAAATGCAGATTACGCAACATATGTCAATTTATTTACTTTTCTTATGCGCAAAGTGTATTATTTACTTCAAGAGAAACCCGCACAAAGTAATTAAAGAAAAAAGATAGAAAGAAAGTTATGACTACTGTTATGATTTTGTCAAATTTTGTTTCTTTAGAGCTATTAAAATAAGTAAAGCGATACGACCGCGAAAATAAAAAACTGATTACAATTTCCATGCCCAACGACATATACGAATACAATAAAACTATGGGTGGCATTGATTTATTTGCTAAAGCAAAGAACAATTACCGTATTCAATCCTGGAAAAAATCGTACAGGCCACCAGCTTTAGTCAACTCCAGGAAATTAAATTGCCTATTGATAAAACGAGGAAAAACAACCTCCAATGCATCAACTAGAATTCAGAATATTTATTATTGAATCTGTTTTGCAGACTAAAAATTGTGAGAGTGATTCAATCTGATCGAGTCGATCATAAAGTTATTAGCCAAGAAAAACGTTTACAAATGTGAGAAATGTGAAGTAGCAGTAGACACAAAGTGCTTTGCAGCATATCATAATTGAATTAAATGTAAGATCTATATAATTAATAGGCAAACAAGTTTTTTGAGATCCCTTTGAACCGATTTCAGAAAGATTTATACGATTTTAATGGGGATTTTAAATAGATGTGCACAATCTTAATGTTATTTAAATCTGTTTAGTATTTCGGGAGCTATAAGCGTTTGAAGTTGCTAGCAATACATGCATACTTATTACACATACAAAATGTGTATGTTCGTTTATCCAATTTGCTTCGTGTAGAAATGAGAGAGTTTTTCCTATATTTATTTTGTAAAAAGAGAGAAATAAGTAAAAGAATTTTAAGTTGTTTATTTAGAAAGTTTTTTTTTGATTGTACTTTTTCGTATATATTTTTTAAATGGTTAATATTTAATTACTAAAATGCGGGTGATTCGCCGTCGACCGCTGGATATTACTCGTGTACATAAATGTATATCTTTTTTTTAATTTTTTCTTAGATCGATGAAAATATACTAATTTAAAATGTTGGCAAATGCGAACAATTTTAATATCGTTAAGGCCCAACGTTGCGTTTTTGCAACGGGGGTTATCTGGGCTCCCACTGATGCGATTTGCCAAAAAAATAGTTTTCTTTGAAATCAGGTATAAACAATAGTTCTTATAGTTCAATGGGATCATGGCTCGGGCCTTAATGGGTTATGCCGCCACCATTAGTTAACTAAAGACTGTGAATTTAGGCTTAAATGTATAACTAGTTCTTAATTTAACCCATTAGAAGTCATTGTGCTCAACTTAGTACAGCTGAACTCTTACAATTTACCAAGCAAAAGCAAAAAATTTCCAATCGTTGTACCATTTTTAATTTCACAAGAACAACAGCAAAATTTGCTGAAAGAACATTTTTGTGTGATTTTTAGTTTAAGTGCAAAAATATCAGTCTGGTTTGTATCGCAAAAGCAGTGTCTATGTAAGTAAACTATTTTGCTAATATTGCAAACAGTATTGAACTTTTTTTTGGCAATTTTACATAATTGTCATAAAAATCGTATTAGCATAAGTGACAGGTAAAAACAAAAATACAACATTAATAATAAAAAATAGAGAAGTATAGAATTGACTGTACTCGCTTGAAAATAATGACAACATGAGCTTCAAGAATCTCTCTATAGGGCATTATTATGCGTAGTGATGACGTAGAATTTCAAGTGGCTGAAGCGTATTGACTGATTAAGAAGAAGGTGTTCTTGTTGACAACTTTTTTACACGCTTCGATCTTCTAGTTGATTTAGTTGCTGTGCTATTAGAACTGTCATGGAAAACAGAAGAAGAAAATGTCCTTTGACTAGCGTGAAGGATACAATAAAGAAATATCGTGGTACTTATGACTACGGATTCGAAAAGGAAAATGAGCTGGTATTTGTAAGATGTAAAGCTAGCAAATTTACAATGGAAATCAACTATGATACAATTGCACCACTAGGAACGGTTAAGCGATGGTGCTCAAATAGGCATGAGAATACTGACGTGGCGATACCCTACTTACAATAAAAGCATGGGTGGTGTTGATGTGCTCGATTAGTCAATATCGTTATATAAGATTGCTGTTCAAGGTAAAAAGTGGTGGTGTGTATTATTCACATATATGCTGGATGTTTCCATTACTAACGCTTTGGTGTTTGCATGTACTAAGCAATGAAAACCCCATGGATTAACTTATGTTTCGCATTATTATTTACGCAAAGGTGGAAAGAAATCGTAACAGTCTGGGTCAATGGTTGAACGTGTGTCTCAAGATGGAACTGGCCACTATCCCGCTACAATACAAACCCAGATACGGTACGTTGTTTACCATTCAAGAGTCCGTTGGTAGTGTAAGAAATTCTTAAAAACAAAAACAATTTTTCGAAAAGAGGTCAGTGTACTTACTCACTTGAGTACATCGCAAAAACTCTATAGAAAAATATATTATTTTTTCCATTTTATATTTTTATTTTTATACTTCTTTCAATAAATATATAAAAATAAATATTAAAAAATAACCGCTGCAAAATAAGAACCGAGGAAATAAGGCCCCAAAACAGAAAACGAAATATAACCCCAAAATTTATACAGAAAACAAAAACACAAAAATTTTGGGGTGATTCCGCAATTTTTTTGGGACATTATTTCATTTCTTAATGAATGTTTTATGTTTTCGAAAACGAAATATTGCCTCAAAAAACCAACACGAATTAAGGCCCCTCAAAATATAACCATTTTATTACTTTGGGCTTATCTTTCATTCGTCAACTACGCAGATATCACTAAGCATTAAATAAATAAAATAAGAGTAGTGTGTTTATGTACCTTCTGTATATTTTTTTCCCATAAGGGACAATGTAAATTGCACATCTATGCCTGGCTGGGAAACGTGATCGTTAAAAATATATTTTGTTAGGTAATTAAGTGTATTTATTATGGAAATGCGTTTTCCATCCTTGGATGGTTGTTTGTATTAGGAGGTTTCATAAAATTTGTATTGTGTATTAAGGGGTTTCAAAAAAAAATTTATATGTAAAAATTTTTTTTGTTTTCACATGCCTGATTTGAGAGTCAGTCAGGGCTTCTCTATTGAATATCACCCCTGAAACTTCTGTACGAACACCCCTACCCGGACACCTATATTGAACAACTCTGTTGAATGTTTGTCAGAAAGCTGGAAATTTTCTTCATAGATACAAAATATTTCACCGAGTTAAATATGAACTTCCCTACTAATTTTTTTTTGAGTTTTGATTGCTGAAAGAAAACGAAACTAATAAAAAAAGGGCATTTCGGTCTATTTTTATTACCCTTATCCTTTCTGTCTATTCATTAGCATTTTCTTTTTATTGCACTTGATAAGATGCATTAACTTAGGGCTTGTGTTTTTTCTTATGTTTAAAGTAAACCATAAATGTCTGAGTGTGTCCTCTATTGTCTGTCTATTTTTAATGAAAAATAAGGGTGCGAGAAAGTGAAACGTCTATTTTTAAATGCATTCATATGTCGTGTATGTACATATGTGTGCACATTTATATCACTATTGGTCAGTTTGAGTGAGCTCGTTAGAATATTTTATTATATTGCGCATGTGTGCGTGTGTTTGCATTGAATCATTTTCTGTCTGTCCTTCTCTACCGTCTAGCTTGTTATCTCTACCTATTTCACACCCCAGTGCGTATATTTATGTGTATAAGGATACACAATTTCATTACACATATTTCTTTTTTTTCAAAGAAAGAGGATCAGAAATTTAAAAAGAGGTTACAAAACCAACATGCACTTGCATTACATAAATGTATGAGATACATGGAAAATTCTCAAGCAAAGTTAAACACCTGTGCCGATCTATCTCTTTTTTATTACGCTTGTCCTTTCTGTTTTTCTTTGCTGTCTACGTTTTTTTTATTGCAGTTCATCTTTTTTTATTGAAAAATTTTGAGTTGGCATTTTCATGAGTGTCTGCTCCTCTACCAACTTTCTTGTTGGTCGCTTTCATTTATCGACAAAATAAATGTTGGGATACCGAGAAATTTCTTATAACGTAAATAGTTGTGATTTTTGTTTTGATTTTTTTGCAGTTTTGATTGTTGAAAGAAAATGAAACTAATAGAAAAATGTATATGGTTTTTGCAGCTGTATAAACGAATTCAACATGTAACTGTTTATCAGCATACAGATGTGAAAATTGTATGACCGAATGTTGTAAATTTAAAGAAATTTGTTTACTATGAAAAATAAATATTTTCTTCATGGTTTTATAATATTGCTTTTTCTTAAGACATGCGCTAGCATAATTTAGTATAAATGCGAGTGTTTTTCAGAAATTTTTTTAAACAAAGCTTAGAACAATCAATAGCATTCTTTCTCTTTTCAGCTTAATCTAATAAAATACAAACTAAAATAAATATTAAAAAATAAAACTAATTGATATACAGAAATATATATGATGTGTTTTTATTTATTTTATTAGGAATTTTTTTTCAGATTACATAACAATTAAAAATATTTACATTTATTTTACTTTTCAGATACAGGTTTATAGTTAAAAATTCTTTTATATAAATTAAAAAGTTTTTGTGTTAATATATATTCATTATAATATAAGTTACATGCGCATATATTAACATCCTGAACGCAATCCTTTGTTATTATATCACAATCATATTTATGTAATTTATTATGAAAATATATGAAAGGAGTATAGACATTACTATACATTCTTAATTCCTCAATCATTCTCAGAAATAATTTCTTGTGTTCCTTGTCGATATGATTACTGTATCCATCTACTAGCTCCTTTAATTCAGCTGACGAAACCATTTTTAATAGAGTTGATGTAGCTCGCAACAGTATGACTAAATAACTAATTGTAATTTCACAGTCAAAGACTATTTATTATAAAGATGTTATTAAAATGAGTAAAAAAAAATGTTGAGGTGTTTTAATTGTTCTCTTTATTGAGTGATATAAATAAAAAAAATCCTTTTTTAGTGTTTTACATATTATTGAAATTACAATTTTTACATTTAGTTATATTGTATATATTATAGTATGTTTGTATTAGCTTTTTTGCCTCTTCTTCTATTTCCATATTTCTTCTTCGGTAGTATGAGCATGAGCAAGTGTCTGCTCCACATGTTGTATTATCATTCGACCAAGAACAGTCTTCATAATGTTCTCCAAATTTATTTTTCTTTGTTTTCAAGCTATTTGCACTCTCAAGATGTGATTGAATATTGATGAGTTTGTATTTATCTTCATCAGAAACAATATAGGAACATTTCTTTAAGAAATCATATATTTCTTTTAATATAATCATTTTTACTAGTGTTTATGACTATATACTTCAACAAAAAGTTTATGAATAGTTATAATTCATGATGGATTGGTTATTTATAGTTTTGAAAGCAAATGTGAAATTACTTACTTACATACATACATCAAAAAAAAAATATATAAATAATTTCTTTAGCTTTATTATTAAATTTATTAAATTTATTTTCTTAAACTATCTATAAAATATATATGTATATATATAATTAAAATGGTTACAATAGTTTTCTTATTTCGTTTGTAAGAGGAATATATTCAAACATTTTATCATGTATAATTAAACAATAGGCTGATGTATTAGCTGGAATGTTTTTTAAGGTTTTAAATTCAATTCGAATATCGATTGGTCCAGTTTTAACCGATTCATTTTGATGAGTAACATCCAAGACAATTATTGGTGCCATAGTTTTAAAATTTTCTCTTGTTAATAGTGGTTGAGGATCGCGTGCATAATAACTTTGTTGAAATTTTAAATAC
This sequence comes from Gymnocheta viridis, assembly GCA_956483585.1. Lineage (NCBI taxonomy): Eukaryota > Metazoa > Arthropoda > Insecta > Diptera > Tachinidae > Gymnocheta > Gymnocheta viridis. The sequence goes on along the minus strand of OY101441.1, from coordinate 97,399,824 downwards.
ATATCATATAGTATAGCAAAACGATTTCTATCGAATTTAAGGTTTAGGTCATCATAAGGATATGTATCAGAGTTAAGATGTACTTTTATATCTGTCAAGTCACAATGCTGAAATTTATTGTCTCTATTTCGAAGTCCTAAGAGCAGGAAACGTGGTCTTTCGTTTTCGGTGGCTAGCTTAACATTCCATAAGACTGTTGTACTTTCTGGAAGTGAAGGATAATAATACATATCCCAACTTCTAAAAGATATATTTAATGGATGGCGATTGTTAATTGTTTTAAACATTTGCAATTTATAAGCATCAGCAAGTTGGATATGTGGTACTTTCCAAGTAACATTTAGAATCGACAACTTAGTTTTTTCAGTTGTTAGTTGAGATTTAAAAACTTGTTTATCATCTTTAGATCGTAAAATAATCAATTCATGTTTAGAATTAACTATTATTTTATTGAAATCTTCAGCAAAACCAAGCAATAGTTTTAGTGGAACACAAAAATTGAAATAGCCGTCTACAAGTGTAAGATCATCATTTTTGAATGGTGACCATCCTGCGTTTAGTAAATTATCACTTTCAGCTTTATTCAATGATACATAGTTCTTTAATTCTGTTGCAATACCCAAGTGACGAGTGCGATCAATTTCTACTCCATTGATTTCATATCGAATCTCATCAAATAGATGTCCTACACAATTGTTTAAAAGTTGTATAGATGTTGAAACTGTTGAGTCTTCCTTTGTTGCAAGTCCCTCGATATAGAGAAGACTTTCGCTTGGTAAAACATACAAATCTTGATTTTGAATTGTGATACGAATTTCATCATTATTTTTAAATGACTGCAAATATGATGTATAGCTATGATATTCTTTTTTAATAATTGAATTATCAAAATGTGGTTTTTGTAAAATATTAATAATATTACTCATTGCTCGTTCAACGTTTCTTATTTTTTTAGATGAAATCCCAAATTTCTTAAAAGCTCCTTATTGTCCTCACGAAGATTATTATATTTTTGCTTCTTTATGATTCCTTTAATATGTTGTTTTTTCTTTTTTGTCTGATTATTAAAATTTGGTTGCTTTCTGGTTTCGTCTTCCGTTGGCAAAGATAAAATGAATGGCGAACGCTTCTGCAATTCAGTTTTATTATATATAATCATTCTCTCATAGGCTTCAAATGTAATCGTATTGTAATTTTTTCACCACGAAAATTTATTAAGTTTCCGTCTTGATCAATAACTTTCAAAACAAGACTATTTATTGTTTTTGCATTTACAGGTAGATATATTACATTAGTCGGAGCCTCAGTTATTTTGTAACCTGGGCTAACGTTAAGTGAAAACTGATGCAAAATATGTGCGGACATGTTATTTATATATGATCCGCTGACATTATTACATTCAACGATTACTGTATTAATTTTAGTTATATCAATTGTTTTATCGGAGTAATGTTCTATACCAGGCTTCAATACTCTGGTACTAAAACCTAATAAGGATCCGATTGATCTCGTTTTATTGAAATAAATTGTGTCTGTAGTGCTTTTTATGCATGTTTGCAAAGTATTATAATTTGCTCGTACATCAAGGGTTCCATTTGCGATTATAGTATGGTATTTATTTTCTAGTACTTCAGCTATATCTGATAATTCGTATGATCCAACTGGAACTTCTATCTCGTGGTTACCAATATGAAATAAATTGTTTTCTACATCAACATTCGGAATTGAGTGATATGTGTCAAAACTTATTAGGCCGCAAACATAATTTTCATTTAGTTCGATTGGTGGAAAATAGTTTGCAACAAGATTTGAAGAGTCTCCGTTTAATGTTAATGTAATTGACATTTTAACGTTTGATGAGTGAATAGTTTATTATTAAAAACTGTATCGGTTTTTATAATGAACCAATGTCGATATTAATCCAAGAGTTGTGTTCTGACGAAAATCCCAACCATTTAACGTAAACCATATTTCTTCTTCTTTTTAAAATTTTTTCAACTAAATATGTTTCTGGAAATTTAGTTTTCATTAGCTCATGCTCGTAAAAGCCACCTTTAATTTCATGTCCTTGATAGTCTTGCAATATATAGGTATTAGGATTTGTATTTTTTATAGTTTTAATTTTAAATATTTCTGTAGTCCAATTTGGTGTGTAACCTTTTTCAAATGTATGCTTATATTTACTTATTCGAACATTATCATTTACCTTAAACTTTGGTTTTTTAAATACTTTTAAATTGTTGTAGACTGTATTCAATAAAAAAGTTTCATTTGAAGAATTTACTTCATTTGGGGTCATCTGTATTGTTCTATGAAATGTATTATTATATTTATCAACAAGTTCTTGATATTTGTTTATCCATTTGTATGATCCCTGGTAACTAAACTCTTTCCACATCATTCCTTTTAAAGTTCTGTTAAATCGTTCTACTATGGATGCCTTTAGAACACTATAAGTTGAATAGTGATTAATTTGATTAGATTGCATAAGTTGATGAAATTGATTATTAAAAAATTCTTTGCCATCATCTGTTTGTAAATTCTTTGGTTTTCTGTTGTTATTAGTGAAAATACTTTTCATAGCATTCGTTACGTTGCATGCAGTTTTATTTTTTATGGCTACAGCCCATGCTTTTTTGGAAAAGGTATCTATTACTGTTAGAAGGTATCGATATCCATTATTATGTATTGCATAGTTCCCCATTTCAACCAAGTCCGCCTGCCATAAATCATTAATTCCTTTCATTATAACTCGTCTTCTTTTAAAATTTTTTCGCGCTTGTTTGTGCAGCTCGTTAACTATTTCTCTCTTATCCACGTTCATTTTGTATATGATAGTGTATGTCGACGATCTTCTTATATTATATATGTATGACAATCACTTGGCTGCCTTAATTTTAGGCCATTCAAGCTTTCGTTTTTTTACATCATCTACACCAACATTTTTATTAATCCTTTTGAACATAAAATCTTCAATTTTATTAAATCTTTCTTCAATATTTTTTATAAAGTTTTTATTTGCAAAGTGTATTTGGTTCTCTACTACTTTTTCAATAAGTTGAACATCTTCATCAATTTCTTTTGTAATCGTTTTTTGTAATTTTTTTATTTCACTTCCAATAATATTTAATTTAGCGTCATATCCATTTTTAAGTTCTTCAATTTTATTTGAAAAGTTAATATTTTCATTGTGAAACTGCTCCTTAAAAATCTTTATCGTGGTATATATTTGTTGCATATCTCTTGTTATGTTATTTATTTGTAAATTATACTTGTATGTTTTTATTTTCGAATTATTTAGATTATTCTTAATCGAACTTTCTCCAAATTTATTTATGTAACTCATTTTTAATATATTATATTAGCTTCTCTCAATTCTTCAACAATGGAAATTATTTCGTTTTTGTGATTATTATGACCAGCACTTTCCGATGAAAGAAGTAAACGTAATCTGTCAACTAATTCATTAGGATCATCCCAATATATATAGCTTGGCTTACAGTTGTCTACAGATTTTAACGACAATCCACTGCCTTCCTTTAAAATATTTGGTTTCGCAGTAAATAACTGTTTTATTATATTGACATATTTATATGCTCGAGTACCTTTAATTTGACCTTTTGATTGATATTGACGCTTGTGTGCATTTGTACTCTTTAAAAGTTCTTTATAATTTTTCAAATCATTTTTGGTGTAATGTAGAGGCTTTGAATGAAAGACTAATTCGAATAATCCTGGAGTCATTTTCCATGTTGTATTTCCTATTTGAATAGAATTATCTACATTAAAATTTAGCTCATTATTTCCATATCGCCACTTTCCGCTTTCATCTATATTGAAACCATAAACCATATCTAACTTTTTATTACTCAGGAGCAATTCTATATTTTCAACTAATGAGGACTTATTAATAACGGACACTTGATGTTTGCTCTTATCATAATCATTATCATCACTATCTATTTTTACATCCAACTTTTTTATTTTGTTGATAGGACTGTAAATAGTTATATTATCATCATATCCCTCAGCATCATCAAAATTATCAGAACTGCGATCGGATGGTAGTGATGGAAGTTCTGAATCTGATATGTCATTATTTGATTGATAATCATCTGATTTGTAATCCTGAGTTTTTTTAATTATCTTATTTATAGGTTTTGTTTCAGTTGTAAATGTATCTTTCAATAAATCATCAGATTGATAATCATCAATTTTTTTAATTATCTTATTCAGGGGTTTTGTTACAGGTTTAAATGTATCTTCCAATAAATTAAACCTATCTGCTTCATGTAATTTTATATTTTTCAGCTTTTCTTTTAATATCGTTCTTGTCTTAACAATATCTTTTAATAATTTGTTATTATTCATATCGAACCGGTTTGTATCTGTTGTGAACTGCTTTGTATCTGGTTATGAACTGCTTTTTATCTGCTCTATATCTGCTTTTAACTGGTTTGTATCTGCTCTGTATCTGCTTTTTATCTGCTCTGTATCTGCTTTTATCTGGTTTGTATCTGCTCTCTATCTGCTTTTTATCTGCTCTGTATCTGCTTTTATCTAGTTTGTATCTGCTCTGTATCTGCTTTTTATCTGCTCTATATCTGGTTTGTATCTGCCCTGTATCTGCTTTTTATCTGCTCTGTATCTGCTTTTATCTGGTTTGTATCTGCTCTCTATCTGCTTTTTATCTGCTCTGTATCTGCTTTTATCTGGTTTGTATCTGCTTTTTATCTGCTCTGTATCTGCTTTTATCTGGTTTGTATCTGCTCTCTATCTGCTTTTTATCTGCTCTGTATCTGCTTTTATCTGGTTTGTATCTGCTTTTTATCTGCTCTGTATCTGCTCTAAACAAATCCCACTTACAGTTGTATGAATTTATCAAAACCTTTTCTGTATCGCCCCTTATTTATCGCATCATCCTTACTGACAACAACGAACCCATATTTGTCTTTCCAGCACTCACTACATATATCTGTAAATTCTTTAAATGTCATATCTCCAATAACATGGTCATTGTATATATGTCGTAAATTCATTTCATCTTGTTTAAAAATTATAATCATATTAGCATTATCACGTATTAGATGCTTTGGAATTTTCGTATACGTTTGACATAAATAAAAGCAATCAATATGTTTATGTCTTCCCATACAAAAGTAATCTCTAATATTATCTTGTTTGCCACAAATGACGTCATCAAATATTATTATAGAATTAGAATTTGCCTCAGCTGGACTTAGAACTTTTTCGTTTTCCGAAAATGTAAAAAGATTAATTCCTTTTATTGGATCGATCAGTTTCTTAAGGTAGCAGTATTTAGGTTGATATAAAGACTTTGAATATATATATAAGTTTCTGAAGCTAAGACCATTAGGACTTTCTATTAGACTAATCATGACGTTAGTTTTTCCACAGTTAGAAGGTCCCACAATTAGTGCTCGTATTGAATTTGGTAATAATGTGCTATGTTTAATTTTAGCTTTCTTTTTTTGTGATATGTCCACATTTCTTACAACAATTTGTTTGGCTTGCTCTATTAATCGCATATTGATAACTGATGCTTCTTATCTATAAATACAATCTTATATAAGGAAATCTCACCATTTCCATTTTTAGTATAGTATAAAACACATCATACACGTATGTTGAAGAAAAAATAAATAAAATGGTTATAAACTACACCAAAGGAAATAAACTAAATCAGTGTAAGGCTGGAAGCGGTTTTGTAAACAACTTAATAGATAAATTGCCGGTTGAACTGCATTTACCTGGTTATCAGTTTTGTGGACCTGGAACAAAACTTGCAAAACGTTTAGCAAGAGGAGATAAAGGCATAAATTTATTGGATGCAGCTTGTAGAGAGCACGATATTGAATATTCACGAACAAGCGATATTAATAAAAGACATCAAGCAGATAAAATATTATCTGAAAAAGCTTGGCAACGAGTAATATCTAAAGATAGCGGTTTCAAAGAGCGAGCACACGCTTGGTTCGTAACAAACGCAATGAAAGCAAAAGTTAAATTTGGATTAGGCATGAAGAATACTAAGCCTCGTGTATCAAAGAAAATTAAGAATAATGTGAAAAAGAAATCACGCAAAGTATGCAATAAAAAATTGTTTTCATCTACTGTCAAACATGCTTTAAAACTTTTGAAAAATGAGAAACCCGATAATATAAGTGATGCTGTTAAGATTACCCAAAAATATGTTCATTCAAATTTTAAAAGGAAGAGGAAAGCTAATATTAGTATACCAAGAGTTATTCCAGTACCAAAAATTGGTGGATTTCTACCATTAATTCCTGTTTTAACAGCTCTATCAGCTTTGGGAGGATTAGCTACCGGAGGATCAGCTATTGTTAAAGCCGTTAATGATATTAAAAATGGAAAACAACAACTAGCAGAGGCTACTAGACACAACAGACATATGGAATCAATTGCTTTGGGAAAAGGTTTATATCTTAAACCGTACAAATCTGGCTATGGCCTTTATTATAACCCAGCTCCAAAAAACTTTTAGATAGTCTACCCAATCGACCTTTAACGGATCTAGATTTAATGAAATATGCTAAGCAACTCAAACATTTTAGAGGTGTTTTTATGCGTAATTGTTTGCCTAAAAAAGCACTAACTCAGGAATGTGGTATTGTTAATTTAGATAATTCCAGCGGTCCTGGAACACATTGGGTAGCCTATTATAAAAATTATAACTATAAAGAATATTTTGATAGCTTTGGAAACTTACAACCACCAGTTGAAATAGTTAACTATCTTAAAACTCCAATTGAATATAATTATGAACAAAAACAAAAATTCAATACATTTAATTGTGGACATTTATGTTTAAAATTTCTATTCAATAAATATCATATGAAATAAAACAACAATTTATCTTTTTTCTTTTTTCATAATATTTTTTATATTTTTATTTTACAATTGTTTGGTATTATATAGAAAAGTTAACATGCAATTTCTTTAAAAATATCGTCATCAGAATCATTTAAAAACTGATAAAATTATTTGAGGTTTGATTATTTATATAATCGATTTGTATAAAAATATCATCATCCTCTTCCATAATTTCTTTATAAATATTTAAATTTGTTGATGTTGGTACTGTTGAGTGACAATTTATTTTATAATGTCCCCACGCATAAGTATCAACACCATTTTCACGTATAAATCTCTTATCATCTAAATAACTTAATGTTAGTTTACTTATATATTGTGTATATACTTCATGCATCTTTGATCTAAACACATACATTGAATTATAATATAGTTTTTTCTCCAGCAAACATTTTCTAAAATCATTAATTGATAATTTGTTGGTTACACTCTGTTTTACTCCTTTTATTTTTTTTATTTCTGTGTCTATCCTATCTATTTTTATAGAATACATTTTTGCTCGCAAACCAATGAATTCCTTAATTACTTTACCATTACATTCATCTTTCATCATCCCTAATACTTTTTTATTCATGAGTGGGAAATTGAATACATTTTCTTTCGGATACGCAGATGTATCGAAATGTGACTTGATATCATTTCTAATATCTGCATATAGATCATTTGTTTTAACGTTATATATAAAAGAATCAGTATCCATGTAATTCAAATTAATATTTTCACAATATTTGGGTTTCATGTAATCGTAATGAAAATTATACATTTTCCATTTTGATAGTTCTAAAACAGAAAATCCAATGTAAATGGGCTTATTATATTCAGTTCGCACTCTACTCATTTCAATTGCAACCATTTCGTCATGAATTTTGAGGGAACTATGAAAATTAGGTCTAGCAATAAGAGCTCTAGCTCCTAATCGCTTACCTCTACTTTCCCATTCACATACTATTTTAATGTCTTTCCTTTTATCGACATTTTCCATAGTCTTACCATATACAGCGTTGTTTAATAATTTAAAAAAGTTTTGTTCAAATGAATTTTTAGCTAATGTTCTGTGATAATTGTTTATATCAATATATTTTTTCAACCAATTAGACTGACTAAATTCAAGAATTCTATGAATTTTCTTTAATACCAATCCATGTTGAATACATTGTTGAAGATTTTTATAATGTATTACATAATTGGTTTTGTTGTTTAAGTCTGTTATTAATTTTCGCTGTTTCATGCTTTCAATTTTCTTGTTTTCTGCGCAAAATGGTAAGTCACTATGATAGTCGTGTAATGTGGTTGGATATTCTAAATCAACTTCCAATATGTAACCCAATGCTGAATCTTCTTTTACATTATTTACATAAAAATTTGTAAAGTTTTCTACCCACTTGAAATTTTTAAAGGGGAGGTATTGAGACATTGCATAACCATATAAGTTATTTACATCTAAATACATCAGGTAATTAGATTCTTTTGTAGGATCATAATCACTAACGTATTTATTATTGGCTACCGAATGTCGTTTACTGCATTGAACAATACCTCCCCTAATACCCCGTAAAACGAAATTGTACATATTAATATCAGTTAATAATTCCAACTCTATTTCCGTTGTTTTCAACATTGCATCCCAAGATAAGCCCGGGGTAGTATAATATTGACAGGGGTCTAAATTGTAAATGTTTTTACAAACTTTACGGAAATTTTCAAATACATCACAAAGCAATAAAACATCTACTTTTAAATATAATAGAAGATAGTCCATCAGAGTGTTACATTTGAATGTACTCCAAACCTTTTCAGCATGTTCATAATCCTCTACACTACACGACTCATTAGAAAGTTTATTAAAGAAACATGAACGGGGTGGTAGATGATTTTCTTGGAGACGATTCACTGAATCTAGGTAGTCATACGGAAAGACACCTTTACGCTTCATTAAATTGAATTCATTGTCAATGCGGTAAGTTGATTTAACAGTTGACAAATCATCATCGGACAAAAACCCTGCTAGTTTTTCTAAACTCGATGGCATAAACCGACAAGAATCTAGCAAACGTAATTCAAGAGTATTTTTTTCATTTACAGGGATTCTCTTTGATATGGATACATATAATTCCTTATTTAAAGGAATTATATTTATATCGCCTTCAATAGATGACAGTTCTCGTACAAACAAATGACAATCGTATGCCGAAAGATTATGGAAAAATATCGGTATGAAGGATGCGATTTGGTACTCTAAATTGCACTTGTTATGTGCGGGGCCTCTATATTCGCCAGTTAAATGGCAATGGTCGGCCACCCGATCTTCAACAGATAAATATTTTTTACAAATGTGACAAATTGTATCCACATTTTGTCTTATCTGTTGAAGCGGTGTTAAGAAGTTCATTGGTTTAACTACACTTAAATAATTATTATATATATCTAGACTATCCTTAACTAAATTATCAAAAAAGTGTTTTGGTGAGTTATCACCACTATATATTCTAAATATATCTAAGCTAGAATTAAATGAACATTTAATATAATAACTATAAGCAAATGGAATATGCTTTTGAACCGACTTAATATTAGAGGAATTTTGAACATTCACTGATTCTAAAATGCATTCAAAATCTGCATATACAACAAAAGGCACATCCATTTGCTTCTTAAAATTCTTAAAACTTACTAAATTATTATCTGCCGTGGGCATCTTGGTTACCTTCTTATTACATTGGTCCTTGTGAGTTTTAAGTGATGAATCGGTGTGAAAATGAATAAGGCAGCAATTACATATATGTACACATCTTCTGTGTTTTGTTAATTGACTTTTTATCAATCTATAATTAAAAGAAAAAATCATTTTAATATAGTATTAATTTTCAACAATATAAATATTATTCACATACCTTGAAATATTTTTAATCCAGACGTAGTGAAATCGCTCGCCATCTTCCAAAAGTAATAAATTGATGTGATTTGCTTTTTCCTCTGTGGTATAGTAGTATGGGCCCACTACATTATCACCCTCTAAGCCAAACACATTTACACTGATATCAGGGTTGTTAACTTCAAAGGCTTTAATTTTGTTGACAGCGAGAGGGAAATTTAAATTTTTAAAATTTAAAGCAATGTTGTTCTCCAGTGTAATAACCTCATCTCTTATGTTTGCAACTTTATATGATGAGCAAATATTTGAGTTGTAAACGATTGGATACAATGCCGATATTATAGCCCACTTGAAACAATACTCATCATTATTTTGCACGTTGATGCAGGCATGTTTTCTTTGTATTGTTGATGGCAGAGGAATATATTGTGATCCTTTAATGGATTTGTATTCATTAATATTAATTTCAAGGCGTGATATTTCAATTAATGTCCATCCGCTATCACGCTCTTGAAATTCGCTCATCTTTTTCACAATAACATCGCACTGGTCACTGTAGTGTTGGAGAATATCGTCTGTTGTTAATGAAATACTGAGGATAACCATTTTAGTTTGATGTGATTTTATATCTATGGTGCACGCATCCTCTTCTTCTTGTATCAGTACGTATTCACAAAATAGTTCGCAATTAAATTTTATGGAGCAATGTTTTTGGATCATATTCTTTAGCAATTCAACCACTTTGGGTTTAATTTCACCCAAAAAGGTTTCAGGAATTAAATTTGTTTTATTGGCATTTTCAATCATATACGTAACGATACGATTTTTAAATACATACTTGAGGCATTTTACGTTACTATCAAATTTTCCTGCACAATTCAATTTATGTTTATTTGTACGTATATGATAACGCCAAATTGTTTTTAGAACATATACTCCACAATCTTTGCAATACATATTACTTTCTCCATCTGTTTTTGGATGTTCTATTAAATGTGAATGTCGTTGCCATTCTGCTTGATCTGAAAAACGTATATTACATACGTTGCACATCATTGAAGAACCTTGATGTTGCATCCTCACATGACGTTTTAATGAAAAGTTGCGATTAAATGATTTTCCGCAGATATCACAAGTAAAGCTGGCCATTTTTTCGGTTTTAATTTAATTCTTTTTTAACGAAATGGTATAAACTGTTTAAATTTTCAGAACAAGAATGAATTATACTATTTTTCTAAACATCTATTTATACTTAAAACTGTGGGCGTGGTTTTAATGATTAAAAGAGCAAGGTTTTATCAATCAAAGAATTATATATGTATTTATATATCCTTATACTCATAAATATACGCATTGGTTAGTGAAATAAAAAGAGACAACAACATTACTGGTAGGGGACCGATAGAAAATTAACTAATACAATCACACGCATACTCTTATGTAATGTAAATGTATGTTGTTTTCATAACCAATTTTATTAATTTCTAATCCAATCTAATTTTTAATGTGTGTAATAAAAATAGAGCTAGATGCGCAGGTGTTTAACAAATTTTCAAGCACCCTTATTTATCATTAAAAATAGCCAGACGGTAGACAGACACTCATAAAAATGTCAACTTAAAATACTTCAATAAAAAAAAGATCGACCGCAATAAAAAAGACAGACGGTAGACAGACACTCATAAAAATGTCAATCCTAGAATTTTCAATAAATAAAAAGATCAACCTCAATAAAAAAGATAAACGGAAAAGCCAAATGTAATAAAAAGAAAATGCTAATGAATAGACAGAAAGGATAAGGGTAATAAAAATAGACCGAAATGCCCTTTTTTTTATTAGTTTCGTTTTCTTTCAGCAATCAAAACTCAAAAAAAAATTAGTAGGGAAGTTCATATTTAACTCGGTGAAATATTTTGTATCTATGAAGAAAATTTCCAGCTTCCTGACAAACATTCAACAGAGTTGTTCAATATAGGTGTCCGGGTAGGGGTGTTCGTACAGAAGTTTCAGGGGTGATATTCAATAGAGAAGCCCTGACTGACTCTCAAATCAGGCATGTGAAAACAAAAAAAATTTTTACATATAAATTTTTTTTGAAACCCCTTAATACACAATACAAATTTTATGAAACCTCCTAATACAAACAACCATCCAAGGATGGAAAACGCATTTCCATAATAAATACACTTAATTACCTAACAAAAAATATTTTTAACGATCACGTTTCCCAGCCAGGCATAGATGTGCAATTTACATTGTCCCTTATGGGAAAAAAATATACAGAAGGTACATAAACACACTACTAATAAGGTCCCAAAAAATGCATATAAGCTTTTGGGACCTTATCTCATTTGCACTAATTTAAGATACTTATTGAAATTAAATAATTTTTAGCAGTAGATTTAACGGTACACTTTTGAGATTCTTACTTTTGCTTTATAGAGACAAAATAAGTTTCATTTATTGAAGTGTTTTTGACGTGAAAGCTAGTGCAGCTTACATAACTTAAAATGGAATGCGTGTTTTTTACGGAAAAAAGATCCAATTCAACGCTCCTTTTCGTCAAAGAAGATAAAACGATATATAGGAAGAAATATTCTTAAAAAGATGTCGTTAAGTATAAAGGTTGACGTAATGACTGTAAAGCCAGAATAAATTATATGTATGCCAAACGGAAAGTGTCTACAAGCAAAAACTCCAGTGCCTCATAATCATTCTATGCAGGAGGATTACCTAGATTTGGAATTTCTTAATGGATAATTATAATAGTAATAATATATAATAAAATAGTAAATAGTTAGTAAAAATTGGTATGTTAATTAAAGATAACTTAGTGAAAATATATATATTTTACTAACTAAAATAAAAAAATACAATTACAATATTCCAGTTGAAAACCTATCGCTGAAATATCGCTTTTTATTAAAAAGTTTTTTCATTAATACCACGATTTATGTAATATATACATATGTATAGTATATGAGCCATATATTCTCTCTATTTGTTTCACTATTGCCAAGCTATACGTAGACTTACATTTCTACGTATAGCTTGGCAATAGTCGTAACAATAGCCGCATATTTTTAATCCAATATGTGAGATCTTCCAAACATGTTTCGGCTGCTTATTATAAGAAAATGGCACCAGCACTGCTTCCACCTAATTTAATTAAATATGCTTTTAATGAACTTAAAACGGGAATTTATGTTATGGACAGCGAAAAAAGCTTTTTAAAATATTTGGAAAAATATTTGATAAAAAAGGTCAGTTGATTGTTTGAAATTTAACATTGCATGATGTTTTATATTTTATTATGGTTAAATGTGAAAACTTTAGTGTGTTCATACAAGATAATCGTACTGCTTCATGGATGTTTTTGTTTAAAATTTTACCATATGACATAAGAAATTCTTTAAATAAATCATTTATTTTTATATATTGACCATGAAATAAGTGCCTTTTTTATAATAAATAAAAATACTGAGAAATATATTTTTGATTTGATATACGTGGAGTAAGTATTCAAGAGAGGCGAGAATTTATTAAAAATTTCTCAAGTAAAAGTATGGCCACCATGCATTCTGCACTAAGCTCCTAAACTATTTTACAGCTTTTTGCACTTTATTGTAGAAGTTACTTTTGGAGCTTACTCTCATTTACTCTACTGGGGTGTTTTTTCATAATAAAAAATGGTCGCCAATTCAGGACCATATTTCATTTTTGCTTTGGGGCTTTTTTCATTATTTTCAGACGCTATTTATTTTCAGGGGCTATATTGCATAATGAAAGATAACCCCGAATTTGAGACCCATTTTCGTTTTCTTTCTTGGGGCCTTATTTCGCAGCGCCTAAAAATTAAAGACAGTTTTCATTTGACCTCTAATGGGTTAATGATACAAGTTTGTGTTTAATTGCCATGTAACTTAACATCACTGTAAATTATAAGATTTAAATATTGTTGTATTGATTAATAAATGTAACAATAATAATAATAATCATAATAACATGATTTTTTTGCAACTCCATAATGTTCCCTAATAAACCGAATAAGATTTATGATCATTTTCTGCCATAAATTTCGTAGATTTTAATTTTTAAAATTAACTAAATTAGAAACCTATTCTTGAAATTTCCTTAATTTAAACAGTTTAATATTAATGTGTAATACAAATATTAATTAATGGTGTTTTCTATTTTACAAAAAATATTACATTTCCATGTAGAAAGTGTAAGTTGCTATTCGATTTTTCAAAATGTTTTGCTCTGTAAAAGAATAGTGTGTTTTATTCTCAAAAAAATCACCCTCACTAAACGTGGAAGGCATTGTACTTTACGCCCCGTAAGACAACAGTGTTGATAGTGCGCGGAAAAACAGTGTTACCGAACGAAGTTGGAAAAAATCGCCTCGAATTAGAAAGGTAAAGTTACGTTTTTAAAGTTAATTTCTCTACTGTTTTGCGATAAAACTACTAGAAAACATTACATTGTTAATGCTAGATTGTGGGTGATATAGAATCTCACTGGATTCGTTGTTAAAAAGTGGCTCTAAAAATGAAAGATTTAAATTAAAAAATCGTGAAATTACATTTAAAACAAAAATAAAATTTTAGAAATTTATTTTTGTTGTCAATGTAATTTCACAAAAGAACGATATCGTTGGACATTGTGGGCCGCCAGGCAGATAATTTATCAAGATAAACTTTCAATGAATTGCTAATCATTTTAAAACCATATTCAAGAAAAAAGATGAAGTATATATATTGTCACATCCATTATATGTACAGAAATGACAATAAGTTAGTTATTGGATTCATCCTCCTCAACTGTTGAAATTTCTTCTTTATATTTTACAGAAAAAACTTAGATGGCAGCTGTTAAGAACAGGGCGTTCCACTTGTTCAAAAATTGTGTTTTGTTTTAGTGAAATAATTATTAAATTATTACAAGGTTGGCAAAATATTTTATACGGGCTCCTTCCAGAAAGGTGAAATTTTTTTGTGTAGAAAAGAAAACACAATAAAATTGTGGTTTTATAGATAATTAATTTTAAGTATGATTTAAACTATTTGAACGTGGTGCTGGTTGGATTGCTTCAGTGGCTGCCTACAATGCACAAGCAATCTAGTAGAGTCCAATTGTTTCGTTTTGACAAAACACAGCTCCACTCGTCAGAATCCGCCTGTGAATATCCATATCCAAGTTCCGTAATTCATTCACCCGAACCAATTTCCGATAGCTCTGATAAGTCGTCTAGTAGAAATTTGTATCACGAATAATTTGTTGGAGATACTCACAGAAAATGGTAAAAAATTTTTCTCCTCAACTTTGCTATCGGCAGCTGCGACAAAACGCATTGAAGAGAATTTCTAGTATACTAGCATGTCCCGTCAATACTGCAATGATCTTGAAATGTATTACAGTTCCTTTTAATTAGTAGTGTTGAACGCGAGTTACGTTAATTTATAGCTATTCATATTTCTGACGGATTAACCTGGATAGCACGTGCTTGCATTGTCCAACTAAAATTAGAAATTGGCCTCTGTGGTCTTAAACTCTCTCTTAAACTTTCCTGTTAATGAGCAGTCTGCCTACCTCCGCAACAAACATTACTTCAGCCTGAAATACACTTGTTCTATCAGGAAGACGAAAAAGGAAACGTAAGCCAAAATAGTATGAAGTCGGGAAATAGCCGATCTGAGATCCTGTCATGGTACATATTTCAGATGCAGACTACTTGAATATACTTCCAATATAACTACGTCAATTAAAACTATGTTTAGTATAGAACTCAAAGCCTCTGAAGAATGTTTAACCGTGTTGGAAGCAGATCTTCAGTTTATTTGGTCCTTCGTGGATTTGTTACTTATGACGGTCCACCATACTATTGATCGTTAAGTCAGAATTGGTCTAATAATTGTGTACATATCTGTGTACATCCTAAAGTTAAGATCTTAGAGCTTAAGCCCTAGTTTGCGCCAAATATCATACGACAGGAGTACTAAGCAGCCATGAACTTTTTATTCTTCAATACACAGTTTCAATGACAGCTCGGATTTTAACTTTAATTAATTAACTTTATTTAAAATAATAAAGGAGCTATATTTGTTACACCAAATTACTTGTTGGTTCTTATACTATTGAACAGAATTTCTTTGTTTTATAACACCTTCAGCATAAAGAATAAATTATACAAATGGTTTTATAGCACTTTCAGCATAAAGGATATATGAAACTAAGCTGAACTCTTTCAGAGATTGAAGTAAAATTTTTATTAAAGAACTCATCTTTAATAAATATGGAAACAGTTTAAAATTTTTGCGACATTCTGATCGTAAAGGCAGCTAAAATTTAATTTTTTTTAAAATAGATTACAAAGGAGGCAGGCATGTCCTTTCAACAATTGAATTTAAATTTATTGAACTCTCTGTTGCCATAACGGTAGAAATAAAAGCTTTGGGCCATTATTACAACTTGCCGTTAGTTAAAGGCAGGATTTTGTCGGTCCGATAATCGCCTTTACATTATAAAACCTTCATTTATTATTTTTTTAGTCACTAAATATTATTATTATTATTATTATTATTATTAGTAATAATAACAATAAAAAATGGAAGTTGTAGTAATGCAAATCTATTTATCGGGCAGACAAAATCCCAGCTATAACTTAAAGGACGTTGTAATAATATTTAAAATTAAGGACGTCACCGCAAAGATTCGTCTCAAATTTCTTAAATATTAAATATTACTAAACATTAGCCAAGTTTTTCTATATATAAAAATATTTAAAGTTTTTTTAAGAAAAGTGATAAATAGAACCATAACGAACCTTTGCAGGATTTGTAATTAGAATCAACATAAGACTTAATAAACATTATTTTAGAATTAGTTACCACTTTTGCTATGTTTTGATTATAATTTCCTTGCACTAGTACTCCTTTTTTAAATGTTCTTCACATTGATATCAAGCATAAGCTTAAGTTAATTCTTATATCTGCTATTACTTCTCTCATGTATTGTTAAGGGTCCTTGTACAAAACTTCTTGCCAACTTCTATAACAGAAAGTTTCCTGAAACAAATTCCATGAAAAAATCCATCGTCCAGATTAAGTCTTTGACAAAAATATAAATGTTTTTTTTTCTTTTATTTTCTATTGTCAAAACAATATTTAAATCCTAATACATACTTTATTCAATCTTTCTAATATCTCCAAATCTTCTTTCATTTTTGCAATTTATCACATTTTTACTTGCTTCATTATGTTGCTATTAAAATCATAAAAAAATTATATAAAAGATATCAAAACAATTTTGTCACATTGCTGTTTTTCCTTATCCATATAACAGAATATAAAAGGTAATTTTTTGAACTACAACATAACATTTTCGAACTCACCTGTAACAATACTTTGATTTGTTTCCATTAATGGGAGCTGCTGAAGATGAAACTGTGCAACATTTTTATACCACTCAGGGAGGTTTCAATTCATATCAGTTTCATCTTTTTTATTATTATTGAACATTTTACTTTTACCTGCAATCATATAAAAATTGTCACACATTTATACAGATACCAGAGACAAAATATATTTATATACGAGTATATAAAAAAAAATTAAGGAAAAGAAAGCAATTTTCTATAAATACAAAAGATTGTAAGTATGTATGCTACTGTTACTGAGTGTAGAAAAGACAAGTTAAAATAAATATTGTTGCACATTATTGCACACATGATTGCCAATGATTTTGAAGTGAAAAATTACAACAACAAATTTATAAAAAAAAGAAAATAAAGCAACACGATACACAGGTAATCGATTATAGATGTTTTCTATAGAAAAAAAATAAATTGTTTTGAAAAATTTAATAAAATTAGCTAAGCTTGATTTCTTTTGGTATATAATGGCGTTATTAGAAATAACAAATATCCCCATTGTTTTAGGAACGTGATTTCCTTCATGTGACTGCTGCGGCTGGCTTCGCATTACTTAGCCTGTCATTCCATTTCTCCAAGATTTTGTTGATAGTTTCTAGTCCCATCTGACTAATGGCTTCAATAGTATTTGCATTGTTTCCAAAAAACTCGCACAGCTCCGGTTTGCGACGGCACACCACAATTTAAAATCTAAACAGGTCCAATTGCAGCTTCAAGGCGGCCAATATAAATCACTAAGACGGCTATTGCACGATTACCGACATTAAAAAGTTTGATTGTGTGATGAGCTGCACATCATTCTGGTACATCATTCTGCTGAAACCAAACACTATCCAAGTTTATATCTTCCATTTCAGAGCATTAAAAGTAAATAGCAGGCGCCGTTGACTGAAACAGCGTTTTCATCAGCATTCGAAATTCTCGGAGTCAGTTTCACACTTTCGATCTGAACAGCCATTATTTTGTTGGTACGCACCGTATGATGATGGTGACCATGAATATTATCCACTAACAACCCAGCCTCTGGAACTTATTGAACAACATTATTTAAAACTTATCTTTAATAAACGCACAGTATCCAATATTTCGGACAGAAAAAATCCCCCAATGATTTGAAAAGATACTTGAATTTGGAACACACATATTTGGAAAAAATATTATTTACGTCTGTGAAAACAAGCTGATAAAAACATTTCTGCGGCAAGCCAAAAGTGTAATCAAATGTCGGCTACCAAAAAATTTTTAACACAACTTACATACATATTAAATAAAATTCTCTGCTGTAGCGAAAAATTGTATTATATACAATCGCAAATTATAATAAACAATGCATTTTCCAATCGAACTATATTTAAGAGCCGTGAAAATTCAATGTATTGTATTTAAAGAAATTTTGACACTAAGTACACAGTTCGATACACAATAAAATCTTACATCTTATTGTAAATTTTTAAGACTTTTTGTTGCAATTTGTAGCTCTGAGACAATGCAGAAGTCCGGAAACTGAAGAAAATTACATGCCCTTTTAATGTTTTTTTCGATTTGAAGTTGTTCATATGATATTTTATGTGGCTAAACGAATAAAGATATTACATTGATATTTTTCGTTGAAAATTCTCTTAAAAAAAACAATTTATCTTGAATATTAATGTTGAAACAATTCGTTTAAAAATTAAAAAAAAATTATACACTTTTTTTGAAAAGAAAAAACAAAGAACAAGGTTTTTAGTAGTGAAGGTAGCAAATATATAAATTATGTTTTCTACCAGAATAATATTTAGAATCTCTTGTCCCAACAAAAAAAAATTAAGCAAGTTTGCGCCATTATTTTTGAAGATTTTTTTTAAATTTCCAAATTTAATTTTTTTTGCTGATCAGGCACAATGTGATTATCTGCCCATAAATATGAATTTGCAAAATGATTATTATCGCTAATAAATATCAGGTAGTGCTCCACACCCCAATAAAAAAGTTTTATATTTATCTGCGCTCTACACAATATTATTTGTTAGACAAATATTAGTACATACCTTACTAAAGTAATTTTTAAAAGAAATAATCAGTAAAGTAATCAGAAAGTAATTTTTAAAAGAAAAACTTTGGGGGAGTGGGTGTGGCCAAAAAACTGCCACTAGATTTTTATATCAAATTACACATAAAACTATCAAAAAAGAGGAGTTTCTTGTCAGCTGCGAAACGTATCAGACGTGTTTTTAGAAGGCTCTTGAAAAAATTAATTTAAATTTATTACCTTTTGTTTTCTGTCGAAAATTAAATTATTATTTTTTTTGTTGTATGGGATTTGAAAAAGAACAAAAGATTTGAAATTTGTTTGAAGTTTATTTTAAAAGAGGAGGACTATTGATATGGAGGTGAATCCATTGCTGTCCCAATCTGGAAGGCGTCCTCCTAATAAGGTAAAGATGAAATCCTCAATTTGTGGTGAGGAGGCATCTGCTATGCCTGTGGATTTGGAAGGAGGTGCATCTGGCTATCAGCCGGGGGGAAGATATGGGGCGAAGAATAATGGTCGGCAAGACAATAGTGGCGCTATTTACAATTCCCAGCTAGGGAAGCAGTTTTTCGATGCCGTTTTCAATGAGGAATCGCCTACATCAATTATTAAGTGTGCTCAAGAGGCCTTGAAGAGCGGCACCATTACAAATCAAATCCAAATTTTGGACAACGTTCGGATTGATAAGACAAAGATGGAGGATTTAACTCAAAATAATATGGAACAGGATGAGGTGGGTTCAATATCTTCACTGGATGACGACTTCAATTTAGTCAAGAATAAGAAAAGGAAATTTCAAGGTGACGTAGAAATAAATTTATCCAAATGTCAATTTAAAAAAGTCGATAAGTTTGTTGAAAATGTTAACCGTAATAATAAGTATTCGGTATTAGGAGATTTGAATTTAGAGGCCGAAGAGCCAATTAATAATATAAATATTGAACGTAGAGACGTTAAGAATAGTTCGCAATCAAAAGTTTCGACCAGGATTTCTTATTGCCCTCCTATATTTCTGGAGAATGTTAACGTAAATTCTTTAATTGACCAATTAAGCTCCAAAAACGTTGAATTCAAGATCAAGAACCAATCGCAATATAAAAGTAAGTTATATTTTAGAGACGCTTCTGCACATTGTGAAATGATGCAATTGTTAAAAGATAAGGAAATTTCTTCTTATAGTTATACTCCTAAGGAGTATAAACGTCAGGGTGTTCTTTGTAGAGGGCTGTATTTTAAGTCTGATGTTAGTGAAATTAAGTCGGAAATAGATAAAATGGTTCCGGATACTGTTGATTCTGTTTCGAAGTTCTCGACGGAGTTTTCAAGGAAAAAGGGTAGTGACACCGGATTATTCTTGATAGTTCTGAAACCAAATCGTAAGGTCGGCGATTTAATTGCCTTGAAGTTCCTTCTGAACCAGGTGGTGTCATGGGAACGGCCAAAGGCTAGCGCTAAAATACCGCAATGTTGGAGATGCCAAAGGTGGGGTCATTATTCCAGAAATTGTAGTCGACCATTTTCTTGTTTGAAATGTAGCGAAAAGCACGATTTTGGCAAATGCTCACTTAGCCCGGATAGTGATGTATTACCATTTTGCGTTAATTGCAACGAAAATGGTCATACCTCAAATTATAGGGGCTGCCCCGCTTATAAGAAGTATGCTTCATTCAGGAAGAAATCGTATCTTGAAGCAAAAAATAAGAAGGAGCTAGCTGCAAGCAATGTTGCAAGAGCTGTTGAGCAGTCTAATATTGTTATTAATAAATCGTTTGCAAGTTTGTTTAATGAGGTTCCAACACTGAGCAAGCCACAGAAACCGGCTTTGATACAGGAATTTATGAAGATAGCTAAGCTGTTATGCGCTCCTGAATCCAAATACAAATCCTTGGCAAAAGATCAGGCAAGAAAAGAGTTAAATTTTATCACTTTTAATGTTGGATCTCTTATCCACGTAGGAAGGAGAGTTGAACTTGATTTGTTATTGAATCAATTTAATATTGATATTGCTTTTTTACAAGAAATGCATTTGCCTACGCGTTCAATTGTATTTCTTGATAATTATTTCGTTTTCCGGGACAATAGTCCATTAGGTGTTGGCATTGCTCTCAAAAAGACCTTGTGTTATTCTCGTGTAAATATTCCTGGACTTCGTTTTTTAAATTTTCTTGTGGAAATTAAATTGTCAATGAATGGTAGCATTCAAAAAATTCTTTGTGGATCCATTTATTTCCAATCTAATTTTAATCGTCAGGATATCTGTGATGGACTTTCATTGATTTTAGATTTTTCTAGTAGTTACAGCGGGCTGGTTTTAGGTGGTGATCTAAATGGGAAACACATTTCTTGGGGCGATTCGCTCAATAATTTTAATGGTGAAGTGCTTTCAATTTGGCTTCAGAATCAATCTATTTCAGTTTCAAGAGTTTGTGACTTGTATCCCACATACCCGAGTGGGTCGTCGCATTTAGATCACTTTATAGTTAGCAATGACATTTTGAACATTTACCACCCGAATTACAAAACATTTACACTTCCGACATTCTCCGATCATATTCCTTTGGGATTACGTATAAATTTGTCGTCGTTTAATTTTTTTTGAAACAACCTTGTCATTTTGTATCCTACAGGGATACAAATTGGAACACATTTAAAGTTGATATGATTAACGCCCTATTGAATCATTTTCCACCGAAGAATAGGAATTTATCGGACGATGAAATAGACCACTTTCTTGAGGAATTCAATGCTTCTCTGAGTTTTGTAACGCGAGCTCATTCCAAAAGGTTGGAAAGTAGAAATAGGAAATTTGTTGCTTCGGATAAATTGAAAAGATTGCTCAAGGTTAAATATGGCTGGCAAAGGGATTTGAAACGACTGTTTACTAGGACCATGAACAGGCTACATCCTCAATATTTGCTGATTTCCAAACAAATAGATCTAATCAAGATCATTATAAAAGAGCAAATTGAACAGGAGCAAACGAAATATTTTAATGACCATTTGAAGGAAATTAAGCCTGGTCCATGGGCTTATAAAAGAATTTTTAAGATTATCGGAAATAAGAAGCGTTCCTACATTAGAGATATTTCTGTAAACGGTGTCAAAATAATAGAGTTGGATAATAAGCTATCGGTTCTTAAAAATCATTTTGCAACTGTTTTTCAAGGTTCGGCTCCAAATGAGATATTTCGGAAATAACGAGCGCAATCAACAATATGATTTCACAAATTCCAGATTTTATTTCTTTTAATGACGTTAATACATCATTAAACAATTTCGGGAATTCGAAGCTAACAAATTTATGTTATCTGTCGGATATCTGTAAGGTTCTTATTAACAAAAAATCATGTATCTAATTTTATAATAAAAAAACTTCCAATTAAGGCGTTTGAGTACCTCACTATATTGTTCAATAACTGTTTAAATAATTGTTATTTCCCACGTGAATGGAAAATCGCTAAGATAGTCCCTATTCCGAAACAAAGGAATTCTTGTGACATAAATAATTTTAGGCCAATTTCATTGCTTTCCAATGTGAGTAAGTTATTTGAGAGAATAGTGCGAGTGAAAATGGATATTGGCTTGAATGGCTCTTACATTCCTCAGGAACAATTTGGTTTCAAAAAGGGTAATTCTACGGTGCACGCTCTTTTGAAACTTCACACTGATGTCATTCAGAACTTACGAGAACGTCGGTGTACTGTTGCTGTGTCTCTTGATGTCGAAAAAGCTTTTGACAAGGCATACCATGATGTATAAAATGAGTAGAATAGGATTTAGTCCAGCTATCACAAA
The DNA here is from genome assembly GCA_956483585.1 of Gymnocheta viridis. Lineage (NCBI taxonomy): Eukaryota > Metazoa > Arthropoda > Insecta > Diptera > Tachinidae > Gymnocheta > Gymnocheta viridis. The sequence continues at coordinate 97,376,796 of OY101441.1, read as the reverse complement.
ACTCTTTCACAGCTTTTTTGATGACAGAAGATTCTGCGTGCAGATTGCTGATATGATATCTAGTCAGGGTGAGGTTTCTTGTGGTGTTCCTCAAGGTTCTGTGTTGGCTCCTCATTTATACAACATTTTTATACATGATTTTCCCATTGATTTTAACAACTCGAAAGGTATACTTTTTGCTGATGACTCGCTCCTTTATGCTCACCATGAGTCTCCACTTGTTGCACTCCAACGTGTATCTTCGCACCTCAGAAATGTTGATGAATTTTACTCTCATTGGGGTATAAAAATTAATGCCTCGAAGAGCAATGCAATATGTATACGGAATGCTTCCGGGAAGTGTAAATATAATGTTGTTCCGGAGAGTAAAAAGTTGAAACTATCCTTAAATGGAGACGATATCGAATTTAAGGATAGCATAAAATACCTGGGGGTCAACTTTCATAAGCTGTTGAAATTTAACAAACATGTAGTTTATAACCTTGATAAGGCAAATCGAGTTAAAGGGGCCTTTGCTAGACTTTTTAATAGTAAGTTTTTACCGGAAAACACTAAATTACTTTTGTATAAAGTCAGTATCAGGCCAATTCTTCTTTATGCTTTTCCGATATGGTTTAGCATTTCAAAAACGGTGATGAAAAGAATGGAAATTTTCGAACGTCATATTGTACGGAAATGCATAGAGAAGAACTATAGGTCTTTGAACAGGAGATTTTCGAATAACTATGTGTATAAAAGGGCTAAAGTGTCCCGTATATCTCTTTATGCTCTTGATCTAATGAAAAATTTTGTTAGGAAGCTGTCTCTTTTTGAAGGCAGTATTATTCAAGATGTTTTATCTGGCGAGAGAGAGTTTAATTGGTCAAACACACAATACGTTTCCAGTATTGGAATTTTGCAGGAACATTCTGGACAAAACTTCTACTCACGTATTACTCCCGGCATTCACAGGGGGTAGTTTTTTCTTTATTTTTATTTATTAAATTGTTTTTTTTCGTTATTTTTTTTTTGTTTTTAGTTTTATTTTAGCTTAAGTTTTAGCTCTAAGGTTTAATTTTAAGTTTCTTTTATTTTTATTAGTATTAAGCTTATTTTTTGTAGATATTACTCTACTGGTATAGGTAGGTGCCGGGAGCAAGCACTGTTTCTAGCAACATTCAATTTAATTAATTTTTATGTTAATATTTCATCTTAATTTAGATAAGCAAGTTGCATATTTCAAAATATAGTAATATAATTAAAATAATACTCTATAGTTTTAAGTTCTCTCTAAAAATGTATGTTGGCAAATTCTGTAATATGAAAAAATTTAAGTCTCAATAAATCTAACTAACTAACTAACTAACTATCAAAAAACTCACTCTTTCAATTTAAAAAACACGTTTAATAATTTTGGCCAGCTTTTAGGCGGTGTCTTACTTTGTTTTGTGATACCATGCTTCTAATTTGCTGCTTGTTAGAAATTTACAAGTCCTGTCAAAAATGCTATTAGCCCCCAGGGCTAGAGAAATTTTAGTCGCCTCAGCAGTGGCAAAAATTTACGTACCAGAGTACTTTGCCACCGATTGCACAAAATACTTATATCCTTAGTAACCCAGGACGTATGAGCATTTTTAATGTTATCAAAACAATGAAATAACACTCATACGTTTGAGCTAATTGTATTTTTTTGTATTTATTTATTTAAGTCTATGGATTAATAAAATCCTTACGGACAACATATTTAAAATAGAAAAGTTACATGAAATCATATATAACTAAACTAGTTGTTTAAGTATACAATTAAATTACGTTTAATCACATTTATATGAAAAGACATATCAATAGCATTGTACAATTCGTTAAAGCTATAGCAAATTCTGCGGAATGGATCAGCATTAGCATAGTTTTGACGAAAATATTGCAGTGCCAGAGGATGAAATTGCCGTTGTGGACGTTGCGGTTCACTAATTGTCAGCTCATTGACCAGAAACTCAGAACAGATGTCACCATTTATAAGTTTAATAACAAATATTGCATTTAAAACTTTTGTCTTATTATCTACAGTCATCTTTTTTTTACACAGTGGATACGGAGCTGGGAAAATCGTGCCAGAGGAAATTATGTAAAAAATTACATGCAACATATGGAAAGTTTAGAGATACTTTTCATATTTTTAAAAAATCGTGTAAGTTCAAAAAATTCCAAATATTTAATAAGTAAAACGTGCAAAAAAATATCGTTAAACATTTTTATTAACAAAAAAATACATATTAAAAAAACGAAAACAATTCATTTGTATAAGAAAAATAAAATAAAGCTCATTCCAAAATTATAAATTTTAAGAAAGTGGATTTTACAATTACTCGTCGGTTTCTGGTAGCAGGTGTGCACGCTTCAGGATTCAAAATACTGCTGCCATTAGTAGATATGTCACATATGTATGTCTAGCAAATTAAATGAAGAGCTTAGCTCGTTATTAATGGCCTGTATTGATTTTCCGGTTGTTACGAATTCGGTTATTAATTGTTGTTTTTAAAAAACTGAAGATTTCGTTGATATTTTAATTCACGCTCCACATCAGGTTCATAAATAAGAAAATGTTGTTCTTTACTTGTAGGAAATTCTAAGCCCTTGCGAATTAGACCAGCTGTTAAAAGTCGAACTTTGTATATAACATCTTCTCTACTCTCATAATCTATCACTAAGTCAATTAAATCGTCGTCATCTGAAGGGTTTTCTCGTATCAATTCATCGATGTCAGCTGTTTGCATGCTGTTAAAACCTTCACAACCAATTCCATGTGATAGAACGATAATTTCAGAACACAGAGTGGGAAAATTAGTTTTCCAACAAGCAGTTAATGTCAATTGGCGCAACTGCTTAATAGCAAAAGAAGCCTGTGATATAATATCCATAATTGTAAATTGTTCCATGCTTCCACAACCGTGAGATTTCTTTCTTCCAGTGAATCTAGTTTATATTTAATCCTTGATTTATGTAGCACATTATATAATACCATGGCCAAGTGACTGAGTTAATGAGATTATAGAAGGCAGAAAAATGCAATTGAAAATTTGGATGATCTATCATTGGGTGGTTGTACGCATTATGCACAAGTAATTTTGAACTCTAAACCTTTATGCTCCATATATTCCTGGACTTAAAGAGCAAAGCAAGGCAAATTGACATAATTCGTAAATAGATCAGCCATCATCGTTGCCATTTTATTTTGCTCTTGAAACCCCATTAATTACGAATTCAAAATTATAGTATATAAAAAATTTAAAGTTTTTTTTTATATTTCTTATTGAGTACCCTCTGAGAAATACAAATTTGAATTCTGATTCGTAAGCTTATTTATGTGTCGAGAAAAATGAAAAAAAGTCGTGCACGTTCAAAAAATTCGTGCAAAAACACAAACGATTATTATTTATAAACCGTGTTATTTCAAAATCGAGTAAAAAATGACCGTGTAAAAAAAGTGTTGCTCGTCTCTTTTAATAATTAATATTTTTACGTAATTAGTTGAACAGCTGTAGGCTTCAGATGTAAGGTACTTCTTGTTTTAGCAGCCAATGGCGCTGGAAAAAGCAAATGAGTAATAATATTGGAATAACTAATCATCAGAGAAAGGAATTCCGTACGATCATAAGTGCATTTAATGGAATAGAATCAATTTTTATATTCTAATTTGTTACATAAAACGGTTTAATAGATTTTATGCGTTCGCCTATTGTGAATACAACATTTGTATAGAAAACATAAGGAGAGTAACTTTGTACGTAGATGTAAGATTATTTCATTTTCAATAAAACGGTAAGTTGATAAATGAACTTCAATGTGTTTCATTTGCTCTCATACACAACAATAGTTGACATTCCTAATCGTCGTAACTAGTAAAATTGAACAAAGAACGCTGATGAGAGATGGTGTAGCGACCTCGAAATCAGTAATGATCCGTTAAAATGCTATTCTGATGATTTCTTTCTTTTTTGTTAAAAATAATTTAAAGTTATCAAAAACTTATTTAATTGAAAAGAAGCCGGTAAATTCAGATTAAAACTTGTGTCAAACAATACCTTTCAACTTAATGTCCTTTTTTCCGAAAGTATTTTAAACTTCCTTCCTAAAAACATTTACTTTTATCTTTATATATTTAAATCAGAAGATTTGCAGTGGTGCATTTGTTTTTTTTATTTTTGTTGTAACTATTTATGTCGACATTTAAATGTAATTCCTTTGCAAAAATACCTTGTGGTTAGATAAGCATGTTACTAGGTTTCATTCCACTAAATACATACATATGTACATGTACATATGTGTGTGTGTATAAGCTTAAGTGTTAATATCTAGTACTTCCAAGTATAGAGAGACACCAATACTAGGTTACAAAAACACACAAATTTATACGAGCTTTGATAATGTAAGAAAAGTATGTGTTACCGTGTGTTTGTGAAATTTGCATATATGTACATACAAACACACATCTTTATACATCTGTGACATATTGTATGAAAGCATGTATAAAAAATTTATATCTATGCATACTTACACAAGTGCCATTTATGTAAGATGTACGAAAATATGTGAAAAATTATGTATGCATTTTCACTGAATAGCTGACACAAAATATGTGTTAGTATAATATTTTTCTTCTTTTGTGAAACAAACAGAATTGCTTCTTCTTTAATCCTGAAGAAAAGTTGGTAGATATTTCATAATGCAAAAATCTATTTTATCTACAACATTCTCTCGGACCATTTAAGATGATCAAAGGAAATTGTTAGAAATTACTACATTTCTGTGGTGGTGCCCCCCACTTCATCAGCACTTGTGGGGTCTTAGATTTCATTGAACTTAAGGGGTCAATAGAACTTTTCAAAAATCCCAATTTGTCCTGTAATGTTCTTTTAACTTATTTACTCGTATATTCTTACTTACTTTAGTCTTATAGCGTTTTCTTTTCTGAAAAAATGTCAACATTTTTAGGCATTTTTATTGGAAATTTGCAATATAATAATAATGAATTTTTTTATAAAAAATAAAAAGAAAATGTTTTTAGAAAAGAAAGCGGGACTAGTTTCATATAAAATAGAATTTACATAAATTTGAAATTTTTTGAATTATTTCTGGAGTAATTATATTAAAAAACTCTTTTTCCAAGCTTAAGGTCGACAATAACAAATTCAAACCTTATTTTTTTCTTTATTTTTTTTTTTATTTTTTATATTTTTATTGTTGACCTTAAGCCTGGAGAAATAATTTTTTAATATAATATCAATAAAATGGTCGAAAAATTAGAATAGTTTTGTTTCTACAGTATTTAAAAATAATTATGTAGATTTAAATTGTACATAAAATAAAAGTTTAATGTAAAGTTTCAAATACAAATTATATGTGCATAACATTGAATTAAATAAATCTATGAAAATTGTAAACAGGGAGTTGTTAGTTCAAGTTGTTATGCAACCAAGTGTCACTTTTTTTTTAAAGAAGAAATCGAGAAGAGAAATTTAATCCTATTGCCCTAAAATTTTTCTTAAGTTTTATTAATTAACTATTTAAACCTAAAACTTCAAAAGCCATCAATTAATTTTTCGTTTTAGCATTTGATATACAACCTTTAAAAAATATAGGAAAAAAATTTATACATATGTATGTGTTGTAGAAATATTTTTTATAGAAATGGACCACAACACTTAAAATCTACTGTAAAATCTCTTGACATACAACCCCGACAAAAGGTTGTATATTAAATAATTGTTTTTTAAGTGCGTTCTTATTGTTCCCTTTAGTTTCTTTTATGTCGTTTTCTTTTCTAAAAAAATGTAACATTTCTCTTTCTTTTTATCAAAAAGTTGCTATTCAAAGTTTTCTTGAGACAAAAATATTGTCTCGTAAGTGATACAATAATTTCTAATAAACTCAAAATTACAAAAAATCGTTATATTGCTAATTTTTAATAAAAAGAGCAAAAATTTTGTTCTAGAAAAGAAAATGCCATTAGATTGCCGAAAAACTAAAAACTTTTTCATTTTTATCGAATAAAATGTGGAACCAACCAACATATTTTGATTTATTTGTTTGCCCATTTGTTGTTGTTGTTTATATATAAAATTTTCAATAATTGGGAAGATGTTCTCTGGCTTTTAATTTTGTTTATTGTTTTTAATAGTTGAGCAGTTAACATTGTATTTTTGTTCTTAACTCTGCATAATTTTTGTAAGTAACTTTATTTTATATACCAATTATAAATCAAAAACCATTTTTTAAAGCAAAACTTATTTTAAATAAAATGAAATTTTAATTAATTACATGCCAAGAAAATACTTCTCCTTAATTTTAACAAATTAGCACAAAAGCTTAAATAAATGTAAATAGCTTTACATCCCTTTATTTAATATATTCGAAGAAATTGTATAAAAGTTTTTAAATTCTTAGCCTTAAACTATGCTAAAATTTAAAACGTTTCTCTCAAGTGTTTCTTAATTAATTTCACTGTCTAAACCACAAAAAACACACATAATTTCATAGGAATAATAACTGCAAAGAAGTAGATTGTCCCGAAGCTAACAAATTAACTTGTTGTAAGTTTGCAGCTTTAAGATTTAAAAAAAATCTTTAAACAACTTAAACTGTGTCCCTTAAAGACAAACAACAAAATGGAAAGAAAATAGCATTAGAGCAGGAACAGCAAATATTAAATAAAAAACCTAATGAAGCATGATGATAACCGGGCAGCAGCAATTTTTGCTGATGAGTTTTGGTTTTCTCTTTTTCCCTGTATATTGTTGTTGGTGCTTTTATTGTTTTTGTTGTATTCATAACCTTTGGAAAATATTATTTTATAAACAACACGTTCTTACTAAATGTAGGATATATGAAAGTTTTTTTACGTAACACTTACAGCTACAGCAGGACAACTAACAACATCATTTAAAGCTGCCTCGCTGTTTTTTTCGTTTTTTTTTTTGTTTGTCTCAATCTTTAGCTTCCAGTCTTGATGTTAAAGAGCATCGGGAGCAGTATTTACATTTTCCTCTGTAGCCGTTTTATATAAAGCAATAAAAACAAACGTCAAACATTTCATCAACAACATGTTTGTATTAGGTTCTTTCGTGGACATGGAACACACGTACCTGCCTTCAAATATACGAGGGAATTGTGTCAAGTCCCCTAAGAATTAAACAATTTGTCAAAAGGCTTTTCTGAAATGTTGGCATTATTTGCAAATATCTGACGGCATTAAGAAAATCAAGGAAGCTTTCGATGGTTATGCTGTCTTGAGTTCAATATACATATTGATCAATAAATTAAAATACACGTTTTATTTCAGATCATGTTATCCTGAAGAAAGCCTTGTTATCTTTGCCATGTAATAAAATAATTGCGGACGTTGAAACTTTTGTTTTTTAGAGACCTTGAAAAACTTTCAAGCTTAAAAGAAGTAAAAAATTAGGGTTTTTTTATTTTTCTGCTTTCAAAAAACTTTCCTACCTGTTTTCGTGCTTTCAAATAAATTGTTTTACATTTTTTTACCAGTCCCGGTAAAAGTATGTACATGATTTTATTTGTAGTTGTAATAAAATATGCATGAAAAAGTACAAAACAAAAAAGAAATCTAAAGAGTACAAGGTGACAACCTTAAAGGCAGTTTAGCACAAACTTATACTCAGTAGTATTTTTAAATTCTCTCACAAAACTTTTCTAAGTACAGTACCAATGTGCATATATGTGTGTGTTATTTTTCTCTAACTGTTTTTAGCCAGTTTGCCAAAGTTCCTGTATGTGTTGCTTAAGCCGGAGGTCCTTTTGCACCCGTAGCAGCAATTTTTATTGTACCATCAAAGTTAAATGAAACAAAACACCTTAATAGCATGACCCTTAACTGACAAAATATTTAACCTAAAACGTGGTTTGTTGTTTAGTCTTTCTGCATGTTCGTTTCTTTTTGCCATCAATGTATTCTTATTGTAAAATTGGTTGATGGTTTGAAATGTTTGTAGGTGTTTTGTAACTTTGTCTGGTTATTTTGTTTGCTTGCTTAATAGCCAGTTTACTTTCTCCTGTTCCTTCATAATAATCGTCAACATCGTTATTATTAGTAGAGCATTTAAAAACCAGAAATATTTAGCTAAAGGAGAGTTGGAAAAATGAAATAAAATGAAGCTCAGCAGGAATAGCAGAGAAAAGTGAAAATGTTTGTACATTAACCAATACAATCAAGAGAATGAGAAAAAATTGTATGTACCTACATAAAGAAAGCTTTTAATTGAATTGTGCTATCTGCAAACACACAATCTTTCACTAAGGCGAAAAACAATTCTCGTTTGCTCATTATTAGAGGCGTAGGCAATCACCTTTTTTCAATAGCGAAAGCTTACGTTATACGGCTTAAGATTATTAGAAAATTGAATTGATCTCCGGGACTTATATGATGTCTAGAAGCTTTCTTATACTCAACGGATAGACATCTTACGACACCAAGGATCTCCGAAGTAGAGCAAACAAGTAATTTCTACTTAACACTAATGGAATCTTAAGCTCAAATACCATTTAATATGTGATCTTTGTAAAGAATATATTCAAACAACAAAGATCTGTATTGAAAATTACCATTAAAACGTGATGATTTCACCGAATTTCCTTACAGAAGGTCAGTAGAGTATTTTTTTAAAATCTTTAGGTTCCCATTCTTGTTCCCTGGCAGCTGAATATTAGATCGCACAGCTTACATTCTGCAATCACGACTAAAAGAAATATTTTGTTCGATAAATTTTTATTCGGCAAGACAACTTACTCCCGCAGCGAAAAAGAGTATTTGAGACATAAAGCTGACCAAAATTATTAAACGAGTGTTTTGAATTGAAAGATTAAAAAATCTGGTGGCAGATTTTTGGTTGTTTTTATAACAACCCCCCTTTCAAAAGATCACTCTCGTAGTAAGTAACAAACAAATAAATAATAAACACAAATGAAATATATACATATATATGAAAATCTCTATTTTTTTAATGTTCATCGAATTGATAACAATCCGTTGTTTGGGTAGATTGAATTTTATCAAGCAATGATGGCAGGCTATAAGCTAAATCAATGGGCAGCGTCCTCTTTGTTGGATTGATAACTTTAACTCTATCAAGATTTAATAGTAAATCCTCCTCATCGATGTTCTCTAGTGAAACTATCTCTGGCAATATTATGCATTTTTTAGCGTTGTAATTCTTGAACGCACTCAGCAACGATATTACATCCCTTTTGCAGGGAAGTATGATCTTTATCACGGGAATTTTTTCTCTTTCATATTCATTAAATATGTGCTGGACCAATATATTAAAAAAGAACTCATCCACACTAACGGTAAAAACTCTTCTCACTAACAGTAATAATTAATACAATGTTTTATTATATAGAAATCAATCAAAATATAAATGTGCTCGCAGTTTCTTATGTTATTATATATTAAAATCTTTAATAATATTACATGACAAACATCAGAATAGAAGCTTTAAATAAATGTGAACAAGTTGGTAACAAATGGTTAGTCAACGTTTACTCGATTTATATAAATAAAAAATTACCACCAAAATTATATGAAGAAATTTGTGAGCTATTTTATAATGGAATCATACAAGATTGCCATTATTATTCCTATAATGAAAACCTTGAAGAAGTTCAATATAACTATATATACAAACACAAATTTATTTTTATATAAGTATACAGATTTATAATATTTATTTTATATTATATAACATTCAACATAGGAATAATTTATAGTAATTAAGAGCGTCGAAATCATTATCATATTACCCCACCTCCTTGGCATTTTGAAATTTCGCACGCTTGCAAGTGGTCTGGTACCTGGGTGACCCATGTATTTTTTATGTGCCTATATTTACTTTTTAGAATCTAATTTTTGTTATTAATGCTTTTAAAAATTACTTTAGCTAGATATGTGAAAATATTTTTCTAACAAATAATATTGTGTAGAGCGCAGGTAAACAAAAAACTTTTTTATTGGGGTGTGGGGCACTCCCTTACATCTATTAACGATAATAATCATTTTTCAAACTTATATTTATGGGCAGATAATCACATTGTGAAATGCTAAAGGTGATTAAAAAATGAGATTTAAAATCAATAATTCAAAAGACACATGAGATTAATTATGACGTTAAAAAATTATTTGAAAAGTGCCAGCTGCGAAAAAAAATATAAAATTTTTAAATTTTAAAAATCGTTAAAATAATGGCGCAAACTTGCGCAAACTTATTTTTGTGTCTAAAATTAGAGATTATAAATTTTTTTCTGGTATGAAACATAATTTATACATTTGCTACCTTCACTTTAAAATATACCTTGTTCTTCTTAATTTTTTGCAAAAAAAGTGTATAAAATTATTTTTTTTTTAATTTAAAAAAAAAAAAAAAATTCAAGAAATCTTCATCTTTTTTAAATACCAAAAATCGGTTTTTAGTAAATCTTTCAGCGAAAAAAAATTAATGTAATTTTTTTATTCGTTTAGCCACAAAAAATGTCATGCAAACGTCTTGAAACCGGAAAAAAACATAATCAACTGCCTTTACGAGTATATCTAAAAAAAATTTTGCTCTTTGAATTTACAATTAAAACAAAAACAAAATTTTTAAATTTTAAAATTTGTTTTTGTTTTGAATGTAAATTGTACGATGAAAATTATTTTTCGATATACTGGGACAGGCAGTAAAAGTGCATGTAATTTTCTTCACTTTCCTGATTTCAGCAACATAAAGTCTTAAAAATTTACAATATGATGTAAAATTTGGTTGTGTATCAAGCTGCGTATTTATTTTTTAAGGTTTCTTTAAATTCATTTATTTTGGCCAGCTTTCTGGCTCATATACTCCTTTTCGCGCAGCTGGAATTTTGTGTCTGTTGCGGACTGACACAAAAGTAGTGACATAAGTGACTCCTTGGTGGTACATATTGTTCCGACTTTGATGAGAGGGACCATGCACATTAATTTTATACATTTTTTTAAATGAGATCTAAAGTTTATAATAATTATTCTAAATTAAAGAGGTGTATTTTATTGTAAAAAGATTTTTTTCTCACACTGAAATAAAAAGTTGTGTTGTATTTGCTTTGGTGTCACCAAAAATTAAAAACGGCACCGTTATTTAAAAAAAACGCACCGCGCACCAACTAAGGAATTTCTCGCACATACAATTTTAAAAAGCACCGACAATCCTGCTCACTATCTCTTTCGCAAAGAAGGTAACACGCCAACTAATTGGTAGGCATATTGATTGCCTGAGTGCTACTTCTCTTTAAAAAACTATATATTTGATTTTAAACTGTCTTAATGTTACAAATGCAGTTAAAATATATTTTTTATAATTAATATTTGTACGTATGATAAAAGACGATGACACCCCTCAAGTTTCATGTTTACATTGTCAAAGTTGTTAGAATACTAAAGGCAGAATTAGTTTGTACGTTCTGTTCTGTTACGAATCAGCTGTTTTGTTTCTGTTCAATTGAAAATCTCTATGAGTGGTGTGTTGTTACTTTTTCGTTCTGTTCTGTTGCGGACTATTCTGTAGAAAATACAATAGAACGTTAAGTGACAGTTTGTTGTGGTGTAAAATATTGAAAATTTTTTGTTAAAAGTCAGAAAATTTTGTTTCAAGTCAAGATTTTGTAAAGATTTATATATTTTTTAAATTAAAAAACAATAGAAAATTAAAAGCTAAAAGCAATTGATTATACTGTCAAATTGTTTGTGGAAGCAGTACAACTTTTAAAGAATTCTGTAAGGCAACTACATCGCTCACATCCCATCAAACAAAATACTAATTTTTTATTTATTAATTTGTTTCTTTTTGTTTATATAAAAAAATACTACGAAAATTTGTTGTTAACAATTTCAATGTTTTTTTTTTTTTTTTGTTATTGAAAACAGCTGATTCCTTTCACAGAACAAGTAATTCAAATATATTTCCTACAGAAAAGAACGGAACAGAACGGCAACGAAAAGTAAAAACTAATAAGGCCCTAAGAAATTCAACTATGAAAGACAAAAACCAAATCGACATAAATGGAAAACAGTTTGATCTCAACAGCCAATGGCGCTGGCAAAAGCGAGAGAGTAATAATATATGAAATAATTAATCATCAAAGATGGGAATTTCGTACGAACCGAAATTTATTCACCCTCCAAAAATTAATAGTTGCAATTTTCATGTTGTAATTTTTTATGGAATATGGTTAAATAGTTAATAATCCTTTGTCACTAGTAACAACCGCCATAAGTGGTAAAATTGAATAAAATACGCTAATGATATGGTGTAGCGTCCTCGAAATCAGTACTGATCCGTTCTGCCAGTCTGATGAATAAAATTGTTCCAATACTATTCTGTTAATAACAATAATTTGAAGTTATCAAACTATTTTATAAATTAAAATGAAATTAGCAAGGTCAGATTTGAACTTGAGCCAAACCATTCCATTCCTTTCAATATGAATTAAATTTTTATTTCTAACCGTATTTCTAAGTAACAAATCGCAACAGGCTGTCTTCCAAATCGTATCAATACAAAGTTTGTGCTACCGTAGTTAAATCATGTACATATACAAAGTATCGAAACAATGCAACCATGTGCTTAGTTTGTGTTGGTTGACGTTATGAAATAAGGCGATGGTTACAAAAGTAAAAATTTTACTATTTTCGCTGAAAAATTAACATATTAAAATATGTTTTAGATGTTTTATTTTTATACTTCACTATAAATAAATTATCTGACGCTTCTGAGTAGACCATTTTCTTTTCGATTTATTTTAAGTTATACGGCGTTAAAAATTAAAGCATCAACTTTAAAATACCCAGATTGCTTATTTAATGCGTTACTAATACTTGTCGACGGCGTTTTGAAACTGATATATATTGTCAAAATTTTGTACTACGACGTTATGAAACACTATACTCTGTTCGAAGACAGAGCAATTGCGTTTTGGAAGTCAGACACACTTACAATTCGACCATAGTGGCATTCATATTTGCAAATAATAGATATCACTTAAAATTGCGAATGAATCGATACGTCTTTTTGCCGATACAGATACTCTAACAAATATATATATAGGCAAACGATTTAGAATTCAAGGTAAAATTAACAAAACGCAAGTAGAGTACTTTTTTATTATGATTATTTGACTGGCATCTGTGTGATAAGGACTTTTTCTGGCACTCACATTGGAGAGAGTTAATTACCAATATTTAGATACTTTATGAAAGATCTCAGATCTAGTCCTTTCGAACTTCTTCCGTGCCGATTACTATAATCCTAACTCGAGTTCCAGCTAAGTTGACTTAAGATTGAGAGAACATATTTACATGATATTAACTCTTTTTGAAATTCACGACTCTTCAATTGTTGCATGACTCACGCAGTGGTTTCAGTGAGTGGTTTTAGACAAATTGCCATACTCTATTACGCACAGTATAGTTATTGCTTTTGGAGTGATAAATGGTCGAAATATAATGAATTTGAGGCCAGAACCATTGGCACATAAATTACCCACTATTTTAACGTTTTGCAAACCGCAAGAAATCACCCACTTCAGATTTAATTATGACAGCAAAATGTTTAAGCTGGTTAAAAGAAAAAATATCTAAGTAATCATAGCACACTAAAGGTGGCATTGAGAAAGCCTCAATAAATTTTTCTGATAATCCAAAGCAGACTCCTCAACATGCTTCTTGTACTGTTGGGTGGGTGGGATTGGCGTTATACGTCAATCATATATAACATTTGTGAACTAGACAGCTGCAGAATCCAAACAGACAAACAATGGAGCGTTATACTCCGCAAGAGCGTGAAATAATTGTAGATATTGTGAAGGAAGCGTTTCCTGGTTGGGAATCTCCCGTTTTTGCAACTTGGCATGGCCAGCAAGTTCACCCCATTTTGACATCCCATATTTAATTTTTTTGGGGCTACTTAAAGTCGCAAGTTTATGCCAACAAGCTCCAGACAGTTCCTGCCCTTAAGAAGAATATTCGACAGAAATGAAAATAGTTAGCATTGGAAATCTTTCGGAAAATGGAAAATACGATGAAAAGGGTACAAATGTGTAGCAAGACTGGCGGTAGCCACTTGGCTGACATCATATTTTCCAATTAACACAAAAAATTGTACAGGTCCAAATAAAGATTTCCACCACTCAGAATAATTTTTTTATTTACTATAAAAATTATTTAAAACAAAATTGGATAATTTATTTTGCGCCACCTGCATTAATATTATGATGTTTATGAAACTTTTACCATAATTTTTTTTGGCTTTTTTAATATAGATGAAGTACAATAACAAAAGAGGAATCAATACTCGACATTAAGGATCCGAGTGCGGTTTGGCGTAAGTCTTGATAAATCTGGTGCAAAAATAAATTGTTTTAAAAATTAGTTGAGCCAGTTGCAGGAAAAGAAAAAAGCATCTAAGACAGATGAAAAAAAAAACGCTACAAGAAGTTAAGATACCAAAAAATATAAAAATATTTAAATAATTATCTAGCTTAAATTTAAAGTTTTATTAACGGTAGCGTTCCACTATTTTTAATATCCTTGAACATTTTGTATACGAATTTTCATTTAGATACAAATATTTATCCCATCATCAAATACTTTTAAAATAGTTAAATTCACACAAAATGATATTTCTGTTAAATGCAATTTTATCGATACTTACACATGAAAAACGGTTGCAAATAACGACTACATGACTGCATTAAACTCCCAACACTGCTACTGCTTATTTATAAGAAAGCATGAAATGCGACAAAAACTGCTATAATGAACAATGGGCACTGTGTCAAACATATGAAACAAAATGTTTTTACTAATGGTATGATAGCAGCAGCAGTTTGTTCATTAATCCCGTTTTCATTCGCTATTATGAATCTTTATGGAACGAACACTTTAATACGGTTATTGGACGAGAAGGTTCATGCAGCTCTTTATTCTACTACAACAGGTCATACAGATAGAACCCTACAGCTTAAAACTGCTCTAAAAGAATGCACCCACCAAACAGATAAAAAACGTATTAGAACTCTTAAGTACAAGGTAGCCCAGAATGAGCCATATGATTTCATATCTTTTAAACTTTTTTAATAATTATTTTTGCTTTGTTTTTTAGCAGCCATAACAATTAAATTTCATTGATTTGGAAAAGTAAAAGAAAGTTCAGACTGTAATCGCAATTTTGTAATGAGCTATGAAACGAATTTCCTATTAAGGCTGTACGTCAATAAGCAAAACTACAAGGTTTAAGCTAAGAAGAGTTCTTGCAGTTCATCAGCGACAATTACACCCTCTCAAGTGTACTGTTTGGTGCGGTGTATCGCCCGTAAGGATAATTGGCACATATATATTTTAAATGAGACTCAAACAGCCTCTGTCAGCGGTGGTGCATATCGGACGACGTTGGAAAGAATTTGTTAGACCTGCTCCGAAAAACTATCTGAAAATCATATAGTTTCAACTATATGGAGCCACAGCATATATGTACGTCAGGTGCTTGAAAAGGACACCGCCGAACAAAAATTTGCAAACCCATTTTTCAGACTCTTTAATTGTTTACGTTAATATTGTTTTTTAACTAATATATTTTACTTACAAGTAGAAAGCGGAGACCGTTGAATAGTCGCCATCTTTAACCCGCCGCAAAATTCATTTATGCAACAAGGCCGTTGGTAAAAAATATTTACATTTTTATTTAATTTGTTTTGGTATTGAAATGACCATATCTGATGTTAAAAAAAATCAAAACTTATTTATTTATTTTCATATTTATGTCTATCATTATCTTTATTATTACAAAGGCTTGCAGGTAGCAAAATTTTAATGTTGAATTTTTCAATTCAAATCCACTGTCAGAGATTTTTTTATTGGCTTTACTTTAACTTTTTAAATAACCAAATTTTTCTCGATAGTATGCTATGGGATAAAAAAATATCAATAGTCCAATTAAAACCAAACAATCGATGCTATCGATAGTTTTGCAGCTCTACCCCACAATCACTGGATTTAACAGTTCTCAACAGTTTCCTTTAAAGATATTTGAAGAAAAGAATGTATGTTAAAACGCCAAGAACCATTCCCCAACTAAAACCTAACATACGAATTGAAATCATGGTGATTACACCAGAAGTTTTGTGAAAAGTGATGGAAGGCATTTCAAAAACAGCACATATGTGCGAAACAGAAAACGATGAGTATTACTTTTCAAAGCTAAAAATAAATAAAAATTCTCCAATAATATACTGTATTTACAAAAATTAATAACAATCGCATAGTTGGCCCATTCTGCGCCACCTTGTATCTATATTACCTATTAATTTTCAACTCAACTGTTCCACGGTATGTAGGATAAGGGGTCAGATAATCCCTTTCTAATCGCTTTCATTCGGGTGATTCTCATTGTCCAATTTAACCCTTCTTATTCTACTGCCTTTTTAAGAAAAAAAATTAACATCAAAGGCAAACGCAGCAAACCAACAAACGTTTTGTCCGTTTTTTTTTCAAAAACAAATTGCTCCTTACATTTTTTCTTCAAGGTTTTGAGCTTTCTTTCTTTCTTTGCGATTTTCTTTTTTTACAATTTCTGAGCTTATTAAGCTGTTGAGTTTATTAAGGTCTTGGAGAAAAAACTTATTTTTATAATAATACCAAGATAATAAAAAAAATGTGGTGTTTATCCCTCTTCTTTAATCGCTTAAGAGAAGCTATTTGTTTCTAAAGTGTTGGGTAAGTTAAATAGAAATCAATGTTTCTAAAACAAGAGATCTTACATATTTTTCTTTGTAAAAGCATAGAAATTTTACAGCAACAAAAGGCACTAAACCTTGGATAGAAAATGAAACAGAATATTTAGGTAAGATGATGTACAAAATAATACAAAACCGATTAAAATGGCAAAGATATAAAGAAAATCTAGAAAACTTTATTTTCAGCTTAAAATTATTATACAAACTCGCCCACATAAACAAGAAAACACTTTAATGCCTCTCAAATGTCAAGGTAACTTTAACTAACAGTTCATAAACTTTTAGGGAAAAATATACTTACGTAAAATAACTTTGCATACTTTTAGAAATACTAAAACGCCACAAACTATGCTGTGAATATGATATTTTACACTCTCTCTGTTTCTTGCTCGTTTATGCAAATTATTTAACAAAAATTCTTCAGTTTTTAGCTAAACACATTTTAATTGAGGCAATTAGCATGTTGACTTGTAACAATAATAATAATAACTTTTTGGGATTTTAATTTGGGGCTGCTTCAATATAATAGCTTTTAAATATGTTGTTATTATTTTCATTTTAGTATATATTTTTTTCTGAAAGTAGTACGTGTGGACTAATTATTAAATTAGCAAGGCTTTAGAGTTTTTCCATTTAAATGTGGCTACAAAAATATTATTATTTATGAAATTTATTAGCTTAATTTTGTTTATAAAATATTTATAAAATATTTGTTGCTATTGCTAATAGATGATGAAATTAATTTAGGTTTTATATGTAACAGCAAGTATGTTAAGTTTTTTTAATAATAAAAACTAATTTTTGTGCACCATTTAAAATATAAGTAAGCAAATATTGTTTAATGTGTTGAATTCGGGAATATGTGAACAGGCTATCGGTATCAGTGTGTACAAAGTGCTGTTTCATTACATCACACTATAATGATTTTGCTTAAACATGTTCTAACGAAATTGTATGCATGAAACCCGAAATATCTAAAGTAGCCTCTTTTGGCTCTTCCTTTTTTTTAGTCTCTTGTGTCTATAAAATTGTTTCATAAGTGTAATTGTATTAAATGCCTAGTTGTATGCATTACTTTTTAATAAGCTGTATCTATTAAATAATTTATGCAAAATACATTGCAAATTATTGGGCTTAAATGAGTTGTGGTTTTAACATTTGCAAAAAACAAGAGGAAGATGCTGCTTGAACATATTTATATCAATTTAAAAACCAGAATGCTGAATTATATAAAAAATTTTCAATATTTATTTTTATGCAATAAAATATTTTTATGCAAATGATTTAATAATTAGATGCAAATAATTTCTAAAAACCGACAATTACAAAAGTTGATCTCGTAAAGCTCAAATGAGTCTATTAGAGTTTGCTAAAAACCGTAAAAATTAAAAACTGCGGTTTCGGCTTTAAAATTTTAATTTGGTTTAATTTGATTTGATTTATTGAGTAGATTTTCTAACACAACAAGAAATACATATCTTATAATTAAAGTATTAGAATCAGATTAGTTATATTAACGAAAAAAATGATGATTCTATAATATAATATAAATAACAAATATAATATAATAAAACAAAATATAAAAAGTGAAAAGTGGAAAATTATGATTAAAAGAATCATAATTGAGTTTACTAAGAAAATATATAAATATAGAAGAAGAAGATAGTATTGAAAACAAAAAAAAAATATAAAAATTATTTTATTTATCTCATATGCAAGAAAAAAATAAATAAAATTATATTATTATTATATTAAAAAAAAAATCGTGTTTTATGTGAAATAGTCGTAAATTAACTTCCTAAATCTTGTTGCGCTGTCGGTGTTCTGAATATAATTCGGAAATTGATTCCAGAGACGTATGGTTGATATTATAAAATGACATTCTGAGGCATGAGTATGATATCGTAATTGATTAATATATCTACTTCTTCGCGATCTTGCGAATCTAATACGATCATATAAGTACTTAGGTTCTGCTGTTACAATAATTTTATGAAGGAAAATTAAGCTTCGCGCTTTCAAAAGGTTACAGAAAGATATGCTCATAAAGCGACGGGAAAATGCACTTACTCTATCAAATCTTTTGAGACTGAAAACGTAACGAATTATGTTGTTATAAGCGACATTAAGTTTTCTCATATCCTGGAAGCTACATGCAGCATATATCTCGGATGCATATAGGAGTGTTGGCAGTACAATTGTTAAAACCGTTCCGTTTTTGATCGGTTTTTGGGTCAGAAAATACGTACACGTGTATGTATGCCAGAACTTTAAAGTCTATTTATTAAAATACTTTTATTTAAAATAAAAGCTTTTGGTTATTTTGATTTATTTAATTTGGTTATTTTGTGAACAACATAAGATTAAAGATATTAAAATTAAAGAAATATTAATAAAGCAGTTGATGCAAAATCATTTAACCGGGCTCATGATTTTTTTAAATATACCTCGCTTAACTTGGGGGTTACGTTCCTCAGAAATGTTAATCGAAATCGTATTAAACGACACAAAAAGCCAGTAGGGAAAAAGAGTTAAGGTTCTATGGTTTCAATAAAACATTCTCAGTGATTCTTTATTTATCAGATATCGGAAACATTTGCTTAAAAAAATAATTTTGCAAAATTCCTTTCATGATATTTAAAATAATTACATTAAGCAAAAAGTCTAGAAGCAAGTTTAAAGTTCCATATCAAATGTACTTTTCATCACTATACAAATTCACCAAACATGAAAGTTTTTAAATGACTCAATATCGTTATTTTTGGAGGAAAAAATAATTTTATTTTAATTTTGTCATCCAAAAGTTTAAATTATTCTGAAAATTTCTTTGTACGGTAACATGGGTTTTCTGAAGTCTACATGTTATAAATTTTATCGGCCGTTCCACAGATTGGTCGAAGAAAAAAATAATTTAATTTCTAAGCTAGAACTACCGCAGTATTACTTTTAACTTTCAGCCTCATAAACAGTAACTAATGTTGAGATGGATTCAATTAAGCCGACTATAAAAGTATCAAGGGTATAACGAAAAATTAAACAGGAATATGTCACAAAAAGTTAACTGTGTCATTATAATATTGAAATGTATGGTTTTGTTTTTATTAACTTTCGGAAATTAGTTGACATTCGTAAAATTTATAATATTAATTTTTTTAAATTGGGAAATTTATTTGAATTTGTAAACGGTTTCCCAATAGGCACTTGACAATTTTGAATTTAAGTTGTGAACGTACTATTTCACTGATCATCTAACTGCTACTTTCCTTTTTTCAGTAACTCAACATTTTCATCGTGTTAAAGGACTTGAACGAATAACGTATGCAAATTATACAATTGTACTGCCGAAATTCGGAGTCTAACCGCAACTTTAAGAGCGTTAACTCCAATTTTTGGTCGTTTTTCTTGCCTAGACAAGCAATAACAATAACGAGTTTAGTGCAAAAATTTGAGTCTGCATATTGATTGTGTGATGCTGCCGTGACAGTGAGACATCGGGTTGGTCGAAATGACGAAAATATCGATGCCGTTCAGGGGTAAAGATATTGTTTTACACCCATACAAGATCAAGCTGACTCAAGAATTAAAGCCGATGGACCATTGACGCGACGTACGCCCTCCGATTGGGTTCTCGGAAGATGCACCAAGATGACGAATTTCATCGCAAAATCATCTTCAGTGATGTAGCTCATTTTTGGCTCAATGGGTTCGTCAATATGCGTCATTGGCCTGGTGAAAATCCTCATGTGCTTCATGAATCATCACTTCATCCACTAATGTAACTTTTTGGTGCGGTTTGCATGCCGGTGGTCATTGGGCCATATTTTTTCATCGGCAATAACGATCGCCACGTTACTGTGAATGGTAATCATTATCGCGCCATGATTACCAATTATTTTTGGGCCGAATCGGAAAACATGGACTTGGATGCCATATGATTTCAACAGGACGGTGCCACAAGCCACACAGCATACGTTAGAATCGATTTATTGAAGAGTAAGTTCGGTGAGCGTATTATCTCCAGAAATGGACCAGTCAATTGGCCACCTCGTTCGTGCGATTTACCGCCTCTAGACTTTTTTCTTTGCGGCTATGTCAAATCATTGGTCTATACCAACAAGCCAACGACGCGAAATAGCGGCAGTTACTTGCAAAATGTGTGACAGAGTCATCGGAAATTGGGTCCAACGAATCGACCGCTGCCAACGTGCCCGTGGTGGTCATATGAACGAAGTCGAGATCCATTCATAAATGTTTTGGTTTGCGTTTTATTTTAAAAAAAAGTTGTCAAGTCTTTAGTGGAAAACCCGATATATACGCAGATGGAAACCAACCTGGAGACAAGTGCCATATAAGTCATCACTTTTGTCTACTCCTTTGCTAGTACTAAAAATTCAGTACAAACCAATCAAAACTTCGGCCATATTTTTCACGTTCGAGTATCATTCAAGATCCTTTGACTGATTTTTTACAAGCTACTGCGTCGTGTTTATGAAAAATCGCTCACTTGTACATGATCATAAGTTGATTGTAATTGAAACTTAAGTTACTCTACGATTATAATTTATCCGAAATTATCAGGCATCTTATGATTGAATGTATTTGCTGTTCGAAACAAAAATATATGCGGGTGAGCAATAGATATCGTGCACCAACACGAGTGGCTCGAACCATTTGAAAAAGAATATTATAAGAATCATGATTGTTTTGTTTCAATCATATCAAATAAAAGTATTACAAATATTAATGTATACTGCGGAAGGAACACTTGTGTTTACAATCATGTCTTGTTATTCAACAATTATAATTGCATCAAAAATACGGAGTATAATCAAAAGTTCGATATTCATTGCAGCTCTCTGACTGACATCACATATTTAATTTGTTTCATGAATTCAGCGACACAATATATTGGCATTTTGAAGACGTTATTTGTAAGTGCTTATCTTCAATGAGATCGCTATGTTGGCCTAATGAGTTAAAACGTCAGAGTATAAATAACGCAAAGTATTATTAAAGTGGAACACGCACAATTTTAGCCAAATATTTGTTACTTCTCATAGTTTTCAAGCAGACGTCTCCTTTCTCCGATTAAAAAAAAAGTATATTATTGCAAGTTTTCGTTATATATAAATGGGTGCGGATTTCATTTCTGTACGAGAACTACTGAAATTTTCGGACACTTGTTACATGAAATGATGACACTGTGCGACGTCGTTCATGAAAAAAAAATTGAATTTTCGTTATATGTTTTCACCAAAACTTGTGTGTGTAAATTCAATTAAAAAAAATTATATTGAAAAAATTGTAGTTCGGTACGACCTTACGTACGTGAAGAAAGGACATGGTTAAGGCGAATATAATCGATAAGCTAATGCAATGATTATTTGGTTCAAGTCGAATAATTACATAATTAAATCATATTGTGTTTTGGCTACATAATAATATTATAATTGAATATAAAAATATTATGTTAATAAATCATCATAATATGGTTCGAACATCAAATACTTTTTGCTCAACATAACCTCTACGTATAGCAAAATGTCAAGCTATAAAAATATATTTTTATTTTGCGGCCAATATCGATGATATTGATAATGCTAAAGAAATATTTAAACATTTTAATGACATTAACGAGCTTAACTTTTGTTTTTTTTAACATGTGTTTAATTTGATGATTAATCTAAACAAAATTGAAGGAATTCAAATTCACAACATGCGCTATGAAATGACGAAACTTTTTTAAAATATTTTAATAAATTTTTAAGTAGTTGATTGTATAAAAAATACGCTCCTAAATCAAATTGATTTATAACCGTGAAAATTTTTTAAAAAAGGAGGACAACATAAAATTGATGCTGAAACTTTCAATCAATTTATTGATAATTGTGTATCATTTTACGTTGAATTGTGCTACCAAATAATAAAAAAGATTTTATTTCGATGAGAAAATTATAAAAAATTTTAATTTAATTACACCATTTGTGATTTTGAAAAAAAAAACTCCGAAATTCTTTCTATTTTAAAAGGTTTTCCTAATCTAGTCTCTAAAGAAAAAATATCAAGATATTTATCATGAAATTAGAGAACTAAGATTTTTGGACTTTCGAGACAGCACAATGAATGAAGATATATTTTGGAAAAGAGGAAAGTTAATAAATTTACCAAACAATAAACCTGTTTTTCCAAATTTAGTGAATTTGTAAATATCTTAATGGCTTTGCCAAACTCTTCAGCTAATGTTGAAAGAATATTTAGCAAAATTAATCTTAATAGAACCAAGATAAGAAATGTATTTGAAAGAGGGACTCATCAGGGGATTCTTTTTTTAAAAGATTATTTAAAAAATGATTTCCCTGAATGTTAGCATTACAAAAAATATAGAAAAACATAACTAGGATATGGATGTATAGTATTTTTATTTTGTAATTACCCAATTTAAATCAATATCATATGTACTTCTTTCGTACTTTATATATACTTTTTATTAATTAGTTAATTTGGCCCTAGCTTATGAAAAACTGTATATTCTGTGAACTTCTATTTAAGTTAAAATATAAAATATATTATATAAAAAATTAACATTTTTTTTGGAAAGTATGTAATCTGTTTCGAAACAAAATCTCTTCAAATCTTGCTCTGAGTTGAATAAAATGTTTAAAGTTTATAATGTTTTTAATAAATCTGTTGAATTGTTAATTTTTAAATGAAAGAATGTTGTATAAAACAGAAGATTTTTTTGAGTGACGATTTTATGATGCCTTTTTTAGATGCTGTCGATTTTGAAGATTTTATTTACAAAATTTTGATAATTTTTCTGAAAATAAAACTGGCAGCCCTTGTTTTGGGCGGAAATACATTTTTATTTCTTTTTTTTTTTACGAGAAGTAACACTCAAGCAATTAATATGCATATCAACCAGCGTGTGTTACTTTCTTTGGGAGGGGATAGTTGTAGATCAGTGCTGCAGCATCTCTGCTGACAAGTAGGTGCATTAAACTTAGCTGTGTAGCTATTTTTTTATTAATTACTTTACTTCGCCGGCGATTTTGCTACAATACCTACGAAGGGGGGGCGCTGAGATGTACACCAAGCACACACCAGTATCAATTGTTGCCGTGTGTTCAGTGACCATAGCTATTCCTTCCTCTCATTAACAGTCCAATTACAAAAAATACAATGGCATACTAATGCACATCTGAAAAATGGTGGATGTTATGACTTTCCTGAGACTGCGCTCAAACCCACGTTCTTAGTCATTATTTATTTATCAGTATTATTGCAGTTATGTTTAAAATACAATTGTATGCCACAACCTTAATATTGTTCCCTCAACCATGTCTATCCATATCTATTCGTACATGTTCAAGGCAACTAACCAACATGAGTTTTATGTCAAGGACATATGAAGGTATAAGGTATCCTTCAATCTACAAATACACTTTTTTATAATAATGCAGTATTTGCTTAATATGACTTAAAGATTCCCATAATTTAAGTCTTTAAAAGCAACACCTATAAAACTTTAAAACTTAAAGCATAATTTGACTAGAGCGACTACGAAAAGGAACATAGTAAAAAATACACGTAGTCTATTACTAAACACTCTTTGAATTTGAAGGAACACTTAAGTCCTTTTTATTTCAAAAACCCTTCAAATATGCTTCATTTCTTTCGCAGTGCTTGGTTTTTTCAATACACAACTGTATCGTTTATTAAACATGTTTTAAGTGCTTGAATTTTTTTCTTTTTAGCTGATGTTTTTATTTTATTTTTTTTAAGAGATAAACTCTTTAAAAAAGATAAACTCTTTAAAAAAAATACCATATACTCACGTAACCACTTAGAAAAGTCTACTTTTGGTTAAAATTTATTTTGAAAAAATAATAAAAACGACAACAACCTCAAAAAACAGCATTCACATATTCATCAACGTCATTTATACATGTTTTCTAACAAACTGCTTGTGAATTTGTTATTTTAGCTTTCGCATTTAGTGCGCATACACTTGTCTTAGTATTCACACACTAGAGGTGCCAGTTCCTGATCTATAACACCCCGGTTTATTCAAAATAATTAAGTCCCCAGTTTCGGAAATTGAATATGAAAATCAGTAAATAATAAATGTAAAATATATTCCAGATGTACTCATCTAATCTCCTAAATGCTTTTTATGCCTCTTAAATTTAAGAGCTTTTAAAATATATGCGAAAGATATAATAGGCAAACTCGGGTTCGCAAAGTTATTGGCTTAAACGAATACCCTTAGATTTTTTTAATCCACTAATTTAATATCTATTAAGCCAAAATATTATTTTATGAAGGAAGAAATAATAAATAAGATCGTTTAAACTAAGGATGTAACCGATACCGATACTGATATATGGGCGATACTTCAGATTTTCCGATATATCGATATCGGAGATATTTTGCTGCCGATGCGACGATACTTTTAAAATTTTTTAGAGTTTTTTTGAACAAACAATTCAATTTTCAACGTTTTATTTTTGCATAGCAACTAAGAGAAATATTAAAACCAGAAAATATCATCAAAACTGAATTATGAAATTGTTTCTTTTAATTCTTATTCGTTTTTAAATGATTAACAAATCAAGTTCTATTATGGGTTATTTTAGCCACTCCACAAGTAGCAGTAAAAACTTAAAAGAAATTCAAGATGCACACAATATTCCGAAACATTTCCTTATATCAGCTCTTCAGGCTTTAAGGCATTTGCTACAGCAAAGGGTTGCGGTACAAGCCTCTTTACCTCGTGTAAAATGCAAGGTAGAACTTACAACAGACGAATGGAAAATGATGAAAGTGGTGGTGGGCTTACTTCGGAAAGCCTTCAAAATCCATAAGCAAAGACACCAGAATATTGTCTGGTGCAATTCCGCTAGTTAACAGTCTTCAAATGTTATTTGAATCAACGGAGATGGAGAGTAGTCCAGAATCCCAACAATTTGCGACTAACTTAGCACCAGCTCTTAATGAAATATTTGAAGGTTTAGAAAATATTGAAACATATTATTTGTTTAAAATTCTTGACCCTCGATACAAAAAACGTCTTATTGAACTACTTAGCATAACTTTACATTCCGAAAGTGTTCAAGTCACAGTTAGCCTTTTGAGAAATCAGAGCTTCCTGGATTTCTTGAAGAGCGATTAATTTTTCATAAGAAATGTCATTTTCTGTTGCGCACTCCTTACAAATGTCAAGGGTCTTACTACCATCATCTACTTTAACTTTTTGTTTATGTTCAATTTGTACATGTACAATCCCATAACGAAATCAATGGTAGATCGCCTTCGTTAGTCCGTTGTTAATTTTTGACATTAAAACGTTCCAACATTTCTTATTGGCGACGGTAGAAACTTTTCCCATGCATTACCTAAAAGAATAACTCCCATATGAATATTATAACATTTAAGCTTTTGTTTCCAAGTCTGTGCCTTTTGTGCCAATTAAATGTGTTAAAAGGTTTTTTGTAATAAATTTTTGTTAAATTTATTGTCTTCTGATCTAGCGGTTGCAGTAAAGCTGTGCAATTTGGAGGCATGCACATAATGACAAAGTTTCTATCATCGCTTTTGAGTTTGCTGAAACTTTAAGTACTTGTTAAAACTACGTTTCTGAAAAAATAAATTCAAAGGGAAAATTCCTTTCAATTTTATAAAAAAAACAAAAAGTTGCACTTATCGAACTGGTTTTTGGAAAAAGTTGCACTTATAAAGACTCTAATGTAAAAAAATGCGTGTTGCGCAAATCGAGCTCGTACCGTATTTATATTTTGTTAATTTTAGAATGAATTCAAATATCAATTTTAAATATTAATAATCTCTCACACTGTAATTTCGAATAATAAAAGCAATAAGGCCTCTTTAGCTGATCGTATCTGTTACATGAAAAAGTAATGAAAATGTTTACATGACTAAAATATCACTTGGCCGTAACGTACCAACATGTAGAAAATAGAATTTCATTACGATTTTATGTGAAAAATTTAGACAGTGATGGAATGCATATATGTCGATTATGAATGCGGCACAGTAGCCCGTTTTTGGTACTTGAACCATTTGTTTTGATATTTGAACCATTTTAGTTGTGAAATTTGTATATTGTGTATATTGTATTTGTATATTGGTGTTTATTGAGGAAGTTTAGTTTTAGGAATCAATTTATTTTTCTATACAAAATTTATCTAGAGCGTGCCAATCGTATGATCTTATTTTTTTTGCAGAATTTAAGTGTCAATATTGAACATATATAAATAAGTATATATGTATGTATGTATATACATACATAGAAACAATACCAAACAAGGGTAGAAAAAATTATTTGCATATAATATGTGACGTATTCATAAAAAATAAATTGTATTTGAAATGTATTTTAGGACATATTTTTCATAAAAATTTTCTTTAAAATACATTTCAAACCTAAATTATTTTTTATGGATGCGGCCGTAATATTACCAACAACAATAAAAAATAATAAAAATAAAGCTTAAATTTAATCTAATAAGTATATAATAATGTTTGGTACTATTTTATTAGTTTTCGTACTTTTTCCACATAATTAGAAATACTTTGGACGTATTGAACTCCCATCACTGTTTCGATGTTTCGTATGTATAAATGATTTTTTTTTATATACATATGTCAAAAACACAGGCGATGATTTTAAGTATTCTATAAGTACACAAACATTTACATTTACGATACATTTACGAATTCTACGGTCGGCTAAATAGGCTTCTACTCTACTTGAGTTTAGTTAATTTTAAATCGGTATCGGTGTCGCATCGGCAAAAAGGTGTACCGTTACATCCCTTGTTTAAGCTACTAACCGATTGGCATCCGTATTACACACACAAGCGGCAAAATTACTATAATAAATGACCCAGCATACTTTTAGGTGATGTTTTTATAACTTGAAGTTCACAAAAATTAAAACCGTTTGAATGGCTTATTTCATATAAGCATTCTTTTTGAAAATATATACATTTATACATATTAAGAGAGTTACTTATTTCGTAATTGCTATGAAACTTGGATAAAAAGAAAACTAAAGCATACACTTGGGGCTATAAAGTAATTAATGATATAGGATGATAGTAAAACTTTGCTAATACATACTAAACCAAAACAAATTGTGCTAAAAGGCAGCAGCGAATTAGCATTCGAAATCTTTAGTTTACTTAACTCTTGATTTCCTTGAATCTCCTCAAAGTAAAACTGTAGCAATGCTAAAGAATTAACAATAAAAATATGCATTAACATATAAAAAGGTGAATATTTCATAAGCAAATGTTGTATACTTTTTTCTCCATAATGTATTTTTACTAAGAAATGTTTAGTTTTAAAAATAGTCGACATGTGAACATTTGATAAAATCATAAAGAAATAAAAAAATATTAGTCAATATCACACGCGGTAAATTTAAAACAGCCCTTTTTTGCTGCCGGGGGCAAAAATTTTATTTAAGAAGCAAAATATTTCAAGTACAACATTAAAACGAAAAAAATCAAAAAAAATTTTTAAATTTGGTAATTAAAATGTTAATATTTTTCTATAAAAGTATTAAAGAAGATTTTTGTTGATCTAAAAAATATTTGTATTTTATTGTCAATCAGCATTTTGAACGAAAAAAGTTCTATTTTTATATTTCTCGTTTGCCCTGCGGCCACACGTTCAAGTTTTTCACGAAAACTGCTTATCAAAATTAATTTAAATTGCTAGCTGTGACGCAGGATGCACATTATTTTAAAGTAAGGAAAGAAAACACCATTACATGGTTGCTCTATATATCGCAAAATATCTTTACACTTACCATCTTGCATTTGGAAGATTTTTTTTTTGAGAACTCACCTCGCTAAGAATTTTTGGTGATCAAATTAATTAATGTTGTGATTAATCACTTACACGATCAAAAAAGGACACGAATGGGTAAAAAGAGTTCTATTTAAAATACAATAACAAATTGTATAGCAATCGCAAATTAATCATTCAGACGTTTAAGGTGAGACTATTATCACCTTTATTTATTATCATATTTTGCTCATCTGCAAGATTAAAAAATACTTAATCAAAAACAGATCATTCAGGTGTTTGAAAAGTAATTATATTTATATAAATTATGTTTTTTTTTAGTTTTTTGTTATATGTATGTTAAAATGATTTTGTAATTTATAATAACTTTTCAAGCTGGACTTTAAATGTACATATTAGTAATTTTGAAGTACAAATTATTAATTGTAATTATTTTCTGTTTGTTTTTTATTTATATGTATTTTGTTTACAAAACACGTATGTTTTGAGTTTTTAAAAGTGCTATAATGCTATGTAAAAATAATGTATTCAGAAAGCCGACTGTAAAATACTTGAAGAAGAGTGAATAGAATTATGCGTGATAAATGGCAATAAAAAGACTCCTAAATAGATGGATAAATTACTCAAAAAGAAATGTCCTAGAGAAAAATCTAAATTAAAGTCATAAAAGAGGGTTGGAAGCCAAGATGAGCAACAGTCTCTCAAAGTCGACCAGCTGTGGCTACGAGGTCTGAAGCTTATCGTATATGGGCCGATAACATCGTGTGACAAATTTTATTATATCATTTTTTTATAAAAAAAAACTATTAAATATCAATTGATATAATAATAAATTATATAATAAATTATATTAAAACTGTATCATTTATTTTCCATTTCCTCATCTTTTAGGCGTTATATTTCTTAGAAATGTTTATTTAAAAAACATTTTATAAAACAGTAATATTTTTCAGCAAGAGTAGTAAACAAAAGTGAAGGCTCTGTAGAATTAAATTATGATACCTTTTTCAGTTCCCCTGTGCAAAAAACAATAAAATTTCTTGTTGAAAATACATCCTTGAAAGTTGTGCCTAAAATATCCTTTCAGATCAACTCTATTAGACCTCGAAATTTTATATTTTTACGCCTCTTAATTTCTACATATTATGTAATTCTCCTCTGTATTGCTTTTATTGAAATCAACAGATGAGGGATACATTTTTCAGATGAAATATTTAAAACAGTTTTTTTTCATGCAAACTTTTTTCTTTAACTCTACACATAGATCATTCCCCTTCATTTGACAATAATTAATGGGTATCCCTGCAAAATGGAAAGTCCAGTCAAAAAGACAAGAAACGAAGAAGCAAAAAACTGATTATGTAATCTTATTAAATTTAATTAGTAGATTTCTGAATATAAAACATAATTTAAGCCATACAAATTTAAATCAACTAAACATTTTTATATTAAACGTCCTTGGAAACAATTTTTCTCAAACTTCCTTTAAAGTTTTTATTTGAATATTTTGTAAAAAATATAAAAGTATATCGACATCAAATAAAGTCTACAATACACACTCATAATTTACGATATTATTGCTCTTGCCTCAAAATTTATTTTAGTTTTATTTTTTAAATAATTTTCTACATACATTTCGTATAGAAATAAATTTAGCGCCGCAAAATAAAGACAATCATAAAGTTTGAATTGATAGAGATAAAATCATGAAATCAAAAATATTGCGGTTCTTTTATTCAAGCATACAAAATATTTTTAAACGATTTTTCAGTGAAAACTCTCAAGATATATTTTTAAAATTACTTCGTTTGTTAAAAGAACACAAAAAAATATTTTTTATAAACTTTGCATAGTCTATGCTTTTGTTTACTACCACTGTAACGTACCAGAGCTTTAAATTAATGATTTTTTTTATTTAAATTTGTTACGAATTCTTGAATTCTTGAAACTATTTTCATAACAAAAGAGATTTAAATGAAATTTGAATTGATTCGAACACATGAGGCAGAAATGAATTTCAATTCGTTTCCAATTCAAATGGATTTGTAGAGTGAGTTGCAATTTATTTTTCATTCAAATGAATCTGTAACATGAATTGCAATGCGTTTCTATGATGAGTTGCAATCGATCGAATTCAAGAGTAGATATAGGGGGAGTGAAAAATGGAAATTTATCCTACGAAAATAAAAATATTCAATACAAAAATTGAAAAGCCTTGTCCTCGACCCGCGCATGATCAAAGAAAATATGGTGATGATTACTGCATATTTACTTACAAAATGAATTCAAATTTCAATATTTTCAAATGAGTTCGTAATGAATTGATAATTTTTTTCTAATTGATTTGAATTAATTCAAAAGCATTTCAATTCAATTGAGTTGGTAATGCATTGCAATTCACTTTGACAAATTCATTTGAATTAGACACGAAATGCAATTCATTCGACAACTTCATTTGAAATGAAAATGAATTTAAATTAATTTTTAAGAAATTCATTTGAATTCACTAAAATTTCATTCAATTCTTTTTTTTTTTTTTTTGTGTAAAAAGAATTAATTCAAAATTTGCTAATTCAGTGTTTGAATGATTCGCGAATTAATTAAAAAATGAATGATTCATTTACAGCTCTGTTACGTACTAATAACATGAAAAAAGTCAAAATAAGCATTTGCAGAAAAAAAAATTATTAAAAAAATCCAGAAGACGAGGAGTGACTGGTACTAGAAGTTTTTCTGCCAAAAAAAAATTTAATGCTGTATGAGCTTAGTTGTTTATATTACTCTACGCGTATACTCAATATGCAATTAGTCGGAGTACTAATGTGACATATATGTACGTGTTACCATCAGAGAAAGTTAAAATTATACAGAAGTTTGGCAAAAATAGTACAAAACTAAACGAAATAGTACAAAAAAAAATTCGACAAAAGGTTTTTTTTTATTTTTACCAAAACATATTGTTTTTATTTTAAAATCATAAGTAAATCATTATATTTGTACACTAAAATGTAAACATATATGAAGACATTTATTCCCTTATGTATCTATATACTATCAAAGTACATATGTATATCTATTTTACATATATACATACATATGTATTTCAGTGGTCACAGTTTCTGAACCGTCAAATACCATCAATAGATTTTTGCTCTAAAATAAAAAGTAAGAATTATTTTTCGAGTAGGTTAAAAATTTTTACCCCCATTTTATTAATACCCTCTTTCGTAAAAATGATAGATGCAATTGTGTCAGTTGCCAATTTATTTCTCGAATCCGTTTTAATATTGTTTTGCTTACTAAAAACCATTTCTACGAAAGAATTAGAAAATGGTAATATTATGCCGTTTTCTTTTCCAAAAAAAAATTTAACATTTCTTTTGCTTTTTATAAAAAAAGCATTATATTAAGAAATTTCAGTAATTCCTAACAAACTCACTATTTTAAAAAAATTATTATATTGCAAATTTTCCATAAAAAGGAAAAAAAAAGTTGCACTTCTTTTTAGAAAGGAAAACGCCATTAAAAGAAATTTTGTGAAAATTTCTAAATTTGGGAAGAGAGTTTCACCAGTACAATTTTTTATTTTGAAAACGCTTGTCCATTAAATTTCGACATCTAAGTCATAAGAAAGATTTAGTTCATTGTGGTCCGAAGTGCAAGTTCGCACAACTCATTGTCTAATTTTTGGTAATCTATTTCAAATGAAGGATATCTAGTTTTAAAATTTTATAACGATTTCACTTCATTTCATTGTGCAAATCTTGGATCTACTATATTTATAAAGCTATAAAGGTCATCCGTCATCTAAATAGAATCTTTTTTTAATTTGGATACTAAGTTCTGAAATCGGTATACATTTTTTATTGCTCTGATTCCAAATAAAATGAAATAGTCTCTTGTGCCTTGACAACAAAATACATTTACTGTCTGGCCCACGACGCCGAGCGATATTGGTTTGTTTTTGTAAAATTACATTTAAAACAAAATCAAAATTTTAGAAATTATTTTTGTTTTAAATATAATTTAAAAAAAGAACGATATCGTTAGATATCGTGGGCCAGGCAGTTAATTTTGTTATATAAAAAAAGTTCATTTGTGTAATTAATCAAAAATAAATCTTTTTATATTAATAGACAATAAAAATGTTAAGCATTTTTATACCTTAATTTTTTTTATTTGTATAACATTGGAGATTCTGATTGGAAAATTAAATTGAATATGAAAGGAATTCTAAATAAACTTTGGTAATTTTTTTTCTGCAATTAGTAGAATAGTAAAAAAATTGGTACAAACATTTCATGGTACCAAAATAACACAAATATTTTTAAATAGTACAGTTTTTGCTAAACGGAACAGATTTTCTGCATTTTCGAACTTCAAATCACGATATTCAGTGCGTTCATAAATATATCAAATCCTTACGAAAAAAATTATTTATTTTTCAATATGTTTATAATAAAACAACAGAGAGACGCAGCTCGAGTTCAAAGCGAAATAAACAAATTTTGGGGATATGATCTTACAAGCAATATTTTTAGCGCTTTTTTTTAAATCGTAAAACTCAGGCAATTAATATGTCTACCAACCTGTAGGTGTGTTACCTTCTTTGAGAAAGGGATAATAAGAGTGGACAGGCAGGGGGCCAACCGTGACGATTTTACGTCATTTTAACGATTTTTCATAGCGAATTTCACTCAATGACATTTGACGATTTTTGTTTGTATCCCTTATACTTTGACGATTTTTTGACTTCGCTTCTTTTGGCTCAACATAATCTCTACGTATGGCAAAAAGTCAAGCTCTAAAAATATATATTTGTCTTGCCGCCAATATCGATGATATTGATAATGCTAAAAAAATATATAAAAATTTTAATGAAATTAACGAGCTTAACTTGTTTTTTTCTAACTATGTGTATAATTTGATGAATAATCTAAACTGAATTGAAAGAATTCAAATTCACGAAAAAATGACGAAACTTTGTTAAAATTTTTTAATAAACTTTTAAGTTTTTCCAAATCAAATTGATTTCCATAACCGTGAAAATTTAAAAAAAGGTTAAAAAAAGAAAGAAGTTTATATTAGTGTGTATGTTAAAGAAATTTTAAGACAACATAAAATTGATGTTGAAATTTTCAATCAATTTATTGATAATTGTGTATCATATTACGTTGAATTGTTGAATTTTTGGATTTTCGAGACAGCACATTGAATGAAGATATATTTTGCAAAAGAGGAAAGTTAATAAATAAATTTACCAAACAATAAACCTGTTTTTCGAAATTTATTTGAATTTGTAAATATCTTAATGGCTTTGACAAACTCTTCAGCTAATGTTGAAAGAATATTTAGCAAAATTGATCTTAATAGAACCAAGATAAGAAATTTATTTGAAAGAGGAACTCATCAGGGGTTTCTTTTTTTAAACGATTATTTAAAAAATGATTTCCCTGAATGTTAGCATTACAAAAAATATAGAAAAACATAACTATGATATGTATGTATAGTATTTTTATTTTGTAATTACCCAATTTAAGTCAATATCAAATGTCCTTATATCGTACTTTACATTTCATAGATTGTACGCGTATAAAATCGAATAAATCAAAAAATTAATTTGACCCTACACATAAATTGCACATTTATGAAATACTGTATAATATTATATTCTATTAATTTCTATTTAAATTAAAATATAAAACATATCATATTAAAAATTAACATTTATTTTGGAAAGTATATAATCTGTTTCGACAAAAAATCTCTTCAAATCTTGCTCTGAGTTGAATAAAATTTTTAAAGTTTTTGTTGTTTTTAATAAATCTGTTGAATTGTGCCAATTTTTTACGACTTTACGACTGACGATTTTATTTACAAGATTTGACGATTTTTCTGAAAATATTACTAGCAGCCCTGCAGGCAGGTGGAGAAAGCGACAAACCTTAATTATTTTACAACTCTGATATTGCGCGTTTTGTTAGTTTTTAGATCTGTGTTGGAGCGCCTCTGATGACAAGTTGTGTAGTCATTTTTTTATTATTTTACTTCGCCGGCGTTTTTGCTACAATACCGATGAAGGAGGAAGCTGCGATGTCCGCTAGCATACACCAGTATCAATTGCTGCCGGTTCTGTTCAGTGACCAGTGCTATGCCTTCGCCACTTAAACACTCTAACAACAATAAATACAATGGCATAGTAAAGCACATCTGAAAAATGCTGAATGTTAATACTTGCCTAAAACTTGGCTAGAACGCAGGTTCTTAGTCATTATTTGACGCACGTTCTTAGTCATTATTTGCTGTGCTGCCAACGCGCTAAATACTTCAGCCTTATACCAACTTATTCAGTAGAACAGCACAAAACGACGACAAGATTGTGAACAATTTAGACTTAGATCTTCAAACAATAAACGTTGTCTTTCGCATATAGATAATATATTACACATTGAAAGTGTCCTGTCAACATTTTAAGATGCAATAGCAGGACATTTAATATAACATTTCATGGCAAAATGAAGCTGCACATTTCAACTGACAGATATAGAAAATAAAAAGGCCATCATTTGTCTTGCTGTGAAAACATTTGCAGTGATATTAAAAAATCAATATATTACCAAATTTTATCTGAAGGAATCGTATATGCTTTGAAAATTAAAAAAATGCTGGAAAATGTATAACAAAATTCTATAAAAGCTAAATATGCAAAAACATACAATAACAAATTGATGTTGAAGCTCATACAAATTTCTAAAACGCTTCCATATGTTGCACTAGAAAAACATGCAACTGCTTAGGGTTTCTTTCATTATAACAGTTCGTGGAAAGCATCATATGTAGTTTTGTGTACGGAATAGGGCAATGTACGCCATATTAAAGTTAAACCATCGGCTTAGTCGTCGAACCGCTGATCGAATCTGATTGAAGTTTGTATGTTGATCTTACGTTTCAACGTATCCAGTTTCTTATATTTCATAAACTTGGCTTTAATTCTGTTAAATAAAACCAACATATGCACTTTAAGATAGCTCTGTATCTTATACGAAAATGTACAATTAAGCTTCCATCAAACAACAGAAGCTAAGAAACATCAAAGAGATTAATGCCGTTTTATTGTCAAGAAAAATGCAAGCTATTTAATGTTTTCAATAGCAAAAAAATAACAATTTATGGGTCGTTGAAGTAAATGATAAGGGAAAATAACTAAACAAATTACCAGTAAATTTATATGAAAAAATCAATAATATATTGAAATGAAAATTTTATGGCTTGAGTTCAAATCTGAGTTTACCCATATCTTCTTAATTTAAGAAATTTTTTTTGGATAAATTCATTATTTTATGAAGAGAGTACTTTTTATTTGAAATAATATATTTATCAGACTAGCAGAACGGATCAATACTGATTTCGAGTTCGCTACACCATCTCATCAGCGTTCTTTTGTTCGATTTTACCACTTTTGACGGTGGATACTAGTGACTAGGAATATCAACTAATTAACCTGCTCCGTTCTGCTAGTCTGATAAATATATTATTTCAAATAAAAAGTACTCTCTTCATAAAATAATGAATTTATCCAAAAATAATTTCTTAAATTAAGAAGATATGAGTAAACTCAGATTTGAACTCTAGCCATAAAATTTTCATTTCAATATATACCTTAAACAGTTCAACAATTACGGATAAATATTAATTATTAAAAATCAATTATACTATAAAAAAATATTCAATAACCACTTTTATTCTAACTGTCGTAATCGTTCCAGTTGTCGTAATCGTTATTTATCGATAAGAGTTTGCTAATATTTGGCGTTCTATAAGAAACGACTCCGATTTTGCCGTCACAATTTTTATTAATGACTAGAAAGTGATTTGAAAGAGTTATAGAGCAAATTGGAAGAAGTTGAAGAAATAAAGTGACCAAATGAAATAATCCAGATTGCAATTGCGCAATCACTACAATTTCAAAACAAATTGAAAAGAAATTGCAACGGAGTTGGAAGATTTAAACAACGTACTCTTAGTCCTCTGGAAGAGAAGTAGGCTGTGACAGACTGGACTAAAAACTTTAATGTATCTGCAAATGAATTTTTTTAGAAATGAAAGTAGATCGAACTACATTCTTTAAATCGTATTTTATAGGCTTCATGACAAACTTAAAAGCTGCATTATTTAATCGAAAGTAACTTTCAAGCCTGTTTATGAAGCAGCGAACTCTTATTTTAAAAAGTTTGATTTCGAGACTTACTTTTCTCTGGTAAGTTATAGATGCCGGAATTCTTTCTGAGAAGTTTTCTTTTCTTCGTCACTTGATTCGGCATTTAAAGCATAAGCAAAAAACATTTTCTAGCAAAAAATCGAAGTAAAATAATTCAGCTAGTTGAAATATTAGAGATGTGTTACTTGATTTGTTTAAAAAATTATAAATTGTCTTCGTCGAAATAAGGCTGTTATAGAATGCCAAATAAATAAAGACTGCATCTACGACAAAGAGTACATTGAAATTCAAACGATGACGAAATTTACAACGATAACTGGAATAAGGATGAATATGTCGGCATTAAAAGCTGTTCGTTCAGTCATACTGTTACAGAGATATTTATCAACTCACTTTAAAGTTTTAACTATCTAAAGATAAATAAGTATAAAACAAAAATTTTAAAGCTGTTTGGAGAAAATGCTCTTCGAAAGAAAAAATTGTGTTTGAAAATGGAAGACAAATAACAAATAAGTTTAACTTTGACCCAAATTATATTAAATTTATACGCTTAAAGAAAACTGCAAAAAATTAAGCATACTTGTTTTATACTCCCACTTTTTCAATGTTTTATTCCCCGATCTTTTCTCTTTCTTACCACTACATTTACAAATATAAATATGCTACTCAATAGTCTATGCAAGTATATAATACTAAAAATAATTGTGATATAAAGGAAAAAATCAAACTAAGAGGCGAAAGATTTTTTCCGTAAACTTTATTTCAATTCAATAATATTTAAACGTATATACATCTATATTTTTAGCTGCAGCAATGGTTTATTATAAAAAATAAACTACTGAATAAATAATATAAAAAAATTATATAAAAAAAATAAGTTTTGTTACAAACATTATTAAAAACTTTCGAATGGCGCCATAAAACTTTTTCAATTGGTTTGCTACAATACAAAGCGCAAAAAAAATTAAAATAAAACCAAAATAAAGAATCAAAGCAATGCCAGCTCAATAAACTGAAATAAAAATTATATTGAAATATTCTTTTAAGTACAATATACAAACACATAAAATGCGAATTAATTTAAGTGTTTTCAGAAGAAATTGACTTTTAAAATTCAAATAAATTTCAATTTTAAATGTTTAATAAAGAAAAAGTTTGAATTTTTGGACAGAAATATTGAGAAATTATTTTTAGTTAGACAATTTTTAGGCATACATGAAGGCTCAGATATACATGACAGCAATAGTTCTTGAATGAAGAAAAGGGAGGTCGTTTTTAAGGAATTAGTTATTTACTATTTCCAAAGATATCAACAAGTGTATATTGTCGACATCTCAAGAAGTTATTATCAACAAAATCGACATAATTAATGCAAAAAAGACTTCTACGAAATACTAATTTATTCCTAATTTTTGCAAATACTTATAATGTTTCTGGATTTATCCAGGCTAGTTAAGAAAATTATACAAATAGTTTTCTTTTTTAAGTATAAAAAATTAATTGCTTTAAATTACCATAATAGCATTAAAATAATTTCCAAAAAAAAAAAAAATATTATCCTGACCAGGGCAAGTTTTTCATACTTTTTGCATTAAAAATATGCATTTACATTTGCATATTTTTCAAATGTTTCCAAGAAAACGCATTTTTGAATTAACTTGCATAAATTTGCATAATACGCAAACTTTTTATCTTTTTATCAAAAATTGTTTGTGATAACTGACGCAGCTCCATCTATGGTCTCCACAATGCTATTATTAAAAATTCTTTTCCCAAAAATATTGCCTCGTCAGTTGCTTAGAATTGCAGATTTAGTTCGCTTACATTTTGAAATGTTAACTCACTTGTTGAAAATTGCAAAGCCATGTTTCTTAAGGTACAACTATATGTATGCGTAGTATGTAGTATTTTTCCAAATAAACTTGTCTTAATTAATTTGCAGACACCCTCTCTTATCAAATTAATGCATTCTATGTGCCCAGGCCTTGTTCTAATAGATGGCGATCTTGATTAACAGCTGCTATATATTATTACGACAAATTTATAAAAAAAGCAGCGCTTTAATTGAGCTCTCTGATGCTGACGTAGAGTCGAATTATAATGCAAAGGCTTTATTTAGGAATTCATCGGTAAAAACAAAAATAGCGCAGTTAATCAAATTGAAAACCTAAGGACTTCCTTTACATGAAAATTGCTCCGTTTTGTTTGCTGAGGGTTTTTTTTTAAACTAAAGCTAAATCATCAGTATGGCACCGTTAGCCGAGCGTTGCTGTACCCGTACCGAACCGTACTGTTAGCACGTTGGTCCACTTATAGAACATTTAAAAACGTACGTTTGTTTTATATTGTTTGTTTTAATGACAGGAAAAAGGAACATCTGCTTACAACACAGTGATGGGTATTAAAAATTTTCAATTGGTGACTTGTGCAGAAAAACTACCTAAGATATTTAAATGATATCAGAACTTTTACAAAAAAAATGATACCATTTAAATTATTTTATATGTATATACGTACATATCACATTTATATAATATATGTATTTGTTTATTATATACATCTCAACATGTATATTGTCCTAGCAAATGCAAAAGGGCCTATCTACATTATAACAAAATTATCACTTAAGATAAAAAACTTAATAAAAACCAACTATTGTGATAAAAATATTGTCTTTTTCAGCATAGTATCATTAATTCCGATTTTATTTATTATACTACCTAGAAAAAATAGTTTTTATGATCACAATAGTTTGCTTTTTATTAAGCGTTTTGTCTCTCCTGAAAAATTAAAAAAATATATAGGCCGTTTTGTATTTTATATGACGATATGTATGTACGTATGTATATATGCAAATATACATTATTTTAAGTTGTTTTGTCAAAAGTACACAAATATTATTATCAAAAAGTAACAAAAAATAAGAGCGGAAATACCCCCTTAACTTGTACCAAAGAAACAGCCCATCACTGACTTACAAACGTCACGTAACAACGTTAGCAATTTCTATTTTATACAAATTGGTACGTTGCAACTACGGTACATTTAACGGTTACATTTAAATTCGGTAAGCTTATGTATTGCTTTTCCCATAACAAGACGAACAGCTGATACAGTACGGTACGGGTACGCTCCGCTAATTCTGCCTGTGGTCTACACCATAAACCAAAAACTATCGAAACTATCGAATGGCGCGACTATCGATAGTTTTGCAGCTCTACTATAAGAAAAGGAAAATAAACGCAATTTCTCAGTAAAAAGCGCTTCTTAATATATCATAATATCATGAACTTGTGACCCAACAGTAGTGCAAATTCGAATAATTTCTATTGATTTTCACATAGTCCCCGTCATTTCAAGAAGATATTATTTTTGAAGCCTATTCAGTTGATCTAATGTCATGACCAGGACAAGTTTAAATATTAGAGCTGCAAAACTATCGATAGTCGCGCCATTCGATAGTTTCGATAGTTTTTGGCGATGCTATCGATATAATCGATAGTCTCGAATTTTCGCAATATTGTCTAGAGCAAAAAATTTATGTAAATAAAATTTAAAATTATTTTATCTTCCTTAAAGTAAAAAAGGTGGAGTTTTTTAGAAACTTGAGTTTTATTGCAAATAACCATAATACTGGGTCTTCACGTAGCAGTATCCATTGTGGCAATTGCCAAAATTGATTGCGTTCCTGAAAATTGTTAGCTGTGGACCGCGATTGCCATAAGTGACAATCTATTGCACAATGATTGCTCAAGTGATTGTTTGAGCAATTATTGCCTATCAATCTGCTGTCATTTCTCTTTTCTGTAGTCAGTGCTTTTGCGAATTTGATTTTAGAAAACCGAAAAAATATCTAAAATAATAAACTTTTTTCAACAATTCCCATCTTTATGTTATAAAATTACAGCATATTTATACAACCTCTCACTTTGAAAATTTTGAATTTGCGACAAAGCAATTTTACGTGTTCTCCACCTAAAAGCAATCAGCAATCGAACTATCAAAACTCTGCTGACGTTTTTGCTTGTTCTCAGCAATGAAATTGCTACGTGAAGAAGCAGTGTAAGAAAACGAAAAAGTAAACAAAACTTATATAATTCTACAAAAATTAAATTAAAAATAAATAAAAAGCAAAAGAAATTTTTATATTGTCATTAACTTACCGTTTGTTAGTCCCGGTACAGACAAGAATTGCTGCAACAAAAATTGCAAGTTTGGACGGGGACTTAGCTACAATATTTATGCAATATTTTTTTTATCATTTAGAAAATCATGTTATAGATGTTATATATACGTTATTAATTGTCTAAGCTTTTGTAGTTAACCGGCTTTAACGTAGCGTCTATACGAGACATTTTTTTGTCATACCGAATGTCAAACTTCATGTACAAAAATGAGCTGACAAAAGTAGTTTAATTTTTTATATCAATTTTGACTTTTGTCATAACAAACAAATGGCTAGTATAGACGCTATGTAAGTTGGCATAAGACATCACAGTTGAATAATACAGCTGTTTTCAAAATAATAGCACCACGAAATAAAATGGACTCCTAACATTCAAATTCAAAATCCTTAAAACGAAATCGAATTTTCAAAAAATTAAATAAAAATTGTTTTGCAGGTAATTTACCAAGCTATTACTTTCGCATATCCTAGACCAGATTATGTAGTAATGAATATATAATATGAATATTAATATATTTTTTTAGATAGTGGCTTATAAACAATTATATCTTGATTTATTTTAAAATTCATAATTTTGTATTTTTGGTAACAATTTAGTTGATAATTTTCAGATACCATATAATTCTTCTACCGTTAATTTTTCAGACGTTTTAATTTTTTAACTTAAATTTTTTTTAACTAAGGAAATACAAATTATTAATGTAACTTTTTTAATTTATGAACTATATATTCTACTTACAAACAGTTTAGCCTTACAAGTGATCTGTAAGTAGAAAGCGGAGACCGTTGAGTAGTCGTCGGGTTATACCCGCCGCAAAATTCATTTATGTACCTAAGCCGTTAGTAAAAAAAATTTGTATTTTATTTAATTTGGTTTTGGTATTGAAACGGCCATATCTGATAATGAAAAAAAATCAAAACTTATTTATTTATATTCAAATTTATTTTAGTCGTTCTATTTAATATTACAAAGCCGCCATCAGAGCCTTTTTATTGGCTTTGCTGATTTTTCTCGATAGTATCGCTATCGGATAAAAACCATCGATAGTCCACTTAAAAACAAAACATCGATAGTTTTGCAGCTCTAGTTTATATTTAATTGGTTTTTATTCTGTAGTGTAGCGTATAGGTGTAGTGTAGTAAAATATAAAAAATTCCATGAATGTGTCCCTTCAATATAAAGAATTTTTAAGAGAAAATAGCCAATAGTTTTGTTTTTTATTATTTTCATTGTTTAAATTGTTCGTTTTCTGATTGCTGCTGTTATTATAATCGCCAACATCATTGTTGTCAACAGTATCGTCATCAATGACAATATAAAATCATTCAAACAGCAAATGTAGGTTACTAAAGGTAGTCTTTTGTAAAAGGTTTTTGTGTTCTATGATAGTTTTTATGTGTGTGTGTATAGATGTGTGC
This sequence comes from Gymnocheta viridis, assembly GCA_956483585.1. Classification (NCBI taxonomy): domain Eukaryota; kingdom Metazoa; phylum Arthropoda; class Insecta; order Diptera; family Tachinidae; genus Gymnocheta; species Gymnocheta viridis. The sequence goes on along the minus strand of OY101441.1, from coordinate 97,334,344 downwards.
CCTCGTGTGCCTACAACAGCATGAGTGTAAATTACATTTTTGATATCTGCATTATACCACAAACTGAATTCCTGAAGCAAAGTTCAATCAAATATTTCCACACGGACACATATTTATTATACACATCTACCCTTTAGTTCTTTAATTCTGAAGCCGCATCAGTTACTTTTGCTATTTTTAAAAGCACACACCTTGGCATAGTTCGAAAAGTAACATTCACAATAAGAAAAGAAATTATACCAATTATATTTTCTCACAGGATTGTTGAAACTGTCGGGCACTTCCAAACACACATACGCGCAAACACACACACATACTATTAAGTTACTCACCCAGTTAGTTTGACTTTTATATAATGGGTAGAAAATAATGAAAATGAAAGCCATGAACATTTCATAATAACAACAATAACAACTGAATGCGTGCTGATGGCAAACTTCTGAAAAATTTTATGAAATGTATGTCAATGTATTTGAAAGTGACCGAGCATGAGAAGCCAAAGGTAAATAAGGTCATGTTATAATTAAACAAAAGTATTGCATTTTTATTGAAAAATATTAAAATTTAATGACAAATAATTAGAAAGCGACTATACAACTTAAGCCAGACAGCAGACTACAATTGCTATCCGTCAGACAGTCAAAAAGTGCATTAAAAAATAGTAAGTACAATTTAAATTTAAAAATGCAGAGAAAAAATAAATATATGTACTATAACAAATTGATATATAATAAAGATAAAATAATTCCATTTGTATTCAATTGTGAAATTGACAAACTCAGATATCTAGGCGCACGGTAGGGCTCCAGACCATGTTCAGGCCAAGGCGGACAAAGTGAATATATTCATTCATTCATTGGTACATATTCTACAAAGTAAATTTGCAGAATATGGCTGCACAAAAATGGCGCCGAAAACAAGACCATATGTCCATTATAGGTTAGGTTAGGTTGCACAGGCTCCCGATTGCAAGCAACCGGCCCACTTGGGTCCAGAAAAATAAGTCCCTTTGTGATGCCCGATATGGACAGCGAGAAAAATAAAAAGTATTGGCTATCCTATATTGTGGTCAGTATTGAAGCAACTGGTTTTTCGAATAAACTTGTTTATTCACTTCAGATTGCATTCCGTAAGGTCTGCGAGTTCGGGTAAAGTTGAGTTACCTAGATACATGGCTCTGTGATGAGACAGAGCTGGACATTGACAGAGGAGGTGTTTTACAGTTTCTTCCTCCTCCTCATTATGACTACTTCTACAGAAGTCGTTGAAAGGGAGATTTAGTCTGTTTGCGTGGGCACCTATGAAGCAGTGCCCAGTTAGGACAACGACAAGTATACGTAGCTGATGTCGAGGGATCCCCAGTATGATGGCTGATTTTGCTCGATCATATTGGGGTGAGGTTAATCTGGAGACAGCACATGTGGGTTCATTGAACCATCTAGCCTGTGCTAACCCTATAAGTTTCTGCAGAATGAGGATTTTGCAGCTTTTTAGTGGGGTTCCCACCAGCCGGTCGGTGTCCCGTTCTTGTAAACGAGATCCCTCCCTGGCTAGCTTGTCCGCAATTATGTTGCCAGGCACATTCGCATGCCCTGGTACCCAGATTAGCTCGAGGTTGGAATGTGACGCCATCTCGTTTAGGGATATCCGGCATTCCTTTACCAGTTCAGATGTTGTGTAAACACCCGATAGATTGTTCAATGCAGCCATGTCCATGATGTTATTAACAGTATTTTACAAATGTTTATGTGACTGACTATACCCGACCTATGCCTTCATATAGGAAGATGCACCGTAGTTGTCAACGAACTTCCACAAAAGAACAGCAAGGCTATACAGTTATACGTGGTAAATCAGTCAACCAGTGCGAGCGAGACGAAAAACTCTCGAATGCCAAACAACACACGCAAGCCTGACCGAACTTAACAAATAATTACGATGACGCGAGAGCTGTTCTTCAGCCCAGAGCTGTTTAACGACTGAATATGAATATATTTTTACCCTTTTTTAAGCCCCTCATAACTTTGCTACCCATTGTTATATAATTTTTAATTGAAAAAAAACTATATTTTATTTTTATTAAAATATTTTACTATTCAGTAAACAGAGTAATTGTTTAAAAGTGTAAAAATTGTATGTCTGCTCGTTCATTCTAGTCTCGCATTTGTTTAATTCAGGCATATGAAGTTAGCACGTGATTAGTAGGAAACACAACGCAACCAATGCAGTAACCATATATACTCAACAAACGTGCGTATTAAGCAAATGAAATAAAGCCCATTGAAATAACTCCCCATGAAATGATACCTATGAAAATGATTCCCAGAAAATTTTAATGAAATAAGTCAAAAATTAAATTAAATTAATAACAAAACTCGAATGAAATAATAGCCTATTTCTGATTTAAGAAAGTAAACCTAAGCGAATGAAAGGCACTCGCTCGAATTCGAACCAATTTGGATTTCTCATTGGCACTCACTTTCATTCTCATTAGCTTACGTTTTATGTTAATAAAATAATAAATAAAATAAAATAATAAAAAAATGTATTACATTACATTGTGTATTTAACTGATACATTTGAACCTGCTGCTGTTTTTCAAAGGCGTAAGACATCCTTTTTGCTGATTCGGTGCACCTCAGCAGCATCAGCCATTCTTTTTAATGAACTAACTTTTTCTGTAGCTGTCGCCGCATTTTTCTTCGCAATTCTTAGCTGTCTGCAGATTTGCCTTTTTTGCCGAACGGGAGATTGGTTACTCACTGTCACTTAAGCAATTTTGCTTAAGTTTTGTCGTTGTGGCATTTTTTTATTTTTTGGATATTTGCTGGCCATTTTGGGGTGAAAAGCATTCATTTTTACACAGTTTATTTTGGTGCTGGGAAGTTTCCGGGTTTGTATTTGGAGTAACCACTGCAACAACTTTAATGCAACTAGCTGGTTACTCCACCAATGCAAAAAGACAATCATCAATTGATTGGGGCTTTACACCAAATACTTTACCCCCGGGTGCTACAGTTGACTATAGAAAAAGCGTCTTGTATAAACCCGTGTTTTGTCAGAAAACCTACTCTAGCACATTACTCGCCTATACCACAATTCCCGAACTTACTCTATAGATAAAATGTTCAATAGGTTTCTTCTGTAGCATACAAACAAACGTTCTAACATTTATCCATTCAAAAATAGTACGAGTGGGAAGCCCAAGCTAATTTAACTTGTTGGACTGCTTTTTCCAGCAAATTTTTAAATGATATTTATTTTTATTAAACTCAAAAATTTTGTTGCGAAAGCAAAACCACAAGAGACTGATTTTAACATTTCATTCTCAATGTTAACGACACATTCGTATATGAAAACATTTACGTTTTCATTCGAGTTGTCTATCGAGTCCACTGTTCGTATAGAAATAATGTAGAGAAATCAAAATCAATGTTCTTTCTCATAGAATGCGAATGAAAGTGTTCTTTCTTAAATCAGAAGTAGGCTATAAGTACTAATATTTGAGAACTTTGACATAATGAAAGAACTCCAATGCTAAAATATGAAATAAGTCATAAGCTATGAAATCGGTTCGGAATATATTATGGGCTTATTAGATTGAAGTAAAATAGCTATGCCGAAAGTCTTTTTTAAGCGTAGCTGGTGTTCGAAATAAAATAAAGTAGAAAATTTTTGCTGGAAACACAGATGTGTTTTACTAAGTGAAGCCGGTTTTGGAGATGTGTTTTACTAAGTGAATTTTTGTTTAGTATAATATATTTTTTTATGAATAAATGTCTTAATTGTAAGTGATACAAAATGAATTGGTAAGCTGTTTCAAAAGGATTTCAGGTACATTGATTTTGGATGACACAAATGTAAGGTCGAAGGAGGGGTAAGTGTTGGTGTGGTAAACAAAAGAATTATCGGGATCATCAATAAAAGTTGAGGATGATTAGGTTGGGATAGGGCGGCGGTGCAGGAAATCAATATCCTCTTTCTGTAATAATAATGGTTAAATATTGTTTAGAGTAATGGGGGAATTAGTTTATTTGTTATCGGTTTTTTTTATTTTTTATTTTGTTTGTTTGACAAAAGATTTTTTTTTGTTTTGTTATAAATTTTTTTTGCTGTATAGAACAGAGTTGTGAAGTAGGGTTGAGAATCCGCGTCCTATTTTGAGGAGCTAGTTGGACTGCCTCACAGCTGCCCTAAAAGGGAAAGTTATATAACAGTAAGTGTTTTGGAGATACACTGAGAACAGAAAGCCTTTTTGCTTAGCCAAAGGCCGAATATAGATAAATGCTGTAGTTAGCATTGCCACTTTTGGACATAATGCGAAGGTAAAAGTTTTTATTGCAGACCGAAAGTTGCTAATACAAAAATGCTTTAGAAAGCGAAGCCGGTTTTGGGCATACTTTACAGTAGAAACCCCTTGCGCCTGGTTGAATGGCAGCAATATAGAAATACTTCAGTATGCGAAGCCGGTTTTTGATATACTTCATCCTAGTAACCAAGGTCAGAGTAGAAAAGCCTTACGCTCGATTTAATGTCGGCAATATATTAACGGTTCGGTAAATTAATTAAGATGTATGTATTTAACTAATTGTTTCTGAAAAACTGTTAAATTAAGAAAAATCAAATAAGATTCAAATATTTTTCTAGAAGAAATAAAAAAAACTATTTTTTTCCGGACTTATTTGACTAAAATAAAAATTAAGGCGAATTCATACAGGTGAACTCGATAGCGCAGCAAGGCAAATTCATAACAGGTACCCTCGCCTCAATTCGCTTTGAAAAAAACTGCTATCTTTATCAAAATCAACGTCAAACACTATATATAAATCAAACATGAACAAATTTTGACAAACAAAACAGATCAAAGTGCAAAGAGATGCAAGGCGCAAAAATAATCAGTTGAGCTGTCGACCATCTGTTATGAATTCGCCTTGAAAGCGCAGCTGATAACTTTTGTTTTAGTTTCATTCAAGGCGAATTTATGTTGCATGTCACAATTTATTTATTTCTTTTGTTTGAAAATTTTTATGAGCAAACAAATTTAATTGTGAGAACAAAGAAAAATTAAAAGAAAATTTTAAAAAGTCGGAATAAAATGATAAAAAAGTGATTTGTTTAGTAAAATGAAATCTTAAAAATCGCTGAAAAAACATTAAGCCGGCTTCATATAAAACTACATTCATATCACAGCACTAGCAGCTGCAGCTGATGAACCATATTCTGAAGAAGAAACGTGATTTGGCCATATCTACAGAGCAGGTATTATACATATCTACTCGTAAATGTTACAAATCTGGTATTTATTACTATTTTTGCAGACTGATGATAATTTTCCCGATTTCGCAAATGTCAATGCAGAATGCTCATAACCAAAAAACCTAAGAAAAAGCCCCAAACGAAAAGTAAAAAATGTGCAAATTTGGCTGGCAACGTAAGTTGCCAATGGAAACATTAATGTGTTAAAAAGTGAAGAATTTGAGGCGTACATATTTCTAAATAAAAATTTAGTCTAGTGCCAATAATTTTCTTTTAATAAAAGAAATTTATTACTCAGTGGCTTTATATATTTTTCCACTAATTGCATTCACTTTGCAATCTTAAAAAATACATATTAGTAAACTGTGTTATAAAGCTGAATTAAGCAAAAAATCCAGGAAAATTTATTTCAATCCACGGTATTCCTTCATGCGATATAAAACCAAAGCTGGAATAGAAAAAGTCCCACAGCACATATGCACTTCCATCTAAAAACAATTAATCCTGAAAATTATAAAAAGAAACATAAGTTTACGTAACCTCTCGAAGGCAAAGCAGTCTTCAATGGAATTTTATGAATTCGCCTTGATTTTTCGAGCCACTTTTTATTATTCATTGAGATTGAAAGAATCATCATATAAAATTATTAATAGAACCAAACAAACGTAATAATAAAATATAACACTATATCTAACAAAGAAATTGTTTTGTGTGGCCTAAAAAAGTAATCTGTTTAAAAATAAACCGAGATTTAAACTTTAATTTCCTTTTCCAGACATTAATTTCATTATCCATTTTAAATAAATGGTTAAACAAAAAAGTGTAAGCTTAACATTTTCTCTTGTATTCTCGTTAAATTTTACAAGAAAAAAGCACACCATAATTTAAAAAAAAAACAGCTTTCGATATATTTTTTTACAATGTATAGTTCGAGCACGAAAAAATTAAAAACTTCTATTGACTTTTTGCACATTAATTTCACTATTAAAAACATACACACATTTGCGCACACAAATAAAGTTAAATAACAAAAAAATTAATAGACGAATTGAAATGAAAAACATAACGAGAGACAAATGATTTTCAATGAAAAATTACACAATTGTGTCAATGACATTTACGGTATTAATATTTTAATAGCAACCGCATAACAAATATTATAAATATATTTTAATAAAAAAAGTGCGCCCATAACTATGCAATGCATATTTTTACATATCGATATTTATGCATGTGTGCGTATATAAGTGCAAGTGCACAAGTATGCAATCGGTTTTTATTTAAACTGTGTGCAAACACAAATTTCAAATTTATTATAAATATTAATTAATCAAAAAATAAATAAATTAATACAATTAATTAATATAATTAATTGCCTTATTTTAAATGCAAGAAAATTAATAACGGATTTGTTTTTATATTTTTTATTTAAAATCAACAGAAACACATTTGGAAAGTGATTAGTTAATTATCAACGACTAGAAATATTTAAAGAATTTCCTTAATTTGAATTTAAAAATTATTACAAAATTACATATATTTACATTGCATTTAAATAAATTGCTAACATATAAAAATATACGTATAAATTAGTAATAATTACATTATCAAAAATTTTTCCATTTGAACAAATTTATTTTGCATACAATTGTGTACACATTTTCAACAACCAAAATGAATATGTAAAAATAACACATAAAATTAGATTTATATTTGCTTTGTAAGGAAGAACATCAGCATTTCCATGCATTATCTGCTTTATTATCCTAGTAACGGAGCACAACAGAACATGGTATAACAACAAAACGGAAACATCAAATAGAAACTGACAAAAATAAGCCAAAAAATCCTTAAATACTTATTAAAATAACCTACTCGTTTAAATAGAAATAGAGCACTTGTTTGTATAAGAATGAGGAGCATTATCCGTTATAGGCAAACACGGGAGACGTAAACGACAAGGACAGAAGCAACCGATGAATATGAGGTTTTGTCTGGTGCTTTAAAGTCATACGAAATTGGAAAAAATAACTGAAGACTTAGCTTAGTACTTGGATTTGTTATATTTTAAAAAATAGTCCCAGTTGCGGAAGCAGTCCTCGTTAGGATGCATATCCTTATTAAAAAAATAAGGATTTAACTATAATAAAAAAATAGCGAAGTTGCTAAAATCATGGTTTTGTCATGGTTAGCATACACGTTTTTATTCAATTCGCAAGAACGATATTAGTACCTGCTATACGTACCTGCTCGTATATCCTTGTTGGAAAAATTATGATTGGAAATAAACTAAGATTCTAATAACAATATAATTTTGCTAAAACTAACAAAATATTGGTTATATTTAGTACACAAAACTTTATTTTAATGTTTGCAAGCTGCAATAAGCAACAGAGTAGGTACGCTTTCAATAAAAACTTTTTTTATGAAGATTGTAGTCTGTTTCGTTACGGGAACTTTAAAATAATAAACCAACAAAGCAAATATCAGGATTTTGGAACTCCTCATCGGGTCTTTACTTTCTCAGAGCGGAACCACCACAAACAAGTTTCTTTTTAAACAAATTAAAAAATTTTCAGACCGTTCCACAACTAAGTAGCAAATATATAATTACAAATTTATTTATCAAATTAAATATAAAAAATGGTAAAAGATCTAGAAATAATCAAAGTTTGACCTTTCCAAATATCAACAAGAAGATAAAAATCTATAGAGATCTGCGATAGTTACCAGATGCAAAATATTTTCTACGTCCGACCTAGTTAGCTTTGAGTCAATGCAGCGACGTCTTTACTTCACTTGCCTATTTTCACAGAAAACATTATAAAGATCTCGTTCCTTATTGATTGAAACTTGGTAATTCAATCCATCGATCTGACCGATCGTTTAGAGCATATTTATTTATTAACGTTTATGCTGAGAGTAGCTGAAGATTGCAGTGAGGATGTTTTTCAAGTTCTATTAAACTTTAAAATTTGGTTTAAAAATATTGCAACTCCCAATAGATATTTACGAAATTGGAAATATTTTAATTCCCCTCCGCTGCTGGTCTGGGTCAGAACTTTCGGAACTGGGGACCCTAATTTCATTCATTGTTATCGTGATCTCTTTTCTCAAAACCTCAAGCTAATTTGATATCTTCTCAACAACATTTGTATAATTAAGTGTTTTACTTTTTTATTTTATTTTCTCACTTTTTCGCGTAATCGGTCTCAACTTTGTAGCGTACGAGTAGCTTTCTGCCATTATTTCACTTTCGTAAAAGATAACGTTTGGATGAGTCATAATCACTTTAACACGTTTCATGTGACTAACCGAGTCTGCAAGAATAAAGCTGTAGAAATGTAGACAATTGCATGTAACAGAAATTGAAGTGTATCAGACTAAATGAATAAAACAATATGAAAATGTACTTTATTCGACCATCACGCTTGTCTTACAAATATTTTACTGCGTCAATTGTTTGCAGCAAAAAAATCTAGTACTATGAATATATAGAAAATTGTTGTGTCATTTATTTAAGGAGAAGAAAAAATAATTATTAACGAGCCGATAGCGTTTAGCTACTAGTGCTCTTATTATTAGTTTGTTAAAATTTTAAATATAATAAATTTGAAAAAATAAATAAATAATTATTCACTTTTGATACTGTCGACCGAAGAAATGCTGACAGAATTATAACGGCTTAATACAAAATAACATAATATCTATTTTCATATCGCAAAGTGTTTCATTTAAAAATATTTATAAAAAAATGTTAAAATAATTTGTTGAAATTCTTTGCAAATAATTCTTTCAAAAATAATACATTTTAACAGAAAAGCTTTGCATGACTTCTATCACTTAATAAAGTAAAGAAGTTTTCACAAAAATATAATAAAAATTGAGACATACTTATTTATAAAAAATATAAACAGAACGAGATATTTTTCATGCATCATGCAGAAAAGCGAAGCTAAGGGAAACATTTATGCACTTGCATGCATGCAAGCATGTAAAACATACAATCATGTATAGAACTATTTGTTTATAAGTCTACTACATATAAACATATATTTATGTATGTACAATAGAGTCATTCACTTAAAAAAGGTATTTGTCATGTCCCCGAAATTATATATCGGTTTAAGATTTAGATTCCCAAAAAATTTAGGGGGTCTAGCGATGATCGTTCGAGAGTTGGATCGGGTCAAAAATGTGTTTTTTTGTGCATATTTTCGTATTTACTCATTCTTAAAAAGTTATGCACCAAAATTGTGGCACAAAAGCCATAAAACAAAAATAAAAACAAAAGATTTAGTAATAACCTTATTTTAAAAAAATAAACTCCACAATTCAATAATGTGCTTTTTTATATTTTCAAAAAGAAATTATCTTCTATTGTCACATAAAACAGTTAAACAAAAAATGCATCTTCGACATCAGTAGATGTTACTGGCGCAAATTCAAATGCATTTAATTCAGATGAAGACACAAATTCAATACACGCATCCATTTCATTTCATTCTCGTATTTATTCATTTTATTTCTCGTATTTCTTTTAAATTGTTTTATCAAATTTATGAGCAAACTTTTTTTGTAAGGATCTTGAAGACATTTTGTTTTACATGATCAACAACTTCCATCTTTTTTCATATACGCAATATGGTGTTGACGAATCTGATCCCAATACATCCGAAACCAGTAATTTTTATGAAGTTTCACATTTCTGATTAGATATATGTATATCAGTATGTATAAATAAATATTACTGTGTCCTTGCACCTCATTAGAAATGACATATAAATATACTAAAAATCAAAAAGCAAAGACATATTTTAGACGCGGACCACCTTACGAGCGGTCTCAACTGTTTAACACAACTTTGTCAAAGTATAAAGTATAAATTACCATCTATTAATTTCAACTTACACGACAGAACAGAAGCAACGTTGTTTTTCGGGAGCCGCTACACTCCCATCATCAGTGTTCATGTGTGTTTCCATGTATCCGCCACTGTTTAAGTGGCTCGGTTGAATGTGTTTTCAAATTTGTATTTATGCAAACTATGACTCGAAAAATAATACGAGATTTATTTGTATTGTGGAACGTATTATTAGTTGTTTGTAAAGCCCACACAACTTCACTCAACCAACGTATAGCAATGGTTTAATTTAACGTTAATAAGTGATGGTAAAATTTGAATATTCATAGTGGTGCTATTTAAAATATTATCAACAAACCTCGCATCAGTTTCACTTTTTTGTATATTAATCCATTAAGCCAATGTAAAAGAAGATAGCGATATGTCGATTCGTCGCCGGTGTCAAAAATTGGGCTTATGTTACTCGACGACCTGAAAGCCTTTACATAAGGACCTCGTTATGAAACCGTACAATATACAGCTGCTGCAAGAACTGAAGTCAGGTTTCTTATCACAACGTCGTGTGTTTGGTGAATGGGCTTTAAGATTCATTCGTCTCTCTATCGAAACATATTTTTTATCAACGAAGCTCAATTTTGGGTAAACAAACAGAATTGCCGAAATTGGTGTGGAAATCATTAAACCGTACTTCTTTAAGAACGATGAAAATCGCAACTTTATAGTCATAGTTGGTTTGCGGTATTTAAAATACAAAATACAAAATACTTCTATTTGTTGTATGTATTTAAAATACAAAATACTTCCACGTCATGTATTACAAAATACACCATTTTTATTCAAACCAAAAAATACATTAGATAAAACTAATCAACAAAACAATTGTTTTCTTACATAAATATCAGATTTTTGAATGTAGCATCAAACAAACTGTTTCTTGCTGGAGAATAAATAAAACCTGCTGAAGAAAATAATCTTAAAATTAAATTCTATGAATACTTTTTTTATATTTGGATAGCTGTCAAGAGTGATAATGTCTTTCTAATTTTCCTCCAGAGTATAAATTATTCCCGGAGATAGTTTAAAAAACTTACTTACTTAAAAAAATATTGCAGTTTTTAGTATGTATTTAAAATACAAAATACAAAATACGTATTTGTATTTCAAATACTTATTTCAAATACTGCCCAGCCCTGTTTAAAGTCAATGGAACAAGTTGCCGTGTGATGATTGTTTATAACTGACCTCCGTACTTTTATATTCTAAAGTACTCACGTATACAGATGTTGCAAAAATATTCAAAAGTTTTAATGACTCTAATCAAAAAATTTTACTACAGTCTGATACTGACAAACTTTCTCAATGGCGTATAATTACTTTAATGGACTTAAATATTAAATAATGTAAACATATGGCATTCTATAGAATAATCAAAGTAGATTTTTGTTAATGGCACAACACTTCAAAAAGTGGATAATATTACTGATCTAATATTTTTGTTAGATCACAAGTTTGATCATATTGCGTTAATTGACAACAAAACTAATGGTGTTCTTGGTTTTGTGAAACGATGGTCTAATGAATTTTCTGACCTCTATGTCACGATACAACTTTATACTTGAATATGGATCTATTGTTTGGGATAATTAATATCCTATTCATATAAACAGCATTGAATCTGTGCAAAAGCAATTTTTGGTTTTTTGTTTAGGAACCTGGGATGGAATTCATATGCTCTACCATCATATTTTAATAGACTTGCCCTTATTAAGCTACTAAATTTTCAACTTTGATTGATTCGTGGTGAAGTTGTTTCTGTTTTCTTGTTTGGTAAAAATAATTTTTATATTCCAATTAGACCAACTTATAACTTTCAGTCTTAACTACTACAGATCTGTTTATGCTAATATGACTCCTTTCGAATCATTTGTGAAAATTTCAATAAATTGTATCATATTATAGACATATCAGAGAATAATAATATTATAAAATGCCCCACTAGACTACCTTTTTTGTGTGGTCTCACGTGTACAAGCCAGCGACCCTTCCAGTCCCGGAAGACAACATTACAGCTACCATTAGTAAGATACCGGCTGAAATGCCTCAAAAAGTATGCCTACATTGGTGGTCATAGATGGGCCACCTATGACGCAGCCACGGGTAACATGTATTGCTCTAAATAAATATTTCAATAACTTTTGAAAATTTTCTTTGTTTTTCTTTCATTTTCAAATCCCAAACCATTAAAAAAATCACACTCTATATTTGCGCTATAAGCTTAAGTTACTTGTCAAATTTTTAAGAATTTTTTCCAGTTTCGTGGGTTTCGAGGAAACGATTGGGCTTCTATTTATCGATATTTACTGGAAACAGTAACTTTAACAACTTCGGATCTTTAATTTTGACTGGTAATTTTAATAGTTTCAACGAAACTCCTACTGTGTTAAATATATTACAGAATATGTAGCGGCAGGGAACTAAAACTGAGCTTCACTATACTTCATCTTGTTGTATTTTAAAAAATATAGATTAATTTATTTATAAAAAAAGTCAATTTTGTATAGGAAATTTTTATGTGAAGAAAATATTGTTTTAGTGATATTTTGACGATTTCTGAAAAAAATACATGACAGTACATTATTGACATTAATAATCAGTGCGACGTCTTACTTTTGATACAAAAGAAAAAGGTCATAAGTCAATGGGCGCGTTCATAAGACGTAGCTGTTGAGCTCAACGCCTTGATGAATATACCACAAAATGAACAGCTGGTGATTAAAAACAGTTGAAAACGAACTAAAAGATGGACAGAAGAAATAACTAAAATTAAGAAAGTTTCGAGTGCATTTCAGTTTCTTCATATATTTGATAAACCTGGTATCCAACGCAATAATCAGCAACCTACGAATTTTTCATTTTAATTTTATTTGAAAATTTGCCTAACAAAAACAGGTCTGTTTAGTACTACAACAATAAAACAATAAAAAACAACAAACATTTTGTTTTTGTTTAAGATCGCAGGAAAGTCAAAAACAGTTGCAGAAAATTTTATTTTTTGTTAGTGATAGAAAATTAAGTTTTTCTTTAGTACAAAAAAATATTTTAAATAATACTTTTTTGACTCCCACAGTAGTAAATTGATATATTTTTAATTTTTTTCTTTATTCACAAAAAATATATAATGAATTGTATTTGTTCTTGCGTTTATGTTATCTTATCGAAACAAATACAATGGTTTAACCTGATACCGAACATTAGTCTTAATCCCTTTTCATATCAAGATAAAGGTTTGAGATTTAAGTTTGGTGCCGAGCCGTACATTTGAGAGAAAACCTTAACGGTAAACTACATGGATCTTCTTCAAGACTGCGAATATTTAAAAAAGTGTATTTTCCTAAATTGCAGTGTTTCTCAAACTAAAAATACATTTCAGTGTTAAACTTTGTTGTTTGTGCGCTAATAAGTTTACAATATTTCAAAACGTTGTTCGTACGTTAAGCGACTAGTTTTTGTGATACTGACCGATATTAAATATTTCGGACAGAAAAAACCTATAAGCGTTAAAGTAACATATCAATCAAAAAGAGGCTTGTACTTGGACCATCCGTTACATTAGTTCGTCCTTAGAATATCGTACTTAATTAATCCAATGATTTATTATTTAAAAGTATGAAAAATTTAACTATTACGGAATAATTTAATTTCAATTACATATTAAGAACAACACATCTCTCAAGTTGAGAAAAACCCAAACTTTCATGCAAAATCCTGTTTTTCAGATTTTCAAATGATATAACACCCAAAGAAATATAGTTGGGAGTTATGACATTTTCATATCTGTTATGGGGAGTTATTTACTTTTTGTGAGGCTTGTTAACTTAGGGTAGTATTGGAATGAGCAGTTAATTAACTTTTGCTTGGGACTTATTTAATTTCATTGCGACTTATTTAATTTATTTGGGAGTTATTTTATTTGTCTTAAAAGTGCGGTTCATACAATTCTTTTGTTCTTATTTCATTTCTGTTGAGACTTTCTGTATAAGGAATTCTTTCAATCTTGTTAGGACTTCTTTCATTGGGAGACAGTTAATTTCATTTGGAATTATTTTATTAGAAATTATTCAATTTACAAATTAATTAATTTTGCACTTTAGTTTTTTCATTTTTTCCCATTGGCCCTTTTTTCATTTTGCATGGAAATTATTTCATTTGCGAGCTGTTATTGCAAATCGTTGTTAATTTGATATCGAAATTGTTTATTACTTGAATATGTAACGAGACCTGTAAAAGCATTTTTAATGACAAGCTTAAGACGTTGTACTCTTTAAAAATACTTTCACTATGTTAAATATGTTGAGAAAGCGATTGTTGGACACGTGGAAGTCAAATTAGTTTGAAAGTACTAAATAAGCCGGAGAAGTAAAACCGGTCAAAAGAGAACTATTTAAAATGTTTTTTTGTACCTAAGAAAAATGAAGACGAAGAACACAAAACTTTTGACAATTTCTCAATTTTCGGCCATTAAAAAACACAACGCTACAAAAAATCATCTGGACTATTAAACAGACTTGTATTATTGGATCATGAACAAAACAAAGAACAGTGCAAAAAAATGATAAGCCTGCGCCGATAGTACTTATATTTCAACGCTAAGCCGCCACTGTGTTCAAAAAATCTTTACATCTTATATTGAACTAAATATGTAATTTTCTATTATATATAGATAGGGAAAGTCAAATTTTTAGATCTATTTTTCTCCTTTGTTTGCCAAACGATTTTCTTCATTCTTTATACAAATGGTAGACATTGTTGAGCTTTAGTGACCCGACTATATATTATTTAAATCTGTTAAGTATTACAGGAATAAAAGGCTCCTAAAGTTGATACCACTACAAATGCTAAAAATACAAATGTACATTCACTTATGTAAGTATTAGTTCAAGTAAAAATCAATGAGAGTGCTTAAGAGTAAAATATAAATATGTAGGTATTTATATGAGCAATAAGATTTTTTTTCAAAATATTGAAGCTGAAAAAGAAAAAGAAATCATAACTCTCTTCGTCGGTTGTGGGGGCTAAACACAACATGTTGACTACAGATAGTGAAAAATGTATTATGAAAAAATGGCAGCAAATACTATACATTTGTGTGGAGCGGAACTACTTAACTCTGCGTCTCTAAGACAAACACTCAACAATTGCACAAGCATATTCTGTCATTAAATTCATGTTAAATAATTATTATACTCATGACATCTTGTTATTACATTCTAATGTTGGGGATTGCATTAATGCTTGTATACTTCACTATTATGATAATCTAACAACGTTTGTTATTTTATTAATTCCGATTCAGAATATCCCTGATATCGATGGGTCAATCCTTTGTTAACAGAATATTCATTATTGCTATTGATGACAAGATGAACAACTGCCATATTACTGATATCTATTTCTATCAGCGTTCTCATTGGTTTATTATCATTGCACTATTTTCATCTTTATACAAGGCGAATTGCTCTACTGTACATGCATGGAAATATGAAGGGATAAATAGAACATAATATTTTGGATGGAGATGCAAATGCAAAAGAAAACAAAAAATAAATACAAGAAAAAATAACAGTGACAAAGCAAAAAATAAAACTAAACGGCAAAAAAATGCATAGTCTGCAACATCATAAATATATCAATATTGAGTGCAATGCACACACATACACACAAACACACACATACACACTGTGCTGCATTTATAGTTATAAGAATTTTTGCATATTTTTCAATGACAAAAGCATATTTTTCATTGCCAGAATGCACTTATTACTAAAAAAGAAATATGAAACAACAACTGAAAGGGATGAACTTTTTGTATAAAACACAAAGTTCATGTTAAACTTACACTAACATCACTTCATCTTGTACATGCATCATCGTGCTAAATCATGCTCTTTGTTAGATGTGGGACAAGTCTAATCGATTTTTGTTTAGTTTCATTTTTTAAGGTCCTTCTATTCGGTGCATACTTTTTGTCAAAAATATTTAAAATTGTTTTTAGAAATTTTTACTTCGTTAACATTTTATTTTATTTTATTTGAAAATGTTCATTGAATCACAAATGCTGCAAGAAAAACAAAAGCATCAATTTGTAAGCAAAAACTAAATATTTATGAAACCTTTTTACATTTTTGTTTTCATTATTTTTCGAATACATCGAATTTTCGGTAACAGGTTACTGGTAACAAAAACATGCATAGAATCACAAGAAAAATATGATATTAATGAATGTTGCTCACAAAAAAAATGTAGCAGCATTTTAGGATTTTAGGACAAATTACACAGTGCAACAAGAAAAACAATAAATACGGACAATTACATTCCATTCAATATTTATATATATTCGTTTTTTTTTTAATTAGCAAACAATGCTCAAAAATGATCCAACTTCAAGAGGCCATATTAAATTCGAGCTAACTTTTCAAAACCACTTGGCAGTTTTGTTAAGTTAATGGTGAGCTTTTATTTCCCATTGGAGTTCTTGAGGAAGGCGGCGATGACCCGGAATATTTGTTGCATAGTGTTATTGGCATAGAAATCACACATATCCTGTATTTTTATTTTTCGCATATAATATTTGTTTAAGCGAGTTGAAAAAAACATAATTTCAACGATGAAAAACGAGGTGCCTCGTTTTCCCAAATTACTAATGAAAAATGTTCAACTACAAAAATAAATTCTTGAAAAACTAAAACTTTCGTGTGCTAAGTTTAACGATACATTTATTATATACTAGCTGACCCGACAGATGTTGTCCTGTCTTAATTTAAATAAATTCCTTTGTGATAATTTTGTAAACTTGTGTAAATCTATTAGATATATGTATGTAAACAAAGTAAAAATTAAGACAATAAAGCTATTTCTGATTGATGGTTGTTTCAAGAATTTTTATTTTTATAAGATTTTAAACATGTTTTATTTTAAATGCAGATCACAGATATTTGAAAGGTGTTTTATTTGACTGTAAGAACGATGTTCGAGTAATAAAACAAAAACATGTTTTGTTTTGATTGGTTTACTTTCACCATTTCATTTATTCCTGTCGAGTATTAACATAGTCTAGATCAGTATAAGTTATTATTATGATCGGTAAGCTTATTAAAGATCATTATTAACATCATTATTATCATTAATCTCGCTCATTATTTTTATTGTTACTCAATACTGATCATATTGGGTGTATGCATTTTTGGAAACAAAGGGATAACAGTAACCAATATTTTACTGTCTACTTAATTTGTACAATTTATAACTAAGTCACTCACTAATTATTCCGTAAAGAAACAACATTAAAATTAAGAAATAAAGAAATTGAAATAAAATATATACATACTTTTAATATAGTAAACTCTGGTTCTTACTTATCAAAAGCTGAGTTTATTACAATTCTAATGTTTTCTGATACACGTAAATTTTTCGTTGTTTTCCAAAACGGAACAGGCGACATATGTACAATTGACCATGCGAATAGCATGGACTTTCCAAGTTAATGCCGCAAACACTCAATGACTGTCCTTGTGATTTGTTTATTGTCAATGCGAATGCAATCCTCATCGGAAACTGCGTGCGTTTAAATTCGAACGGCATGTCGTTCGGAATCATTGCAATGCGTGGTATCAAATCGTTTTCCTCTGTATTTTCCTTAAGAATTGTTGCTTCGATGACATTATTCATGAGTTTTTCACGGCCAGCCGGGTGCGGTTACAAAGTCATGACCGGTTGGTTATTGATCCGACTTTAAGTTGGAGATTGTATGGTGGCAATCCGGGTAATTCCAGCAAGTTCAAAAACTCGGTTGGATTGTTGATGACATCATCTTTGTTATTAATGGAATCCACCGACTTGTACGTCACAACTTCGCTATCAATTTCACTTTGAATCTTGTCTACATCAATGTTCACGTTCGCTCAACCAAACATGTTTTGTATAATAGTGCAATGTTTATATAGTGCAATGTTTGGGAACACCTTTAGGATGCGTTCGCTCTTCGATTCAGTGAACTGACATAAGTTAACAAAGAATTTACTATAGCCAGTCACAATATCAACGGGAATTTTGCCAGTACTAATGTCTAGGAATTGCTTTGAAAATAGCTCTCCAGATTGGTCGTTCTGCAAATCGACACGCATTTTGGTGCTTAGTTTGAATTTCCGCAAAAAGGTTGACTTGAAACATCCATTCAAT
Organism: Gymnocheta viridis; assembly: GCA_956483585.1. Taxonomy (NCBI): domain Eukaryota; kingdom Metazoa; phylum Arthropoda; class Insecta; order Diptera; family Tachinidae; genus Gymnocheta; species Gymnocheta viridis. Next base: position 97,315,989 of record OY101441.1, on the reverse strand, counting down.
TCATCGGCTGGCATTGATCGTGGAATCACTGGCGAAAATCACCTGCCAATATTGCGCAGCTCATCGGCGGCTTCGTCGCCGCTTTAATCAATTGTCATGCTGATCGATAAGTACTCCACGCAATATCTGTTTGTCTTCTTGCACGTTCTACATTTGCATTTTCTCTTTCTTCTTGTGTACGTGCTAACCGTGTTTCTGATAACCGATTCCGCTCCATTTCATTTTGCTCTTCGCGCTGCTCTGCAGTTCGATTATTTTGAAAATTCATTTGTTTTGTAGCATTGCGAGTTCTGCGACTAAACTGCTACGTCTTATTGGCGGCATTGTATTGCGAGTACACACTTTGTTCTTTGGGTATGACGTGTAAATTTGTTTGAGATGAAAAGGGGAAATTTATTTAATTTCATGAAGCGGTTGCGATGATTTTACAACGGATTCAAAATTCAGCAAAACTAACCAGTGTCAAAAAAATCACTTTTTCGAGAGCGCTTGAACATTTTTCGCATGTGTTCACAACAAAATCACAATTCACTTTTGCGGAAACTCTTTAATATATTTCTGATAATTTCATAATAGAATTACAGTTTAATTGAATTTTTCACTATGTAACCGATAAGGTCTATTTAAATTTTGAGAATAATAAAACTATGGTATCTGTTGGACAAATTGCGAGCAATACCAAAATAAAAACCAAATGAGTTATTTTCAGAATGACCAGAACAAAAAAAAAAGAATTCATAGTACATTGAAAAATTGTAAATTACCTGGAGGGTTATTATGTATTTCGATTCGAAAGAAAACATTTTCGAAACACAATGTTTAAGCTAGACAAATTTGAATGATTTCCGTTTCGAAGCGAAATACATAATAATAATAATAATATTAGGTACGTTTAAAATAGTGCGTGTAATAGTGGACGTGATAAATTAAACTTATACATGCATATTTTCCGAACTTAAGATACTATTCGCATTAAGTTTGAGCGAAATATATAAAGAAATGAAAGAAGATAAATCGCATGGAAAAACACAATTTTAGTTTTTTGCGAATTTTTCAATTTTGCAATTTTTCTTTCCATAAAAACCTTTTTCAGACTATTACATACATTTAAAAAATTAGTGAAATCGGTAAAACCGTTCTTAAGTTATGCGCTTAGCAACGGACATCATTTCATTTTTATTTATATAGATTATTAGTTTTATCAATATTTTTATTAAATTCATTTATTTAATTGATAAGCATTCCATTTTAAATTTCTCGTTGTACGAAAGGAGTACAACAATTGTTGCAATTCAATATGAGTAATTTAATTACACTAGTGTTTAATGTAAAAAAAATATGTACGTAATAACAAAGAAATTCCATATCAAGTATTTGCCGTAACCGACTATTATTAATATTTTATAGGCTTCTTAAATGATTAACAACTTAAGCTTGATGAAAATCCCTTAAGAAAAATTACTTCATGTATGAAAGGTTTTGTAAAAAAGTATTGCGACATTCAGAAGTAAAAGAGCTTGTGTTTTTTCTCAATTCTTATGCCGTTCTCTCTCGACTTATACCCACTTATCCTTCAATTATTTTTCGAAACATAAAATCACTTACATTCAATTTTAAATAACATAAAAAATCATTTATCATTTTCAACAAAAGCACACATTTATGATTTTACATATACTACACATACACAGATGTGTGCATGTGTCGTAGCATTGCATGCAATGAGTGTCGTCAATACTTACTGTCTGTCTACTTTTATACTCATTCGTATAGTCACAAAAACACAAGCACACAAACACACATGCTTATGAATGCATGGAAATATTTTCAATTCGTAGAAATGAATGTGTTGTTAACATACCTGACTTGCAATTATACCAACAGGTAACTTTAGACAAAGCTTTACATACATGTTAAAGTATATGTAAAATATACATTGTAAATGTATTTAAATCAGAGTTAAGCATTCATTTGCATGAGTCACGAAGATAGTCGGGTATTTATAAAAAAAATCATATATAAATACAAAAAGTGAGATCCACACAAAAACATTAATGTGAAAATAAGGCCAAGTTCCTATCCAAAAATTTCGGCCGTAAAAAGTACTGAGATCAAAATAAAGACCAAGTTCTTGATAGGCACAATACCATCTCATTTCTAGGCAACCTGTAATCTTGGCAACAGTTTTCCCATAATTCTTTCCCATATTAGAAAGGCAAAAAATATTGCCAAGCTTACAAATGCAAAATACTTATTTGATAGTTTTAATAAAATACATTCCGAAAAAATTGTTTCAAATAAAAAATTATAATAGGTATTTTTTGTATTTGTATTTTAAATAAATGTATCAAATATATCATCTCTGTTTACAACATCATAAAAACTTAGTTTTTCTGGTGCTTTTTTTTCGGGAATTGATAAAATTTTAGTACTTTAAATTTTTTATTCGCACTTTTTCCCAAAATTAATATTTTATATATTTGTTTTTAACAAAATTATTAATGTTTTACTAAATATGTAAAATATTAATTTTGGGACAAAGTGCGAATAAAAATTTTAAATATTTAGTATAATTTCATTCTTAGAAAATGCGGGCAAAAGCTGAAAAAAAAAATTAAAAATACTCGTGTAGATTTACAAAATTATGCAACTTGTTTTCATGCATTCAGTTTTCTATATTTTTTTTGCTTAACACTTGTTTAAATATGTGGAGTTTATAACAGGGGGGCCCAATCACATTTATGTTTGTGAATTTCACTCACAGGACACACTTAAGTCGACTTCGCAAAAACAGCGTATGCACGCGTCTAAAGGAAATTGAGAATAGGACTACACTGATTTATACACACGAACATAATTAGGAATATATGTGGATTTTTATGTTCGCACAAATTGATTACGTAAGAGTGCAACACTATTAAAGAGTATTAATAAACATAACGAAACCAACTAAAAAGGGAAAGAAAATAAAATGGAATCCTAAATAGGTACATAATACTTCAAGATTTTCATTTACATAAATAAAATTCTTTAATATCTTCTTCCAAAGTATCATCGTCTGATACATTTTGCTGGGATTCAATGCAATTTTATTGTTGCAGAACTTTGCGGAACTAAGATGAAGAGTAAGTCTGCGTTCAGACGAGTCATGTCTTACTGATATTTATTCTTACTTTTTCTTCTTTGATCTTTCATTGTTGTTCATACAAGTCATGTCATGTTGATGACATTATTTTTTGTGAAAAAAAACCCGTCAATCAAACCAAGCTCGATAAATACTATGGGGACTCTGCACCATCGATTTCAATGGTAAACAAGCGTTTTACTGACTTTCGTTGTGGTCGCACAAGAACGAACGACGCTGAACGTTCTGAACGGCCAATTGAGGTCAGTTCACCCGAAAATGCCGAAAAAATCCACGTTAAGGTGTTGTCCGATCGAAGAGTAAAAGTGCATGAGATTGTTGATGCCATAGGCATTTCATATGGCAGTGTGGTTTCGACTTTAAGTGATCAGCTGGGTTTAAGAAAGTTGTCTGCAAGATGGGTGCCGCGTAAACGTGTGACAACTTCAAAGGATTGTTTAAAGTTGTTTAACCGAATTTTTTATCTCATCCGCCATATTCTCCGGACTTAGCCCCTAGTGACAGCTTCCTATTTCCAAACCTAAAGAACTGGCTCGGTGGAAAGAGATTAAGCTCTAACGATGAAATTATTGACCAAACAAATGCCTATTTTAAGTACCTCGAAAAATCCTATTTTTTGGAAGGGATGCAAAAACTGGAGAAACGTTGGACTAAGTGTATTGAGTTAAAAGGCGATTATGTTGAAAAATAAATTTTTGTTTTGCAAAAAACACTGTGTTTAACACAGTTTCACACGGACTTATTGATCCGCCCTCGTATATGGTACATGCATAACTTTCAACTGGGAGTTTTTAATTTTTGTCTCTTCCAATTAGAGGTTTCATTTTGATATATTCATCGAATATTTATCTAATTTTAAAGGGAATGGTATGTTATTAATAATGGCACACAATATCAGCCAAATGGCCACCATGGCTACGCTTGCAGGCCCCTATTGATTTCATGAAAGTTTTCACCACCATTTCGTACATTTGCAGCTGTATGTATTCGATAGCTTCAAGAATTCGATCTGTGAGGTCTTGATTCGATCGTGAGCCGTTGGCAAAGACTTCATCTTTCATGCAGCCTCTAAGAAAAAGTCTAAAGGTGTTAAATCGCAAGATCGCGATAGCCAATTCTGATCGCGTTTTCGAGAAATGACATGGTCAAGGGGCTCCCACGCCAAAAACCTTTCCAAAAAAAGTAAGGTCCGATGACTCTGCCAAACCAAAAATCAAACGACGTGTACAAGTCCTATTCTGGACTTTACTAACTTGTCTTAACAGCTAAAATTTTCGCTGCCGTTTCGCACTGCTAGCCTAGAGCTTCACGACGACCCAAAAATGCTTTAGTTTTGTAAACTAACACCACGGAATTTTATAATTTTTAAATTGTTATAGTTTTAAAGAGTTGTTGAGGCGTGTATCATTCCATTCTAATTATTGTCATAGTTTTTACGTCTTTTATTGTCAATTAGTTACACTTATTAAAATTCGGGCTATTAAAAATAAAAAGATTTATTAGAAAACCCTCTAATTTTTTGTAATTTATTGTATCAGGCTTGAGCTTGTTAATTCAAATCAATTATTGAAGTAGCTAAGGAGTATATGTAGTGGTACCCAGTTTTGGTAAATTTAAAATTTTTTAGTGTCTTTTAGTTGGTCTTGTCGTTCTGTTCTTATTGCTCATTTGTACTAAAGCTCAGGTAAATTCTTCAACGTGCTAACATACAAGGACATACATACATACATATAATATGAAGATGCTGATAATGACGAAACTGTTGATATGAAATGATGTCAATTTTCAATAAATTTACACAAACTGATATCTGTAATTACAAAGCTATGTGAGTGCATGTTCTGCATGAATCTCTGCTTAACATAAAAAAATATATATAATGCCAGTATGCATTAGCATGTGTCTGCAATTCAAAAGTATTACAATTCATAAATTGCAAGAGTCAAAATAACGATTGAATCATATGATGTGCCAGCCAGTCAAGCATTGCGCCAGTCAGAGAGTTGAATGCCAACCTGCAGTTGAATACAAGTAATCTGGCATTGAACGTAAAATATGAATAGATGAGAATTGAAGGCATTAGTAGATAAAAAAGCATTAAGTGATGTATTAAACAACAAAAATTATTGCTATTACGTAGAAAATTATTATGAATATACACACATATATATACATGCATGAGTGGTTTATTTCTTAACGAAAACTATGAAGGGGAAGAAAAATATCATTACCGATGAAAGATTAACCTATAAATATGTACACGTAAGAATACTGAAATCCTATTACGAACGATGATACTTTTTGAGCAACAGATAACTGAAGAATTCATTACATGAATTTGCCAAGTAATATCTGTGGCAATTTTTTTAAGTTAATTTTAGTTTTATCAGAACTTACACTTGTATTGAATTTGTTGTTATATTATATAATTTCTTGAATTGATCCGCAAATGTATGCTTTATTTTTTAGATAAACTTTATCTTACCTTTTTGTATGCTTTAAATTATCTCTACTAATATTGTTGTTATCACCATCATTATTATCCACACACTAGTCCATCGTGTTTATCACATTATTTATTTCGTTTCTTTCGCTACGTTTTTTTTTTATTTGTTTGTCTTCTTTTTAATTTTTTTGTTTGCGACTTAATTGTTTCTTACTATTTGATGTTACTGGTGTTGCTGCTGTCGTTGTTGTAACATTTAAACAAACACAAAATAAATTACACATGCAATTTATAACTTGAACTTTTTTTCTAAGGGCACGTCCGTTTTGTACGATTTAATTACGGAAACTGTTCTACTCCGAAAAATGCCGGCAATAAATGCAAAAACAAAAGCAATATAAAAAATATATAAAACAGTCATACATAAAGTTACTTGCACACTTTTACAGTTTATTGTAACAAAATACAGGCAGCAGCAAACAACAATAACAAGAAAAACAAATATTAATAAATTTTATTTTAAGCAAAATCCCTCTCTCTCTCTCTCTTTCTCTTCTATATACTAAACATAACTGTTTTATATAAAAATCGAAGTTAAAATATGTTCTTTATAGAAAATGAGTGTGTATAGGAAGAGAATTTTTTATAGATGTAAACAAATGTGGAGAATTCTGTTGAAAAGTAACGAATAGCTATACTAGAGAGCTAAATTGTGAAGAAAATTATGAGATTAACTGTTATATTTCAGAGAAAAATGGAAAGTGAGAGAATTATTAAAAACAATAGAATAAGTTGAAGAAGTTTGAACAAAACGAAACAATATATCCAGCGAAATGAAACATTAACACAGATGAGTATTCGAATACTCGCAAAAATGTTTTTTTTAATAAATTGCTAATTGTAGTTATTCGGCAAAATAGAAAACTATAAAATTTGTTGCCCTTTTTATTGAAAATTTACAATATACTCATTTTTTCAAAAAGTGAGTTCATTAGAAATTATTGTAACATCACTTTTGAGGCAAAATTTTTGTCTTAAGAAAACTTTGAATATCAATGTTTTGATAAAAAGTATAAGATATATAACATCTTTTGTAGAAAAGAAACCGGCATAAGACTTTAATATATACTAGTATATCCAGTGGTCGTCGCAATCGACCGCATTCCAGAAATTAATATTAAACATTTATAAAAATACATCCATACTCTGTATCATTTTTATGCAATAGCAAATTGGACAAACACACATACACACGTTGTTTATCGTAATTTTTTTCTAGTTCATTTAATAATTCTGATCTATAAAATGATTGGTTTGAATTTGTAAATTTATCGATAAATTCGATTATGGATCAATTATTAAATCAAATATACAACAATTAACCAAAAAGTAAATAAATTAAAATCGCTAATATTTGTTTTGTTTTAGAAAGTTGACTACAAAGACATTTTAAAAACAAATACTTCAATAACAAACCATAGAAATAGTATGAAACTATTGAGGGTTTCAAGAAAAATATTTTAGATTCAGGTTGGAAATCAGATTTCAATAAAATATAAAATAGCATCCTCGAGTTTTTTCCTTAATTAACATGATCTATAGAACTTTCTATATATAATATAAAAAGTTACTTGCGTGACATTTAATTAGGCTGGGGTTCAATAATTCAAATTTCAATTATTTTTAATTAAGAAAGCATTACTGGTAAATATATTGGATTCTAGCCAAAAATACAGAAGAGAGAAACAGCATAAGGTTTTCGGAGGCCACTGCAACCTCTAATCATCATTCATATGTGTATTTATTGTTTTTTATTCCACTATTAATTATTGTTATTGTCTTATCGTTTGCAACTAAATCTTTCAGCTTTTGTTTTAAAATTTATTAGCACTTTTGCTGTTTTTCTAGTCCGAAGTTATCGCCAGTTTTATAATTTTTAAATATCAATAATAAAACAAGTTTTGAAAAAAGTCTAGCTTACGATATTGTGGCTTGAATAAAAAAACTTAACGTCTTATTTGGTACAACAGAGTATTTCAATTAATTCACTTAATAAAATTTTTTCGTTATTGTGAATTTATGGTATGAAGCAAAGCTTAGAGCTTACAAATCTTTGGTATTTAGTTCATTTTATCACATTCAGACGCCATTAATGTGGCACAATTAATACTCATTCGTTGTCAGCAAAAATCCAACATTAATTTTTAATCCTGTTTCGCTACCATGTTTTTTATTTTTAAATGAAAATGAGCTTCAATTATTCCACATTAACTTAAAATTCAGATTTCAAAAACATTTGGGAGCAATATTTTTTAATAAGTTCACTATTTTTCCAAATGTCCTCAAAAATTTGCTTACTAAAAATGAGTTTGATTTGAAATTGTTCTAAAAAGAAGATTAAACATATGTGTTGACTCTGCACACGCATCAAATGATAACGCTTGAGACAAAAACTATGTTAAATGACAATAAAATAAATTAAGAACCTTTAAGTGACCCAACTATATACGAGTATTATTTGAATCGGTTTAGTATTAAAGAAATAAAAGGCTCATAAAGTTGACACCACTACATGTGCTAAGAATACACACGTACACGCATTCACTTATGTAAGTATTGGTTGAAATTAAAAAATGAGCAATCAATGAGAGTGTTTAAGAGTTCCGACATTCAAATGTATATGAGTAATAAGATTTTTTATAAATGTGCGTGTTTGTATGCAATTTTATTTCGTTTATTGTTTTTCCCATGGGGAATGGAATAAGTAATTAGGTAATTTTTTCTCTTTATTTGAATGCAACTAAAATAGGCATACGTTTAAACTGGCGGACGAATTTCGACCCCTAGGCTCTAGTATGATTAAATATCCGTATATTTACTTTTTTGTTTATTTATTAAATGTTAAAAGAAAGGTTTTAATTGTTTTATATTATCTTCTATCTTCTTCTTTTTCTATATATACAAAAGAGAGTGACGTAGTTAATACGCTTACAACTCAAGAACGCATGAAACGATTTCCATGATTCGCACCAAATTGTACTGGCCTTCGGCCAAACAAGAATAATACCCAAGAAAATTCCTGAAATATCCCCGACAATTGTTTTTTTTTTTGTCACACATTAAAAACGAACATGATTTCAAATGCTGGTTCCAGTATTGCCGGTAGAAGGCGTTGTGTGCATAAACTTTTGACAGCTGATCTGCCGAATTGTTCTCGAAAAAACTGCTTACTGTAATGATGGTATTTTTGTCGACGGATCGAATAGATTGATTTCGTTCCCGCCGAATTTTCGCAATTTCGTCTCAACGAAAAAGGAGCTCACCAACAAAGCGTTTCCGAACATCATTGCTAACAACAAAAACTACGATTGGTTGAGTAAAAGACCAATTCTAGCGACAAAGAACAAGAATGTGGATCAATTAAACTGCACAATTCATAATCAAATCGTTAGTTCACTGCATTCGTTTAAATCTATCGACTGTGTAACAAACGAAAATGAAGCAACCAACTATCCAACTGATTTTTTTTTAATTCATAGGATGTGAATGGCTTGCCATCGCACACTTTGCAATTAAAGGTTAGTTCAGTTCTCAACATGATTCGCAATCCCAATCAACCAAAACTATGCACAAAACTCATGAGGAATGTGATTCACGCAAGAATACTAAAAATAAAGTTCAAAAGCGAGATAGTTTCCATTCCGAGAATTCCAATTATCCCAATCAATACACCATTCGATTTTAATCGAATCCAATTTCCAATTCGTCTCGCATTCGCCATGACAATCAGTAAATCACAAGGCCAATCGTTGACCGTTTGTGGCCTGAATCTGGAAAATTAATGTTTTTCAAATGTTCAACTGTATGTCGCATTTTCCCGTGTCGGAAAATCATCCCTTTTGATCGCTTTCGCACCTGATAACAAACGAACAATATTGTTTATCAGAGAGTGGTTCAATGACGGAAAATACAATTCAAAATCGACCCGACCGCACCCCATGCAGCAAATATATCAAAACAAAGAATCAATTGCAATGGACAATTGACCACAGATTTGCTGCAATTTGAAAATACGCCTGCGAGACGAAGTTCGTGGCATCTTCTGAAAGCAACGTTGTTCTATGGTGCCTGTATAGTTAGGAATTGATTGACGTTAGTGATTCCTTTGCTGCTTTACAATATTGTCTCATGCTAACGTTACAACACTAGCGCTACGAACTTTAACCTAATATTAATTTCTTTTGATTAAAAAACTGTAGAAAATGCTTTTTTTGTTTGTTTGTTAAAAAAATTATGTACAAAAAAACTGTACAGCTCTAGCTGGATTCTAAGTACTAATCATAGATGTAACATAAAAAATTTTTGCTATTTTATTTTATATTCAAAATATAAGAAATTCTATGAATAAACTCTTTATAGTCGTCTTTTTTGTCTCTTTTAATTTAGTTTTAACAGCACTATAATCTTCGTTTAGGGATATTTTTATGTGCTCTCTCAAGGGCGTAGAAAGTTAGCTAGAAAACTCAGAGAAATTCAAGGCCACTAAGAGATAATAAACTTTAAAGAAAAATTCAAATAAAACATTTTTTATTATTTACATTAAATGCATAACACTAGATAAGCGTTTAGACATTTTCTCTAAAAAATAAATAACATAAGATGTTTTCCCTAGAACACTTTTAAGCACATTTAAGAGAAATTGTAAACCCAAAATCTCTCTTTTTAACAGCTTCTAACCAACTTCCAGTTTAGTGTTAAGTTTGCACATTCATGTTAATTTTATTACATTCAAATCAAGCCAAGTACTGTTATTAACTATGACTGTTAAATTTCAAAATTATAACCGTTATATATTCGCCATCAGCTTTTTTTCTGCAAATGATTTTACTTAAATTCTTTAGCAGTTACACACTTATCTTTATTGTCATGTCTTAGTTTCGTTGTTACCCTCTCTATTTCTCTCTTTTTCTAAAGGAAACGTGTTTCAAAAACAACAACTTCGAGATGCAAAAATGCTATGCAGTTTGCTAGTGTTGTTGGTTGTGTGTGTTTTGTATGCTAATCCTAATAGAAAAATAACATTTTGAAAATGTTGTCGTCTCATTGCCGGTTTTTTGTAAATTCGCGCTGATTCATTTTTTACTGCTGCTGATATTGTTGTAGATTTTCTTAAAGTTCTTGGTTGTATTTGTTGTTTCAGTGTGTTGTTATTTTTTTTATTTTTTGTTTTTTTTGTAGTTTGGCTTTGGTGTTGGCTTAAACATGCATTAGCTTAAATGCCACTTTGCGGATGAAATGCAATGCGATGCCATGCATACGATGACAAGACACAAACACACACCATCATTTACATATAAATATGTATGAATATATGTTTGTGCATATGTATGTATATATACACACGCTTAGTTAGCTGCCATAAACATTTTTCCTATTCCCGATAATGCAGCTGCGAATATTAACTACATTTGTTAGTTTAGCTGTTCTTGTATCTAGTATATCTTCTATCTTTTATATGTATGTAGGAACTCAGTTGTATAAAAACTCGTGAATTTTTTTAAGAAAATTATAAAAAAATATAATTTACAGCGAAGGTGTGGAGTGGCATGCAAAATACGAATATTCCAGACAAATAGTTTAAAAGCATAAAAAGGAATTTAACATTGAAAATACTGCAACAAGAATGCAATCGTGAACGTACAAGCAATTTGAGTTGGGCGTGTTGAATAAATTTTTTTTAATCATACGCCACGCTGCACAGTGGCCAATTTGGCTTCGCTAGCGGCATTTAATTCAAATTTTAAAATTTGAAAAACCGTTAATTTTTTGTTAACACCATAAAAAATACATTCACTAGATTTGTATCGATTTTTAAAAGCTCAGCTTACAGCTGATGAACAGCTGTGAGCTGTCAAAGTCAGCATATGTTTCTGCAAGTGTTGTGCAAAATATTTCCGCCTTTTTGATCATCGTTTTGCTATTCGTGTTAAACTTGCAAATTTTATTATTTTCATTAAAAGTTTTATTATATACTAACGCCAAGGTATGTATTATATAAAAAAACTGTAGTTGTGATCTGTGTATACTTATGTTATTTATAAAACGTAATCGTGCTTAAGTGTATTAGCAACTCGCCCATTGTAACGTACACCTGTCTTTCGTGGAGTAGAACTTACAAAATTCACCTGCATTCAGTGTAATTGTAAATTTTCCTATATGTGTAAACCATTGTGTATCCAAAATGTCCAAAATTTACTGCGAGTACCTGCGAGCCTTCAATTTATTGTACTTTTTAGGCAAAATGTCAGTGACAAAACGATACTGAAGAATCTGATTAATATTTCTTTTATAATAAGGTTTCTCTTTGAGTTGACAATTTTTTTTTATTTTATATATGAATATATGGTGGAAAATGTTTATTGAATTAAAAAAAAAAAAATTAAAAAAAATTAAAAATAAAAAATTTAAAATTTAAAAAAAAATTAAAAATAAAAAAAATAAAAAAATATATTTTTTTTCCAAAAATTGTTTCATATTTTTCTGAATTGAGAAAAAAATTTTTGAAGATATCTTCTTTACTTTGGAAGTTATGAATAAAATGCCGCTAGCGAAGCCAAATTGGCCACTGTGCGCTGTATTAAAACTATAACTAAAACGTGTTTTTTATGTCCGATAGAACTTTAAATTTTAAACAATAACACAACAAGTTTAATTAATAAAAAAAAATTATTTGAATCATCAATACATGGATGGCATTAACATTTGAAAATGATTTCGAACATATGGCACGAATGTTACGAACATGACGAGCACTGTTGGGGTCTCCAAGGTATCAATTGGTGCGGATTTTTCATAGTAAACCTTTCACCCTACAAGACCAATGACGGTCATTTGATGCATCATCTGATGGTCATTTCTGAAGTTTCTATCATTTTATTAAGGGCAATATAAAAAAACTGATGTAAGCGTTCGTGTACATGTTATTTTGTTTCTCTCTCATACTTGCGAACTTCATAAACTAGTAAAACATATATCTGAACTGTTCACTCCTCAGTATTTTACTAATCAGTAATGATGTAAACATCGTCATAACAGACTAATCAGTACTGATGTATAAACAAGTCATAGCTGACTGGTACATCATTTATAAAAAATATATTCTTGTTTTTAATTTTTTATGTAAACATTTTAAAAATTTAATTAATAAATAATATTAATATTAAAAAATTATTAAATTGTTTTTGCCTGTAGTGCCTTTTGTTCACTGCCCTCTTTAAACCCCTCCTCTTGTTCGTCGTATTGCAGACTGGTTGGCTAAAGTAGGAATAATGGGTATAGGTTTACATCAACAACAAATATACATTTCAAAACAAGTTTCAAAAATGTCATCTGTTTTTTTTAATTTGTTGCTTTTTAAAATTTATTTCTAAGTTTTTCTTGGGTTTTCACGAATATTAAATTTTTAATTTGTCAATTTTATTTCAGTACGATTTATAAAAATGAATATGACATTTTGCACGTCGAAGATGTAGTTGTCTTTCTCACACTTATTAAATTTTCGCCTGTATAAACAAGCGTTGTCACTGCCACGTAATTTCAAAATATACAAAATCAAAATATTTGCATGAATTTTATTAAAAAAAAAACACAAAAAAACTAAAACTTTTCAAAACCATACTCTAATGATATATAAAAGTGATGCCAAAATAATATTAAGTAAAAGAGAAAATTTAAAAATATGTTTATCGAAATTCGGTACGAAAAACCCCCTATGGCAACGCCGATAGCAACAATGAAATACAAAATTTATGTAAGTGTGTTAGAAAATAAGTTTTGTATGTGTTAGTTTATATCAGCAATTCAGGGAAGTGGCCTCACAGGAAGAGAGCTGTCAAAAACCAATACCTTTGAACCCAGTTGACAGGCCACTTTCTCGAAATCAACTTATCGTCATATTTTGACTTATTTTGAGTTAGTCAATGGTCGCAGCAGGCCATCCTCAGCATTAAAACCAGATCTCGGGCCGGGCAATGTCATCTATATTTTCAAACAAAAAATCATTGATCATGGACGGTAATAATATAATCTCTATTGACCATAGCGCGAGTTCTGTCTTAATATTTGAAGGAACAATTTTCAATGACTCCACCAGTGGCTATAACTCACCAAACAATGCATTTTTCAGGATATAATGGAACCGTTAGGCTCTCTTGTTTCACTCCATATGCGGCGATTTTCTTTATCAACAGACCCGTTAAGACGAAAATTGGACCCATCGTTGAACACAATATTACAATTAAACATCGGATCAGTTAACAACTGATCAATTTGCAAAAGAACGATACATATGATGTTCGCAAGGCGTTAATTTCTGCACAAGTTGGATATTAAAGGGGTGTAGGTCAAGATCTATGCGAAGAATTTTCCACGTAATGGACGGACCTTAATGCTGTGACCGACGAATAATCGATAAATTTAGATCTTCTTCCACACTTTCATTTACAGTGGCGATATTCTCTTTAGTACGCACATTCCTTCGACGTATTGGTCTTATTGCATCACTAAAACATTATGTGGAATGAAATCTATCCAAAGTTCCACGGAAGGATTACTCAGAGTGACGGTTATATGCGGCATACAAACCGCGAATAATCACCGATTTTCGAAGAAAATCTGAATAATATGATAGCGCTGATCAAGCCTAATTCTATTCTCGATGATTTATCAGAGTCTAATAATCACAAGTGTCAAAAAAGTGAGCGCAGTATGACAGTTAACCTTGTTATAAGCTTTATCGGGATTTAAAACGCACCCGTTATGAAATTGAAAATTCAAAAAATTTTGAAAATTCTTTGTTAAAAATTCTTTAACCCTTCAAGGCTCATACTTTTTTTCATTATTAGTAAAAATGTAGAGAAAATGGTCCATACAGCCTGGGAAACATATTTTGTTGAGCAGATTTGCAAAGAAAACCCGAAAGAAATGATGCCACGTCTAAAAATGTAGTATTGCATCAACGCAAATTTCAGTTTTAATCGCTTAATCGTTCAATTAATTAATTAATTTGGTTTAATCGACTAATTAATTTCAGTGAATAAAAATACATAAACCATTTTTAAATTTTCAAATTTTATAAGTAAAAAAACAATTAAATAACAAACAAAACAGTTCTTGAAAAAAATAGAATATGTATTAAAAACATACGAGTATAAGAGAGATCCTTTGATAAGGAGATCTTCTAAAATAATGGCTTAGAATCCTTTTTTTCTATAGTTTTGATGAAAGTTGACTTGGAAAAAATCCTTTAAAGATGTTGTAAAAAAACAATTCATAATTAAGAATATTCAATTCTTCAGCTTCTTTCCTGGTTTTTTCTAAACATATAAAATCGTTCTTTGTGAAAGAAAAAATGAAGGCCTTCTCGCAAAATTTTGTTAAGAGTTTGACTTCAGCTTCAATATTTTCTTTGGAGGTTATGTTTCTTACCAGCCGAGTCTGTTTTTAAGTTTTTATTGCATCGATTCCGAAATATTAGGCCAATACGATCAAAACAGGAATTTTTTAAAAAAAGGCTAGTGACTTTTTGGTAATTTAGCGCCATTAATTTAGCCAAAAACTGTTAACGAAAGTGTGGAAAATTTTCCGACTAAATTATTGCTTGGAATCCGAATTTTGGATGCTGTAATTGTCGTGATATATTTGAAGTAAGCCGACATATTTTTTAAGTCCTTCCTTTCGTCGTGTTACTAAGATTTGTTTTCGCCACAAAATGTTAAAAAGATTAGAAGTACCACCACATGTAAAAGAATCAATTATAAATTTCTTGTCTCAAGCAATATCCCCTAAATGACGCTATACAAAAAAAACCTCATATGTATTTTACTAAATTCACTCTACTCGATTTCATTTACATAAAATACTGCTTGAGGCTTGAATAAATTTTTATTTTGAAAATATCTACAAAATATGTTTTCAAAACTTTTTTTATTTTTTATGTATTTTTTTTCTATAAGCGTGCTTATAAATGTGTTTATATAATATAAAAACAAAAATTTGGCAAATGTTAACACATCCTGTTTTTATTAAGCAACTTTATAACAGTAAGGATATCAGCAGTGACAATAACAACAAATGTTTCATGCACAGACAACGCATTTCCTATTTTAAGCCTTTTTAAGACACTTGCTTAACATCAGGCTTTACTCAGCTTCCTGTTTTTTTTCTCGACAGCTCATTTAAATACACACGCACACAAACATGTGTAAATGCCAACCAAATATGTCTGAGTATGTTTTTGTAAAAATTTCATTTTTTCCCTTTTTTCTTTTGTATTCTTTTTTTTTTTGCAACGTCAGTGAAGTGCTTGTTGTATTTAAAATATGTGTATTTTTTAATAACTTTTATTTCACTTTCTTGCTAAGAAAAAAATTAAAAACATGGCAGACCTTCATCTTTTGTTGTGCTTAAATTTGTTTAAATTTTTTAATCTACCTCCCCCCTTCTCCAACAAAAAAAGAAAATGTTTTTTATTGTTATTGTGGCGTTATTATCAGCAACAATTATAATTTGATTTACTTGATTTTGTTGTTGTGATAATTGTATTGTTACGCAACTCGCTACACTGCTGCGTTCATTGTTACACTCTTTCAATATTTATATTAATATTTTTGGAAAATTTTCCTTTTGTAACCACATTTAAAGCTCTTTTGTTTTACATTTCGTACAATGTTTGTGCTTTTAATGGTCATCTTTTATGGCCAAAAGATAACAAAAATATTATTTATTATTTTACAAAATAAATCCAATAATATTGGTGATAATAATCCTTGTTAGTGGTGCGGAAATTTTTTTCAAAAAAAATTATTGAGCAGGAGACTTAACTTTATGACAATTTTTGGTTTAACAAAAGTTTTTCCATAATTGCTTTAATATTTATTAAAAAAGAAAGATATTTAAAGAGTATATTTTGCAGAAGAGGACTATTGTAGGCTGTTTGTTTGATCAAGATCAAGTAAAGAAATATTTGACCCAGATTTCTCGTTTAAAAATCTCGTATCTAAATATGGTATAAGAAAAGTTCTGGAGGTCTTAGCCATTTACATGTTCGTGACCATTTTAAACCGAAGTGGCGAAAGGAATTGAGAGGCTTATTTCATAGACCAATACTATAGACATTTTTGTACATGTTCTGGCCGCTGTTGGGGCTCTAAATTGAATGATGGTAAACTTAAACTGCCTGCAGGGACGCATTCAATCTCTAATTCTGCTTAATGGCATGCGGTCCAGGACATCAAGGAATCCAGGAAAACAAAATGGCCGATGAATGTGCAAGAAAAGACACAACTAAAGACATAGCAGACACACAAGGGGATATTTATTATCACTCAGTTGGGCTGTCAGCTGAAATTAAGGAGTTGGCGCTTAAGAAGTTCGCATTCAGGGGATCTGCAATTATCACTTTTATACTATCAAAGACTGTTTTGACTTCACTAAACAGAGATAGAACTAAGCAACTCCTAATCTTTGGAAGAAATCCGCTTGCCCTTTCATGTCGGTTCACTGTATGATCGAGCATTGGTCAGAATGTCTAAGTATTGCCTTTGACAAAGAATTAAAATCAGCTTAGAATCTACGCTGGCACTGCTTTGTTCTGCAGGAACTCAAGCTAAGACATTTACACCTCAATTGTCTCGGGGATGTGGAGGACTTATATAATTCTTTCAGCATCACAACGGAGCGTAATTGACCTCCGTGCGTACTCACCAGAGTACGGTCGAGTGCGGGCTGCCCACTTAATCTAATTTATCAAAAAATATTAATAAAATAAAAATTTATTTTTAAATTTAAGTATTGAGCTCGATGATAAACTTCAACTTACTTTTAGAAATTAAAGTTTTCTGTGACTTTTTTGTTTTTGCATTTCAATAGATATACATATTTTATTACTGCAAATACATTTCTTTTTTATTTTTGTCGTTATTATTATTAGATTTTTAGGAACTTTTAAAATTTTTTCGTATATCTTATTTTTTTATTTTTGGTAAATGCATATTGCTTGTTTACTAAAAGATTGTCGTAACTCAAAGAAGTCATTCTTCATGAAATGAATTTAAGGTTTATCAATGAGAAAATAAAATAATATTCCTCTCTCAAAAGATTAAAAAGGAAGAACTCATCGAACTCTTTCAAGTAATATCCCTACAAGAAATGGATGACCGAAACTAAACGTGCACAATTCTCAACTAACACATTTATAGAAATTTAACATTTGAGCAAACACTTGAATGTCATTTGTGATTGAAAAGTCCGCCAACGTTGACAAAATATATTGTAAAAGTTTAAAATACTCAAAATTTTTTATAAAAAATGTGTCGAAGCTACAATTTTGTGACATATTTATTTCCAGCAAAACGATAAGTACATCTTTAATTAAATAGTGTTTTTTTTCACACCGCAGCTTTCTAAGTACCAGTTACTATTAATTTTCCAGTTGAAGACAGCGACATGCTGGAGGATAATATAAGTAATGATCAGCCGGACGAAAGTGAAGATAGCTCTGATCGCAAGAATATCAATGATGTTTCAGATGACATTATAGTAAGAAAATTAGAGTGCATTTTCAATATGTGCTGTCACTACTTACTGCAACTATTACTTCAACAAAATTAACGTTATCCTCAATTTAATACACTTTCAGTCCCTTCCCTTCAGTTGGTGACTAAAGTGGAATGCATATTATTTAATTTCACATTTAAATTTGAATTTTTAAAAACACGCTATTATACATATTATTTACACTATTTTACATATTATTTACACTATTGTACATAATAATTTCTTATATATAAATATAATTATTAATAAAATAAACAACTGAATTGAAAAAAATCGCGTTTTATTTCAACTGAAATGTCCATCAAGAGTGACGCATGAATTCATCTAGTTTGACAAGTCAGCTCTGACCAATATATCCGTCAAGTTTGACAAGTAAGCGGTGACCGATATGTTCATCAAGGTTGATTAGTCAAATGTGACTAATATTTGTATCAACGTTGATTAGTAAAAAACATAAGAGTGAGCGGTTCAAACATATGTTCTATATACGATAAAAATTGGTAGTTAGATAGGAATCCATCACTTTTTTCATTTTTTTGCAGAAACTTTGAAACTTTGTTCTACATGATGATAGATGTTTCCAGTCATATTACCAGTAAAATTACCATCACTGTTCTTGTAGGGAAACCTAGATGGAAGAGAATCGGTCACAAAATAAGACATATGAGGGGTTCCCAAGTGTTGGCGAGCGGTACTAATTCAAGAATTTTACATGGAAGGATCCTGTCACTTTTATATGGTGTATTACCATGAATCAAAAAAACAAAATTGCGCATTGCGCAGGCCCGTTGTTTTTTCGTGTTGTGTTGTGTTGTGTTGTATTGTGGTGTGTTGTATTGTGTTGTGTTGTGTTGTATTGTGTTGTATTGTATTGTGTTGTGATGTATTTTGTTGTGTTGTGTGGTGACCTAGACAAACCCAAACTCAAAAGTTTTACTCGACTGCATCTCTTTTCTGTTCACTTAAAATTTTTTTCAAATCGATGCACCCGAAGTTATGTAGTTATTTCCAGTTTTGCGCAAAAAATCTCTTACATTCTTACAACAAACACTCACTTGTATTCTATGATGACGTAGATGCGCAGTAGAAATTTCTTTTGTACGACTGAGTGCGCAATTTTGTGTTTTTGATTCATGGCGTATTACTATTCGCTGTCTTTCCGAATACATGAAGAAAAATATTTAACTGTTTCGATCTTTTTGAAAAAGAAGGTTTGTCAAGGGGAAGGAAAATGGCCAAGGCGAATTCATAACAGGTAATTGCAAGAGCACATGTGATTCTGCTTTTCGCCTTGGTTTTTCCATTCCATTCTGTTAAAATTTCTTTACATTTTGAAATAAACAAATATTTTAATAAAGACAGTTATCAAGTGTGTTTGAAAAAATTAAAGTTAAAGTGAAATTAAAATAAAATGAGTACGTATACCTGTGCTGTGTGCAAAAAAAAATAGAAACGTGGAAGTGGTATATTGTTCCATACGCTGAATGAAATAGGAAGAAGGATTAAGTGGAGTGAGATTTGTGGATATAATTTAAGAGCAAGTGCACTTATATGTTCCGATCACATCCAGCAAACCAATATAGCAACTTGCGGAAGCCAAAGTGTGCTTGTACCGTTTGCTGAGCCTTTGGTTGTGAAGTCGCAATATGTGAGTGAAATTTCAAAAACTGCGTAAGTAGATTTCTTGGAAATAAGCATAGGAGCATTAAAAATAAACTTATAAATTCGTTTCAATTAAATTTATAGGATGGATTTGTTAGACAAAAACAAGAACGATTCATCTAATGTAACTGAGTTTTGGCTTTTGACGCAGCCTGTCTACAATGGTCCTGCATCTTGATTTGTTTGGGGAAGAATTGACCAGTAACGCAGAGCCAATGATTCAAGGAACTCACAAGGAGCAAGATACTCAAACTGAGTAAGTTTATATGTATATAGTCTTTGTAATGTGTTCTATACTAACTTCCTATAACCTTGATTTTAAGCAGAATCCAAGCTCTTACAAGGTCCCAGCGTGAAAAAAACGTGTATGCGATAAGTCTAATGCTAGTGCCTTATTAGTTTAAAGTTTATACAGATTGTCTTTATTAAAACAAAAAATTTATTTAAAAACATACAGATTGAAATATAATACAATACAAAAAACAAATTTATTTTCTTTAATTTATGCCAGCTGTTTTGACAATACCGGCATATATTTTACACAAACAAAATGCTTGTGATTATATTTGTTCCCATGATGCAATTACCTGTTACGAAATCGCCTTGGAAAATGTTTTTTTTTTGATTTTGTGCTAACTATGAAAACAAAATGTACTTTTTAGACCATGCCTGTACTAGTTTTTTAATATGTATTAAAAATAAATATTATTTATGAATAAATATTTTTAGATAATAAATTTTCTGTTATTTTAAAATGGAAACAACACGAATGTGTTGACTCCAATAAATCCTTTCTTTTTATCTCAAATTTCAAATACTAGAAACGTGAAGTCTCTTTCTTTCCTTTGTTTTGATTAGATTTGTTTTTGTTAAGAAAACACATGATCGACGCACAGTGGGGCCTTTTGAGTTTTTTCGTTGGAAAAATCATAAGTTTTAAAGTAATAAAGATATTTAAAAATTAATGTTTGTAAGTTATTTAAAATTTTTGAAAAGCATTTGAAAGAAGACTCATCAGGCTTCAATAAACATGATTTAGGTTAGACGCGGCACTATGCACAGTGTCGGCTTTTGACTATTTTCATTACAAACATCATAACTTTTAAAGTAATAAAGATATTTTAAAAATGTATAAAGCATTTAAAAGATAACCCCTTTCGCTTAAAAATAAGTAACCTGCATGATCATAAGCCCACAGAAGCACTATGCACAGTGGTTTTTTCGTTGCAAAAATCATAATTTTTTAAGTTTCCAAGATATTTCGCGACGTTGGCCGAGGAATGTGGAATACAGAGAATTCCTCTAATAATTCTTGATTAATCTGGGATCATGAAATCATTTAATTCAATTTTCATCTATGATAATTTAGAGCAAAAAGAGGACATTTTCAAATCTTTGTGTGATCTAAGATCAACCACATCGGCCGGTGCTCTGTACCTATTATTTATTGCATCAAAGATAACTTGAGATTGTTTTTCATATAATTTACGTGATTTATCGTGATCAATGAAATCTTTTACTAAATCCTACTAATAATGATATTCAACTCCTTTTTAAAATATCGATGTCTACTTTGAGCATTGAACACGCGCATTTGAGGTTTTTGACATGTTTAAGAAATGATCTAAAAACTTGTTTCCAAGAACACATGCTTCGGCTGGCCTTGAACCGCTCATCTATTTATTTTTTTATCTATTCTGGTGAATTTTTAATGTTCTAGTGAAATTCAATTAGATCGCGGGCAAACAGAATGCGAGCACTTGCACGAAAGAGAAATGGATACGGCAATAATAGTATTGTGTTTCAAAAGAATATATGGGAGTGGCAAAGCTTCATTTAAAATTTTAAAAGAAATTGTTGCCATCACCAACTTTTTTTTTTTGCTTTAAAACAAATTTAATCAGTATGAAAAACAGAACTAAAAAAATATTTTAAACTTTCCCAAAACTATTTACCTTTGATGGGAATATAATACAGCGACTTAGCATGAAAAGTACTTAAAAACCAAACGCATTCATTTGAAATATTTCTCAACTCAAAATTACCAGGATAACTAACAATTAAACTTTTGCTACTATAATCCCCATCATTTTTGTAAAACAAAAAACAGAAAGTAATCAGACACATACACTCATTAACAAACATACAAAAAGGACTAAAGGAAAAATCATAGTTAGGAAAAAATCCTTATAAAACGTATGTAAATAATTGCAATGTCCTTTTAGTTTTTACTTTTTACATTTTCAACTCCTTTTAAGTTCTGATGGAGGAGTTGGTAACTGGAGTTAAGGGGGTTTATGAAAACAGTTAATGTGTCTTTTTTTAGTTTTGTAGTTGGTAAATATTTTTTTGTTTAATGCTGCAAAAAAAAGCCATAAGGCATTTATTCATTTACTAAAAGACTGACAAACAGAGACAAAAAAAACATATACACAAACAGATATTAGAAAGGCACAGAAAGACATGAAAATAATGGAAGGATGCGGTCTTTTAAAAGTCAAATTGCATAAAACACCCAGAACCGAACAAGCCAAGCATGGGATCTGAGCTGGGCCACAATGAAAAGGCAAGCATGAGAAAACCAAAAAGTCTGCTCTGCTGGCTGCCTACGTGTAGTTACAATCGAAGAATCGCTACAATCGCACAAAAGCAAAAATATGTACATATTTCGAAGTACATTTGTAAAATGTCGGCTTATTTGCACAAACATCCTGGAAGCATGAGTGTGTGCGTGTTTGTGTGCGTGTTTGTGTGTGTGTCTTTTCAAATCTTCTTTTTGTTTTTAATTTTTTTTTGCTCACAAGCAATTTGAATTGTGTTCCATTCAGTGATTATCTCTCTCATAGACACACCAATTTTTTCTCCTCTTTTTTATTTAATTTTTTATTTTTTCCATTCGTATAATATTTACAATAAAATCAAGCAAAATTTCAAATTTATATTTCTACATTTATATATTTTTTCCCCGTTATCTTTGGTTAGTAAGTGTCCTTTTGCATTGTAATCCTTGTGAAGACAAAGTCAAATTGACTTGTGAGTGTGTGTGGGCATCTTTTTCTCATCACTTTAAATACATTTTTTCGTAGCCCGGTTTCTTCTGTTTGGTATAATTATACCGGAACAAGGATAATTAAAAAAGTTATTGTGACCACCATTTATTTTGTTTTTGTTGATGTTGTTGTTATTGTCGCTGTCGTTATTACTATTGTTAATAATGTGGCTGTTGGATTTCTTCTTTTGCAAAATTTTTTTCTTGCCGTCATGCAAGAATGAAAATAATTGAGCATTTTGAATAGAGAGGTATGATGATAATCAGCGACAATGCTAAGTTTGCATTCAAGTGAAAGAATAAAAATGTTAAATTCCTTTCAAGATTAAAAAAAATAAAACTTTTATTTGAGCAAAGAAAGTTTGCAGACATTGGCGGCTAAGATCGTTAAATGATACAAGAAAAAAAGATGTGCACAGCTTTTATTAAAGAGGAGAGGTAAGGCCACGTAAGTGTTTTAAATATAATCTGATGTTGTTAGATTTAAATTCCTAAACCAATTAAATATTAAGTTTTATTTTTAAGCAACAAATATGAGGTTTGAGGTTTTTTAATCTATATAATTTCTATAGTTATTATTTTATGAAATACTTTTAAAATGCAACTCAGGTTAAAATAAAAAATTACTTAATTGAAATTTGTGGTAAATATTTTATTGTTTTTTCTCAATCCCGGTAATTTTTTTGTTTCTAGATCTGCTGGGAAACTAATAATGTGGGATATAAAAACTCCCTTTTTTATCACATAAAGATAGTATATTTCATTTTTAATTATCTGAAATTTGAATAAAACTTTACAGAAAGTAAATAATATATAAAGACCAACAAAACTGACTTTGGCATTACAAAAGTGCATTTGATTGTACCAGAAAAATTTTAAGTATAATTAAGAAAAATTACTCCAAAAATACTTTTCTCAAAAGATACGAGAGTAATATCATAATATATCCGGTTTTTAAAACCGGATTTTTTCAAATGTTGATTTTTCGAATGTCGAATAGTCCGTTTTTAAAAAACCGGCTCAGTCGAATACTTTTCAATTTGTATACTTTTCAAATAAAATTACTTTTTACTATACCAAAACTGAGACGAACGTTTTCTGTCGATTATCCAAGTATTTTTTTTTTTCAATATAAAAATTCTAGGTGTTTTTTGACTTTGGTGAAATAATCTTATGAGGTGGTAGAAGGGGCAAATTAAATTGGCCTTGTTGCATGCAATGGATGTCAAACTGCATATTTGAGAAGCTGTATTTAGTTTTCTTGACATTTTGCTTCATAATTTATATAGAGTTAGACATCCCTTGCAGACCAAAAACGATTAAATGAACGTCGCCTAAAAGGTTTAAATATTTTAATATCATATCTCAGAACTGGAAAATTCACCAGAAGCGAGAATTTTATTAACTACTCTTTCATATATGAAACAAAGGAATTCGCCGAGCAACGACTACACTACACTTTTGTTTAATTTGAAGGAGAAACCTTGCAATTTTTTAATTTTTTTTTTTATAATATAGAGACATATTTACTTTTGAACAAGACAATTCAACACTTTTTTAGAAGAGTGTAAAAACTACATGCACTTGTATTTACTCCCGTTTAAATTTCTCTACCAAAGGATCTGTTTTTGATCGTAGGAGTCTAAAATTTGCCGTGAACATGTAGTTTGACGAACCATAATTAATCAAAAACTCTATGATATGAACGATATGAAGCTACTTTGTATGCTTAACCTTTACTTTTTATATTATTTAAAACTATTTACATGAATTGTTAACTCTTTTCTTAATAAAGCAAGTAAAAATCACAACTTTTCTTAAGAAAAAAAAAACCGGCTGACCGGCTTTTTCGGAATTTTAAAACCCGTATTCGAACTCTTTGAAACCCGGTTTCTAAAAAATGTGGAATAATCGATTACAGTGAAGCACAGAATTGATACAAATTTTGAAACTGAAGTGAACTTTAGCCCGACAGGACACAAATTTCTTAATAGCCGTCGTCCTTTATTATTAAAATTAAAATAAATAACTAAATCAAAAAATATTGGACAAACTTATAAAGCATTGTTAACGATAAGACATGCTTCCCTCAGTGGAAGGTTAAATTAGTTTTTCTATCCCAACAAATATACGAAAAAAGGAGATTTCTTAAATGCATTAACGGTCTTAAAATTAATGTTTAAATATTCTTTAAACGATTTTATACTTTTTATAGCTTAATATTCCTTTTGCTTGCATTCACTTTTTTATTATATTTATTATATACTTTTATTATATTAACTTTTATTTAAAAATAATTTTTATTATTCTAATGATACAATGAATGGTTTGCTGGTAGATAAATTAACTTAATTTACGCAAGTAACATTTCCCAAGATTACCAGGAATGTTGTTTTTTAAATCCAATTTCTTGGGAAGTGAAAAATTTCTGGCAATCCCAAGCTCTGTATACAATAATGTTTTTACTCCCCAGTTGCCATCCGCAATTGTATGTAGCGGTTCAAGGTTTTATTATTGCTTTTTCGCCTTGATTTACTTTTAGTGTAATTGGACTGAGTGTTACCAATAAGGCACCTTGAACAATGTTTTATCTCCAAAAGGAAAAGTACGAACGCAGCAAAAACTTGTAAGAGAGAGTTGTTGCTTGTTGCTGTACCACCTGCTTTGAAATGTGATTCCAGAAGGCATTATTTTTGTTCCCGATAACCCAATAGGTAGCGCTCTTTTTTTGTCATAAAATTGTAGTTCATTCAAAGCCTAAAAAATCCGCTTAAATTATGCATCTTCGTCTTATTGCATCATCGGTAAACTTAAGCTGCCACTAAACTGTTTCATTTTGTCCAAAGAATTGTTTTTCATATGACTTTAATATATTTTCTTTTTTCAATACCAAAAATAGCTTTTAGGAAATCTTTCAGCGAAACAAAATCAATATAATTCCTTTATTAGCCACAACAAAAAAAAACATTTAAAAAGGATTCCAGATTTTAGCAGTGTCTTAGAGCTACAAATCGCAACATAAAGTCTTAAAAATTTACAATATGATGTAAAATTTTCTTGTGTATCGATCTGCGTACTTAGTTTTGCATTACTTTGAATCTCCCTTCTATTCAACAATTGAGAGAATAAACTATTATGTGCTTAAAAATAAATTGAGAGAGATATGCCTTCTTTTTGGGCATCCGCGGAAGCTCTTTAAAACAGAGCATTGTCACATGACCATTTTTTTAATAAAATGATACGAATTTTATCCTCATATAAAGTACTTTTGATTAAAAATATGGATTCAGCATTCAAAACAAAAATTAAAGCAGTTCATTATTTTAAAAGTTTTTAAATATTTTTATTAAAAGTAGTAATAAAACATACGTTTTCGTTTAATCCGTCGTGTAGGAAGTAGGGTGCATCATACCCCAGATGACTTTAAAGTTAGATCTTTTAATAATATTGTTTTGATGGAATTTCTATCGTCACAGTAGCTGAAGGTAAGGCTGCAGAGTACGAGTTGAAACATTAGTTTTAGAGTTAAGACAGCATCAACGGGAGATAAACAGTCGCAAACGTGACTGTGGTATGACACATCCCACCTCACAGCTAGTGATACATTTTTTGCCGACAGTAAATTTTTTTGTTTATGGTAATTTATATTGTCTTGTGGTTTATTTGTAAATTTCTTAAGATGTCTTATGAAGGACTAGAACGTAAACTAAAAAAAAGTACTTATGTATGATTTGGAGGACCGGGAATCTGCGCAGGTGCTGAGTCATATGAAACACGCAACGTTAAAAGATTTGAAATCATTTATAGGACTTTAGTATATCGCTGATCTGAATCGCTCAAATGTACAAAACTTAAACGATTTGTATCGTACGGATAGCACAGGAGTTGATATCTTTCGGACAACAACGTCAATGCAGAGGTTTTACTTCATCCAAAGTTCTTTGAGATTCGATGATAAGAACACTTTGGGGTAGCTCATCGATTATTCACCTCATTCACGCTCAATTAAATCGTTTGCCGCTTGTTCTAACAAATTAACATTTTTTATAATCTTCGGAACAAGATTATTACAAAATGAATATACTTTGTTGTCTCCTTCCATCTATTTTTTAGTGTCTATTAAGTTATGAACTTTAACTTTAATTATTACATTATTTTCGAGCCCACTTTTTCTTATAAGTTTCCTTTAATATCCTTTAAAATAATTTAGCTTCCATTGATCACTTTTTCTTCCGTTTTCTATTCAAAAATTATTTATCGTTTTTGTTACAAACATTCTTCTATAACAGTATTGATTAAGAAACGAAATACATTTTTACTAAAATAATTCATTATAATTCCCTGGAGGTCAGTTGCTAACAATTCTCTAGAGTGCATTTAGATCTAATTGTTTTTTGGCTGGTGCTTAACAGATATCAGAATGTAACTTCTGCTTGAACAATCGCAACAACAAAAAATAATAAAAGAATAAAACAACAATTGTAACAATATAGCACGGACATCAAAGAAAAACAGCAATATGAAAAAGAAAAAACTTGGCAAATTGCACACAACAATTCATAAATAAACAAACAATAGGAATAAAATTTTGTAAACTATAATTTAACAAAAAAGCTAAATGATATGAGAGTATGGCAGCAAGTTAATAGTAAGGGTATTCACTTAAAGAACATAAACAAAAAAGGTTGACATTAAAAATATTTAGCTCAAATATTCTAATCATAATTAATATTTGTTAAACTTATCAAACTAAGACAAATTGAGATGAAGAAATATTTGAACTATATTTGCAATGAAAAAATGCTAAGAAAATCTTAGACTTTGTTCTATACTCGGAAAGTTAGAATGGTAGAAAATTCCTTTTTGTAATTGGTTGTTTCTCATATTATTTTGAATACCCTTTATGTTTGATTTTCACTTTTTAGATTTTATATTTTATACGGCTGGCAAAACGGTTGTTAAGTGTATTTTCATTTTTAATATTTTCGAAGTTCTTACCACATATTTTTGAAGTGCTTTCCTTTTTCATACCTCTCCACTAAAGATTCAAGTTACAAAAGCTTTTCCTCATAATTTTTCCCTGTTTCTTTTCTATCAACTAAATTTCCCCTTTTCGTTTGCTTGGTAGCGTTTCTGTTGTTGTTTTCACTTATAATATTAACACAATCATCTCTTTGGCTAAAATGCTTTATAATTTCTTGTTAAGAAATTTTTGCGATGTTAAGGAATGCTTTTCCTTTTAGTTATTAATGGTTGGAGTGACTTCGATTCAGCCGAAAAACACAAGAAGCGTGTTTCCCAAGGAAGCTTTTCTATCAATATTTGCATTTGTTAAGCGAAATGCCTGAAGGCTTTATTTGCCAAATTATTAAGGGTGAAATTAAGGAAATTGAAAAACTCAAGCAAACACAAAAATAATATAAATTTTATGCTGTAATTAACACGAGTCAGATTTCAAATAATTTCTGGATTAATGCAGGCGTAAAACATTTATTCATTTCAAGAAAAGAACATTAAGGAAGTTAATAGATTTTTTCGATTTTAAACTAGTAAATTAGATACTTCAAAGCATCTCCGGTGAGAAATTATAAAAATTATTGAACATAAAACTGTTTTAATTCCACTAATAACATTGCTGAAATAGCTAATATATTTTTAATTAAAAAAAATACTAGAAATGCTATGATCTAAATATTAGCGGAAATCACCCTTCGTTGCAAACTACCCTTGCAAACCTTGCAGATATTGCAAATCTACTATGCCTAGACTATTGTGCAAGACCACAACAACAAAATACATGAAACTGAGATTCGCATCACTTGAACAAATATGCATAACCAAATTCCGCTGCAGATTGGTAATTTCAAAGGTTAGCAATGCTATAACAGCTGTGTTTTTCACTTTATTTTTACCATCAAAACAAGTAGACTCCTCAATAAAAAAATAGAAATTTATCAAAAAATGTTAAATAAAAACAAAGAAATGGATAAATTCAGATTTGAAGTTGAGTCTAACAATTCCTTTCAATATAAGAAAATAATTAATTTGTAAACCATTAAAAAATGCTAATTATATTACCAAAGCCTTTGAAACTTTTAGAAGAAGTCGCTTGTTAGAAATAGTTTTGTTAAATTATAAGAAAACAAACAGCAAGTTTTTTATCGCAGCCAATATTGAGCAAGTATTTTGTTCGAAAAATTTCAAATTTTTGGATAAAATCGTACGTCGATTGTGTTAATAACAGTAACACTTTCATGGAACGTTTCTCATTATATTTTTTTTTTTCTTAATTTCTTTTACACATTAAAAAGTAAATTTCATTTCATATTCTACTTTTTATCAACTTCATCTTGTTTTTTTTTGTTATCAGCTCTTATTTTTAGTGGAATACAAAAATCCCTCCCACATTATGCTAATGACTGTCTTGATTACGTTGATGACATTGAAGGGGTTTTTGTTAATTTTAAGGTTTACCTAATGACTATATTAATTTTTCGCTTTTCCTTCAGACTCCTGCCTCAAACCACATCGCCTGCTCCTTCTATTGCTACTTTAACTACTTGTCCTGGTATGTATTTTAATATACAACACAAACAACAAAAGTTACATAACATAGATAACAACAACAACAACACGTCGTATACGTACACGTTCACTTATAGACAGAAACCGTGACACTTCATCTATTCATTCATCTCCATCGTTCATTGCTTATTTGTATTTTTGTGAAGGACTGAGTACGTGTGTGTTGGTGTTTGTTATATGACAGGAGGACATGAATTTATTCTTGCAGTTTTATATATAAAGAACCTTAAGCTCAGAAAAAATAATTGCCTAAAGGCCCTATTGGTTTTCACTTTTCGTTGCCGCTCTGTGCCGTTCTTTTCTGTATAAAATATTTCTTACTTACTTGTTCTGTGTCTGAACTTTCGGATGTGGACGATGTAATTATAAGAATGAATTTTGTAAATGTTTGGAAAATGTTTTTTATGTAAATCTTTAAAAAAAATTTCAGTAAAGTAAAATTTTCTGACTTTTAACACAAAATTTGTAATATTTCATACAACAAAAAACTAATATGTACAAACTCTTGACTGTCACAGAACAGAACGTTCAAACTAAAGACAGAATTAGTTTGTACGTTCTGTTCCGTTACGAATCAGCTATTTTGTTTCAGTTCAATTGAAAAAGTGTGTGTGTCGTTTGTTGTTACTTTTTCGTTCTCTTCTGTTGCGGACTAGTCTGTAGAATATGGAATACAACGTTAAATGACAACCAAGAGTTTTTATGTATTAGTTTTTTGTGGAGTGAAATATTACAAATTTTGTTTTAAAAGTCAGAATATTTGATTTTAATTCAAATTATTAAAGATTTACATATTTTTGTCAAGTAAAAAACATTTTGCAAGCATTTACAAAATTCATTCTTATAATTACATCGTCCACATCCGAAAGTTTAGACACAGAACATGTAAGTAAGAAATATTTTCTACAGAAAAGAACGGCAACGAAAAGTAAAAACTAATGAGTCCTTAACTCTGCTTTAAGTCGATGTTATTTGTAACAGATAATCATTATCGTATGCAATTTATGACAAGAGCGTCGGTAGACTGGTCTCTTGTAATCCCCATGTTGGTCACCAGTAATTTTTGGTCAACCATTACTTCACTAAGGAGAAAAGCAGAGGCTTTTAACTGCGAAGGAAGCATAAGACAATATAATAAGACGATTCACAAATATTTACTCATATTTTCATGAAGGTGAAAATTTCAAAATATTTCCTAAACAATTTAAAAAATGTTTAGTATTTCATGAGCTCATATTTTCATTTACAATAGTATATCAGACGGTTCACAAAATTTACCATATTCTAGCTGTCTATATTATTAATACACAGAAAAAAACGCCGTACTAAATTCAAATATTTTCTACATACTTTGAGAAAGAGTCGTACTCAAAATTTTGAATACAAATAACAATAAAATGTACTTTAATCAAGCCGAAAACGAGATTACTTTAGATAACCATTCCTGGAGTTTCTTAAAATAAGAACAAAATTTCTTTAATCACGTAAAAGATCTTGAATCAAATAAAAAATTAAATTGAGCACTTAATAGTCCGTACTTAAATCAATCTTATGTACTTGATTTTAGTAAATCTGGGATTACCGTACTTTTAACACGGACGGATTGATTTTTCTTTTGAGTGTAGGCAAGCACGATTTTTTAGATCCCTTTTACGGCCGTAATACTGAACCAATTTTGGAAAAATACATATATTTTAGGAAAAAATAACCGGCAGCGAAAAATTGTTAACGTGTGAATTAAAAACAAGTTTCGTACACTTTTTCTCAAGTTTTGCTTAGGTGGTGTAAATGTGGGTGCTAGGTTACGGTAAGTGGAAGTGGCTATGAGTCATCGACCACTTCCATTTTATCGTTAAATAGTTCTGACATATATGTAATGCCGTGACCGAAGTTTCACGATAATACCTATACTGGAAGTATTTTTGGGCGCTGACTCCATACAGCTCCGACCACTGTGCAATGTGCAGACGTGTCGCTTCAAAGTCTTAAGCTAGTTTGTCAAACATTTCAGAAAATGTTCAGAGAATTCTATTAAATATTTGAAAAATACTTTAAAATACTCTTTCGACAAAATGCCGAAAATCAGCAGAAATTACGAATATTTTTTAAGTAATGAACAGAAAGAGATGATAAATTCTTTACCATTCTCGTTGGATTGTAAACAATGTAAACAATCAGCTACTTCCCTAGAAGTGTGTTTGGAGTTCTAAGCGTACTAAAATCTTAGAAACTAAGGGCATTTTCTCCTCTGCCTTTGGGTACATAACATCACTTTCAATGGATTTGTAACCAAATTTGGTCATTTTATGTTTCATAATATGTGATGGATTGATTGTTTACCCTCGAAAAACATTCCCACACATTGATGATGCCATCCTACTCATATACCTGGAGTCCAGAGTCTTTTTTCAGGCGCCTTAGAAATTCCATCACTCTTAAATTATATTTGGGCTCATACGGAGAAAGGACAGTATTCCATTTCCGAATCAATTAAGATATCCTTTGGAAAATACTTTATGAGCAATACGGGGCTTTTGAGATATAAAAGATTTTTCATAGAGGGAATAGCAACTCAGCACGACGTCACAAAATTTTCCCAACAGTTCAAATTTTTTCCGCAGTTTCACAATTGTTGGTCAAGAATACAGCTCACGACGACCAAAATATGCCTTCGTTTTGCGAACTGTGACGTGCAATTTCCACCATTTTTGTAGTAGTTTTTAATAGTTCCAAAGCGTTGCTGAAACGTGTTTCAATCCATTCTTATGAATAGCGTAGTTTTTACTTGTCATCTCATAAGTAGTTACAGGTTAAGTCATGACAACTATTAAAGTGACACCCTATTGAAAATGAAACGTCGTAATGGAACACCTGGAGCCATATTACGGCATTCGATATCGATCGAAATTTTAATTTGAATTCTATTGAAATTTCGATAGAGATAGGGGCCGTAATTTGGCCCCTGGTATTTCCATGGTATTTTTTATTATTGAAATTTATTCCATTATATTCCCACCTAATAACACAAATTACTGTGTAAACCCTTCTCGTTTATGCTGAAGCTGAATAGGAATGACCGGTGAAATTATTTATTTGTAGTGCGTTAAAAAAGCGTGTATTTTACTTTGTGTTTTATATTCCCTGCCACTCTGTGCAAAACTTTCAAAACTGCCATCAACACAAATCTTAAGCATTTTATTCAAAATTATAATGACATTCAAAGAAGCATGATGAAAATGTAACAACTTTTTTTAGTTGCCTTCCTGTAAAATTTCCTAAAAATATCAAAACCCCATAAAAGGGGGTGAAGAATTATGTCTGTATGAAGAAAAATAAAAATAAGAAGTTTAAGGGTAAAATTTTAAAATTTATTTATGTAAAATAATTTAATGAAGAAGTGTTTAAGGTAACACGTTCACATTCACCCAAAGATACGAGTATTATAGACATAGACAGAGAAATCCAAAGCTAATTTAAGATTACGCGTAAATTTTATGGCATATTAAACTCTGAAGAGGTGATTTGCATTCAGTCAAGGTATTTTATTTACACTCGTACACTGAGATATGTTCTCAGTGAAATGTCTATATTTTTACAAGAAAAAATTTATAAACGAAAAGAGAAATAATAATAATTGTTTTTATTATGTTTATTTATTCATTACGAATATTTCACCTAAAGATAAAAAAGCTGCAAGAAGAAGCTAATGAAAATGAAGCATTTTAATTTTTGTTGAATTTTTAAAATTTATTTTCTTTGAATCTGCTTTGTTTTTTATTTATTTTTTTTTTATTTTTTATTATTTTTATTATGTTTTCTGTTTGCTTGTGTAAATGAGAGGATTTTATAACTTTTGGCTTAATATTGCTAAATTTTCAAGATAATCGCATTTAAAAGACTCTTATTTAATATTAAATAGAATCACGTGTTGGCAGGTTGTTATTTCTTCTTCTCTTCTGTGTTGTTTCTATCGCATTTTGCAGGAGAAAAAGATATTAAATTTTGTTTTTGTAGATTCTAGGCACGTTTTTTATTTCAGCTTAAATTTTTGTCATTTTTGTTTCATTTAATATTATAATATTGGAGTACTTGCGAGTGCTAAACGATTTTAAAGATGATGAGCTAAATATTAAACGGTTGGGGGAATTTATTAAAAATTTTTCAACGAAGGATTAAGGATAATTTTATTTTATTTCAAAAGTTTGTTATAAGATTCTTGGAATCGCACTTTAAACGAAAAATTTTGTTCGAAAAAGTGTGTCTCTTTTGCTATTTGACTTTCAAATATCACAGTAGTGGCATATAAGGTATAATGACCGAAAATGAGCCTTAAACCGGGGGAGATACATATTTTTCGAACTATGTATTACTATTAGAGATGGGACCGTGACTGACTTTTCACTCACGCTCACGATAAAAAAAATTTACTCATGCACACTCACGCGAGTGAAAAAAAGTTAGTCACAATTACGAAAACTCACGCTCACGAAATACTCACGAAAAAAACACAACCAATAAGTATTTATACATTCGAATTTCTGAATGCAAATAGAAAAATCTAATATACAATTAAAAAATTCTGCAATGAAAGAGGAAAATTATATCTAAGAAATATATTTTCTGAAACAATTTGTTAGTTTAAAATAAAATTTTCAATTGTGATATATGGGCAAGTCCAAGAAAAAGTTTAATAACCAAAATGTTTTGATCGAACTTATTTTTTATCTCTTTTTAAGAAATTTTAGACTAGATATATAATTTTATAATAAAATCGATGTATTTTATCAACAAATCCTACTGTCCAAACTAGTTTGGACAATATTTTATTTAAAGTTTCAACTTTTTATAATCTTACTTGAATTTACCTACTTACTTAGTTTACTTAGCTTAATTACACCTATTGTGATTTATACCTACTTAACCTAATTTATACCTACCTTGACTTCACTATAATTACACGAATGTTGCGTAAAATTGCCCTCACCGTAATGCAGAAGTCAACCGGTCAAACCATTTGACTTCGGGTTTTGTTACCGAGTTTATTAAGCTCAAGATCTGCATTTCGTGAGAACGAATAATCTTACTTACTCTGCAACTCGCCATCAGTTCACATCGTTTAACCCCATAATTATTTATTTTTATAACTAAGTAAGACATTTGTTAATTATTAAAGAAATTTAAATTTACCTAATCAATTCCAAAAAGAAAATAAAGGAAAGAACCCAGAAAAAAGAAATGACTGGTAAGTATCCAATTACCAGTTAGACAAAAGCACAAGGAAATATTTCTTTTCTTTGTCTTTTATACCTTAAACCCTCACAATTCCAACCATTCCTTGAGTGGTTGAAATTGGAATCCCCTTTAAGGTTGGCTTTCGTGCGTCCCGCACTATTTCGCTCACAACTAAAAAGGGATTTTTTAAATAATTGCCCCACAATTACTGATACCTTAGATCTTCTATTTTCAGAAATTAATTATTTGAAGGTATTCAGATCATTCATATCAGTGTTAATTAATGAAGATGGCCCGATCGAAAGCCATATTTTTATACGTTGAATTCACTTCAATTTTAGTAAAAAAAATTGTGTTTACTATTTTCGAAACATTGAAATTAGGTGTGAAATTTTAGAATAGAAAATAGAATAGAATATATATAACGTGCGTCACAAAGGGTTCACGTGCTGTGATAAAAAACGGCGAAGTTTTTGACTGCAAATAAATTATTTGAAA
The DNA here is from genome assembly GCA_956483585.1 of Gymnocheta viridis. Taxonomy (NCBI): domain Eukaryota; kingdom Metazoa; phylum Arthropoda; class Insecta; order Diptera; family Tachinidae; genus Gymnocheta; species Gymnocheta viridis. Next base: position 97,280,757 of record OY101441.1, on the reverse strand, counting down.
AATTTCTTTTCTTTTAGGAACTAGATTTTGTGTCCTTTGTTATGCAAAATTTGGCAATTACGACAATACCCTTTAACTTTCAAAGTTTTTTCCGTTTTTTGTAGCGTGCGTCACAAAACTTTGTGATCAATTATTTCGCAACAAATACCTGTAAAAAAAAAATTTTTTTTATGCATATCGAAAGTACACTTGTATGTACATATATCTCACTAAACACCATACGTAGGTTAAAGGTACCTCTTTTGAAAGACCAAAAAATGTGTGTATATCAATGTGAAAACGCGTGCAAATGTAGCGTTCATCACGCTGGATTTACCCGTATGTAAGTATGTATGAATGTACATATCTATCATGCGATTTCCAATTTTGTAGTTAAAATTAAGTTTGACAATTAATACAATTAAAAATTCGTAAAGAAAATAAAAATTTTATTTTATTTTAAAGCTTTGAAGTGATATTTAAAATTATATACATACATATTTAAAATATTTTAATTAAAAACAATTTGTATGAAATACTAACATTAATTAGAATATTGTGCTTTAGCTTTAATAGATAAATACATATACATTTAATTTAGTTATCTTTAGAGTTACAATCTTTATGCAGAAATAAAACTTTGTTAACATTTTTCCCGAGAAGTCTGCTTCGCCTCTCTTCGAGTATTCTTCCTGACGTAGAAAAAACTTTCACTTTTAGCTGAGATGGTATACACAGCATTTGTTTAGGCAATTTTTGCAGATGTGGGAGATCTTTAGCTTTTTTCCCAAAACTTTAAATCTCTAAGTCTCTTTCGTCTGTGTGAACGCGAATGAAAAAACGAAGGAAAATTCCAGATGTTTTTCTTCCAAATGTTTGCCAGCCTAAGCTAGGACTTATACTGTTACTTTGACTCTATTCATTCATGTGAGTACAATAATGCATACCGGCACAACGTGGTATTGCCACTTGTTTTATGTCTTCAAGGCAAAATTGAAAACCACATACAAAAATTATGAAAAAAATTACAAAAATGAAAAAGTCACGAAACAATTACGCAAAATATCTACTCATGCACGCTTACCCACGCTAAATTTTTATACTCACGCTCATGCTCGCTCACGTGATTGAAACTAACAAGTTGATCACGCGTGATCACGCATGATTCACGCTAATCCCGTGAGCGGTGCCCATTTCTAATTACTAGTCAAAAATTTACTGCCAGGCCCACGATGTCGTACAATGACATTGAAAGCAAACACAAATGTCAATTCTGCATTTACATTTGTGAAGTAAACAGATACAAAATCCATGTTAAGAACATGGATCGCAGTAACGTGGAATAATTGTTTCGAACAAAAGCTTTTTAATCACCAAAAAAATTACAGCCAAAAAACATGGGAAGAAAACTTTTGCTTCGCCTTGTGTGTAACATTTGATAGATAAATAACACTGGTTTACAGCCAAAAAATACCAAGAACGCCACATGCCTAGATAAGTTAATTGAGACCTCCTGAACATGAAAAACGCTGTAATTTTTTTTCTAAGTACCGTTAGAAACGGTGCTTTTGTGTTTTTCGGTGTATGGGCCCACTCAAACCCTTGTGGAGCCCAACCGAAGTCCGATCGAGATAAATGGAAAGGTAATTGAATGAATTTTCCGTCGATATGCTGCTAATTTCTATCTGACAAGAAATGGCTGAGTTATGGCACCTCAAAGTTCAAAATTTTCTTATTTTTTACGTTTTAGTTTTAGTGTCCACGAAGCCCATCCATTTTGCTTGGCCACAGGAAGGGCTTTCTTACCCGCATCACTTCAGCCCATTCCATTTTTCTTTCTTTTTATGCATACCTATTTATTTAAAAAGAAATTGGCTATTTTTTATACTAATAGTTTATTTCGTCATATAAAATGCAAAATAACGTAATACCCCTGACAGACATATGGTTTACATACCATGGTACATATGCAACGGGTTTTTATACTATTTCAATGTGACAGACTTGTAGTATGTGTACTACAATATTGGTTTTCATATTTGCTTATATGTTTAAAAAGCTGTGTTTAATGAGATACCACATACATACTACGTACAAGTAATCGAACCATCTTTATACCATTTTGTTCGATGGTTTAATTGTAGTTTAGCTTGACACACATATAGTATACCGTACTATTGTAGTATACAAATCTGTCTGTCTAGGCTATAACATCACTTTTCATAAGTTTACAGGAGAAACAAAAAACTGTATAATATGGAAACTGTTTGAGATATTGAAATCATATTTTCACGGTCTTTAGTACTTTCTAGCGAATTTTGAGCAAACGGACAGCGAATTTTTCATATAAATAGTCGTCAACACTGACGATGGTACGTTTTTTTTTTTGTTTAATAAAATCATTCACTTGATGTTACGTTGTTTTGAATTTGGGTCATAACTTTTTTTTTTAACAGAAGCTTAAAATTTTGCACACATATGTAAATAAAAAACACAAATTTTAATTTGTTTAAGATACGTTGTTTTGCAGTTTAGATGACGATTAATGCTGTTTGTTTTTTTGTTCTATTTTCTTCACATTTGTCATTCACTGTAGATAGTATTGCTCACTAAACACAATTGTGAACAGTGTTGCATATCAAGTTTTACTCAATTGTATATATTTATATTATACTTACAAACATTAATTAGTTTTACTCAATATTTATAACAATTTAATACTTATTGAATAATAACAAAATTAAAATTTTATATGGAATATTGAGTCCAATAATGATATTTATTGCGATCATCTCAATAAAGATGCATGTCTGAACACCGTATTAAGTTTTCTGTCCATTTACTTTGAATTTGATATGTATGTATTTATGTATGTTTTTTAAGCGAATATTTTTTAACTTTTAAATTTAATGGCCATTTGAATTGTATTGCAGACCACAAAATTTTGGTTTTGGTTTTTATTTTTATTTTTCAAGTTACACTTCATTAAATTTTAGCCATCCGAAAGAAAAAGAAATAATTTCTTTTGTCATGTTTTTTTTTAATTTTTTCAAAAGCATGTCTTTATTAAAATTTATGTGTCTGTCTATCTGCTGGTATTGATGATGATAAAAACAATATAATTTGTTTTATTTTTTACCACCAAATCATGAAATAAATAGTTCTAGTGTAAGGAGATGGATTTTATTGTTCATTTCAAATAAGTAAGGAGACTCTTGACGAACCCTATAACGTACATATAATAAAATATATTAAATTTACTTTTCAAAAATCTCAAATCTCTTTTCTTATGAAAAAATCGAAGTGTTGAAATTTGGCTGTAAATAAATTGTTAAGGTTTCCAAATTTAGTTTTGTGTGTCTTACTTCTAGAACATGGAATAATATTTATATTTCAGCTTAAGCTGATCATAATACACCCTTCCCAGCAATAGTGTTGTAGGGTGAAAGAAAAAAATACTGCTGGCCATTAAACATGATATAGTCAATTAAATTCATTATATCGGCAAAATAAGCTAAATAAATTTAAAACAAAAACCATTGCAGCGGCGAAATCAAAAACAGATTTATTGTCGTCAATAAATATATTGTTGGATATAGCCACTAACACCCTGAAATTGACAGTTAAAATTGTTTTAAGGTTGTTAAAAATGCACACATACGAATATACATACTTTCATGTGTACATATTTACGAGTATGTATATGGAAAGTTTCAACTGGAATAAATATTAAAAAATTTTTAATATCTCTGCGATTTTTTACAAATATTTTTTACTATACATATATATTTTTTTTTCTTTTTTGTCATAGACAAGCAAAAATCATTCAATTGAAAATTCGTTTTTTGTTGTTTTTTCTGTAGTACAACTTCAAATTCTTCCCTGTAACCTAAAGCCAATTTAAAATATTCTTGATTAATTGCCAAAAAGATATCGCCAACATTGGCAGAATGCATACAAACAAACATATACTTTTTTATTATTTCAGAAAAAAGAAATAAAAATAAATCTATATTAAATATATGAGAGAACTGTCTATAACATATAAATGAATATTTTTATATAAATATGTGAAAGTAAAAATGTTATGCAAAACAAAAAAAAAAAAGAGAATCAAACAAAATAAAAAATAATGACCAGAAAAATAAAACATGAATAAATTTACTATAAATTACCATTTTACAATAGGCATTCATTCATAAGCACAAACAAACAAACGAACAAGCAAACAAACAAAATTATTTTTAACTCATACATCTTTATTAAGAATAATAACAATTACACAGTGGTGCACAAAACAATAAGCAATAGCATTTAAAACTTAAAAAAAAAATTTATGAAACGTTGTTATCTATCTGCCATATTTCGAAGAAGCAAAGTCTTCAATTTCGATACGTTTTTATAAAAACGTTCTGCCACAAAACCTTCACTTACAATCAGGCACTTACTTATACTGTTTGCAATAAATCGATTTTGCTCGTAGCGGCCTTATAATCACCTAAAAAAATGTGAACTTCTTTTGGCCACCACTGTACATACTCATTTATATGCAAATAATTGCACACAAACATTCCAATAACCGTTACTTTAACCGATCCCTCACTCTTCTTGTTAATTCACATGCAACAACTCATACCCACACACTTTTAAACTTAAAACTCACCCACTGACAATGAGACAAAACGATCAACTCTCATGCCAAATAAATTAAGGCTTTTCTCGGAAAATAAAAACCAAACAAAAAAGGAAAAACTGAAAAGCAACAACAATAACAAGTTTACATAAAACTGTCAAAAACATTCACATGCTATAATTTACTTCAAAAAAATTATTCGTAGATATGATAGTGTGTGTGCAGCATACATTTGTATGTGCGCCAGTGTGCGTGCTAGTTTAAAGCTATAAAAAAACTGGTAGACAAATAGTGTTCTTTCCTTGTTTTTATATCCTGAATATAAGGATTATTTGTCTATATATTGATATTTATTTGATTTTTTTATTGACGTACGACTATTATTAATGACACTTCCCTTTGATGTTTTCAGCATTCTTCCTCTTTAACTCTCATAATAAAATGGCAGTCGTTTATTTATTTTTCCCTTTAGTTGAATTTTTTTTTCTATAGTTTTTTCGTTGTTTTTTTTTCAACTGTTTTTGAATAATTTATAAAATATTGTTATTGTTATCGGAGTTATTAGCAAAAGTGATAATTTATGTTCTAGTTGTGCATTCGCTGTATTGCATGGCAACGCTCCCAATCGCGACTCGCAAACACAGACTTCAACATCCAAACCGGAAATGTATTTTTGACGATAACAACCGGTTGTGGCGTTAACTTTTCCACACATATAAGTGATGTTTTGAACTAGAACGTAAAAATCAAGCCAAAAAATATAAAATAACCATTTTTAAAATATAAGAAATTATTTGTTAGTGGTGGGAAATAAAAAAGTACTAATGCAGAAGTACTAATGAACAGATACATGATATCGGAAAACCATTAATTTGTGCAAAATATTTTTTTTTAACATAGCTTTTCTAATGTACCTATTTTAAAAAGTACTTTTTGTATGTACTTTTTAGAACATATATTACTTAAATGTACTCTTCTTTAAAATGTACCTTTTTAAAGAACTTTTTTAAAATGTATTTCTTTTAATGTATTTTTTAAATGTACTTTTTTTAACAGGAACTTTTTTGTATCACTTTATTGAAACAAGTCATTTTTTAAAAGGTATTTTTTTAAAAGGTACGTTTTTTTTAAAACTATTTTTATAAAAACGTACTTTTGTACTATGTACTTTTTTAAACGTTTTTTGTTAAAACAGTGTTTGTTGAAAAATTATTTGTTTTATAAGTTACTCTTATTAAAAGGAACTCATTTTGAAAAGGTGCGTCTTTAAAGTACTTTATTTAGAGTTATTTTTTTCAAAAGTAATTTATTTTAAAAAGTACTTTTTTAGAAGATACTTTTTGCAATGTGCACTTATTTTGAAAGTTAATTTTTCTAAATGCTACTTTTTCAAGAGATACTTTTTTAAATGGTAAATTTTTGAAAATGTACTATTTTCAAAAGTAATTAAAATAAAACTGCTTTTAAAAAGCATTTTTAAAAGTTACTTCTACAATAGTGTACTTCTTTTGAAATATACTATTTTGAAAAGTAAACTATAAAACCTTCTTTTAATAAAATTTTATTGTAAAGTAATTTTTTTAAGCTACTCTTTCAATAGTGTACTTATTTTAAAATTAGCTTTATCCAAAATCTGCTTTTTTTTTAAATGCAATTTTATTACGAAAGTAAATACGTCTTCTAGGTACACTTTGAAACACTTTTTTACAGTACCTAGTTCTAATAGTACTTTTTTAAAAATATATTTTTTTCAATATGTAATATTTTTACTAACTTCTCTAAATTGGGTTTTTTTAAGTTACATTTTTAAAAATGTCATAAATCAAGAAAACAAAATACAAAATAAATTTCTACTTCGCATCTACGTCATCATAGAATACAAATATGTAAGTGTTTTTTGTAAAAAGTGTAAGATATTTTTGGCACAAAACTTGAAATACCTAAATAACTAAATAACTTCCAAGCGGGTGCATGGATTTAAAAAAATGGACAGAATAGAGATGCAGTCAAGTAAAACTTTTGAGTTTGGGCTTGAAGCTATTTGAAAAAGACCTTCCTCGGGCTACCAAAGTTTTACATTTCGGCCTGCGTTCCAAACAAAAATGTACTTGTTTTACAAAACATATTCTATGTCTACGTCACAACATACCACAATCACACACAACAAAATAACGCACCTGCGCAATGCGCAATCTTGTTTTCTTGATTCATGCAAAAATTTAACTTTTTTTTAAAACAACAAAAATTTTTTTTTTAAAACTGCTTTCTTTAAAGTACTTTTTTAAAAGTTAATTTTTTAACAATATACTTTCTTATACATACTTTCTTTAAATTTACGATTTCTTAAGTACTTTTTTAAAAGTTACTTTTCGAATAAGATACAGCAGTTTTATGATTTAACGAACATTCTATTTAATGAACATCACATTTAACGAACACTAAAGTTTTAATTTCTACTACGCAAGTACCTTATATGACGACCAAAAATTTTATTTTGTACTCGGTTTAACTAACAAATGTAAAGCAAAACGATGAACATAACGAACATGAGGAAGAGCTTAACAAATCTAAAATTTTAGAGACCAAAACACGACGATGTCATTAAACACTTCGAAATTTGTATTAAATAGGGTCAGCAAAACAATAATAGTAGCACAAATTTAATGTTTTTGAGAGAGCTTCAAGAATATGCCATTAAAAAAGCTATCCATTCCAATAAGCAATTTTTTAAATAAATTATTTTTGTATTATGGTCTTTTTATGAATTTTTCCTTTCCTTATAAATATTTTTAAAGAAATATTTATTTTAAATTATTATAATTTTAATAAAATATTAAAAAAAAAACACTACACATATTTATAGTTATGAATACAATAGGCGACGCTATTAATTTTTGATTTAGTACTGGATATAACGAACAATTCGCTTTAACGAACAGGCCTGACAACCATTAGGTTCGTTAAATCGGAAAACTACTGTACTTTCTTATATATATTTTCTTTCCATTTACGATTTCTTAAAGAACTTTTTTAAAATTTACTTTTTGAATAAGGTACTTTTTGAATATACTTTCTTTAAATATACGTGTCTTAAAGTATTTTTTTTAAGTATTGGCTTCGAAAAATTAATACTTATTTTAAAAAGTACTTTATTTAAAGGTAGGGCATGTTCTTGAATAAGGTGCATTTGTAAGAGGTACTTTTTCTCAAATGTATTTTGCTAAAAATACTTTTTCGCAAGGATCTTTTTGCAGATGTGTTTTTTATAAAATACAATTTTTTGTAAATCACTTTTTAAAAAAAGTTTTTTTAAAGAACTTTTATCAAAATGTACCTTTTATGAGGTACTCTTTTTTACTATTAAGAGGTACTTCCTTTTAATTCTATTTTTTTAAATGCACTATTTTTAAAGATAAATTTTTGAAATACGCACTTTTTTAAAACATATTTTTTGCCAACGGTACCTTTTTAAATGCATATTTTAATAAGCCCTTTTAAATGGTACGTTTTTAGTTTTCAAAAAGTAGCTTCTTAATTTTTGAAGAGTACTTTTTTTAAGATGTACTGATATGCAGAAGGTTCTCTTTGAAAAAAGTGCTTTTTTCCAAAATTCATTCTGGCCACAATTGCTGATGATGGCTTATCATGACTTACCTCCTTTATTGTATATGTAAGTATATTTTACACAAATTTGACCCGGCACCATGGGGCAGGCTATTGCATTTGGCTGATCCTTATATTTGGACCATAAATCCCTTGTATCTGGTATATTGTCATTATCAGTCGCCACTAATGGCTGGCGACAAGGAATATTAGTTAAGTCTTCGCGTATACTGTCGCACGTCACATCAGCAATATTATTTTTGTCTTGAAATGGACCAATCCAAGTGAAGCGAAAGCAAAAGGGATCTAAAATTAAGAAATAAATTTGAATATAAGCAACTGTAGAATTGAAAAAATATAAGACAACAATTCAATACCAACACTCGGCCTGCAACAGCAAAATAGTTTGTAAAATTAAATTCAGTTTCAAAATTAGTTCAAACATGATTTTGATTTTTATGTTATCAAAGAAAAATTTTGTGTTACATAAAACGTTGTTTTCCACAGCAGATTTCATGTACAACTAGTTGCATGTTTCAAGTTAATTGTGGTTTCTTACTTCAACTTTGCGCTTCATATTGATTCTTGGCCATTATCTTATCATTAATAATAAAACAACAATTTATTTCATTGAACTTTTTATTCTATTTATTGTCAGTTAATGTTGATTTTTTTTATTTTAATTATTTGTTGGAGTAAAACATCCATTGAATCGTCATCATGTATTTATCTTTCACAATAATTAACTTTTTTTTTTTTTGTTAATAAGAAAGTCTTAAATTCCATTTGCTTAACAACTTTTATAAAGACTGCATCCCTACAACTTAGCTGCAATAAATTTTATTTTATTTTCTTTATTTTTAAGCAATTGAAGTAATTGAACTTGAAATATAATTCTGTGTTAAAAACGAAATGTGTTTTTTTTTTAATTGTGCGATTTTTATTTTTTTTATCTCTGAATCATTATTTAATTATCTATGACTTGTTATTTCAAGTGTTTATTTTCATTAAGTTTATTCACTTCTTTTCTCTTTTTATATTTAAGACCTTGTTAGTAAAACGGACAGCTTAAGTCCCCTTTCAATTTCAATATGTTTGTTTAATAATTCCTGAACATTTTTGTAGCCAAAGGAACACAAGGACCTAATATAAAACCCCAACCAATGAGCATAGAACCTTATAACCACATACTTACATCAACATTTAATGTTGCCAAATGTACGACCAGAGGACGTCATAGTCACACATTCACATAAAACACTTACTTATGGTAATGAGTGCGGCAAAGAAAATTAAAATTACTGTTAAAAACGAAACAAAAATGCACTACATATATAAAATATGTTGGGAGAAAAAAAAATTGGAATCTGTAATATTCGTTATTATTGTTAATTATGCCTGCTTTTCAAAGAACACTGAAAAATTTAGAAGGTGTATTCAGGGGTAGTCCTCAAACTACTTTGTTGGTTTATAATTTTTGATTAAATGAAAGAGAATGGATCTTATATTGATAAATGTTTTATTTAATATCGGCAATTATGTATGGAATACAATATCAGATAAAGGTCCGCCTGTGTTATCCTCACAAATGCGAGCCCTTTTGATCACATTTTTCATTACATTCTCACACATTTCACGCGGTATTTCATTAATTTCATCACGAAGTCCAGAACCGTCAAATCTGGCGACCGTGGAGGCCATTCACAGTTACCGTTACGCCGTTTTCATTTTCAAAGAAGTAAGGTCCAATGATTCCTCCTGAACAAATTGCACACCAGACTGTCACTTTTAATGGATGCAAAGGTGACTGATGAATAATTTGAGGGTTTTTCATTGCCCACAACCGACTATTCTGTTAAATCTCATATCCATTCAAATGAAAATGAGTCTCGTCACTCATTATGATTTTTCATGAAAATCGGGGCTGTCATGGGCGAGCTGTAACATCCTATTGGCATATATATGGCGGCGTAAATGGAATGGTTTTGTGGAAGAAGTTCTTGTGTCAACTGAATCTTAATTGGAAACAAATGCAAATCCCTATGCAAAATTGTGGCCAAAGCTGTTCTTGAGGACCAAGCTCCCGAGCACGGCGTCGAATTGAGGTTGATGGAGTGTTTCGAACAATTTCTTGAGAAGCAGTAATGATTTCAGCCGATCTTGCAGTACGTTGTGGTCCATGCTTGGGCCTATCACCTACAGACCCTCTTTCTGCGAAATCATTCACTACACGATAAATAGTTCGTTTTGTTGGCACGTTGTTTCTCCCAAAATTTCACGAAACTTTCTCATCGTCACAGTAATCGATGATTGATTTTGATAAAATGTTTTAACGATTAAAACACGTTGATTTATAGAATATTTTTCCATAATAAATTTTCCACGCGTCTACTTCACGACTGCCAAATATGAACTGTCAAAACTAATGTTTACCAAAATGGCGGCAAAACAAAGTAGTATACCTTCCCGGCGGACACCCTGTATATATTTTTACTATTAATATTAGCGGTTCAATGGAAAATTTCAAGCAATTCGCTTCATTCATATTATTTTTTTTATTCATTTGCTAAAAACGAAATAAAATATTAAAAATTTTTTTAATTTTATTTTATACCATTAATTATTTTCGTAAGCAACATTGATTTCATCTTGTTCTCAATTTAAAAAATTTATCAAATTATTTACAATCCTTTCCTTTTCCTACTATGTCTGCAATAATAAATTGCAACAATATTCTCAGAACGTGTAGCGTGTTACAAATTTTACATTTTAATTTCTCTTTTTAGTAGACAATTAAAGAGAGAGTGGTAGAAAATAGAAATAATTTTCCACACTTAATTTTATGCAAATTTCATGCAGATTTTATAAAACTACAAGTAAAAAAAGGACAAACAAAAAAAATACACCAGAACGAAATATCTGGCTATAACACTCACACACGCACACAAATGAATACATTTGTAAAACAACAATACAAAAAGAGCTTAAATTTATATTTATTCGTATTTTAAAATACTGTTCGCTTAAAATCTGGATAGTTTAAATATTTCGTAAAAAGATAAGATAACAATTTCCCTTTAATTGAAAAAAATCCACATGGTCAAAGTATTTAGATTGTTCTCCCCAAGACGTTTCATTATTAATAGTATACAAAGGGTGATTTTTAAAGAACTTTCAGACCTGATTATAAAAAACACATAAAATTTAGAGAAATGTATGAAACATTTAATTGAGTCGATAGAACAATCTATAGAATTCAATGTTTAAAGATGTTTTTATGTAAATGTTGACCGCTGCTACGCCTCAATTGGCTCATACGCTGGGTCCAATTTTGGTATACCCCTCTCCAACATATCGGCCAGTATATCACTAATAAATTCTTCAATATTAGCTTCCACTGCGTCAAACGTTGCGGGCTTGTCCTTATAGACATGAACCTTCACATAGCCCCACCAAAAATATTCTAAAGGCGTTAAATCGCACGATCTAGACGGCCAATTAATCGTCCCCAAACGTGAGATAAACTGTTCACCGAACTCGTCTCTCAGTTGAGCCATTGTATCGCGTGCCGTGTGGCTTGTGACACCGTCTTGTTAAAACTGGGAATTTTTTCATAATTTTTTAAATATATATGTTCTCTATATCGTATACAAATATAATCAATGTTTATTTTTTATAATTTTTATATCCTTCAAGGATTTTCAGAACACGCGTCAGGATGCATCTCGGTAAAATTTTGTAGCTAAAACGCATTTTTATTGCGTCAAATGACATCAATTGGTTTGAAACATTAAATTTTTTAATTAAATATGCCCACCTCACTTTTTCTTAACACGATTAGTACTTTAGTAATTGAAAACACAACTTAATTCTGCGACTCGTTTTGACAAAACTGAAATGTGTTGCAAGAATTTCGCAAAAAAATTCATGTAACGGTAAAACGAACAGCGGACGAATGTGTGAAACAAACATAAAGAGCCATCAGCGCAATCGATGCTTGCTGGTCTGTTTGACATTGGTTAAATAGAAGCGAAAATATTGAGTTCGAAACCCACCCGCACAATCGATGCATCCTGGTCTGAAAGGGTTATAACATCATCGCCGCCGAATCTATAATTCACGTTCATCAACAACACGGACGGATACAGCTGCGATATTTTCCTCTGTTCGTACTCTACGTATGCATGTTGGTGGTTTAATTTCCCATATTGCAATTTTGGTGTGAAATTTAGTCACAAGACCATAAAATGGAAGAAGTGAACTATCCACTTTCTTAACCGATCATGACGCTTGATAATAAAAAAAAAATAAGTCGATTCATGGCGAAATTATAAACCAAACTGAACATGTTTAACAATAACATGTTAAAGCTGAGATGCCAAAACCAGTGCTGATAAACCCAGTGTGGCAAAAAAGAAAGTTAATAAAAAATCCTTTACAAAAAATACCGGAAAACACAAACGAAAACAACTTTGAAATACACAACCACCAAGGTTAGCGAAACAGGCAGCTGTGCTTTCAACACCACCTTTAAAATGAATTGGCCTTGATTATTATTGAGATATTTTTCAGCCGTGTAACGCAGCATATTTACAAGCCCTAAGCTGTCAGTTGTCAAATTGGTACTTAGGCTTACTAAAACTTTACTGCACAAATGACAGCAAATTCAAACCTTGCGTTAATTTTGGGGCACCCTTTATATTAAACGTTATAAAGTTTTGCAGAATATTTTAAGCATTTCATACAAAATTTTGTAAAATCATATCCACATTAGTGGCGTATTACTGAACGAGTTTTCGGTTCATCTCTACTATTAATAAAACTGTTCTGCATGAAAATCGGAAAATGTAAAATGACCTGCTGTAACCGAATATGACGTCCGAATTTTGCCCCATCACCCATCATTTTTGGGGGAATACTCCTTCCCCCACTATTTTAACCATTTACGTAATTTAAAAATTATAATTTTATTGAATAATACTTTTCATACATTTTTCACAAATTATTTTGTTATTTTTCAAAATATTTTGGTTTCAAAGTCGTCACCTTCATTTGGTGCTTGCTTTCTTCTTGTACCCTGAAATTTAAGTTTCTCGTATTATACACCAGCAGTATTCTGCCAGCATGCTAGCGTTCGACTTTCCGGAAAGTCTTGTCTCAAACTGAGCGATGTCTTGATAAAATTGTTCACCATGTTCATCAGAAACTGCTCCTGAATTTGCAGGCAAAAAGTTCAGATGTGAGTGCAGGAAGTGCGCCTTAAGAATGTGTTACACTCCATAACTTATACGCTGACAGCAACTTCTTAACATGATCGATATAGTCACCACTGCTTTTGTTACCCAAAAAATTCACACACACGTTTTAGAATGCAAGCCAAGCTCTTTTTTCTTTTAGATTCAGGAGTTCAATAAACGTTGAGTCTTGGAAAATTTGTCTAATTTGAGGTCCCACAAACACTCCTTCTTTGAATTTAGCGTCACTAAGACAAGGAACTTTAGTTTTTATTTGTATTGCTTTCACGATCTGCTTGATCAAACCGAGTTTGATCTGCAGAGGTGACAAATAAATATGAAATTTGTTAATTTAGCTGCTAAAATAGTTTTTATACATTCTAAATTGAATTCAGAGCCATAAAATCATCGAAAGTAGGGCGGTGTGGTCCCTCGAAAATTGTTGTTGATGAGGAGAAACGGAGGCATTATTCGCATTTAGGAGGTCAATTTATATAAGGATCAGAAACGCTGTCAGGGCTCTTTGCTTTTATATTTTTTGCAGAACAGTGTAATCGTTGAACGCGTTTTTCTATTTATTCTCAGTATTCTCGAAGTCTCTCAAAGTATATATTGATACGAAATGCTTGAAGAAATGCCTCAGAAGATCAAAGCAAAGATGTTTACAAAGGATATTATATAAAATTGAGCACCCTGTTTTCATAAGGGAACAAAATTTTAGTTCACCGAAATACTCCTGTAAAGAAATTTAAATTTTTTTCGACACATTCGGGATTTTACTCTCTCCGATTTTATCATAATTTGAAATATATCAATATTTTACCCTGATCCGCTCATCAAATGATTCTAGAATGGGTGCAATATTGTCTATAGTCAGGTATCGCTTCTATTGTTCTAAAAATCGAATAATACTCAAGATTCCGTGACTTAAGTGTGAGTCATCACGTTTTAACAACATTTGTGGCTCATGATATATTCTCGCTTAGCAAATATATTACAAATTTGGGAAACTCCTGCGTGACGAACACTATATTCCTACACGTTTTCACAGTAATATAAACAAAATTTTTTTGGTCTTTCAAAAGAGGTAGGCTATAGATACGTGTACTTTCGAATTACATAAAAAATATTTTTTACCAAGTATTTGTTGCAAAATAACTGATCACAAAGTTTTGTGACGCGCGCTACAAAGAACGGAAATAACTTTGAAAGTTAAAGTGTGTTTTCGTAATTTTTAGCGAATCCTGCATAATAAAGCAAAATAAAGCACACAAAATCTAGTTCCTACAAGGAAGATGAATATAAGAGAATTCCAAAATAACTTATTTGCAGCGAAAAAATTTTGTCGTTTTTCATCAAAAGACGTGAACCGTTTGTGACGCACGCTACGTGACGCATGTTACATTTTTTTTATTCCATTTTCTATTCTGGAATTTCATACCTATTTTCAATGTTTAAAAAATAGTAACCACAAAATGTTTTTACTAAAGTTCAAGGGAATTCAATGTATAAAAATATGGCTTTCGATCGGACCATCTTCATTACCACTAAAGTAATGATATGAATAATTAAAAATTTTTAAATTCTTGTATGAAACTCGAAAATCTGAGGTAGGATAATATTTGGTAATAATTTGCTCATTAATGATCATCGACATGCATTTATTTTAGTCTAATATTCCTTAAAAAGAAGGATAAAAATAAGTTGGATAAATTAAAAAAAAATTGGTTGGTGGACTGTTTCTGGGACTTGCCCATATATGTTCCTGTTGCTGGAAGCTATAAAATAAAATAAAATTGCATTTGCCGTTAAATTTAATGAAAATATTGAAAAGAATTTTTGGCTTGAGTTCAAATCTGAGTTTACTCATTTCTTCTTAATTTTTAAGAAATTGTTTGGATAAATTTATGAGATGCTGTAGATGATAGATGAGACCTTGACATCAGTACTGATCCGTTCTGCTAGTCTGATGAATAAATTGTTCCAATAAAAAGTACTCTCTTAATAAAATAAGGAATTTATCCAAATGAATAGCTTTTACACGGTACGGCAGAATTGCTCCAAATGATTTTTTGCAATTTATTTAAAGTTTCGATTTGAAGCTTGGCTTTTTTTAGAAAGGATTTGTGATGTTCGGTTAAGAAAAATGGACAAATATTTATGAAAATTTTAACATATTTGCTATCGCCACACATATTATGGATTATGCTATTGGGAAATGCACCAATAATATTATATGCCTTAATAGCAATTACTTACACGACTTTAGAGCACAAATTGAAGAAACCTTTTTGCCCTCTGATCTTAACAATGCCATCAGGTTTATTTTTTTTCAACGCGCCGAGCAAACTAATAATTAAAATATCGAATCTAAGTAATTTTTCTGCATACAAGTGGGGTCATCCCAATTTAAAATTAACAATTGCATATGTAATCATAGACACACATACATTAAAACATCCTAATGTACATTTCCATATATTATTATAAATTTTTAAGTTAATGTTACATTTTGTTACTGAAATCGTAGTTATTATTACAATGGACAATGTACATACATATGTGTACATATGTAAATTTAAATATCTAAATTATATGTTTACGAAAATTTCTGTACAGATATTTTATTCTGTGAACGAGCAAGGGAAATATTTTTAAGAGTCTATGAGTCGTATTGTTTTTATAAGCCCAGCGGTAAAGTGCAGTTGAAAAGAGGCCTTTCAGTAGGCCTTATTTATTAGACAGAAGGTCACCACATACAATTCCATGCTCACATACTTTTTCCCATGTTGT
This sequence comes from Gymnocheta viridis, assembly GCA_956483585.1. Classification (NCBI taxonomy): domain Eukaryota; kingdom Metazoa; phylum Arthropoda; class Insecta; order Diptera; family Tachinidae; genus Gymnocheta; species Gymnocheta viridis. The sequence goes on along the minus strand of OY101441.1, from coordinate 97,264,515 downwards.
ATTTGCAGCGCAGGCTTCGCTTCCGCTTAGAGGCATTCCGCTTAGAGGCATTGAAAAAAAGGAAGTCTTTCAGAAGGCCTGCCGTAGAAGGTTTAATGTAAATAATTTGATGGAGGGCATGATAGAGGAAAAATTTTGCAATGAAAGCCTAATAAAAAGTTTTTGAAAGAAGGTTTGCTAAAAGGGTTCCGGTCTAAAGTTTGGTGTTTTCAGCAACAACCACATAATTTTTAATTTTCATCTTTTTACCTTTTAAAAACTCAACCGGTCGCGTTTAAGCTTCAACAACAACTAAATTTTGAATATTTTTTAACTCCTTTTTGTTTTTGTAATGGATTTTACGTTCTTTTTCTGTTGCTAGCAAATCTAAAACAGCAAAGAAAACTACTTCCAGTTGTCGTGTATGGGGTCTATTGAAAGAGTTAAGCCTTTTCGAAGCGCGTCTTTGGAAAGCAAGAAATATTTTAAATTGGATAAAAAACCAAGATTACAGGCCTTCAAGAAGAGTAGAAATTCAAAAGCAATTTAATTTTAGCGCTGGGAAATTTCAACATAATCCTACATCTGTTTTTGTATGTTTTCATAAAAACATGTATAGGAAAAAAGAGTCAAACAAGTCACACAGCATATTTAAAGTTGGAGATGTGTGCGGAGTTAATCACTAAAGTTTTTTATGTGTTTTCTATTATTTTCGTTTTCAGTAACATTTCTCCATTTCTTGAAATTTTCTATATGAGCAAATATCTACATATGTAAGCAGATATGTATAGATTGGTGTCCCTTTGCGTAGAAATGTATGTATGTATAAATTTTTTGTGTACACATGCATTTGTATTTAATTCGTGACAATGTGCAGAAATGTCTTTATTGCTTAGTATAAATTTGGAAAGATTGCGATAGTTTTTTGTGATACTGGTTTGGAAAAAGAAAGAGTTATAATTGGTAAGATGGCTACACTAAAAGAAATGAGTTGGTAAAAACAGAAATATTAACATTCTAAAAGTATAAGGGCCTCATTCATAAACCATTAATAAAGATAATGTGTTCATTAAAACCGTTTTCCCATATAAAACGCATACAATGAACCTTAACTATAACTTAATTAATCATTTATGAATAAGGCGACGATATAAAATCGTTAAAATTCGACGAAAGAAAAACATTTAAATTGGAAAATTCCAAATAAAATTTTTATGATCATATGTTTATATTTTCCAATTCGTAGTTCTGAATAGAGAAGCCAAATCTCTCCCCAATGCAGTGGGACTAATAAATCCTGAAAAATAATACAAGGTGGCGCAAAAATAACCTTTCGATGTTTTTTGGCTGTAATTTAAAAAAAATGAAAAACTTTGATTCTTCTTGTGGATTATTTTTATTTGGTCTTTTAATTTTTTTACATCAAGTCGAGAATATGATGTCATGTAAATGGCCGCCGCCACAGTTGATTGTCATTTGAGCCCTTTTTATGGCATTTTCCATCACTTTGGCCAAAACTTCCGGCGATAGGTCCTCACATTCTTGACGGATATTGTCTTTAAGAGCTGCAAGAGTCTGAGGCTTGTTGACATAAACCCGCGACTTCAAAAAGCCCCACAAAAAGAAGTCTGCAGCGGTCAAATCAGGCGATATTGCTGGCCAGTGCAAATCGCCAAAACGGGAGATTAGGCGCCCGGGAAATGCATCCTTCAGCATATCGGTTGTGGCACGTGCAGTGTGTGCCGTTGCACCGTCCTGTTGGAACCACATGTTTTCCAATCCCAATTCCTCAAGTTGCGGCAAAAAGAACTCGTTAATCAATGCTCTGTAACGCTCACCATTCACAGTAACCGTTTGGCCCGCGACGTCTTCGAAGAAAAAAGGTCCGATGACTCCTCCAGCGAAAACAGCACACCATACAGTGACTTTGAGCGGGTGTAATGGCTCTTCGTGGGTTACACGCGGATTTTGAGTGCCCCAGAAGCGTAAATTTTGCTTATTTACGTACCCGCTAAGATGGAAATGGGCCTCATCACTCATGATTATTTTTGATGAAAAATCATCTTCCTGTTGGTGATGATTAAGGATGGCTTCAGCGTATGTTAGACGCAATTGGCGGTCAGCAGCTAACAGCTGATGCACCGTCTGGACTTTGTACGGAAACATCTTCAAATCTTGTACCAAAATTCGCTGTAAAGACCGTCGACTGATACCCATTTGCGTGGCACGTCGTCTGGTCGATGTCGACGGCGCTTCCATGACATCCTCGGCTACAGCAGCAATATTCTCTGCAGAACGGCTACTCCGGAGTCTGCCACGCCTGGCAGCATCTCATGTTATCCCAGTCTCTTCGAGGCGAGCGGCTAAACGTCGCAGTGTTTCACCAGTAGGCGTTGGACGGCCAGGAAATCTGCGACGAAATTCACGTCACCAATATTCCGCGTTCTGGAGCAGTGTAGCGTAACATTGTTTATTAACGTGTATTTCGCATGTGTTTACTACACAAATGTCAAAACAGAACTGACATTAGGGGCCAATCGCAAAATTTATAGCATTTTCTGATAGGAGGATTACTTTTGCGCCACCTTGTATTTAATAAATCTTTATAATAAGTATCTATTTAAAAGGTATATTTATATAATTAGTAAGTGAGACCGACCATTTTTTGTAATACAGCTTATTCTCATAGTATACAGCCGATTTTGACGAAACTTATATAACTTTTAAGGTATTTGCTTGCAGGTGTGCACAACCTATATTTTATTAAGACCGGTTTAGTATTTCGGAAGCTGTATACACTTAAACTTGTTACCTATTACACATGCATGTATCAGCTTCAATTTAAAGAAAAAGACAAAAGATTCCTACGAGTTTGGGCAACGTATTTTTGCAAAGAAATGAGCCAGTTTTTTCTATGTTTTGTACACAAAAATACTCATTAATTTTAAGTTGTTTAATTTTAATATTTTTTGTTTTTGTATTATTGATTACTAATTATAACATGGTCGATTGCGTCGGCAATAGGCAATACTAACCTATATTATTAATAGGCAAACACATCTTTTTAGATCCCTTTTACTGCCTTAATACTGAACCGATTTTGGAAAGATTTATATGCTCTTAATCGGTGTTTTACATAGATGTGCACAATCTTAATTTTATTTAAATCGGTTCGATATTTAGGGAATTATAATTTAAAGTTGCTACTAAGACCTGCACACTTATTACACAAAAATTTGTTAAGCACAGCTCTCTCAAAAGCATTGAATTTCTGTTACTAACACTGTTTGACTGAGCCCATTTAATACTAATTTCGAAGTGCTTAATGACCAGGGTTACCGTACACCAGACTAAAGTCGCAATTTTATATTTTTTTGCGGTTTGCGACTTTTTGTGAGACCTTTATTAGCAACTTTTGCGACTTTTTTAATTTTGTTGCGTCTTTTTACCTTTTTTGTGTTTCTCACAAAAAACAATTAATTTGCAGTAAATTTATAAAAAAAAAGTCGCCAAAGTCACTTTTATTACTTATATGCAAGCTTGTCATGAACACAATGTATTCAAAAAATTGCTCACAAAATCTTCGGTAAATGTTTTAAAGAACAGTTTTAGCGACAAAGCTTTTTAAAGAAAGAAATTTTGGGTTTTGAAGTTCTTATTTTACAAAATTTGTCGTAAAACATGAACATTCTTTAAAATAAAATTTCATGTGAAAACGAAAAGAAAGTCTGAAAACGAAAAAGAAAATGAAGCTAGAAATACGCGTTTAGGGAGTTATGAGCGTTTAAAGTTGTTACTAATACAGCTTCAACTTGAAAAATAACAAAGTGTGCATGTGTGTTTGGCTAATTTGCTTTTGCATCGAAATGAGACAGAGTTTTAAGTTGTTTATTTACAATATTTTTTTATTTTTGTATCTTATCGCATGTACTTATATAAATATTTAATATAAATTTCTAGAATGCGGTCGATTGAGTCCACCGCTGGACACACTACTATTGTATCCAGGGTAGGAAGGAGAATATTTTCCTCTAAACTGAACAAAATATTTCTCATATCTTTTTCGTTGGTAGTACAATATGATTATTCTAATTTGACATTAAATTGTAGTTTTGTCAAATAAATTAGTATTTAATGTAATTTTTGTGACACAGTTTGCGTATGTCATACGGAGGAGCTCTGTTTTGTGACTCTCAAGATAATTATTTTCCCCCAGATCAAAAGAGGTGTGCTATATGTTACATGTGATTATGTGTATGTCTGCGGCTATACCGATTTTTATTGGCTTTAGTATGCTACAGTACAGTTTTCACTACTTTTACCTTATTTTGACTGAACATTCATCTGTTACTTTTGTTTTAAATATCATTGCTTTATTATAAATTTATGTATTCATAAAGCGCATAGGAAAAAATTTTTGTTTTTATATAGTATTTACTATGAACTAATAGCTGTTTTCCCTAAAAAAAAATATAGTTTACTTTTTAATCATGAAGTGAAATGATGAGTCTGAAGCTTGCAGAATTATTATCAAAAGAATCTTATTTATATCAAATAGATCGACTAGCGGAAAGATGTTTTTGTTGCACCCTCAAATTATAGATTGTTTTTTATATATTAATTTCGGTTGTTCCTATAACTTTCAGGCAGTTAATTACACAGGCACCAACATATATAATAATGTTCGATTTATTATGCGCACTTGGGAAGAGTTTTTTTATGGTGACTCAACCATTTTGAAGATTTAGCAATGACTGCTCTGAAACCGCACGGACCATACTTATGGATGTTCTGCACAACTTGTGTACTGTTCCATTTCCCAAGTTTTCTAACGCAAATCTCAAACAGAAGCATAATATAAATTTTTTATCAAAAAGCTAGAAAGCGTTTACACCACAACGATGACTTTGCGCCAACCGATATGATGCCTTGGAAGAAAATACAAAAAGATGCAAAACAAAAACTACAAAAAGGAGAATTTTTAGCTACGATCAGTGGTGCGATTCACTATTCAATTTTAAGGTCAGTTGAATTCTTAAAAATATTGAACAACAAAATTAACAAGAATGTTGTTCACTAACCGTTTTCCACTAACTAAACGACAACAATTTTTTCATTGTTAATTTCAATTTCAAAACTTTTTTTTATAAAATTTTTAAACAAGAAAATGCGTGAAAAATGTTTATGATTTGACATTAAACAATAGACACACAGTTTGGATTGGCTCATTCAGACTATTTTTATCTTTATGAAAAAATATTTTCAACATTTTTCAAAATATATTTTTTTATTATTGGGGGATTTAAATGGTGGTCATATAATTATATATTTTAAAATAATAAAATGAAAAAATATGACGAGAAAGAGCAAGCAGTATGTAATTTCTCTCACACTCTCTCAAATTTCTGCTGTTTGGATATGACAAAACAATTAACATACATCAACAAGTCCTATTAATTTATCACTTTTTTGTTTGAAGCACAAAAAAAATTTTTTTTATATTAAGAAATTATGACAATATGACTTAATAGGACGCCGTTTGAACCTCCTATATGTGTATTTGTTTTTTTAAATTAATTTTTACATATTTCATGTGTGCGAAGATAAATTCGTATTTAACTTCCCTAAACGTGGTGCCAATTCCTAGACTTTTCTTCCTTAATCAAATTTGCAACTACTATTAAACGTTTTACAGAGCTATGTTAAAAAATTTGGTTCGTGTATCTGCTAGTTAAGTAGTTAAAGATGCCAGCAGATTGAATTTTTTAACAACTTTGTTAAAATCGAGTAACAGAATTGGTGTATTGTTATCGCAAGCAATAAAATGTGTTGGGAAAATAACGTTAACGATTATTGTTAAAAGTTCCAGAATCGACCTACAGGAATGACTACTTCTAGGGCAACAAAATGTTTCGTAAATCATTATTAAAGAAACAACTATGCATCTTCACACTAAGTGAGTCGATCTAATCGTTATATCGACTCTCTTAGACTAAAGTATTTTTTTTTTGCTCTATTTTATTTTCTGATTTGTGAATTATGTTGACTCACTGATTATTCATCCCTATTCTGCATTTCGATTCGAATCGAAATTATCGCCGTTTTCCAAATTTGGTATTCTGCGTTCCGTTGCCCTCATCATTTCGATTTCTTTTTCATTTTTACGTATTCTTCATTACGATCGTAGCTACGTTTTTAGAAGTGCTTTGTTTACTTGCGGAAAGCTTTTCGATTTTTGTTTTAGTAGTTAAAAAAAGTGTATAGTTAAATAAAATGTAAGTATAAAATGCTATAAGAGTATTTTGTAATAAAATCTTATTTTTTTGTCAAATTGGAAAGTTTAGCGAGTGGATATCAGAAGTATCCCCAAGAAAGAAGTGCAGGTATTCTGGGATGAAGTTCCAAATTATGTATAGAAAATGAAGATATCACCTCCGGCGCTACAGGATTCTTCACACTGGAATAGTTTGGTCACAAAAACCGCCTACCAATATTCTGGCTTTATTCTTACTTTCCGTAATTAACTGATGAGTTTATTTAATTAGAGTTACGACAATATTATTTTTTTTATCACTATTTAAGTTTTTACAATTTACGAATTACAATGGTTACGAATTGCATATTTTTCCAGTTTCTTTTTTAAACGTTTGATAGTAAAGCAGCTGGTTTAAACATACTCTTCTCTTCTTTTTTTTCTTTCGATTAAGTTTTTTATTAGAAATACAATTTTTCGATTCGAACGTAACTGAATACGGGAACCTAATCGACACGCAGAATAGAGGTGATTATGAAACTATATTTCACACCCCCGCTTAGGATCTCAAATTCTGATACGAAAACTCCTTAACCTTAAGGTCTTAATTAAATTTTTTGAACACATAAAGATAATGAAGCAAACGTTTATTTTAGAATGAAATAGAAAACGAAAAATTTTTAAAGCCTTTCTTATCCTAGAGAAGCTAAATATGTTTTCGTATTTACATTCGATTTATCATGATTGTGGCTCCTAAGTACTTTCGGGTTTTAAAAATTTTTTCTATTTTACTTGTTTTACTTCCTTAAAACTTTTTGGCCTCAACTTCAGCATTTGCATAAATTATAAACGAGAAAAGCATTTGCTTGTTTTTTTTTAGTTTTAATAGACATACTCGTACTTTTAAATAGAAACTACAAATTTTAAATAAATAAATGCAACTTGGAACTTAATTATTGTTGATTTGAAATTTCAAAGAAAACTTTTAAAGACTTAAAAAAAATGGAGTCCCAGTAGTCCTGTTCGTTTCGATTAAATCCAATATTAAGTGCAATAACATTTCAAAATGTAGTATGTACATTTAATTAAGAATGTAAAGAACATAAATTTTTAAGTATTTTTATTGTTCAAAAAAGCTAAAAGCAGCAGAAATATTTACAATTCTCAGCAGGCTCTGATGGCTGTGTAAGATATGCCAGTTACCAACAATACAAACCGAATACGTTAAGCCAACAACAATAACCACTCAAAAGCCATAAAGGTGGGTTGATAAAGATTTTACAACAATTACAACAGCAACAACAACAACAGCAGCAACAGCAACATTAACAATAAAACTGAATTACAATTAAAACAATGGCAACATGAGCAGCGCCAGTTATTGCCGCATAAAAGCACAAGAATTTTAATGCAGACAAGCAAAATACAGTGGCACGATTTTTGGTCAAAAAGCGTAAGAAAAATTTAAATTCTTTTTAAAATATACTTCATTTTAGAACTTTAGTAATTAAATTGCTTGTGAAAGCTACAAAAAAATATATATAATTTAAAAGAAAATATTTAGTGCCTTCGAAAGCCAAATACAAAAAATAATATTAGAAATTTTGAATTCATTTTGTGCTCGCTCGTGCTAGTGTGCCGCAAAGCAGAAAATCAAGTGTTATTAAGGGACTTATTATTATTGCATTTTACAACAACTAAAAACTTTATACAACAAATTTTCAACTGAAACCAACACACTCTGAATTACACCTTTAAAATGAATTTCAAAAAAAACGAATTTACATAAAACTTACATAAAAATGTTAAAAGTTAACCTGCACTTGAACGCTTATAACGATTACAACAATAAGTGAAATGTAAATATAATTTTGTTTTTCCTTTTGAAAAATAACAGCTCCTGTTAAATAAACCTTTGACTTCGGTAATATTAAAACTGTTCACACTTTAAGGCAGAGATTTAATTACTTTATTATATGTATGTATAATCAAGTATGAAAAGATAATAAAATTAAAAAAGGAACAAAAATAAATTATAAAACACATAATTTTTTGTCTCTTTTCTTTAACAATTTCCGTTTAAAACTTTGAAATATTGTCAAGGATTTCATCCTTTTTGACTGCAGGCATCCTTTAGTGATTCCACTACACACACACACGCGCCACAGTCTTACGTACATTAAAAAACTTCATATATTATTTACGTTCTGTGAACATTCAAGGCAATAATGTATAGTGTCAATAAATGATCAATCATTCTTGTTCGCAAATTTTTTCAAGATTTTTTATCACCTTTTGTACTCTATTCTTTTTCTTATTCACCTTCAATGAAAAAATATGTTTTTGAGCATCTTTTTTTTATTATGATATTTTTTTATATGCATAAAGGAAATAAAAAGTTATATAAAGTGTCATTTGAAGTGTTGCTATAATATACATTGACACTCGTCCTTCATCATTTTATATGGGATTTTTTTTCTCACTTTATTTTTTTTTTTTTTTTAAATTGATGCCATTTTCTTGGTTAACATAATTTCCGCAGTGATGTAACACTTTTTCAAACACATTGACTTTTGAATGCAAAGAATTTTTCTATTGATAAGAAGCGTTTATTTTAAAACTAAACCAGGCCCCTTTTACCAAAAAAATAGTTTCACACGTTGTAAAAATGCATTTTTGAGCATTATCTTCCCATTCTTAGTTAAAGTATGAATATAATTAAAACTGCACAACTCCAAAATCAACATATTTCAAAATAAAAAGTTCTAATGATCGATTCCGGTAGAAGACCAACCAAAAATATATGTTCATCGGCCTTTAGAAAGTTTTCACACAGAAGAGAGTTTTGAAAATTGGCAATTTTATAGATTTTGACGTGCTCTTACCGAATTTTAACTTAGCCACCTCGTAAGTTTGCCACTTGCGCCGCCATATTGAAGAATGGCGCCTAAAAGAACTTTTTGATAATAACTCCTTTTCGATGCATTTCACAAGAAAAACATATCTATACAAAAAAACTGTAGAGAAAACTTCCTACAATTTATGTCTAAACCTTTTTTCCTAGAATTAATAGTTTCGCTGTAGGTGCGCCGTAAAGTTTAGTTCAACAAACGTTTCGGCAGCAGTGATGACAGTAGAAATTTAACAAAATCCCTACATGTGTCGCAAAAATTCCCCCTTTTTTCCCTACACACAAAAAAATCCGTACATTTATACCTACCAAAAATTAAATAATAATAAAAAATAACTTAAATTTGTAATTTTAACAACCTCTAACATATGCCTTTTATACCCATCTGAAGTCATTGTAACTGATCATTCTAATATTGAATTTGTTGCTGTCGCTGTTAAACTGAAAAATAAAAATAAATTACTTCACTTGTTCATTTGTTCCTCCGGACTCTGATTCTTCTGTTTACTGTAAGCATGTTCAAGCCATTGAGTCTGTTACTTTCCTTCTTGATACAATTGACTCTATTTTTGTTGTTGGTGATTTTAATCTGGCATCAATTTCGTGGAAATGTACATCTGATACAGCTTATTTAATTCCAGCGAAGAATAAAAACTGCCATGATGAGTTCTTAAATGATATTTTTGGATTAGCTCTTTATCAAATAAATTGTGTCTTGAATGATTTTGGAAAAATGCTTGTTTTAGTGTTTGTCAATGATGTTGATGATTGCACTATTATTCGTTCGGAACCTATTACACTGCCTGAAGATCGATATCATCCCACGATTAATATTAGCTCTCCGATTCCATTCGAAATTAAGCTGAAGCCTTCTGAATCTAGTCAAGTTTTTTGTTTCAAACGAACGGACTTTACTTTATTAAATGACTTAATAAGAAATACTTGCTGGAATGACGTTCTGAATATCCCTATAAACAAATATTCGGATATTGATCCGTTTACGATAAAATCTACTAATTTTTTTAAAGCTGTGTTCCTAAACAATTTATTTACACTCCAGTTGGGCCTCCATAGAATTCGTGGCAACATTCATGTCTGAAAGATATTAAGAACAAAATTTATAAAAAATATAAAAGGTCCGGCTCGTTTGTAGACTATGGAAAGTACTCAGTTAGTCGTTCTGAATATAACCTGCTCAACCATGCTTTATATAAGGATTATTTAATCAAAGTGAAAAAAAAGTTTGCTAGGGATCCAAAATCTTTCTATTCATTTGTTAACTCTAAAAGAAAATCGAATGGATATCCATCAGTTATGAAACTTCATAATCAAGAATCCATCAACGTTGATTTTATTTGTGATATGTTTGCTGATCTTTTTCGCAGGTACTTATTCCGATGCAGGTACTTATACGATGATAGAAATGGGTATCCCTTCGCGCTTGCATCAAATCAACTAATATCTTTCCCTACACTCAATTGCAGCGATATTTTGTTTAACTTGAAAAACCTTAAAATGTCCTTTAATCACGGTCGTGATGGTGTTCCAAGTTGTACTTAAAAACGATGCGCAGAATCATTCGCCAAACCGTTAACTTTATTGTTTAACGCTTCAATTAAACATGGTTATTTTCCCGAATTTTGGAAAGATTCGTACATTATACCTTCTCACAAATCTGGTAACAAGTCCGATATTTCGAATTTTAGGAGTATCGCTAAATTAAGTGACATACCGAAATTGTTTGAAAAACTATTTGCTGACTTCCTATGTCATCACACTGCGTCATTAATGTCACCTTACCAGCATGGTTTCAGAAAAGGTTGCTCAACGACGACTAATGTTCTTCATTTAACATATTTAGTCAATCACGCATTTACACTAAAGAAACAAACTGACGCTATTTATACTTACTTCAGTAAAGCTTTTGATAAAGTTAACCATAAAGTTCTTCTTACTAAATTGGATATATTGGGTGTAACTCGTAGCAGTTTAAGCTGCTTAAGATCATATTTAACGGCCAGAAAGCAAACCATTCGATTTCACAACATTTCTTCTACTAAGTACATATACGTCTCATCTGGTGTTCCTCAAGGCAGTCATCTTGGTCCGATTCTGTTTTCGCTGTTTATAAACGATCTTCCGAACGTTATCAACTTCTCAAATATACTGATGTATGCGGACGATGTTAAAATTTTTTATTCGTTTAATCATTTCATTGATCACGTTTATCTTCAAAGTGACCTTAATAACTTTTTTGAATGGTGCAAACACAACATGATGGAGCTGAATTAAAAAAAATGTAAATACATGCGTTTTTCAAGAAGTAATCTTATCGCTGTTAACTATTCCTTGGGAGGTCATCAGTTGGATTTGGTTGATTAATTTCTTGACCTTGGAATTTTGCTGGATCCTAAATTAAATTTTGTTTCTCATATTACTTTGGCTGTAAATAAAGCTAGAGGTGTTCTTGCCTTTATAAAGCGTTGGTCTAAAGAGTTTTCTGACCCTTACGTGTCTCTAGTTAGACCTATCTTAGAATACGGATCAATCATATGGGATCCATACTACAACATTCATAATATTCGTATTGAATCTGTGCAAAAACAATTCCTGTTGTTCTGCTTACGTGGCCTTGGATGGAGTTCCTCAACAAATTTGCCTTCATATACTAGCAGATTAGCTTTAATAAACCTTCCTACTCTCAAAAGTCGTCGTACAATGTTTAATGTTTCTTTTATGATAAACCTTATCAATGGTAACATTTGCTCTGAATTTCTTTTAAATTCTGTTAAATTTAATATTCCTTGCCGTAGTATTCGCCATTATAATCCTCTTGTTATTAAGTTTTGTTGGTCTTATTATGCTATGGCTGATCATTTCACGAGATTATGTCGTCAATATAATTATTTGTCTGAACTTGTTGGTTTTTCTTTGAAATCTAGTATTATAAAGCATAAAATCATTGTTTTTCTGAATTCATAACTTATAAATTTTTATTATAATTCAAGTAGTTTAACATAATTTTTGTACCTTTTTATTAGTCTGTAAGGATTACATCCATTGACTAATTTTTAAAAAAATAAATAAATCAAATAAAAACGACTGTACTAATTACATTTCTTCAAAAATTATTTAATTCTTAAGAGAAGTTTTTGGATCAACTTAAGAGCTGTTGCACCATTTTTTTTTATAATTCGTCGCATTCATTGAGATTGGAGATCTTAGAAGCTAATCAAAATCTTAATTCTGAGTTCTTAATAAAATTTTATCCAATTTAAACAAAATGTGACCCGGAATGGAAAGAATGAAAGTTTTTTTTGTTTCTAAGACCGCATTTGAATATATAAAATAGCTTAATATATATTTTTAAAAAGTCTTAATTTCTATATCAAACTAAAAAAATATTACAAAATATTCAAATTTGTTATTTTCATACAAATTCTATTCCCAAGAAAATCTGACATTTCTTTACCTTTCTTTGTCTCTATATATTATTTACCAAAATGTTTTCTGTCTGTAGGAAATATTTTACGTAATACTGTAACAAAATTTCAAATTTAGATTTTTATGTGTGTTATCAATTTTGTGAAAAACAAAAATTTTAAAATTAATGTTGGTCTATGCGTAATGCACATCACAGCGCCCTCCTTCGTCAGAACTGTATCAGAATCAGTGTTGCCAATATTAGGGGAAATTGCCTACAAATATGTTTTTTCATAAAAATATGTTAGTGTAGGGAAAAACGAACAGATTTAGCGATTTTATTGAAATGTGGGTGGGTACTTTTAATTGCGACTGTTTTATGTTTAAAATTTTTGTGTTATAGACATTAAAATTAAATTGATAAAAACCAAAACGGTTGTATATTTTTATCTGGTTACATAATTTTCACTTCAGAATTGTATCAATATCAGTGGTCGCGGAATCGATCGCAAAGCGGCTCACGAAAATCAAAGTTGTGTCTATTCTGCCATGTAAGTTGAAATGACTTAATGTTAAATTTCTCCTTGTTCCTTTGGAATATTGTCTCATGTCCAATTCTTTCTAACTAAAAATGTTAAGAACTTTAGCCAAAATAATAATCACTTTGGATTAAAAACCACTAACAACCAATTTCTTTTAAATATAATCACTTTACATAAAACAATTAGCCACAGGCTTGAGCCTTGCAATGGTTGCTGTCACATAACTGGGTAAAATTGATCAAACAAATCAAAAACTCAACTAGTAGACAAATAAAACAAAAAACAATAGTACTTAAGTATTAATCAAACCAAAAAAGTTTGTCTTACATAGCATTAGCACATGAAAGTAATTGCCTGAAAGTCTCAATACACTCACACTTTTTCACTAACAAACTTATTTTTTTTTTATTTTCCTCTCAGCTTTCAACGATATTTTCAAGAAAGTAATTTTTTGACGTTTTCAGAAAGTAAAATGACAAAGAGTCAAACACTGTTGCCCTCCTATAAGACTTATACCAATCATCAGGATGGTGGAAAAATTTTACTTGCAAAATTAACTTATTTTGTAACTATATTTAACGGATTATATTTTTTCTTCAAACATATATAAATATGCTTCATTAAAATATTAACAATAATAATTATTCTTAACTATTGCCCTTTAAATTTGTGTACGTGATAATATTGGTAACTCTAACTAGGTAATAAACAAAGCAATAGAAATGGATTCAAAATTAAATCATCAAAGTACATGAAGATGAAAAAATCCAAACTGGTGAATGTTCAATCTGCAAAAATTTTTGAAATCCTTGTCATCGTCTTCCCAAAGGAGATCTTTCAACAAATGCACTTCAACATCTAATTTGCATTATTTAATTAGTAAGGGTTTTACCCAGAGTCTTCTATTCACTTTTTTTCTTCTTAATAACTTTTGTGTCATTTTGCCTTTCCATATCTAGTTTTTTTAATCCTAGAATTATAGTAATTTTTGCAACTCTTCGTTTCGACGACATTTTTGAAATGAACTTTCACTTTCTTATGAAAACGAACAAGAAATTTTCATGAAAGTCATTTATAATGCTAAAATTTTTATTTGTAATACATTATTTAAGTGATTATTCAAGCCTAAGGTCAGTTTATATAAAACACGTATATTATTTATTTTTTATTTTTTAAATCGATATTTCGCCAATATCATTGATTCGCTTCTTCAGGAAATAAAAGATTTTTCATTTTTTTTGAAGAAGCCATTCAATGATATTGGCGAAATATCGATTTAAAAAAGGTCGAAAAATAAGAGAATATTATTTATAATATATATATATATATTTATAATATATATATTTAAAAAAGGTCGCAAAATAAGAGAATATTATTTATATTGTATATACAAAAACTTCATGAAAGTACTTTGATGTGTAAAGGCAACGTTATGTAAAACCAAAAAATTAGAAGGAAAATGGTACATGAAATAAACCAACGTGCAACAATGGGTTAATTTAACGTTAATTAGAGATGGTAAAATTTAAATATTGATAGTGGTGAAGTTGTGTTTGCTGTAAAAACAACTAATAATACAAATAACTCTTCTATCCTTTTTCGGGTGATAATTTGTATAAATACAAATTTGAAATCACATTCAAGCGAGCCACCTAAACAGTGAGGGAAGGGATACATGGAAACACACATGAACACCGATGACGGGAGTGTAGCGGCTGCCGAAAAACAACGCTGTTTCTGTTCTGCCGTGTAAGTTGAAATTAATTAGTGTTAAATTGTTCCCTTGTTCTTTTGGAATATTGTCTCGTCCAATTCTTTCTGACTAAAATTGTTACGAACTTTCGCCAAAATAATAATCACGTTGGAATAAAAACCACTAAAAACATAAGTTGTTTTAAACTTTCAGAATTAAGATTTTTATTTTGCAATGAAGAATTGAATTTTCTTTAATTGAATATCTCATTAACTACTTTAAGTTCAATTACCAATTTTTGTCAAAATATTCCACTGTAATGTGTGCTTATTTATATATATTTTTTTCCTAAACCATAATTGTATTCAAAAAAACCCTTTTCGAATATTAAAATTGGGTTATCTTAAAAGTATGTTTTTCGAATTTTATTGCTTTTGATCACAGATATATTGGTTTTGAGTAGCCTTCGACAACTTCATTTCACCATTGGTTAAGGGTAAACAAATTTCGAAAATCTCGGCTTACTGGTACTTTAATCTACCCATTCGAAATTAAATATAAATAGTACACTCCTTCAAGTTGAAATAAAAATAGACCAAGGGAATTTTTTATTATAAGAGTACATGCAATAACCATGTATATATAATAAGTCATAGTTATAAAATACGAATGAGGGCAATCCCCTTTTTATACTTCAGATTTCTTTCGTGTTGGCGAGGGAATTCTGCTTTAGTTTATTTTACATAATTTGGTTTTCGAAAGCGCCAAAAAGCATTATATTTACTCGAAAATATATCATTCTAAAAACTACATAAAACACTTTAGTTTGTATAGATTTGTTCGTCCTGTGGTGCGGTACTAAGTTCAGTACACTGGGAGTTTCAGGTAAGATAAAGTAGTATTGTGAAGACATTCATTGTGCTTTCGAGTTGAAGTTTTAACCCGTTTTTCTAATTTCCGTTTTGGCTATGACATCTACTGATTTCCGTTGATGAATCAATGTTTAAGTACTTTGGCCACCATTCTGCCAAACAATATATAATGGGCGAACCTGTGCGATAATTGGGCGTTGAACAGCTTCGATGGTTATTGTTATACATTTGTCATATATTATGGAAATCTCGGCATACAGAACTAAACTCTGTCCATTGATTTCATTGAAGGATATGCGTAAAAAGGCTTATGCTGAATACGAACATACTTTTGATAAGACAACAAGGTCCTTATCGCTAGTTGGAAAGTAATAATATTTGTACTATTGGGACAAATTTTGACACTTTAGAGACTAAAAGGAAGTTAAAAATGGTGTTCTATGCAGAAATAAAAAGTTGATGTAGACGTACCTCATGTTTTCTAAAGTTATAACAAAGGCGTGGGAGGAGTAGAACAAATGGACCAGTCTAAAGGAATTCACCGAATTGCAGTGAAAGGTAGAAGTGGTCTTGTTTACTTACATAGTCGATATGACTATTTCAAAATCATGGAGATAATACTGGCATTAAAAATCCTGATGATCGTCTTGATCAGTTATGGTTTTGCAGGTATACGACAAGAAGGACAATAAAATTAGACAAACGTCCTCTAGAATTGACGGAGAAGACAGAAAAAATAATGGTCATAATTCCTAATATATACCAAGCCAACCTATGTGTGTTATATGCTCAAATCGAGTTAAAACATCATGTGATAACTACCTGAAAATCCTATGTTTGTAAAGAGGATATTTTGCCAAATACCAATCCTTAGCGCCCATTTTACTAAACTTGGTACACCTCTAAAAACACAACTTCGAATAATTTTTTTCCATTTTTTCTTTTATAGTATTTTAAGAAGAGTCCTTTAATGCTGATATTAATAATTAAATGATTAAAATTGTTTATGGTTTTCATTTGGGCGTTAATGGGTTAAGCCTACAGTTAGAAATATTTACTATTCAAAACTACTATTTTAAAATACTTTTGGCATGAAAGCCAACAACAAATAAAATTAAAGTAAAATATACTATAGAAATAAATGAATTTCTACTTATCAAGTGCACACAATATTTATAAATACAATTGCAATTTAAATAAAACAATACAATCACAAAATTTTATAACAATAGCAATACAAGTAGACGAATACATTAATACAAACGCAGGTATTAACAAACGTATACACAAACACACACTCACACACACACATACACATACACACAAATACTAAAATAGCGCTTCGAGGTACAGCAATACAAATTAAGTCCTGGTACGTGCCTCTCACAATATAAGTGGCATTTAGTTGGCATAGTTAATGGATAAAAACCAGCAATACTCACAATATTTTGCAAATACTCTTTTTTTAATTTTATTAAAAAGTAAGTACTTTTAATACGAGTACTATTAAAAAAAATGTAGACACCATTTTAGTTTACAATTCCGCAGGTGCTGTACGAGTAAATTCATGAATCAATATTGAATTTCATCAGAAAATCGTTGACAAAAAAAGGGTGAATGAACTTTTAATTTGCATGCAATCGAGGGGTGAAATACGAGTAATTTGAATGAATTTAAATTAAATTGATAGTAAATAAACTTTCTATTATTGTACAATTATATAGCAATTGAAATATTCAAATAATATTTGATTTCAAATTTTATAAAACAAGTGAATAATTTTGTGGAAAACTAAAAGAATTCAGCTTAAAATTACACTATTCAACGAATTTGAAGTTCTTGCAGAACTGGTCTCTGTAATGCATGATTTGAAAATTTAAAGAAGCTGAAATTAAAGTTGGCATAACTGGCATTGCTGGCACTTTACTCCGCTTTCGTTGTTTTAAATTAAAAATTATTTCTTGCCTTCTTTATTTTGTGTTTATTAAGGACCGAATCGTTTTATTTTACCTTCTTTTTCAGATTGTTTTATTTTGTATTTTTATTTTAAAAGTCTAAGATGCTTTTATATCCTTTACTTTAAGCCTTATGCATCAAATATTTATATTTTCTACCTTATCCCTGTGATGAGCATATGGGTATATCCAGGCTTAATCGATTTTTAAACCTGTGTAGTTTATTTTCTGCAAATTTCGGAAGGCCGCCAGTCCATAATAGTCCATTGTAGCAAACGCAGTAGAAGAATAAAAAAAATGTTTTTGATATATTTATGGCGGAAAATTTTATTATACTATTATTTATTATATATACTATATATTTATTTAAATTATGTACACAAGAAATTGTATGTGCTCGATATTGAATAAGAAATTGGCTTACACATAGGCTTGCCAGATCTAATTTGTCAAAAAACTTGACATTGACCAAAAAAAAACTTGATTTTAAAAGAAAAACTTGACAAATAAAAACACTCATACTAAATATATAAAAGAGATTTTTAGTTTTTAAAGAAGAAATTCTGGATAATTATTATTGGGAAAATACGAATTGAATTTTAACTTTTACTCGTAAAAACAATTTTGCTGAGAGTTTTTAGCTAGTCTATAATAAATAAATAATAATTTTCATAAATATCTTGACAATTCTTCAAACACATAAGTTTTATTAAAAAAAAAAACAGTGAAAAACCGCCTGTATTATTCCACCACGGGTATATCAAGTCGGTTAAGCTGATAGAAGGTTGGCGCTCCGGTAAAACCCCGGCTCAAGCCGAATCGCCGCCGCCGCCGACAAAAAGTCCACGACTTGCTTCTCTGGTTCAATGTTGTCAATTTACTAGTGTTGAGTAATGGGGTAAATATCAGTGTTGGCACTTTTAAAATAATTGTACAGAAAGTTATAGTTATTTTTTAAACTATAATTGCACAAAATATGTATCATATTAGTCTTTAGTTGTATTGATAGTAAAAATATGGGCTTTAGATTTGTTTTTTAGAAATATACACATACTTTTTTTTAAGTATTATTACATAGCTAGAATAAATTTGAGAAAAAAAATTAACTTACAAAAAAGCTTGACAAATCACTTTTTCACTTGACACTTGACGCGCATTAAAAAACTTGACAATCAGGCCAAATCAGGCCCTTCTGGCAACCCTACTTACACACGTTTTTATTGATGAAGCTGTTGGCGTTAAGTTAGAGCAGTTCTATAGGGAATCTGTGCAGTTGATCTTCAAACTCGAACCGCAATTCAAACATACGGGATTTGGTGTATCGTTCGAAAACTGGCAAAATGGATCCACTACCTTCTGCAAGCCCTCAGTCACATAACGATTCACCCGTAAAGGGGCATGCGGGGCTTCTAACCGCATCGTTAATATTAATCGAAAATTCCTCAGCTCTCTTCGTTTCTGGAAGGTAGCCTACCCTAAGAAGAAACTGTGATCTTCCGCAAAGATCAAGGATAATAAATTATGTGCCTTCTTTAGAATTTTTCTAGTCACAAGTGTATTTCAATACATGGCCAGCGAACAAATCGTAAGCGCGCTACAATATTCAGCTAAATGGTGACGTCTCTGATGCATTCAATTTCAACCGAGGTGTTTTGCAAGGCTCCATACTTGGACCTCTTCTATTCTGCCTTCACATCATTGATTTACGAGATATTTTAATTAACTGCAAAGTTCATGTGTATTCTGATGACCGTCATCTTTATAAAATTTGCGATGTCGCTAATATTTCCCTCTGTGTGAGTGGAACCAATGATGATTTGCACGAAATTAATAGCTGGGCATATGCCAATGGATTACGTATAAACCCAACAAAATCAAAATGCATTCTCCTTTCAAACGCTAAGAGACATTCTGATAACACACAAATAAAAATCATCAATTATTGATTTTGTAACCACTGCATCTAATCTTGGAGTAATCTTCAATGATAGACTTAACTGCTCTGATCGCATTAATGCTGTAGTTGATAGAGTATATGGTATGCTTCAAAATTTGTGGGCAGCTAAAGATTCAACACCATTTGCTATTCGTATGCACTGAGCCAAAACATACCCGTATCTCATACCGTCTCTCCTATACGGTTGTGAAATTTTTGCGAACTCCGACAGTAGTGATCAACGTAAACTGAAGGTAACATATAATAACATTGCCTGCTATATTTTCCAAATAGGCCGCCGGGAGCACATCTCGTCTTTTTCTTACCAGATCTTCCACATCAAATTCGAAAATCTTTTAAAAAATAAGTGCCTTATCTTATTGTAATGTAGCGGCAAAATAAGAGACAAACGAGCAGAAGATAACGACCAATCAATATGAAAGCAAATTCCAGAATGGATCTTTATTAATTATATTCTTATAGCTAGTTTACATGATTTCTCAGTAACAGCTGTTGGTATTGCTGTTGTACTGAAATATCGATAGTAGTAGATATGAAATTATAGAGTGTATAGTGTACAACCATATACAACACTTATTGAAAAAAATTATCTTATCAAAACAACCGTCATATTTATATAATATAATTATATTTGCTAGATCCAATCGCGGAAGGGAGATAATTCAGCAAAAATATAAAAGCCTCTAATCTCAAAAACAATTTTTAATCTATTCGACTTAATCATCTTCAAAATAAAGGCAACGACAACACGTTTAAAAGTAGATATTTAATCTACTTTCTTTCATACGAGTACATCAACTTTAATTATTTTCTTTTTTGTTTCTTGCCTTCAATTTTTTTCTTCTTTCATCTTATAACTTTAACGTTTTTTTCTTTGCTATATTTAATTATTTGGGGTGTTCACACTGTGGTCATATCAGTCATATTGTCATAATGTCTTATTATTTTACAATGGTTTAAAAAAGTTGTTGTTGTGCTTCAAGCAAAAAAGTCATAAAATAATAAGACTTTTTAAGGTATGTTTTTGGTTTGTCATAAAATAACAGTAGAAATCTTAGTCGAGCAGCTGTAACTCCTTATTCGAGCCGGCAATAATATTAACAAGCCGCCGCTACAAATAACACAAAATGAAAACAAGGCAAATTCATTACCAGGAGGCGAAATAATTATAAGGTGGTTGCAGTGGCGAATTCACGTGAATTTATACATTAACTGTCCTGTCAAATTTGTTACATATTTTCCATGGTGTAATAATATAAGGTGCTCTTATCAAACAACAATAAAAAACAACATGCATTTTGTTTGTGTAAAATTATCACAATATTGTCAAAAAAAGCTGTATACAAAACATAACAAAATGTGGATTGTATGTATTTAGTGGTTATGCAAAAACAAAAAGCATAACGTAAACAAAAATATTCATAATGGCGGCCAAAAATGTAAACAACTTTTGACAAGACCGTGAAACTTACCATTTTTTTGCAGATTATTTAACGGTCAAAACCCAACCCTACAAAAAACCATATTCCTTGTTGCGCACACCTGATATTATTACACCGTGATATTTTCCGGCGCCATTTTAATGTAATTTTCGTGCAAAAGGCAAATTTATTACGACTACAATAAATCAACAACAAAGCAAACAACAGGCATTTTGTTTGTGTAAACGGTGAATTCATTATATACGCTGTTAAAATTCTCCATGCATAAAAAATTACATTAAAATGGCGCCGGAAAATATTTAACAAATTTGAAAGGGCAGGTAATGTATAAATTCACGTGAATTCGCCACTGCAACCACCTTATAATTAATTGGCCTTGATTGAAAATTATGCGTTTGTGTAAGCTATCTGCCTGGCAGCTTATGGATGTTTTTCTACTTGCCGCCGTAAGAAAAAATATTTCGGCTCATTAGTTTGTTCTTCCTCCTCTTCATCACCTAGAAAAGGGTTCATTTAAATTTGAATACAATACATACATGAATTTTTTTGTTCATATTTACTTGAGGTAGCCATTATCACGTTTAACATGTAATTTTCGCACAAACCAGCTATTATTTTACTTTTTTCACTTGATTTCGGCATTTTGATATGAAATTGTATTTTTAAATGTTTTTTTTGTATCAGCTGGCACAATTATGACATAGCACACTAAATTATGACGGGGTTGTTCACACTTGTCATATTTTGGTGTGCTATTATTTTATGACATATGACTTATGACTACAGTGTGAATACCCCAATTATATATTACACTTTTCTATTTGATTATTTTATTCCAATTCCTGTGATAATTATATTATTTTAACTATTATATATACATATATTTTTATTTTGTTTTTCCAATTTTGTTAAATTGATACCCCACTGATCTTTTCCACTAGCACTATAATTTATAAGATATTTTTCTTGGTGTACTAGACTATAAGCTATAATATATAAATTATAAACTACCTACGACGCACAGAGGAGTGAGCCAAAAAGCAAAAATTAAAAGATTGAGTTTTTTGATATAAAAAATTTAGTGGCAGTTTTTTTTCTGTTTTAAATTTAAAAATGAAAAAAAATTTTTAAAACTAATGGTGCGAACTTGCGTAAACTTTTCTTGGGTCTAAAATTAGAGATACTAGATTTTATTTTGGTATAAAACATAATTTCTACATTTGCTACCTTCACTTTTAAAACCCTTTTTTTTGCAAAAAAAGGGAACAAATTATTTTTTCTTTTAATTTTTAAACTTTAAACGAATTGTTTCAACATTAATATTCAAGATAATTTCTTTTTTAAATACCGAAAATAGCTTTTGATCAGATTCTTCAGTGAAAAAATCAATGTAATTCCTTCATTCGCTAAAAAAAAAATATAAACATCTTGAAACCGAAAAAAAACATTAAAAACGCATGTACTCGTAATTTTCTTCACTTTCCTGACTTCTGCAGTGTCTTAGAGCTACAAATCGCAACATAAAGTCTTAAAAATGTTCAATATGATGTAAAACTTTGTTGTGTATCAATCTGTGTACTTAGTTTTTAAGATTTCTTTAAATTCGTTTTTGCCTTTTTGGCCATCTTTTTGGCTCAAATACTCCTCTGTGCGACGACCTAATACATCCATTTCGATAACGTTAGCAAAGAAAATATAAGAACGTGAGTGAAATTCGACATGAAAACCCATGTTTGTCTTTTTCTTGTCGATCTTTTGGGTCGGGCATTTCACAAACAGCATTTCATGGTATTTTGCATAAGACTTGATGTGGACGACGTTTATTTTCAATAAGATGGTGCGTGAAAATGTTACGATCTCCGTAATCATTACTGCTATATTTTGCGCGTCAGTTAGAATCATTTATCTTTTTCCTTATTTCTCGCAGTACTGTTTCATATCCAATTATCTCTGAATAAATCCAACACCAATTTTGGTCTATGCGAATTATTGTGTGCGTGTTTTTTTGGTGTTTAACTAGAATTCCTTGCAGCTTTCAAGGTAATTTCTTTTCAAAATTTCCAAAACAACTTTTTTCGCCCAAAAGAAAGAAACTTAATTTTTTAACAAGCAACGAGTGTTATTTAATTATACGCGTGTTGATTTTATTGTAAACTTTTGCCTTTGAATATCCTTTTATTATTCGTTCTGTTAGCAATTGTTGTTGCTTGCTTTTTTTTACTATTGTGGCTTTAAAGGTTGTAAAAGTCATTGTAAAGTTTATTTTTTTCTCACCCCGTTTTATGTCGAAAAACAGAACATTCAGTAGATTTTTGTGTTTTATTTTTTTCTTAATCAGTCTTGGTTGCTTTATATCGCAACATTCCGAAGGATGACTTTTTATCCTTCTCGAAAAGTTAAACTCTTTCTCTTTCTACTCGACCAATTTGTTAAGAAATGCGTTGCAGAAACTTTATATTGTATATTTTAGCTTGATTGCGTTTAATGTTTTTACTATTTTGTTGCTGTTGTTTTGTAGTTTTACTGGAAATTCCTTAGGAATTTTATGGAGGTTTAGGGTATTTTCTTTTCTCTTTTTTTCACTTTTGTATCAGAAACTATTGCTTAGCGAAATCTACAACTATTCCAACTGTAAGTAAGTTTTATCTGTTAAAGAAAAAGGAATGCAAACAAAAGTATTGTTATTTAATAATCAAGGGTGCCAAAGGGTAACGATACGGAAATAAGTGTTTAATAAATTTTTGGTTAATAAAGCAACGTTTGTATTCATTTTTATAACCTTTTGAATCCAGTTAAATAGCTTGGAGTTTTACTCAGTATCTTTTTGTTTAATCGGGCTATAAACAAATGATGCGCTGTATACTTTTATATACAGGCATTTGTTTGTTGAGTAGACAGACAAAGAAACAAATAGACAATCTGTCAGTCAGTCAGTCAGTCAGTCTTTCACTCTTAGAGCTAATCGGAGTTTGTATGTTTGTAAGTGTTGTCACCTCAAGTATATGGCTGCTCATAAAATACACATTTATTTAAGGTTAATTTAACTTTAAAACATAAAAGCATTCTATGCTTTTTGACTTACAAATGCTACTTAAGGTATACGAGTACTTTCAAAACTTCTATACATAATGGCATAATTTGTAGCAAATGTACACACACAAACACCCACACACATAAGAATATAACTGAAGATTTTATAAGAAACCGGTAGTTTTTAACGCCAAATCCTGACAATTTATTTTACTTAAGTATAAACGTACAAAAAAAATTTAAAAGATGCATAAAGTTTTCTTTATTAACTGCTTTTTATAAAACCAGCATTTCACCGTATTTTATATAAACTCATATATGAAGGATTTGTTTTGTTTTTTTCTATTTTTTTTAATAGTAGAGATAATGTGACCAACTAAATTGACGAAATGATACATAAATAATTAAGTTTTTGAGAATAAACAATTATAAATCGTATAGGAGTAGAATTCATGAGTTAATCTATCAATTAAAATACTGGCCTACAACTTATATACGAATACAGTAGTTTTACGATTTAACGAATCTAATTGTTGTCAGGCCTGCTCGTTAAAGCGAATTGTTCGTTACATCCAGTATTAAATTAAAAATTAATAGCGTCGACAAACCATTTTTTAGATCCATTTTACGCCCGCAATACTGAACCGATTTTGTAAAGATTTATATGTTTTTAATGGGAATTTTGCATAGACGTGCACAAACTTAATTTTATTTAAATCAGTTCGATATTTAGGGAACTATAAGCGTTTAAAGTTGCTACTAACACCTGCACACTTATTACACAAAAATTTGTTTAACACAGCCATCTCAAAAGCATTGAATTTCTGTAACTAACATTGTTTGACTCAGCCCATTTAATACAAATTTCAAAGTGCTTAATGACCAGGGTTAGCGTTCACCAGACTAAAGTCGCAACTTTACCCTTTTTTAGCGGTCTGCGAATTTTTGTGAAACCTTTTTTTTAGAGACGTTTGCGACTTTTTTAATTTTGTTGCGTCTTTTTACCTTTTTTTGTTTCTCACAAAAAAATTAATTTGCTGTAAATTTATAAAAAAAGTCGTCAATTATAAAAGCAAATTTCAGATTATTGTTCATTTGAGAACACTTTTATCACCTTTTTGCAATATTGTCATGTACACAACGTATTCAAGAAATTGTTCACAAATATTCGGTAAATGTTTCGAAGAACAGATTTAGCGAAAAAGCTTTTTAAAGTAAGAAATTTTTGGTTTTGAAGTGCTTATTAGAAAATTTGTCGTAAAACATGAACATTCTTTAAAATAAAATTTCCTGTTAAAACGAAAAGAAAGTCTGAAAACGAAAAAGAAAATGAAGCTAGAAATACGTGTTTAGAGGCAGAAGAGACCACGGGGTCTGAGAGGGATAACGTTAACAACGCTGCAGGTCCTTCCAAGAAACGTAATATTTCGCAATACTGTTCGAGAGACTGGGAACTGAATATAAATGTCTTGCTTAACATGGAGTCAAAGCTCCCTTTTTGCATTGCTTGTAAACAACAGCTTTTAGTGAACCAAAATAATAATGAATAAAAGAATATATCATGCAACTGCATATGTTATGAAATATGATAAAAATGGATTCTGTAATAAGCTTTTTGATTTGTTTCAATTGTTTTTTTATTTGGTTATGCTTTTTACTGATAAGAAAAATTAAAAAAAAGATGTGCGACTTTTATTTTCTCAAACGACTTTTTTGTGTGACTTTATTTTTTTTAAATGATCTTTTGTGCGACTTTTCAAAAAATCCAACGTTAACACTGTTAATGGCATCTTCGTGCTATATTTTGGACTCAAGCTCTTCATCAATTTGTTCGTTAAACCGAGTACAATTCCCAATAATGGCTCTTAATTGAAAATTTAAAATTAATATATTTAAAAAGTAATTAATTACAGGTTATAGTAAACAAGATTGTGCATCACTAAACTATCTTTTTCATTTTTCTAAGTTAAACTTTTTTTAAGTTTTTGAAAACAGTGATAAAAATTTAAAAAAAAAATTTAATAAAATTTTTGTATTTTCCTAGCATAAAAGTAATATATTTCCAATGGATCCTTCAACCTCAGGTATTTGGAAACTCAAATATGTATCACAGTTAAATATTTTTGTTGCAAAAATATTTTAAATATTTTTTTGAAAATTGGTCTAAAAACAATTATTCTTAAAATACAAATTCAAATACGGTTTGGGCAAGCTTGGGTAAAAAAAATATTTATAGTTTTCTATGATATGTCTACTTACAAATCATATAAACACATTTTGCGGGTTATTGCGATAAGAACGAAAAAAATGGTTTTTTAATTCAACATCAAAGAAAAATTCGTGAATGCTTAGCAATGCACTAACTGTATTAATCATGTACATCTCGTACATATGTTTGGTATTTAAGAATTTTACTCTATCGACCGCAAAATACTTTGTTGGAAAATACCCATGACATAACATCTTCCCCATTTTACATAAATTTTTAATACATGGTTCCGTGATTATCGGAGGAAGCGCAGGAGGCTCGTAATACAGATTTTATATCATACAGAGAACATTTTTCACGGAAATGCAGTTGCGAAAACTTCAATGAAGATATTTTCAATAGATTTTTAATAAGCTCTGATCCTATTATAAGTAATATGAGCAAACATTACAAAAATAAAAATAGAGTGTTACCACAGCAGGTATTGGACCTTCTAATTTACCTAAAATTTCGGAAGAAAATAATTCCGATGATATTTATTTTAGTGACAGAGAATATGGCGATTAATAATATTAAAAATAAAATGTAAAATTACTACATATATGTATAGTTATATTCATATTAATAAAAACTTTTTTAATAAATAAAGATTAGTATGGCCTATTTCCGGGAAAATTTTGTATTGGGGCTATACGAAATCATTTGCCGATTCCGTTGAATTTTTCTATGTTGAGTTGCCCAAAAAAACATATGCGTCAAATTTCATTCATTTATCTTTAAAACTTTGTAAAGCAATTTAAATATTCATATGGGCAGATAAACGGACATCCCTATAGTTTAAAAATTTTTTTTTTTTTCAAAAATGATTTTTTAACTACTAATAACCCATTTAATACTATGAAACAAAAAAAGAATCTCTCTAACGCCTGAATTAAGCGCCGTTTTTAGCAATTTGAACCCAATGTACGACAGCTTAATTTTAATAATTACATGTTCTATAATCCCGACCGTTTGAGAAAAACGGATTCTATTTTCGCGACTTTTATCTGTTTTTTAAATTAGATTACAATGTGTATAACCAAAGAACGGAAAACCCACCCTTTGGTATATTAAACTTTTTGGATAATTTTGATCTTCAATTTTTTCAGTTTATTCGTGTCATTCAAGCGAGCCACCTAAACAGTGGCAGATACATGGAGACATACATGAACACTGATGATGAGAGTGTAGCGGCTTCCGAAAACAACGTTATTTCTGACGAAAAAAAACGTTACGAACTTTAACCAAAAAATAATCACTTTAAACCACAACCCATAACAATCAATTTAGATCGAAAAATAATATATTATTAAACAAAGACAAATTTTTGCATCCCTTTTTCTCCATTGTGTGCAAACCAATTTTCTTCAATCTTTTATCAAATGGTAGACATTGTTGAGCTTTAGTTACCCGACTATATATTTTTCAAATCGATTCAGAATTAATGGAATAAAATGATCCTAAAGTTGACACCATTACAAATGCGAAAAATACACACGTATATTCGTTTATGTAAGTATTGGTGCTACCAAAAACAAAAGCAAAGCAGTGAGAGTGTTTCATATACGTATGAGTAATGATTTTTTCTCTTCAAATGAAATGAAGTTAAAAAAGAAATAGAGATCAGAATTGAAAGAGATGAGAATTAAATATGGATGTACATCAGTGTTACCATATGTGAAGATTCATTTTATTTTTTGAAGTTTTTTAAGGTGCCAACAAAAGTAAAAGATTTTTTATAAAAAAAAAGATTTTTAAATATATGATATTTTGCACTTACAGTCTGTTACTTGAGATTCCTGTTAACTAAACTACATATTTTCTTCTTTACTTCATTGAAAATGTGAAAAAAAGTTAACCGCTGCAACACTGTTTACCTCCATTCATTAAATTGCTACTATGTTTTATTTTTATATACAAATTCATTTACTTTATGATGAAATTCGTCGCCTGTATATAAAAATATTTGAATTCATTGTAAATGATGAATACATCTGTTTTGAAAAGTTCAACAAAATTTATGTTAATAATTGCACATACATATCTTAAAAATATTAAGGATATATTTTTGGGAGCCCAAATAACTATAGCACTTAGTTCTACCCATATATTATCAGATGAAGATGAAATGAAATTTCGAAATAATTGTCTAAAGTTTTATGTTTAGTTATGCAACAGTTTATTAAAAAATATTTAATTTAACAGCGAATTTTCAAAATGTATCGAGTTCCTGGCACCCACTAATATTACACTATGCGAAAATATGCGACAGTCAAAATCGGGATGGGATGAAACCAACGGGAAATGTTATACCGGTAAAAAAGAAGTTATACGTGTCCCGGCGTTTCGCTGGGTCACGTCTAGGAATCGAGATATATCGATTTGAAGTTAGTAACTATCATATAGGGGAAATTGTCACCTTTCGTGGTCTTTTTTTGACATAACTAGAGAACCACTAGTCCGATTTTGCTGAAGCAAATTAAAAAAAATTGGGAATTACAATTCCTTTAATCTGTTCATACAACGTTTCGCTACATAAGCAACAGTTTCGGAGTTATAAATAAATGTATGAAGAAAAAAAGTATTTTTTGCCTAAAAAATTGAATTTTTTTATTTTTAATTCATAAGAAATCCAAAACGGTAAAAAAAGTGTCTAGACCTATTACTTTCACGTAAAGTCACATAACCTATGAACAAAATGAGACATAAATCATGAAAATCGATGAACGCGAAATAAGAAATAAATTAGATATACCAACATTGTGTAGTATTTTAAGAACCAAAGACTTTTTGAAAAAAAGTAATTGTACAAATTTTGAACAAAAAAAGGAGGAAATGAATAGCAAGTTTAATAAAGAAATGTATAGTTTAACCATAAAAAATTTATGAATTTAATGTAAATACGTTAATACACTAATTATAGGCTTTTAACTTCAAATTTGGCCTTTTCCAAATCAAATTCAGGTTCTTCAAAACATATGTTTTGAATTTTTCAAAACAAATTCCGTGTTGTACAAGTACAAATCAAACCCAGCATTTTTCAAACCAAGTTCGGCTTTTTAAAACCCAAAATCAGCCCGTTTTAGATAAAATTAATTTAAAAAAGACTGATTTTTATCTTTAAAACGCCGAATTTGGTTTGAAAAATACTGAATGTGTTTTAATTTGGACAATTCTGAATTTGTTTTAAAATACATGAATTTGATTTGAAAAGGGTGAACTTGAAGTTAAAAACCTATATATGCTTTATATGTCTATACAATAAATATTTTAGTTTAATTAAAATAAATTTGAACTGAGTTTGACTTCAATAAAATCATCTTAAAAAAAAGATTTTTAATGCAAAAAAAACAAAAATTTTTTTGTTCGATTCGAAGATATTCGGGAAGAAATTTGTTTATATAAATGCTTAATATTTAATTAATTATAGCTAGAATATGGTCGATTGCGTCGATCATAGGAAATACTTGTCACATTATTTAATTTATTTTAATAATTTATTCAAAATATTAGATGAGCCTCCCTGACGTCATTAACGTTAATTAATCATGCCTAACCATGCTTTGTCATACATTATCCTATGTAATTGTTTCCCTCAATCGCATAATCGAGCATGAACTTTATTGTAAAAAAGTTCTGGGTAAAGTAAATAAGTGTGCATGATTAGAGTTTTCACATGATAGTTTCAGAACTGCACACCCTTTTTAATACATTTGGATGGTAAAACTACGGAAATAATTTCATTAATTAGATTTGTTTTCTTCGTAAGTATTCTGTGAGTTTGAGCATTTTGTAATAGTGACTAAAGTTTATTTAAATTTATACGAACGTGCCAAACGTGAGCTTACATGACTTAGTTATAATTGTGGTGAGTAAGAAGTTGCTCTTGATCCCACTTCTTTGAATAATGAACTATATTATATATTTATATATTATAATGTAAATTTCACCTGCTTATTAGCAGCTTATCCCTCGCGAATTGTCAAGCTTTGATCAGAATTGAAATAAAGATTGCATATGTATGTGTGTGGTGTACGAAAGTTTTCAATATGTGAACTAACCCAGACTGCATTTTTTAAATTTTTTAAATTATAATCACTTTTTAAAAACCAGCATGATCTGTTGTTGATTAAGCGTTTTTCAATCTTCCAGATGAGCAAAATATAATAATAAATAAATAAAGGAAATAATAGTCACATTTTAAACGTCTGGATGATTAATTTGCGATTGTTATACAATTTGTTATTGTATTTTAAATAGAACTCTTTTTATCCATTTTCGTGTCCTTTTTTGATCGTGTAAGTGATTAATCCGTTTTTGATCACCAAAAGTGCTCTAAGAAGGCTCAGCAAGGTGATTTTTCAAAAAGCAATCTTCCAAATGATAGATGGGAATAATAGAAAATAAAAGTGAGAAAATTATTGAAATAATTTGATTGGTGTTTGAAAAATTGTTTTTGACAACTCCGGAAAAATGTCAAAAAAACAAAATGTCTTTGGTTTTCGTTTTTGTAGATACGAGTGTACTTTACTAAATATACTTTGATTAATAAGTCTCGTTTCACATTGTGAAAGGTTTTTGTTCTAAAATTCAGAATTCATGGGCGGGAGGGGAGAGAAGAATCTGAAAGTTTACAGATTTTCATGTACCTTAAAATTCTATCGTGTTTTCTAATTCATAATTAACAATTTAAAAGAAAATTACAAAAATAATATTTTGATATTTCTTTAAAGTTTTGCTATTTCAAAACTATTTAATGATTTTTTCCACATCAGTTGGTTCCCTCTTCATTCCTTCTTCCAGCCTCTTTAATAAATACTTTCTTAAGCAATTTTCTTATAGTTTGTACTAATTTTTTCCGCACTCGCTGTACTCGAAGGAATTTTTTGATATTGCTTTTTTCCGCACTTGATACTCTTACATATTTAGACTTTTATAGCAAAAAAAAAAACTCAACTGAAAAAGTATGGAATTTATACTTTTCGCTTGCTAACACGTATTTATAAATATAATTTCTTATGGAAATTGCATGCAAAATGCATATTTTTCATTTATTTTGTTTTTAGGTATTTGGCTTCATCTTATTCTAAAAGATATTTTCCAGAAACAAACAGCAGCAAAAATTTCCTTTAACTGGAGTGTGTGTGTGTGTGTGTAAAATGGTAATGACGATGAAGATGACATGTTTCTGTATTGCATGCCACAAATAATAAGTCACGGCATCAGTCAGTTGGTATGTTCGCATGTTTGTTTGTTTATGAAGTGCTGCTGCCGGTGGTCTTGGTGTTAAAATAACAAAGTTTTATTAAGCTTTAGTCATCAGATTCAGATTTTGAAGATTTTTTTATTATTATTATTCATTCTTGTCTTTGTGTGTTTTGTGCTGTACATGTCGTTTGCACTTTTTAAGACCTAAGAAGTTTTGAGATCATGTACATTCCATTCATTCATTCATTCATTTGGATGTAGACATTTTTTCCTTTTCTCTTCTAACAAAAAAGAAAGTCTTAACAAAAAAAAAGAGAAAGAAATTGGATGAAGTAATAAAGATTAGTTTGTATAGGATTTAGAGGATATGTCTATTTGTGTGTATGTGTAGGTATGTGTGTGTTTATTGTTTTGTGCAAAAATAACTTTTTTTTTTCAAAATACAATTTTTTGTTCGTTTTGTTTCGTTTTTCTCTCTCATACAATATACACGTAGTCTGGTAATAACTTTAACACATTTATGGTAAAATGTAAATTTTGCATCAGTTATTAGTTTAAAAGTATCTAGATTGTAATGAAGAAATTTTCAATATGAAAAAACACTGAGAGAAAAATATTTATGAAATCAATTTTTTTAATGGAAAAAAATAATTTTTGCGAAAAACCAATTTGCTAACATTCAAATCGGTTTAGAAATTGCAGAGCTCTTAAGTAACATACATAAAAATATAAACGTATTGGTAGACTCCTTCTTTTCTGAAATCTAATAATTCGAAAAATTTTTTTCATTTTTGTTCGAACGAACAAACATTTTACATTTTACAACGGTGTTGCACAATTAATATTTTTAAATGGTACTGAATTATAACTGAAAGAGTACTTTTTTGCTTAAATAGTACTTTTGTATAAAATATTTATTTATAAAAATGAATTGGACGAAAAATGGTTTATTTAGGTATAATAAAGGCAAATATATGTATATTTCAATAAACTTTATTATATATAAGCAAAAGATACATTTTTAGTTTTAAGTTTCTAAAAAAATTCTTTTATATAGTTTATATTATGGTTTATACTTTTATAAATAACAAGATATGAAAAACTAAAAGTTTAATTCAAGGGGGCAAATTACGGCATTCGATATCGAACGAAATCCCATACAAATTTTTTTGGAATTTGTATGGAAATTTCGTTCGATATCGAATGTCGTAATTTGCCCCCAGTTCTTACTTAAGTTTAAAAGTATTTATATTTAGAAATAAAGCTTTCAATTAGTTTTTTTTTCAGATAAAGTTTATTTACTTAATATTAGAAATATAATTAAAACAGCAGCTGTCATTTGATTTTAATAGATCTTTAGCTTTGAAACAGTTTCTACATGTAAGCGATTAATTTTTTTTTTGCTTTTTACAGCATTTCGTGTTTTTAACACATTCAACTGCTGCTGACGAATGTGATATTGATAATGTAAAATATGTAGTAATGAAAAAGTACTGATAATGTCATGGGGGTACAGAGGTATTTTTGGAATGAAAAAGTACTGAAAAATGTACTAAAGTACTGAATTTTTCAAAACACTGATTTAGAATAAAGAATTAATTATTCGAACAACTTTTTTCAAACAATCGAACATTCGAATAATTAATGAACGGCGTATAAAATTATTAAATACTTTAATATTATTCCTGAATTGTATGAATTTCCCATCCAATATTAGCTTTTTACAATATGCCACAAGAAGCTAAACAAAGAAATACGCAAATACTTTGTCTTCACTATTATTTTGTGATAAAAATATGTATTGCTAATGGCATCAACTACGATGAAGAATAAGATGACGTTTCTGAGGTAACTGATAACGTTTTATTAACTGATCTAAAAAAGTTTATAAATAAAGTAAGAAATTGTAAAAGTATTGCTGACAAACTGATTTATTTAGAAGAAAAAAGAACAAAAAAACTTGATATGCTCTTTAATGCTGTTTTAAGCGTAAATTTTGTATTCGTTGTTGGTTCGAATTATTCGAACAAAATTTTAAAATTATTCCTTTATTCGATAAAAAAAAATATCTTGAAATTTTATTCGAAAAAATAAAAAACACGAATAATTAACAACCCTATTTAATATATATTAATATGTTTTTTGTCTTTTATTTTTTATTATAATAAAACTGTTTAATTCGAATTTTCGATAAATCATTATTGTCAGGTTCTCTATTAAGAATGAAAATGTAAAATGCCGATGTTGAAAGTTATTTATTTACAAATGTGCACAATAAATATTTTGTAAATATCGGTTCAGTATTTTGGGAGCTATAAGCGTTTAATGTTGCTACTAATACATGTACAGTCATTGCGCACGCATATATGTGTAGTTTATTGTAAAAGTGGTGTAACTCCATATTTTTAATAAATACATATTTTTGTAGAATAGTATCACATTTAGTCATATCTTTCGTAGTAACAGTGAAGCAACTCCAATATTTGCACCAAAACCCCTTATATGAAATAATAAAGAAACACTGAAAAAAATTGTTTTTTTTTCATACACAATGATTTTCAAAAGGCTCGTTCTCTCGAAATTTAATTACAAGGAGCCAATTCACTGTTAATTACAAGGAGATTGCCACATTTAAACTTCAAGTAGAGAAATAAACAATTTGTTCAATTTGCTTTTGCAAAGAAAGGAGACAGTGCATTTTCTATAAACACTCGTACTTTGTTAACAAAACAGAGCTGATAAGTTTTAAGTTGTTTATTTAGAATATTTTTTGCTTTTGTACTTTATATCGTATATATTTATGTAAAAGCTTAATATTTAATTACTAGAACATGGTCGATTGCGTAGACCATACGAAATACTAGTTAATATAATCATATTAAGGAATACATACATACAATACATAGAAAAATGTTCTTTCGTTTAC
This sequence comes from Gymnocheta viridis, assembly GCA_956483585.1. Taxonomy (NCBI): domain Eukaryota; kingdom Metazoa; phylum Arthropoda; class Insecta; order Diptera; family Tachinidae; genus Gymnocheta; species Gymnocheta viridis. The sequence goes on along the minus strand of OY101441.1, from coordinate 97,230,076 downwards.
AACACATTTTCTATGTCTACGTCACAACACAACACAACCACACACAACAAAATAACGGGCGTGCGTATTATTGTTTTTTTTTTTTAACTTGGACCAGTACTCAGGGGATGCCCCCTACATATGCAATGCATTGTGCCGGAACTAGGAAAATTGGCTATGGGAAGGAGGACAGACGGAGAAGTGCTTGTGGACGTTGGACTTGAACCTCCCCAAATTGAAAGTAGCAGGAAAGACCTCCGTAGGCAGTTTATTCCACATACGAACTGTTCGGCTACAGAACGAATTTTCTCTGCTATGCGTAGTGCGATCCACTGGCATATCAACCACAAATGAGCTCTTAATGAAGAATGTGTTGTTCGTAAAAATGAGCGGATTTCGGGAACAAGTTCCCTGATTTCGTTAGAGCACATTCCACTGTAGTAACGATAAAACAGTGAAGTACATCGAACATTACGTCGATGTTCCACTGAGTCAATAGAGTTGGCTACACTACTGTCACCGATGAGCTTCTTCGACCTCTCCTGTACCCGGTACTTCGAAGCACCGGCCCATACATGAGAGTTGTATTCCATTTTCGGTCGGATATAGGTATTGTAGGTTAGGTTAGGTTAGGTTGTACAGGCTGCCGATTTCAAGCAACCGGCCCACTTGGGTCCAGGAGAATAGGTCCCTTTGTGATGCCCGTTATGGATAGCGAGAAAAAAAAAATAAAAAAATATTGGCTATCCTATATTCTGGTCAGTATTGAACCAACCGGTTTTCCGAATAAACTTGTTTATTCCCTTCAGATTGCATTCCGTAAGGTCTGCGAGTTCGGGTAAAGTTGAGTTACCTAGATACATGGCTCTGTGATGGGACAGAGCTGGACATTGACAGAGGAGGTGCTTTACGGTTTCTTCCTCCTCCTCATTATGACAACTTCTACAGAAGTCGTTGAAAGGGAGATTTAGTCTATTTGCGTGGGCACCTATGAAACAGTGCCCTGTTAGGACAGCCACAAGTATACGTAGCTGATGTCGAGGGATCCCCAGAATGATGGCTGATTTTGCTCGATCATAATGGGGCCAGGTTAATCTGGAGACAGCACATGTGGGTTCATTGAACCATCTAGCTTGTGCTAACCCTATAAGTTTCTGTTGAATAAGAATTTTGCAACTTTTTAGTGGGGCTCCCACTAGCCGGTCGGTGTCCCATTCTTGTAGACGAGATCCCTCCCTGGCTAGCTTGTCCGCAATTATATTGCCAGGCACATTCGCATGCCCTGGTACCCAGATTAGCTCGAGGTTGGAATGTGACGCCATCTCGTTTAGGGATGTCCGGCATTCCTTTACCAGTTCGGCTGTTGTGTAAACACCCGATAGAGCGTTCAATGCAGCCTTACTATCGGTACATATACGAATATCCTGCCTATATACCCTATTGTACCTTAACCAGTTAGCTGCCCTTTTTATGGCCGATATTTCGGCTTGAGTAATGCTACAGAGATCTGTGAGCTTGAAACGTATCCTCTGCTGAAATTGAGGAATGTATATGCCCCCTCCCACACCTACACCTGATTTGGATCCGTCAGTGTAAACCTCAAGCACTTCCCCTCGGTAATTAGGATCAATGAATGGAGGGAGAGTATCTGAGAATGACACTGCGAATCTTTTCTCGGGCATAAGGTAGGGAGAACGGTAGTCAATAAGTTCGGGAAGGTTTTCGAACTGTCCTATAATGTTCGCATGTCCATCACCTAGTGATTTCCATGTTCCGGCGGCACTGAGTCTAATTGCCGAGTTCATAGCCAGTTGTTTGACCATTAGATCGGCAGGAAGCCAGTGTAACATTGTGAACAAGGCTTTTGATGGGGTGGTGCGAGGTGCGCCTGTAATCATCAAGGCCGATGTTCTTAGAATTCTGTCAATGATTTTAGAATAGGTGGATTTGCCTAGGGCCGGCCACCAGACGATTGCACCATACATTAATATGGGCTTGACGACCATTTCAAAGAGCCAGTTGGCCGTTCTGGGGTTAATACCCCATCTGTTGCCTATGGCCTTTTTGCAGGTATAGAGGGCAATAGCGGCTTTCGCTGCTCTTGCTTGTACGTTTAGGTTCCACGATAACTTAGAGTCTAGGATGATACCTAGGTACCTAGCATTATCGGTTAACCTTAGCGTGACTCCGTTAAGAGTTGGTAAGGTGAAGTACGGTATTTTGTATTTTCTCGTGAAGAGTACGAGCTCCGTCTTTATTGGATTAACGTTGAGTCCATTACTGATGCACCATCCAGTAATGTGATTCAAGGCTGACTGTAGACGATGCGAGATTGTGTCTGGGTACTTACCCGACACTACTACTGCAACGTCATCTGCGTAGGCTACTGTTTTAAATCTGTTTGAGTCTAGCTCCAACAGTACCGTGTTTATGGCAAGGTTCCACAGGATTGGAGATAAAACCCCTCCTTGCGGCGTTCCTCGCTTTGCAACTTTATAGATTGTTGAGGATCCCATCGTAGATGTGATGACCCTATTAGTCAATAATTCTTTGATGAGATTGGTTATTGACTGGTTTACGTTCAGTCTTGCCAGAGCCATGATGATGGTTTCTGGGTTGATGTTGTTGAAGGCACCTTCTATGTCTAGAAAGGCCGCCAGAGCAAATTCGTTATGCTTTATGGATTTTTCAATGTAACCAACAAGCGAGTGTAGTGCCGTTTCAACCGATTTGCCCTTCGTATAGGCATGTTGAGCGGTGGATAGTAAGTTCGAGTTGATTACCGATCTGAGATGCAGATCAATCAATCGTTCTAGTGTTTTTAGTAGAAAGGATGATAGACTGATTGGTCTAAAATCCTTTGCGTTTGTATGCGTAGTTTTTCCACATTTAGGTATAAAAACCACGGTGCATTTGGTCCATGCTTTCGGAATATATGACCATGCGAGGCATGCCGAGAATATCCGAATAAGCCATGGGACTATTAGGTCTGCATTCCGCTGGAGGTCAGCAGGTATAATGTTGTCGGGACCCGCTGATTTATACGGATGAAAGCTGTTTATGGCCCATGTAATGTTTTCCCTGTTTATGGGAAATGGGGCTAACGTGTGATTGTGTGTGGTTGTCGTGAGTTCTCCTGTAAACGGAGCGCAACCGGGAAAGTGCGTGTCCATCAGAACCATGAGGGTCTCATGTCCACTAGTAGTCCAACTCCCATCAGATTTTTTAATGAAGCTGGGAGTTGAAGGAATCGTGGTTAAGATTTTACGCAGTCTGCTGGTCTCCGAAGTGCCTTCTATATTGCTACAGAAGGACCTCCAGGATTTGCGTTTTGCGTTTCTTACCAGGTTTTTGAAATTGTTTACGGAGGACTTATAATCGGACCAGTTTCCTAGTCTTTTGGCCTCATTGAAAAGTCTACGGCTCTCTTTGCGAGCATTTGTTATCTCGGAGTTCCACCATGGTGGTTTACTCCCACCCCGGCAGACACTAGGTCTGCAAGCTTCTGATGTTGCTAGGTTGAAAGCATTATTTAGATTTTCAACCGCAGTATCAATATCGTGCCTGTCGTTTATGACAGGTGGTTGTGGAATTAGTTCAGAGAGGAGCTGTTTTTGCTCCTCCCAATTTGTTTTTTTCCTGTTTATTATGGGCATTGGCCTGTTTAGTGGAATTTCTATCTTAAATTCAATATATCTGTGATCAGAAAAAGTACAGTCGTTAGAGACCCTCCATTCTCTGATCATGTTCGAGTGCATAGCGCTTACTAGTGTGATGTCTAGAACCTCCCTTCTATTTACAGTTATAAAAGTGGGTTCTGACCCGTGATTTGAAATATCAAGATTGTGGCAAAGAATGAAATCAAATAAAGACTCACCCCTTCCATTTATGTTCGAGCTTCCCCAAACGACGTGATGCGCGTTTGCGTCTGCTCCAATTATGACTGGCCAGTTTTTTGTATTTGCCATACTGACTGCGCTGCGAATCTTTTCGGGCGGAGATTCGCGTTCATATGCCATGTAGCTGGAGATGACCATAATGGTGCCCTCGTCCGTCTCCAGCGCTGCAGTTATTGTGTCTTCATCACTGTAATCAGATAAAATGAAGATGTTTAGATTGCCTTTGGCCAGAATACACGCTCTTATGTTACCTAGACCATTAGCATGAAGAAGCCTGAAGCCTTTAGCATTAAGTCCGCAAACCCTACCTTGGTGAAGCCAGGGTTCTTGGACTAGGACGAGGTCCTCCCCTTTCTCTACTAGGCGGAGGAGCATGGCAGCGGATGCTGCTTTACAGTGGTGAAGATTCACCTGTGTGATTTTGGTCATGGTACGGCATAACTGTGACGTTGGCGTCCTCCAGGTCCGAGTCCAGGAGAACGTCCTCGTCAACTACCTCGTCCATCCCCTCAAAGAATTCCCCTACCCAGCCGGAGTTGGATACGGTATCCCCTTGAGAGGATAAACTGGCAGTTTCGTCTACCGACATAGACATAGCGTCTGAGGCTGGATCATCGCCCTCCTGATCCCTAGCCTCCCTGCCATCGCCTTTGTAGATACTTAGGAAGATGGATTCGAAGCCGTAATACATCTTCCCTTGTCTCTCCTTCAGCGATGGCAAGGATTCATGGTTCAGGACCACGATGATCCTTCTGTAGGCTCCTACAGGTTCCGAAACCTTGGCGACCAACCAACCATTGGTTGGAACGTCACTGTTGCAGACCTGTAGGAGTTCCAGAATTTCCTCGGGTTTTGATGGCTCGTCCGGGACTCGAGCAGAGGCTCTAGGTCGCCGAGGCACCTCATTAATAGGTACCACGTCGAGCCTAGCACCCTCCCACAGCCCTTCCAGATTAACGATCGCCTTCTTATACAAAGAGATTGATCGCTCATCCGAAAAGGCTATAAGCTTTACCCTCCGGCGAAGCCATCCAGCATCATCACATTTGGGGGTTGGTCCTGGATTGCTTTTGAAGACTTTCCAGAACTCCCCCATCAGTTTTTTACGGACAATGTCCCACTGAGCGTAGGACATGCCACCGTCTGCGTCACTTCGGTCGATGACAGCTTGCATGAGATAGCCTTTAGCCATCTCGCTGAACGATTTGTTCATCGGCCTATGACGTTTCATAGCGGGCTGTTGGCTCTGCGTCTGGGCCTCCTCCTCTGAACGTTGCCGTTTAGGCGCGTCCGCAGACGACGGAGGAGTCTTTTGCAGGTTGGCCAAAAAATTTTGAGCCCATTTAAGCTTTGCCCGTTCTTCCGGGGTGAGGGACTCAGCTGGCCGTTTGCCTAGCTGCGTCGAAAGTCTTTCGGCGGACCGCCGTTGCGTAAAGGCCCTTCTTGCAGGTGTTATGTGCCTGTGGGGTTTGCCTTGAGTGGCTTGATGCCGAGCGTCGGAACCCGACTTCGAGGTCGCGGCTTCCTTGCTGGCAGAGGGGTGTAAGTCCGAGTGACCCGACGTCATGGTCGCAGTACCCTTTCTTACAAGTGGCACTGGGTTTACTACCTTCTTATTGGTAGCTCCCAAACAGGGGGTTTTGGTCACCTTTTTGCAGACCTGGGCCATGGCAGATTTTGAAGTGCTTGGTTTGAAGTCCAGAGGCACTCCACTGCCGGGTTTATTGCCAACACTAAGTGTTGGTTTATTCGTTGAGCCCTTAGGTGCTACAACGCTGCCTTTGGTGAGCTCAGGTTTCCCCTTGCCCCCTCCAGCGGGTTTATTACATTTGGTGGGCTCAGGTTTCCCCTTGCCCCCTCCTGTGTTAAGTTTGTTACCAGTAACTTGCAGATTTGCCCGGCCTGGTACATTCACCGGACTAATCTGGGACGCAGTAGCGTTCGACTCACCTTGGCCTGTGGCCGACACCAAGGGAGTAGGGTCTCCGGAGATTATTTGGCCCGCAACCGTATACTCGGGGCACTTTTGCTGCTTTGACATTTGTTATAAGGGGGGGGGGGGGGTTGCATTTTATACTTGCTGCCAAGTGAAAGAAACTGTCAAACAACAACAGACCACCCAGCCGCCCAATGTGGAACAGACGCTGGATGGATTTGCGGACACATATTTGGTGTGGACTTAAGATAGATCAGAGATCTAAAGCGGACAGAAAATTGGTCTGTAAGCCGCCCCTACTAGGGGAAAACAGACGCTACATAGCATGGGAAGGGTAGTTCTTAGTTCGTGCTCACCAAGAGATATTCTACATGGGTCCTTGCACTTAAGCCCCCGCATCGCGTCAAGATGACCACCCATCGCGGGACAAGGTATAGGTATTGTAAATATTAAGGATATCTGATGGAGTGAAGTATCTCTTACACCGCCTTTGAAAACCGAGGCACCTGAATCCTTCTTTTGAGACTTGAAATATATGATCAGTCCATCGAACATCACATTTGATTTTTATGCCAAGAACATCAAGAGTCTCCGATTCCTCAATATCTACACCACCCATTATTACAGATTGAGCAGCATTATTGTTCGTATATCTGTGTGTAAGCATACAACACTGGGTCTTACGAGCATTGAATTCTACCCTATTCGCACGTCCTGTCCTCAATTAGATATTATTAAAAGATCATTATTTAGCGAATCATTCATATATTGACTCATTGTCGCGATCTCGGGCAGGCTTGGTCTGTTACTGAATGAATACGCATGATATGCTGCTGCTGTCATCTGCAAAAGAGCAGATAGGATTAAAAGCTTGACATAGAAGGTCATTTAGGAAAATAAGAAAAAGTGTGGGAGAAAGAACGGAGCCTTGCAGTACCCCTGAATTAACCTTGAACTCGTTTGATGAGAACCCTCTGCGTACATTACCAGCTGTGCAACCAATCATAGATACATCATAAATTTTCCTGCACATTAAACAAACATATTAGGTACTTATTTCTTCGTCTTAAATTTTTTAAAATTTGGTATCGAGCATATTTTGCTTTTAAGAGCATATATCTTTTTAAGTGCATTTTTTGAGAACACTTACTCTTTTCGTTACATTTCATTTCTTCAGTTAGATTTTTCATCCTTGTTTTTATATTGTGGATTTATGTACATATGTTGTAATTTTTTAGGCTTAGGCCCTAAAAAGTTTTCCAAAACTCAAAAAACTTTCGAATATTCTTCGTTCGTTCAAGTGTTGTCAATACCACACAAAAAAAATAAAAGCATTTGAATAAAACAGAAATAAAATCCTTTAGTAAATTTATTATTTGAGATATTCTCTGATATTTAATTTCAAAATATTTGGGGGTAGAGATAGTCTATATACATGTATTTCATTAGTGATTAAGCCAAATCATTAGTAGACCTAAAACCATATTCTTGAAAAGTTTCAAACTTCCCAGCTTATACAAAAACTTTAAAAAAACAAATAAGAATTTCAAATCTTACAAATGTATAAAAATCTATTTTATTTGTCTTAGCAACTGTTAGTTAATCAGTCTCCCATTGAACGACAATATAGGTACTTAATAAGCCAAAAAAAAGTAAAATGTTAAATAACTCATTTAGTAAGTTTAAAATTTTAGATATTCTTCAATATTTAATTTCAAAAATAAAAAATAAATAAAAACTTTTCGAAGTTGTGAAGCAAATATTAAATTAAATATAAAAACATAAACTAAAGCAACATACTATCGTATGAGCACCACTGTCAACATATTTCACACAATAAAAGTTATCAAAGCTACTGATTACAATTTAGTGAACTATTTCATGGATTTTTTGGCCGATGAGGACTATTTCCTCTTTTAACTGAAAAGCTTGAATGAATATTTAATGGATATTTCAAAGAATTTCTAAAGGACACTGTACATTTGTTAAAATCACATCAATCGTTATAGTGACATTGGTGAAAACTTATTGTATGCGTGACACCAACGATGCTGGATGGAAAATCAAAAAACTTCGATTTTTAGCATGCTTGACGGGCAATTCCGATGCATGTATTTTTTCTATTATTCAAGCACACTATTAACAAGATTGCAAATAGAACAGGTGTTATGTCCGTATACTTCTTGACTATATAAAATAAAATTCAAAATTAATGCTTGACAGTGTATGCCTTAACGACAAGCACACGGACACGAATTTTATGTCAAGTATAGTAACCTTAATACAAAAAAAGTAAACTAAAATAATTGGTGCTTTTTATAGGAATCTTTCAAATTTTAGTTTTCAATTTTTTAATCCGCACTTTTTCCCAAAATTAATATTTTACTTATTCAGTAAAAGATTAACCATTTTGTTAAAAACAAATTCCAATTGATTATTGAGGGGTATAGCTTGTTCCTATGCGCATTTCACTGTTGCTAATGCAGATCATCAGGGAACTTTACCCAAATATTTCTTAGAACAACTGGAGATATTATATTAAACCTTCAATATCAAAGTTGTAACAAGAACTCAATAGTCAACCAATTGTTTTTGTTATCTTACTTTACCATTACTACCTTGGCTGACTTTTTTTTCAAAATGTAAAACAACAACTGCTATACATTTGTATAGAGTGATGTCAAACAAAATTTTGCGACCGGGTGCTTGTCAAGTTAATTATTGGTGCTTTTTATGGGAATCTTTCAAATTTTAGTGTTAAATTTTTTAATCCGCACTTTTTCCCAAAATTAATATTTTACTTATTCAGGTAAAACATTAACCATTTTGTTAAAAACATTAGCAACAGTGAAATGCGCATAGGAACAAGCTATACCCCTCAATAATCAATTGCAATTTGTTCTTATCAAAATGGTTAATGTTTTACTGAATAAGTAAACTAAAACAATTGAATATCTATCTATCAAAAGAAAATGTTTTTTTGCAGAACTTTTATTAAACCTTTCGCGTACAAATCTGTTGGTTAAAAGATTCTATGAATTTAAATGCTTATTTAGTGTATTAAACTCTATTTTAAACAAATATTCTATAAAAAAATATAAGTAGATTATTAAAAACCATTTGGGATAAATGTTCCATAGAATAATAAATAAATAATAAAATCGTAGGGTTTCGGTCTTTCATTTTTGTCAAAACATGCCACAAAAGTAAGTTGTGTTTTCAATTACAAAAGTACTAATTGCTAAAAAATAGTGAAGTGGGCATAATTTTATTTAAAATATATATAAATTTTAATGCTTCAAACTAATTAACGTCATTTTAGGCTATAAAAAGCGTCTTGGCTAAAAATTTTACCTAGATGCATCAATGGTGCGTGTCGTGAAAATCCTTGGAGGATATAGAAATGATAAAAACTAAACATTTTCATTTCCAAAAATCATGAAAAATTCCTAGTAGTTTAGCGTCTGAAAGGGTTAAAAATGCACAAATGTGTCCCAAGTCCTAGCAGAAAGAAATCATATGTAATATTTGTAGGACACCGGTGTTCCATATGCGTGAATGGGTTAAAGCATATCGACAATGTTGCAATATCTGTAGTTAATATGAAAATGTTTATTTTAACTGAATTTTTATAGTTGCATAGACTTGTTTGCATGTGTAAACTTAACAAATACATGGAAACCTCAAATCACAGCAACACCAATACACATGCATATTCACACTCTACCAAACTTTGTCATACACAGCACACATACATTCACAAATCTATCTACTCGAAACACTCGAAGCCAACAAGGACTCTTTTAAAATGCAAACAATTCCCTTTTTTGTACGGTAATTAAAAGTTTCGTACAAAGTTTTTATTTGTTAAAATAACAAAGTAATAAATACAATTTATTTAAACAAAAAATAACAATAACTAAAATATTCATTGTATTTATTTATATTTTATTCAACCAAATGAAGAAATAAAATAAAAAGAAATTTCAAAAAAAATATGTACGTGACACAGTAAATCACATAAAGCTGTAAAAATCTATTAATAAATATTACAATGGTTAAACAATAAACCAATTTATTTAAATTTATATGAAACAAAAACTTTACCGCGAAATGTCATAAGCAAAAACGAAATTTTTTTTAAGTGATTTAAATTAGAACAAAGAACAAGCCTTCAGGAGTTTAAGGCGGATAATCAAACGCCTTAAATTAAAAATCGGTTAACTTCTTAAAAAATTTCATAAATCAGCGGAACTAGCTGAACTTATAAAGTATTACCAAATAAGCAATCACAAATGCTCCAATTCGAATATTTGCTAATGCAGCCTCTCTAAAAAGGTGGACAATACAATGTTTCGGAGAGTTTAATATTTTGCAAGATCATTGCGGAAATAAGTTTTTTGTCTTGTATGTTATTTTACCAACATTTTATTGACATCCATTTTTGCTTAGAGGCTTATGAAGATACAATAGTTGTCAATTTAGGATAGAAAATAGTATTTGAAAAATTTGTTAAAAAAATTTGTTCTTCGAAATTTTGAGGTCCTTTAAAATGGAATAAAGATCAGCAGAACTATAATTAGCTTACTGTTTCATCTTGCTCCAGTGTAATGGCCTTTTCAAATTTTTCGGATGGAGTTTTAATTACATGTGTCAAAATCGTTTACTTTGCTGGCCAAGTGTGAAGGGATTTCAGGAAAATAAAATACAAATTTAAACTACTTTGTTTTGTCGCCATTTCGGTAAACATTAGTTTTGACAGTTCATATTTGGCAGTCGTGAAGTAGACACGGAAAAATATTCGATGAGCCAACGTGTTTTAATACTTAAAACATTTTATCAAAATCAATCATCGATTAGTGTGACGATGAGAAAGTTACGTGAAATTTTTGGGAGAAACAACGTGCCAACAAAACGCACTATTTATCGTGTAGTGAATGATTTCGCAGAAAGAGGGTCTGTAGGTGATAGGCCCAAGCATGGACCACAACGTACTGCAAGATCGGCTGAAATCATTACTGCTGCTCAAGAAAACAATCAAAACAATCCATAAACCTTAATTCGACGCCGTGCTCAGGATCTTGGGCTTCAAAGAATAACTTTGGCCACAATTTTGCACAAAGACTTGTATTTGTTTCCATTTAAGATTCAGTTGACACAAGAACTTCTTCCACAAGACCATTTACGTCTTTACTGCGAGACCTCTTTCCACAACAAGTTATTTCAAGAAATGGTGATGTTGATTGGCCTCCACGGTCGCCTGATTTGACTGCTCCGGCCTTCTTTCCTTCTTTCAGAAACGCTAGAGCAACTCAAAAAAAATTGTACATACATACATACATATATATATATATATATACTCCTTTGATCTCCTATAAAGACCATAGCGCCAGAACAAGTTCCTTCCAATATTCTCGATCCTCTGCACGATGTTTAATTTCATTCCACTTTAAGTTTAACTTGGACGTTTCAATTGCTATTTGGTGTTCTCAAGTATACGATGGTCGTCCTATAGCTTGTTTTGCAATATGATCAGGTGGTTTTCGCAGGATGTGACCTATCCAAGTCCATTTGCGCTTACAGATTTCGTGTTGGATCGAGTATTGATTAGTTTCTGACCATAGGCGAATGTTGGAGATTGTTGAGGGTCAGTACATCCATAGAATCTTACGTAGATATTTGTTAATAAAAACTTGTATGACTTGTATGTCTCGTCTTGCCGCGTTCCACGTCTCGCAACCATACAATAAAGTGGATTTTACATTTGAATTGAACAGGCTTAGCTTTGTAAGTCGTGAAATATATGACGAGTTCCACACAGGGTTTAACTGGCCAAATCCCTGACGCGTTTTATTTATTCGGCTGAAAATATCTGTGGTAGAGCCACCACTTTTATCGAGTACGCTACCTAAGTAACAGAAGGACTCTGCATCATCAAGTTGGTGGGTTTGTATGATAAACCTTTGTTCATTGTTTAAATTTATACGCATTGTTTTAGTCTTACCTTTGTTTATCTTCAGACCAACGGATAGTGGAGATTCATAAACTTGTATTAACTTCGGTGGCATAGCAGAAAATATGCGTGTCAACAAACAGATGTCATCTGCGTAGCCGAGGTCCTTTACGTGATACCTCTTCTATGGTTTGTGACCTTTTTCATTACTATATCGAGGACATAATTTAAAAGCAATAGCGATAAATGCTTACATTCAATATTTAAGCTATGAAAAAATTTAGATTAATAAATTCTGTGGCAAAAGGAATAAGAGCTTAAGTTGACATAATCTAATTTTGAGTTAATTTTTTTTTTTGTAATCTCTGGATTTAGAAGTAACTTTAGCAACGTTTCAATTGTTTTGTGCGATTTCTCAAGAAGTTATAGCGCAATGAATTCCTCCTTATCTTTTTTCAACTTATAATCTCATATTTCAAGTTGAATATATGAGTTATAGAGTTTAGTACAATGTATTCCTAAATTAAGTGCAATGAGAAACGAATTTGGATCAAATTTCTAAAAAGTGTTCTCCTACAAAATAGTAAAATATGGCTTAAGCACTTTTTCCTTATTGCCAGAGAATTAATCATGATTTTGTATAATTTGAATATATTACAAAATGTTTAGTACTTGATATTAACTATAAAATTTTATTGAAATATGTTTATTGATTCAATAAAAAAAATTAATTGAACACTTTCTTAAAATTCACTTAAAAGATTTATTGATATATTTTGAAAGATTCAAATAAAAAAAAACAATTGAAATAGTTTAAAAAATTTAAAGAAAAATATATATTTAACACAATTAAATAAGATTTAAACTTTCTTAACCAAGAAACGAGGGAATAACTGTTGAACAAAAACTTTTAACAAAATTAAAGAAAATTGTAAAAACAAAAGCGACAGCAAAAATTCAGAATTCAGAAAATATGTGGGTACATATTATCTTAATAAAATTTTTCTTATAATTTAACCTTTAAACTCAATTAAATTTTTGAAAAAGAACTTTCTAAATATGTTGCTAATTTGAGCAGACAATAAAAAACTTACTTACTTACATATTCATCAAACAACCACAACAATCTTGTGTATACTACAACAAACCCATTCATGGGAACAAAGATTTTAAGTGAAGGCTTTTATGCAAGTTGAAATAAAAAATGCTCATGTGCGTAAGTGTTATAAAGTAAAGAAAAATAAAAAAAATAAGATATAGAAGATTTAAAATAATTTTAGAAACAAATACAGGCACAAGCTTAAGACGTACTTTGATTATTGGTTTTCTAATAATAATTATAGTAAGGAACAAGGTAAACCATGAAGGAAAAACATCAAGGCTGATTGGATCGCCAGATGATGGCAACTGCTGCTGGAGCTTACAAGGAGATCGCCCTGAACTAAAATATAATAGGAAATCCCGTACGAAACGATTTTCTTAACAGCTTTTTTTAGTTTTCTTAAACTGCCTTTAAAATTATTAAAAATTAATTAAAATTAAAACTGTAAAATATGTGCTACGAATATTTCATAGTTAAGAATAAAGTTTAACATTTTCTTCAGTTTTAAATTTTAATCAGTTTTTTAAACAATTTTGTATTATATTCTATCACTTTCCGAAAATCTCCGGAACTACATATAACAGTGTGAAAAAATTAATTAGGACATAAATTAAAGGTTATTTTGTTGCCGATCCTTCAGTGCTTCTTTTTTAATTTATTCAAAAATGCTGAACATCTTCTTTTTTCTATGTAATGGAAATTCTCGAAAAGCAGAGTCAATTAAAAAAGTAATAATATATGTGCACTGGAGCTCAGTAGCAAGTGTTCACAAATTGAGTACAAAACCTTAGAACTTACATAAGAAATTTCATTCTGTAGTCCTGTGTAATTAATAAATAATTAATAAAAAAATTAATTAGATTGAGTTACAGTGAAAAACCACTTGTTAAATGACATACTGGAGGTGGTAGGGTGGCACGTGCTAAATACATAAGTCATTTGGTCATTTTTAGAAATTAAGGTACATCAAAAATTACACTGTAAAACAAAATCAAGCTTTTTTTCAAAATACAAAGGTTCTAACGGCTGATTCTAGTTGAGGGGACTAAAAACAAATATAAATTTGTATCGGAGTTGTGAAAGTTTACAACTGGCCTATACTATACTATAATATTTAATCAACTGTATTAATCGTAAACTTTATATTACTCTTCCAATTGAGCTTGAGGTCACTTTTTTATAAAAATATTAAAATTTGTTTTTTCTCAATATTTCGTTACCCTCTGGGTAACTTCTTCAGGAGGAAAAAATCGTTAAACAATTTAAATAACAAAAAAATTAACATAATACAAATCAAAAATTTTTCCGTTTTCGTATTAAAAATTGGTTGTCAATAGAAAAATTTGTTTAACAAATTTTTTGAAAAATATGAAAATGAACTAATTCTGAAAATTTGAAAACATTGATATTGTATTATTTTATTCTATATTTACCCCTTTATCCTTGTATATTAAATACCTATAATTCTGTGCTACACTCTCAGCTCTAAAATTAATTCTTAAATCTGACGCTACATTAATTATATGTAACATCTCTAACATGTAACGACGTTTATACCTGTATTTATAGGTATTAATTTCATTTTCTTTAAAATATTTTAAATTAATAGTTTTCTTTTTTAAATTATTAAATTTTGACTAATCAGAACTCTTTATTAATCAATTAATCGATTAATTAGAATAACGAAAAGTTTGGTTCGCCGATACTCCCACTTTCTATCGATTCACGGCGAATATGTTTGCACATTGTAGGGTATTTAATTGAATTTATTTGTTAAAAACTTACACAAAAGAAACTAACGAATTTTTAATAGCCCTTTCTTCTTAACATTTTTAAACTCTAATGAAAACTGTATTACAAATTTTAATTTAACGCTAAGGTAAATTTATATAGTTTACTGTTGTATTTTATAAATTGTATCTTTATTTTTTTTTTATTTTTCTATTTTCTACTCTATATATTTTTTTATACTTCTATTGTTAAATTAGCCAGTGATGGCAGTATTGTGCAATATATTCGTATATTGCAGCTAAAAAAAATTGGGAAGAATGGCATAAAAATGTTGCAAAATACAATTGTGGTTTTAAATATTTTTCGTTTTTTATTTAAATATTTTTCCCCCTCTTTGTGTATTGTTCTGTTGTTGGTGTTGCACAAATAGAAAGAAAGGAATGTTGTTATATCTGTTCATGATTGTATGTGAGTTGTGCTGCAACAACTATCACTTAGTAGAGTTTTGTTGCAACATCCTTTTTAGTCCTTTTTTATAAGGTATAAATATATATTTTTTGCTTTTATTATGCGCTTGACTAAATTTTTGCTTCGTTAAGCAACAAAAATAACCATTTCTCTTTTTTACATTTTATTTATTTTTATATTAATTTTGGTTTTCCCTCACTGAGTCATTATTATTTTTTTCTCTTTTCTGTCCTTCTTTTAATTTGTTGGGACTTTGAGACATTTAAGCAATTTCTATTCAAATTTTGTTACTAGAGTATTCAAAAACCGAAACCGAAACCCGCTTTACGGATATTAAACGCATATTAAACAATTTCGAATAATTAATATGCTAGAATATTTCGACAGAACGTCATAAGCTTAAATAAAGCCTTGCGAAGGACAACATATTCCATTAAAGTGTTAAACAGGATAATTTCATGCCTTGCCATGTCATGAAAACACAAAAATGAGACGGATTTGCAATGACATGGGGTAACACTGCGCTTGAGTTCGCACAACAATGCACGACACGAAATTTTTCTGTATGACACTTTTAAGCAACAATTTTTCATTTAAATTGTTTTATTTAGAAAGGAATTCTATCAAAGGCATGCAACAATTGAAAAGACAAGGATAATTTTGATTATGCAGTGCGTCAAACCGACTCCATGATGTTGCGAGATCAAACATGATTTCATTATCAGACCCGAATTTGTCTTTATCTTTTGCTTTAGAATTCCTTTCTAAATTAAATATTTTAATTAAAAAATAATTTGGACAGAATTAAGCTGGCATAATTAAATTTCTTTGGATTAAAAACCATACAGTTTCAATAGAACTCATAACTTAATTGTGCATTTTTATATTATTAAGGTTTGATTGCAGCAGGGCTCCCAGTTTTATTTTATACCTTATCCCAAATTTGTAATTTTTCAATTCCCAAAATCCCCGAAATAGCAAATTTCTTATCCCTGAAATCCCCACAGATCCGTAATAAGAATTTTCAAGCTTGTAAATTAACAAATAACAGAAAACTTTATCAAATTCAA
The DNA here is from genome assembly GCA_956483585.1 of Gymnocheta viridis. Classification (NCBI taxonomy): domain Eukaryota; kingdom Metazoa; phylum Arthropoda; class Insecta; order Diptera; family Tachinidae; genus Gymnocheta; species Gymnocheta viridis. The sequence continues at coordinate 97,213,938 of OY101441.1, read as the reverse complement.
TATTTCTAAGTCACAAAAGACTTGTCTTGGAATATTTAATATTTAATTGTAAAAATTCTTTAAACAATATAAAACTTTTTTCAAAATATTGATAATCACAATATTATAATCAAAATTACGAAATAATTATAATAATCTCATCCCTCATATCCTTAAAAATTAAATAATATTATGTCAATGGAAACACATGTATAAATTTATTTACTTAATTAAATCCATTTGTGTAATATTATTAGAATTAATTTAGACTTTGAGCTCTAAGTATATACATTCACCCTTATTCTAGTTGGCTACATCGACGTCAAGTCAACACAATACCAAAAAATTGAAGCTTTTCTACTCGATCTCGAGAACAGTTTTGTGCTAATGAAGGTGTACTTCTATTCTATAAGGTCTGGAAAATAACATGAGCCAGTCAATAGTAGTCAGTTGTTTTCGACAACGGGTAGACAAGGCCCAATTTTTTGGTATTGTGTTGACGTGACGTCGATGTCGTCAACTGGAATAAAAGTGATTAACAATAAATAATGTAAAAAGAGTAACTTAAAAAGTTCGCAAAAAAAGACTATGTATCAATGTTTATCATTTCAAAAACTTTAGAATCAAAATCGTCTGATTCATCAGCCAACGCAACTTTGTTGCGCATGTTGGTTGTTTTAAAAAGTGTTTGCATTTGAGTAAATGTAATAAATTCGGCACATCAAACTGAATTATTTTTAAAGTGTATATTTATTCTAAGAGGAGCTCCTAAAAGTCATACTGTGTTCTTTTGCAAATTTTTTCAACGTTACCATCATCAAGCAGAAAAATATGATTTGTAAATATGTACATAAATTTGAATACAAAAAAGAAAAACTAAATAACAAGATTTGTAATAATATATTATCCCAAAATTCGCATCAAAAAAAGAGCTTTTCCCCAAAAAATCCCCGGGGGATTTTCCCGAAGTTTCTATACTCAAGCACAAAAACATCCCCTATTTGGGGACAAATCCCAGAACTGAGAACGCTGGATTGCATAGTGTTTTCAAAGAGAGAGAGAGTAATGATATCACAATTGTGTATATGGGTAAGACACGTTCGACATCACTCAGTATTGCAGAAGCAAATTGGAACGTATTTAATTCAGATAGAGATAAAATTTCAATACTTTTACGCATTCCTTTCGTTTTTGTTAAAATACACATGCGGCCATTAAAATAAGTACACTAACAACTGAGTAAATGGTTAAGATATGGAATTAATCAATGCATTTAATTCAGATGGAGGTAAAACTGTAATCCGTTCACGCATCCTTTTCGGGTTTATTAAAATGTGTACACATGTGGACATTAAAGTAAGTACCCTTACTTCCATACGTAATGAATATATTAATTCTCTTCTCATACAATTCTGATCTTCTTTACTCTTTCAATTTGACTCATTTGAAGAGAAAAAAAATTTTATTACTCATATACAGGGTTACCGTTCACCAGAATAAAGTCGCAATTATACCCTTTTTTAGCAGTCTGCGACTTTTTGTGAGATTTTTTTTATTAGCGACTTTTGCGACTTTCTTAATTTTGGTGCTTTTTTTTACACTTTTTTTGCTTCTCACAAAAATGATTTAATGTTCAGTAAATTTATAAAAAAAGTCGTTAAAAATAAATTTATTATTGTTTATTTAGGAAGACTTTTATTACTTATTTGCAACCTTGTCATGTACACAATGTATTAAGAAAATTGTTCACAAATTTTTGGTAAATTTTTCAATGAACAGTTTTAGCAAAGAAGTTTTTTAAAGTAAGAAATTGTGGATTTTAAAGGGCTGATTTTACAAAATTTGTCGTAACATATGAACATTCTTTAAAATACAATTTCTCGTTAAAACAAAAAAGAAAATTAAGCTAGAAATACGTGTTTAGAGGCAGAAGACCACTGAGTCTGATAGGGATAACGTTAACAACGCTGCAGGTCCTTCCAAGGAACTTAATATTTCGCTATACTGTTCGAGAGCCTGGGAACTGAAGTACAAATAGCTTAAGAAAGACATGGAATCAAAGCGCCCTTTTTGCATTGTTTGTAAACAGCTTTTAGTGAACCAAAATAATAATCTTGCTCTTGGCTTGGTTTTTGACAGAAGTCATACTCCTCTCACTATGGCTGTATACAATAGCCAAGTTTCTTAAACTTAACTAAACTTGTTTAGTATACATGAAAATATGAATAAAACAATATATCATGAAACTGCATATGTTATGAAATATGATAAAAATGGATTCTGTAATAAGCTTTTCGTTTTGTTTCAATTGTTTTTTTATTTGGTTATGCTTTTTACTGATAAGAAAAAGTTCAAAAAAAGATGTGGGACTTTTATTTTATCAAGCAACTTCTTTGTGCGACTCTATTTTTTTAAAACGACCTTTTGTGCGACTTTTAAAAAATCCCAACGGTAACCCTGCTCTTATAAATATGTAACTACTCTTAAACTCTCTCCTTGCTTTGCTTTCATTTTTACTTGCACCAATTATAAGTGAATGTACGTGTGTATTTTTGCATTTTTAGTGATTTAAAAGCCTTTTATTCCTTTAATACTGCACTGATTTAAAAAAATATATAGTCGAGTAATTAAAGCTCAACAATGATTAGAACGAAGAAAATCGGTTGGTAAACAAAGTAGAAAAAGGGATATAAAAATTTTGCTTTTCCTCTTTATACATATAACACAGTACAACATTTTTCAGCTTATTGATTTGGGACTCAATTCTGAGAATTTTTCGTGAAAGTAGCCCCAAAAATAAGAACTTCTGCATCATTCGTTTTTTGAAGTTGGCTGCATTAATAATAAATAATCACATTTTAAAACCAGAAGATCATTAAATATTTCAATATGTAAAATAAAAAGTATGCGTGCGGTATACCGAGATATAACCGTGTTAAAATATAGAAAAAGTCATAAAAATCCGCATTGAACAAAAAAATTCGTATGGCCATTAAATTATGAATGCAGCCAACTTGACAAAACGAATAATAGAGAAGTTCTTATTTTTGGGGCTACTCTCACGTGCAATTGTCAGAATTGAGTACCTAAATCAAATGTTGTACTGTGTAGTAGATAAACTAATATCTTCTGTTCTGCTTATGCAGTTGAAATGCTTTCAACACTACTTAATAATGTTTTCAATAAAAACTTCTTCAGTTATAAAAAAAAACCGGTAGTCTAATTACCGCTTTCGATATCGAGCCAATTAAATCGATAATTTTTGCTTTGGGATTATGGAATTCGATATCGAACAAAAAGAAATAAAATATGAGATGATGGCTTTCGATAGCGAATCATCGATCGAGTGTTATCTTTGCAATCAATGTTCGATACCAAAATGTCAATCGTAAAGAAAACAAATGGTTTTCTTAATTTTAACGAGCTTGTCGACTCAAAATTGAACGACCAAATTCTTAACAGCGGTCTCAGAAGGACGATTTGGTTGTCCGAAAATATCACGAATTTTACAAAATGTAACTTTAACAAAACCACCATTTTCATAGTGGATTTTAATTATTCAAATGGGATTTTAGAGCATAATTGAATTCATTGTAACAATTGCCAATGCATCTATTACGAATTCGTCAAAAAATAAATGTCAAAACAATCATGTTGTTGGTGTTGCCACAATTGAAAAGCCAAGTTCTTGTTGATAAACTCTTTATTTCATGTAAACATTTGTTGTTATTCTGTTACAAATTTTATAAAATCTTTTACAATTAGTGTGAATAATCGATAGGTATAGGGTTTCAGTTTTGCTCGATAATGCATTCGATATCGAAAGCGGTTATTAGACCCTAGACTGTAAATTTAATTTAAATTACATTTTATGGCAAAATAGATTTTTTAAAAAGTCTTAAATTCGCACTCGAACTCAATTTTTTTAAAAGAGCTATTTTTCGAAGAATTCGAAAACCGGTTCCTGAAAAATTACAACTTATTGGATACTCTATTTATTATTATTAGAAAAGGTTTGGAGGTTTTTAGAAACAACTTCCGAAAAATAATGTAACTTGGAATGAAAAATTCAAGAAAAACTACTAATATAAGTGCAGTGGAGTTTCGTTAATTTGTATTCGAACTTGTTACGAATTAAAAGCGGTTTGAACTAATAACGAAATTTCGATTTGAAGGGGACAAAACAAATAAGACGAATAAAGGGCATGTTTAAAATTGTTGTATAAAAATGAAAGGAAAAGAAATTGAACAAAACAGATATATAAATGTATATATATGTATGTCACAAGGCTTTAAATCACGAATTGCTAGAGCTTAGCGCGGGGTCTGAAATGTATGGAATTTTTACGAATTGAAGTGATTTCTTTAAGGCACCAACAGTTTGCTATGTATTGTTGAGATTTTCGAATTAACAAGTTTGTATTACAGCGAATCTACTGTATTAACTTTTTTGATATGCCTGCTTGATATTAAACTGCATTGAGTAATAAAAACAGGTCATTTATGTTCGGCCATATATTTAACACATTTGGAAATTTCTTTGGCAACAACTAATTTTCCACACTGTTTTCTTTATTTATTTTTTTTTCAAACAGATTCACAATCACATTAACGGCATGAAGAAAGGCTCCTTATCCGCACATTCATATTTATAATGGCAGTGAAAAACACCCTAAAAGCGCTGCCAATTGTACACAATCCTGTTTTTACTTTTCGCAACCGTATCAATTTACTCAGTTAACTCAAGTGAAAATTATCATTTCCACCAACTAAATTTGGTTACAATGAAAAAATTCTAGCTGCCAACAAACCAGCCAACGTTTTATGCTCATTTCTTTTCTCATTTTTTTTCTATTGTAACTGTAAAAAGAAAAGTATGTATAAAACAATGAAAAACCTCATGATATTCAAAAAGAATCGGTGGCGGAAAGTACAAACAAAAACATTTTGCGGAAAAACATCAGAGGAAAGAAAATGTTGTTCGAGATTTATGATATTTCATAAATGACAGCAAGTACGTTTGGAAAGGCAGCAAAACGCTTAACTAACAAATAATTCGCTTCCACTCATACATCCAACATCCTTTAAAATGAAATTAAGCCACACGAAGTGTATTTTTATTTTAAGTACTTATTAAATGAACTTTAATTTGCATCTCCTTTTGATGCAAGTAACTGCCAGCAGCCATTCAATTTAATAAATCAGAAGAATTTTAATGTATGTACATACATATGTACACGTTTTCATTGTGTAGGGTATTTTAAAATAGAAACAACTTAAATGTCAATTATAATTAAGTAAATATGGATTCATATTTCAAAAATATGCTACTTTTAAAAATTACTAAAGAAAGAAAACAATTTGATAAAAAGTACTTTTTACAGGATGTACTTTGTAATAAAAAAAATTATTTTCCAAAAATTTTAAGGTCTACTGATGATTTGGCATTAGCACCAATGAAATGCATGTACATATATAGACTAGCTAAAAAACCCTCAACAAGCAAAAATTTTTGGAAAATCTTTGAAAGAAGATATCGAGGCTATCTCGATTAATAAATTTAAAAATATACTTTAAAAAAATAATTTTAAATAACAAAGAAATACTCTATTCCCCAAAAATGTATAACCAATTAAAATGGATTTCAAATAAATTTGTATCTGAATCAATTGTTTATGTGATCAAAAATTAAATTTTCTAAGAATTCGTAAAGTTTTGAGCAATTAAAAATGTATACAGGCAAGTCCCGGTATAACGAATTTGGGGTTAACAAAAATCTGATATAACGACAAAAGTAAAATTTTTAACATTGACTACCTTATACATATAACGAACATTATACGGGTTTTTATACTCGATATAACGAAGGGTAAGAAAATAATTGGAAATAAATAGTAAAAAGAAAACCATCATCCAAAATTGTATTTGTGACTACCTTATATAACGAATGCTCTTAAAAATGTGTCCTCTATATAACGAAAGGCAAGAAAATACATAGAAGACGGTAAAGAATGCAAAACCAAGAAAAAGACGTTGAGAGTTTATTTTACAATAAAATGCTGCGATCCTTTTCCTTACATTTTAAACTGTACAAGTGTCAAAATGGAACCAAAATATGAAACAGAAAAGAAAATATAAAAATTTTGGATTATTGTAAAAAGGGTATAAGCCTGCGTGAAATTTTAGTAAAATATAGAATATCCTAAAATTGAATAAACTAAAATTGTTTCGAATTCGGAAACAACCAACAATAGCTCAAAAAATCACCTAACGTTGAGAAATGGTATCCAAGTATGAAAAAGGAGCTCTACGGTTTGTTTCTCAGTCAAAGGAAAAAATATTTGCCAATAAATGGAATTGCGGTAAAAGTAAAAGCCATAGAGATACAAAAAAGCATTTATAATGGTGGCTTTATTATGGCTGGTTATCTAGATTCAAAAAGAGATACGGAATTAGACTTCTTAAGGATTAAGGTAAAAGTTATCATCCAGATCTGATCTAGTAAATCCTTTTAAAATGAAATGGCAAAAATTATAGCAGACTATAATTTAACTCTTGATGTTATTTTCAATGCGGATGAAACTGAAGAAACTACTACTAGATAAAATATTGTTTTCTAAGAAAAATTGTTGATAAAAGGTTCTTTTTATAAAAGTACTACAGTGGCTTTCCGATTTAACGAACCTAATTGATGCCAGGCCTGTTCATTAAAGTGAATTGTCGTTATATCCAGTACTTAATTAAAAATTAATAGTGTTGTCTATTTTATTCATAATTGTAAATATGTATAGTTTTTTATATTTATAAAAATTATAGTAATTTAAAATAAATATTTCCTTAAAATATGTATAAGGAAAGGAAAAAATCATAAAAACATCGTAAAACAAGTACAGTCTGCTTTTGGAATGCATATTTTTTTAATAGCATATTCTTGAAGCTCTCTCAAAAGCATTAAATTTGTGTCACTAATACTGCTTTGCTGAGCCCATTTAATACAAATTTCGAAATGCTTAATAACATATTCGTGTTTTATCTTGGGCTCTAGAATTTCAGTTTCATCAAGCTCTTCATCAGTCGTTTTATTCGTCGTTTTGTTTTATATTTGCTTGTTAACCCAGTACAAAACTAAATTTTTACTCGTTATAAATATAACGTACTTACTTAGTACAAATAAAAATTTGGGTGTTCGTTAAATGCGATGTTCATTAAATCAAATGTTCGTTAAATCGGAATGCTACTGTATTTCGAAAAGGAAATTTTTAATGTGTACTTTGTTTTAATGTACTTTATTTAAAAATCCTTGTTTTTAATTTACTATTTTTAAGCAAATACCTTTTTCAAAATTTACTTTAATTGTTACTTTTCTTAAAAGGTATTTTTAGAAATAGTACTTTTAAAATGTACTTTTCAAAAAGATCTTTTTGAGAAAGTACTTTTTAAAATATTTTTTTTAGATCTATTTTTTATAATGTACTTTTCGAATAGTTACTTGATTAAAAAGATTGTTTTTTAACAGTCACTTTTTAAAGATAATTTATCAAAAAGTTATATTTAAAAAAGATACTTTATAAAAAGTACTATGTTATGAGGTGTCAATTTAAAAGGTATTCTATTGAAGGTACTGTCTTTTGAAGTACTTCTTCTGAAAAGAGTTACTTTATTTTATATGTAATCTCTTAAAATGTACTTTTTAAAGGTTTTTCTTCAAATGTAGTTTTTATATAAGTTGTTTTTTATATCCTTCACAAAAAAAGATTTGAAAAGGGTATCACGTTACCGTAATATAGAAAGGCCTTAAATAAATGTTTTTCGAAAGTAAGTATTCTATTCTTACTTTGAATACGAGTCGTACTCAAAATTTTGAATACAAATAACAATAAAATGTACTTTAATCAATTCGAAAACGAGATTACTCAAAATAATCAATCCTGGAGTTTCTTAAAATGAGTACAAAATTCTTTAATCACGTGAAAAATCTTGAATGAACTATAAAATTAAATTGAGCACTTAATAGTCCGTGCTTAAATCAATTTTTCTGTACTTGATTTAAGTAAATGTAGGATTACCGTACTTTTAATACCGCTTGGGATGGATTGAATTTCTTTTTTTTTATTGTAGCACTTTGTTAAATGTACTTTTGTCTCAGATGACACTTTTTTTAAATATACTTTTTAAAAAAGGTACTTTTTCCAAAATGTACATTCCTAAGATATACTTTCGTAGCCTACTTTCCTTGAAAGGTACTTTTTATTTGTATTTTTTTAATAACTTAAAAAAATATGTCAAAAGTTTATTTTTATAGGGTCCGTCCTTTAATTTTTTTAAAAAGTTTCTATATATAAAATATGCTTTATTTAAAAATGGTACCATTTTTAAAAGGTACATTTTTAAAATGTGCTTTTTCTTGAAGGCTTTATTTTAAAAGTTACTATTTAAAAACATTTTTCTAAAATCTTGTTTTAAGTACTTTTTAAAAGAACTTTTCTTAAAAGCACTTTTCTATAAAGTACATTATTCAAAGTTGCGCCTTTTAAAAGTTTTTTTTTTTGAAATAGTGCACTATTAAAGAAGTGCTTTCTTCCTTTTTGTACAGGTCGATTTAAGATAATATCCATTTTCAAAGAGGTACTTTTTGAAAGGTACTGGTGTGAAAAGCTACTTGCATGAAAAGGCACTTTATTGAAAAAACTCAAAGGGCTTTTCCTGAATGCTACCGGTCATTTTCCCGGTAACATGACTTGGCATTGTTGATGGAAATATCCACCCACCATCACGTAGAACAAAGTTTCTATAATTTTCTTAAAAACAATACATATGTCAAAAATTATGGAATCTTTTGTGTACGTGTGATCTTGCATCCCTATCTAACTACCAAATTTTATGGTAAATAGAACATATGTCTGAACTGCTCACTCTTATGTTTTTTACTGATCAGCAGCGTTGATACAAATATTAGTCGCATTTGACTAATCAACCTTGATGAACATATCGGCCAACGCTGACTTGTCAAACTTGACGGACCTATTGGTCACCGCGAACTTGTCAAACTAGATAAATTCATGCGTCACTGTTGATGGACATTTCAGTTAAAACAAAACGCGATTTTTTTCAATTTAGTTGTTATATTATAATTATATAAGAAAATATATACAATAGTGTAAATAATATGTGCAATAATATGTTTATTTGCTTTGCAGCTTTTATAAATTCAAATTTAAATGTAAAATTAAACAAAATCAAGAGGTAATATTAAATTAAGATATTAAGCGTTTTACTGATCTTTCTTTTTCTTGGCATCTATTTCTGCTATGGCTTGTTGTGCCTTAAGGCATTCCACTTTAGTGCCATAAGGAAAAAAATCCACGACTGGAGCAACACCATTCGATTTAAATTTTTTTGCCACTGAACGTTCTTTGGCAGTGGATTTTGATAAAAGCTCCAAAGTTTCCTCACCAACTTGTTTGCTTTGCTTTTTACGCGTCGAGGGCAAAGATAGAAGGTACTAAAAGTGTGTTAAATTTAGGATAATTTTACATTATTTAAAATCAAATATGTAATTATTTTTTTATGTAAATAAATATGTCACAAAATTGCAGCTTCGACACTCTTTTATATAAAAATTTCAAACCTTTACTGTTACCGACTTCAAGAATGCACGCATTTGTACAAAAACAAGCCATAAATAGTCTGTCATGTAATCCCAAAATATGTGAAAAATGCAACATAATTGGTCAACGTTGACCGATTTTTCTATCAGCAATGACAGTCATATGTTTGTTCAAATGTTAAATTCCCATAAATGTATTACTATGAAAATTCTGTGCGTATTAGTTTCGGTAACCCATTTCTTGTAGGGTACCTTCTCACATTTTTAATGTATAATATATTTTCTGCATAAGAATCGACAATGAATTATATGATATCTATTTACTATTGAGTGGTAACGACGCCCATAAGGAGATGTGAACCTCTTAAGGCAGAATTATTTTGCGAAAGCCTTCAGAAGTTGTTGAAGCAAAATCAAATTGATTCGATTTTTAATTTACAATTTGTTTCGCTATCGTTCAGTTTATGTAAAAGAATTGATAAGCTAAATTTATTATATCTGTAGCTTACCGGCTTACTGTACTTAATATATTTAATTTGAAAATAATTTTCTATTTACTGCACTATCAGTAAAAAATAGTATAGATACGAGTATATATTCAAAAGCAATAAACTTTAATTTCAAGCTCATTCCCTTAATACTTGGCTATGTTCCTTATACACACACATATCACGACCTTTGTAGCTTTAATATTCTACAATATGCTGTAGTGTCCAGTTTATAGAATCAAAACGATTAAAAAGAAATACCTGTAAATCAACGACAATCCCTTGGATACAATTTTATTTCATTTTCGAGGATTCCTTTTATTTGCACCAAAAATTAATGGTGAAATAATTAACTTTTGCTAGTCGAAAAGATGAAAAGGAAAACCAAAAAAAAATTTCATGAAACTCCCAAAAATGTAAGAGTAACTTTCAAGTGTCTTTATGTACACAGCTGCTGGAAATAATACGTATACCTTAGTTTTTTTAAGTAAAAATAAATTTTTTTTTTATTTAGTTTTTTTGTACTCGTAATTTAGAATGCAAATAAAACACCTCTTAAATATTATGGAATTTTTCTCATAATAATAGACATATTTAAGGAAAAGCTAATAATTAAACAACGATTAAATTTTCATTTTAGAAATGTAAATCATGTCTATTTTTTAAGACTTTCTTGAGTAGTATCTTCATTAAGTAGCTGCACGGGTTCTCCATCGGATTTAAATCGAGAGATTGGCTTGGCCAGCATAAAACACACCCATTGTTTTTTTATTAATGTTTAACTACCTTTGAAATGTTCACACTAATATTGTCTGTTGCATGCGTATGAAAGTATTACACTTTTAAACACTTCCTTGTGGTCATATTCATTCATATCGATATCGATGCAGACCGACATCATTCCATGAAAAGCATCCCCAAAACCATGGTACTCCTCCCACGGTGTTTAACTATATTTTTTGTAAGATTTGCATGATATTTTTCCCATCCTGCTAGCGAACATTTGTTTGGCAGTCATTTCCCGTAAAATTTATTTTTGTTCGCTTTTTTTCGCTGTCACATACAGATCATTGTAAATAATCTTTAACGAATTAAAATCTTGTCCTAAAATTTTGTTTAAGCATTAAAGATGAATCAGAATTGGGGCTGAACGATGTTTACATACAGTTTGACATCAGCGTTCTCAGTTCTGGGGAATTGTCCCCAAATAGGGGATTTTCTTTTGAGATTGCGGATACAAATTTTGGGAAAATCACCTGAGGATTTTTTGGGGAAAACCACTTTTGTCGCTGGGGATTTTTGGGGATAATATATTATAATAAAATTTGTTATTTAATGCTGAACCAGAACAAATCTGCAACTTCAGGACTAATCGCTGATGACTCATAATAAAATCGACGGCAGTAACTTCAAATTGTCTCTTATTATTTGATTTTATTTTGTTTGAATTTTTCGTGTGAAAAATGTATGTGATTTCATGAAAACACGGTAACATTTTTGAGAGAATGAGTGTTTAAAATTGAGAGTATAAGAAAAAACGCCGTAAAAATAAAATAGATTCTATTTCATGACCACATTCTCTGGCAAAATTTTAAGTCAAACTGTACGGAAAACATTATTCAGCCTGAAGTTGCAGTTTGTTCTGTTTCATCATTTAGTTTTCTTTTCGGTATTCAAATTCCTGTATTGACAAACCATATTTTTCTCCATGATGGTGGTAAAACTGGAAAAATCTTAATATATAAAAATTTTTGTGTGACAAGTCTGAAACTTTGTGTTATTGATTGTTGTGAAAGAGAACTACGAGTATGTACCCAAAAGTAACGTTTGTGTTGAACAAGTCTTCTACAATGAATACAACAAAAACCAAAACATGCAACAGAATACAGCATGACTTATTAGAAGCTCTTCTTAGAATAAATACACACTTTAATAATAATTTAGTTTATTCTTCCAAATTTATTCCATCTTCTCAAATTCTAACACTTTTAATATAAGCAATGTGTACAACAAAATTGTTTGGCTGATGAATTAAAAGATTTTGATTCTGAAGTTTCTGAAATGATTAGCATTGATACTTATATATTTAGATATTTAAAGCTCATTTTAATTATATTTCCTTTGACATAATATTATTTCATTTTTAAGGATATGAGGGATGAGATTATTATCATTATTTCGATCTTTTGATTAGTATTTGTTATAAGAATTTAAAAGCTTAAGTTCCAATTTATAAATTAACAAATAACAAAAAGCTTGATTATATTCAATATTGTGCAACTTTTGTTATGAAACAGTTCTTCCAAAAATAAATGTTTGATATTCCAAAAGAATATATCTTTTGTGACCGAGAAATATTGAATTTGATAAAAGTTTTCTGTTATATGTTAATTTATAAGCTTAAAAATTCTTATTACAGATTTGATAAAAAATTAGCTATTTTGAGGAATTTTGGGAATGAAAAATCCGAAATTGGGGATAAGGTATAAAATAAAACTGGGAATCCTGTTTGACATAAAATTTTGCCAGAGAATGCGGTCGTGAAATGGAATATATTTTATTTTTACAGCATTTTTTCTTATGCTTTCAATTTTTTACACTCATTCTCTCATCAATGTAATCGTGTTTTCATGAAATATCAAACATTTTTTATACGAAAAATGCAAACAAAATAAAATCAAATAATAAGAGAGTATTTGAAGTTACTGCCGTCGATTTTATTATGTGCCATCAGCGTTTGTTTCTGAAGTTGCAGCATTTAGTCTGCCAATTCTTCTAGGCAGTTTTGCTTGCACAAGACGATGATGAATTGTTGGTGAACTGCATTCATTACCAACTTGAGGAAAAATAGCTTTTTGAAGATATAAAAGGATATTGTTTTGCTATTGCGATGATCCGTTCATATGTTTCTTTGCTTGCTTGTTTTCTTTGCTACCTTCATTAATTTATGCATTCCATTAACTAATTTGAACAAAGTCAAGACTATAGACTTTTAAATTTTAAATCAACGCAAATGCTCATATTTGCTAGATTTTTCGTTTGAACGACATCGCAAAATAAATGCTGGCCACATTTCAGAGGGTATTTCTAAACTTAACGTGTCTTTTTATGAGGTGTATCTATTATTTTAAGCAGATGTGTATATATTTCTGTGTGTGTGGCTGCTTATGTGTGTGTTAGTATTAAACCGTAAAAGGTTTTGTGGTTTCGTTTAAAATACATACATACATACATAAATATCTGTTGTTGCTGTAAATTTGTACTACTTAGAATTGGCCACGCCAATTTGGCCTGGACAACGTAAAAAGCAGCTTGTTACCACTAGATGCTGCAGCAGCGGCAGCAGCAGTTTTCATAACACCCTGGGTGTTAAAGGTATGATAAATGAAATAAGATTTTCATTCTCGGTTATAAAGATTACAAAGATAATTTAAACTGAAAAAATATATTATATAATAAATGGCTGCTTTTTACTATTGCTGAAACAAACAAAAAAAAATAGATAAAAGGTTTTCTTCTCTTTTGTTTTTTTGATTTAATGAAACGGAAAAATTAAAAAGCTATGTACAAAGAAGGATTTGAAATAAAAATTATTACTATTACTTTCACTGTAATTATCTACAAAAATAATCTTAAAACGTTTCTTAATTATATTACAAACAAAGGAAGAGTCAAAAAAACCTTTAAGTTTTTTTTTTATTCTCAGAAATAAATTTAAATTCCGTTTTTTGTTTTAGAAAATATTCCAAACATTTAATTGCATTTTAAGTTAGTTTTAATCCCTGGTATAAAAGTGCTAAGCGTAATTAAGTTTTAGATTTAAATTTAAATAGAATTAGGAATAGAAAAGCAGTTGTAACTATTCCCATAAATTTTCCGATTTTACGCATTTGTTTATCTTCTAAAATTTTTTTTTCCTAATTCTTGTATATTTTGGCTTTGTTCCTAAAATGAAATAATCATAATGAATAAGTAAAGGAGGAAAACATTAACCCAATTACATACTTATTTACTTATTTTTTGGGCTTTTGGAAATGACAATCTTAAAGAGTCATTAAAAAAATAAATAAAACTAAAATGCTAAAGTGGAGCCAATAAGGTCAAACACCGAATGACCAAGGTTCATTGAGCAGATGGCTTTTAACCAAAATATGTAGATTGAAAGTAATGAGAAAAAGCTAAAATTTTATTAAAATAATTCTTGCAAAGCAAAAAAACAACTAAAAAACAGGCAGATAGAAAATATCTAGAAGTATGTATGTACATCCCTTTCAAATTAAACAGACTTGCATATCGGATTATAATAAAAAATTAGAGACGGATAGACGTGTAGATGGATGTAAGGTTATCGAATCCAATATAAAATGTGTGCATTTAAGACCGATATAACTTACAAATTGTCATACTATGCTCACTTTTTGACATTTACGATCAGTATACGCAAATCATCATTAACGCTTGAACAACGCTGCCAAATTATTCAGATTTCTTTGTAAATCCGTCATCAATTCGCGCAGCTTATAGACGACTTCCTTATTTTTATGGCGCTCATAATCGTCCATCTGTAAAGATGGGAAGGCCAGAGTTGACACGAGATGGCATGCTATTGTTGTTGTTTTGCTGACTCTGTCACACGAAAAAAGTTAAACGAAGATTTTTTACTGTTTTGTTTTGATCGATTTTCTGCCGCAAGAAATATTTAATTCTAATTTTTTAAAAACTTTGTTTTATGAAAAGATAAATTATTATATTATTTACAGGCAAATTAAAACTGTTCATGTCACATATTTTTTTTGGCTTCTGTATTTTTCTACAGGGACTTTCGTTGAACAAACGCGTACATGTAAGAACCCACACACAAACACACTATTAACATTTTTTATCTAGGCTTTTAATATTAATTACACTAAACAACTACTAGCACTTGCACGACACATTTCTCACTGCACACATTCCAATAAGAGAAAAAATTAATAATTCCTCTGTTATAAATAAGTTATTTTATATATTAAATTGTAAAAAGTTTTATAATTTGTTATATTTTTCTCCTTTGTGATGTATGTAGTTACATACTTGCAAAATGCTTTAATTTTGTTTTGTTTATTTTCCCTTATTCTTACATGGTATTGCTATCTCTTTTTAACGAAAAAATCATGAGAAAAAATCTGATTTAGGCCAAAATATAACATCAAAGTTTCATCTCTGGTCTACCCTGTGTGTGTTTTCCGATATATGGGTAAATTATACCGGATATATTCCATTTTTGGGAATTTACCAATATTGCATCATTTAGAGAGTATGTATTGTGAAATCTGTCCACATTTCGAAGGATAACTTGCTCAGATGTATAGAGATGGGAAAAGGATAAATACCCAATTGGTAAATATCCGGTAAAAAATGTAAATTGGATCAAATTGGGTAATTACCCAGGTTGAATTTAAACTATGTTGTAGAAAATTTGTTGAACAAAGACATAGTGTAGCAAAATTTAGTCCATTTTATAATAAATTTGATAAATAAAAATGTTTACATAGCAGTTGAAAAATAACAACTTAAGACGAGAACTATACTATATATAAATACAAATTTTTGCAATATTTCATTACAGTCAACGTCAGTTTCAATCCGATAATAATTAAAAGAAGAGTGAGGTGTAGAATGGATATATGATACCAGTGGAAGTGGAAGGTTTTTCCTTAAATAAATTAACACAATTGATGATTTCATCCTCAGCCGGTAAAATTGTTGCGAAAGCATCCTTTTGTCGTATGCCTTGGTTTGAGAGACTCCAATTATGTGATATAAAAGATACTTTTCCGGCATTGTCTGCAGTTAATATGTTTCGTTTTTTTTGAGTGCATTAAACTTTGAGAGCTGAATGAGCGTTCAGTGGAATGAGCTGAAGTGCATGGACACGCAAATACTTTTCCACCATGTTTAAGGAGATATTTCTTCTATACAGCTCCATACATTTTTAGCCCACAAATCCTTTCTAGCTTTATAACTCGCTAAGTCCACCATTATATTTATATTAAAATTGATTTCAATTAGATATTCGGATGAAGTTAAATCGTACCCTTGAATATTGGAGTCAAGGAAGGTAGCAACCAAATATATTGGTTTAACAGACATTTTCACCCTTTTATCAAAAGAAGTCACGGTGATTTCAAGCCACGTGATTTCCAAAAATAAATTCTTATTATTGCTGTTTTTATTACTGTTTTTTACGTTTTTGGTGTTCAAAATGGAATATTTTATTCGAGCTTCGAATGTCATAAATCGTACGATTTACAAAGCACTAAAAAAAATTACTGCTTTTAATTTTTAAAAATCACGTGATTTGAGATCTCGTGATTTACAGAACAGGTCTGCTTATCATCAATTTCTGTTATTATTTTGAATGTCTTTAAAAGCAAAATATACACGATGAATATTACATATATTGATTGGATAGTTATCCACTTTGCTATCGGTTAAAATAATATTAAATTGAAGTTCAACATATTCCAAAAGTACATCAGAGTTTATCGATTATTTCATGCGGGGTGTGACAGGTGGCGCCGTCCATGCCGTACAGTTGTGGCCACAAGAACTCCGTTATCATGTTCCTATAACCAATGCCGTTCACATTCACTGCATTTTCAACCTCATCCTCAAAAAAGTAAGACGCAATCACGCCGCCTTATCAAAATTCGCTCCCTCATGGATTGTATGAAGATTTTCTAAACCTCAAATTCGACAAGTTTGTGAAGTCACGAAGCCATTCAAATGGAAATGCGCTTCATCGGAGAAGATGACTTTTTCGAAAAATTTGCATTGACTTTACTTTGCTACATTACCGATTTAACGCGTTGTTCTTTCGTAAAGCGCTCTATTTTTAATAGTCGGAAGAAACAGCTGCCAAATTACAGTTAACACATAAACGAAAAAAAATTAACACTGAATTTAGAAAGTGCAAAAAAAAATGAAATAACTCCCAATTTTTTACACTTTTTTCATATTGAAATAGCGAAAAAATTATAAAAGCCAGTCGTTCGGTGTCCCGTTCTTGCCAGAGAGAACATTCTTTGGCTAGCTTGTCTGCTTTTATGTTGTTGCCGGACACACCTGGATGCTCTGGTATCCAGATGAGCTCCAGGTTGGAATGTGAGCCCATCTAATTTAAGGATGTCCGGCACTCCTTTGCCAGCTCAGATATTGTATAAACACCAGATAGAACATTCAGTGCAGCCTTGAAGATCATTAAATATGATATTGAGGGCGTGTATCAGAGATTAACACTGCAAATCTTTTATCAGGCATAAGGAAAGGAGAACGGCAATCTATGAGTTCGGTAAAATATTCTATGTGTCCCATAATAGCCGGCCACCAGATGATTGCTCCCATATATTAATATGGGCTTAATGACCATTTCAAAGAGCCAGTTGGTTGATACCCCATCTATTTTCTATGGTCGTTTTGCAGGGATAGAGGGCAAAAAAATAAATTTTCAAAATTGTCTTATTAAATAACAGAAAATATCTACTTTTCACACAGAAAGTTGGGTTTTCCCAAACTTAATTGGGTACTCTCACTCTAATTAAAAAACAAACAAAAAACGTAATGAAATAACGACACGTGGAGTGGATGTTCGATGCTAAAAATTAGTAAGCTCCTTCCCCCCCAAAAACACTCACACAAATTCTTAAATGTGCAGCAATTCAAACTCATTACTCAAATTTCAACGCGAATAATTTAATGTTTTTCTTTTTGGCTTTTATAATAAATGAAAATGCTGCCATAATTTTTTATGAAAGAAGAAAAATAAAAGAAAGATTGAAGAAAAGTTTCCAGTTCTTTGGAAATGACTTGAGAGAAGCAGTGAAATGTTTTCTTTAGTGCCACTAAAAATTAAGTTTCTTTTTACTAATTTTCTTTTAAAACAACATCAATAACAACAAAAACGTTCAGGAAATAAAAGTTTTTGAGGCAAGTAAGCATCTCTCTCTCTATGGAAGCTTTAGTTGAATGCAGAAGACAAAAAACAAAACTCACAAAAAATGCAAAGTGTAGCTTTTTGTAAAATGTTAACAAATTATAATAATAGACAAATGACTTATGATTGCATTTTGCAACGCACCACACTATATACTCGTGCACACATTCGTTGCACACTCACACTTCCTGTTCCTGGGACATTACGAGTATTAGATGTGCCCAGCAGTTCCAAAGTAGTATTTTTTGCTGAAGCGTATTTGTACTCTAATATTCCTTTGTCGTGTTAAAATGAACATTTTTTCAGCTGACGGAAGAATTTTTTTGCGGCTCATAACTTTTTTCCTATTTAGTTGTTTTTTTTTTGTTTTATTTTAGGATTCTTTTTTAAATTGCAATTTAATTTTTTTTTATTTATATAATTTTACAATAGTTTCATGTTCAGTGTCGGAGTTCGTCAAAACTCTATGTTCGGTTGAAGTTCGCCGTTCCGTAAAATTTTTGCCGAACACCAAACTCTGTAGAAATATTTTTTACATATTTGTATATTATCAAAGGTACGCAAGCAATCATCCCTGTAAAATATTAAAGTGCAAAAAAATACAACATTGTCAACGGTTGTTACAAGTGTTTTATTTTTATTATTAAAAAAATAATATCACAAACATTTAAATTGTTTCTATTCAATAAAAAACTACGGTTTCGAGTTTGGTCCGCTGCTAAGGGGTTCGGGTTCTCCCCATTTTTTAAGCCGACTTCCGCGATCTACCGTTTGTAATGAAATAAATATCTTCTCCATTTTAGACAGTTTTTTAATGTTTTAAATTTTTTTTTAGATTTTTCAAAAAATCTTTTCTTTTTTAAGAATTTATAAATTTAAAGCAATTTCTTTCCGATTTTATTTTATGTTTGTGATTTTGGTGAAGTCAGACTCAATGGTGAAGTCAGACTCAATTGGCTTGGATGGAATAGACCCAAAATTTATAAGAATAATTTTACCTTGGATAGCCGAATCACTGCTTCATGTTTTCAATCACATTATACTGACCAACACCTTTCCCGTGATTTGGAAATATGCAAAAGTTGTTCCGATACCAAAAGCGCGGAATGAATATCGTCCGATTGCCATTTTACCTTACTTTTCTAAAGTGTTTGAACGAATACTACACGGCCAGATATACAAACATGTGAATGATAATCGATTGTTGACTGCGCGCCAATCTGGTTTCAGGCCTCGTCATAGTTGTATCTCGGCAGTTACGGATGTAATAGAGGAAATTAGAGGTAATTTGGATAATGATGAAATTTCGTTTTTGGTACTGCTGGACCACTCCAAAGCATTTGACACGGTCCACCACTCTATTCTTTGTATGAAATTGTCGAAACTTTTTGGTTTCTCCCAATATGCTACACGTTTAATAAATTCCTATCTGTCTGATAGAAGTCAGTCAGTCGTTAGTAATGGAGTAGCTTCTCGTGCTTTGAGGATTGCAAGAGGAGTGCCGCAAGGCTCAATTCTTGGTCCATTGCTTTATTCGCTATATGCCAATGACCTCCCACGATGGCTTAATTAC
Organism: Gymnocheta viridis; assembly: GCA_956483585.1. NCBI lineage: Eukaryota > Metazoa > Arthropoda > Insecta > Diptera > Tachinidae > Gymnocheta > Gymnocheta viridis. The sequence goes on along the minus strand of OY101441.1, from coordinate 97,194,316 downwards.
TCTAAGATACAAATGTATGCTGATGATGTTCAGTTGTATCTTAGTGGTACAAGGGATTTAATTGGACTGAGAGTAAGAGAGTTGAACTCTGACTTGAATAAGATTTTTACATGGGCATCTGTTAATGGATTAAAAATCAATCCAAATAAATCTAAATGCTTATTAATATGCAAAAGGAATATGAGAATTGATATTTGCATGGATATTTTCATTGGTAACTCAAAAATTTAATTTGTAGACACTGCCAAAAATTTAGGTGTGACCTTCAATAGATCTTTAACCTGGACTGATCATGTGAACCAGGCATGTGGTAAAGTATATGACATGTTACGGAGCTTATGGACAACTCAGTATTTTACCCCATTAAATATAAGAGTTTTATTAGCTAAAACATATGTATTGCCAACACTCCTATATGCATCCGAGATATATGCTGCATGTAGCTTCCAGGATATGAGAAAACTTAATGTCGCTTATAACAACATAATTCGTTACGTTTTCAGTCTCAAAAGATTTGATAGAGTAAGTGCATTTTCCCGTCGCTTTATGAGCATATCTTTCTGTAACCTTTTGAAAGCGCGAAGCTTAATTTTCCTTCATAAAATTATTGTAACAGCAGAACCTAAGTACTTATATGATCGTATTAGATTCGCAAGATCGCGAAGAAGTAGATATATTAATCAATTACGATATCATACTCATGCCTCAGAATGTCATTTTCTAATATCAACCATACGTCTCTGGAATCAACTTCCGAATTATATTCAGAACACCGACAGCGCAACAAGATTTAGGAAGTTAATTTACGACTATTTCACATAAAACACGATTTTTTTTTAATATAATAATAATATAATTTTATTTTTTTTTTTCTTGCATATGAGATAAATAAAATAATTTTTATATTTTTTTTTTTGTTTTCAATACTATCTTCTTCTTCTATATTTATATATTTTCTTAGTAAACTCAATTATGATTCTTTTAATCATAATTTTCCACTCTTCACTTTTTATATTTTGTTTTATTATATTATATTTGTTATTTATATTATATTATAGAATCATCATTTTTTTTCGTTAATATAACTAATCTGATTCTAATACTTTAATTATAAGATATGTATTTCTTGTTGTGTTAGAAAATCTACTCAATAAATCAAATCAAATCAAATATTATTTTAAGCTTTATTTATTATGAATAATTTCGAAAAAAGTCTGATTTTCTGGAGAGAAAAAAGCGAGCACCTGAGAGAAATATAAAAGTTATACATTTATAGTTCATGGCGGAGAGAAAACTGAACTTGTGTGAATTCAAATTGTTTTGTTTCCAAATTAACGATTTCTAGTGTCCAAGATTTTTTTATAAACCTAAATTGTTTGCATTTTGAGTTGATGGATTTTTTTTTCTTTAAAGAATTCTCAAAGAAAGTTTAAAGAATTCTCAAAGAAAGTTATTAAATCAGGTTTGAGTTCGTTAATTCAAAGAATTTAAAATGTAGAAGCTTATCAATTCGTGTATGTTGTTATGTTTGTTTCCGTAGGACTCGGTCTTATAAATTTAAAGCGATTTGGAATGTTTTTGATGGAGAGGATATTATTTATTTATTATCATTATTTGTCTATGGAATTGAATTACTTACAGATAATTACTGATGTTAATAAATAAACATTTCACAACCTTAATTTGTTATGAGTTTAGAAAATTTATAATGGCATATTTTACTATATTAGAATTTAATGAAAAGTCTGTTAATTTATACAACCGGTTAAACGTGTTACACATTCTTCTAATAAGATCGGCATCAGCATAATTAGCTCTAAAAACTTTTACTGATAGAAGAATGAAATTACGAAGTGTACGTTGAGGAACATTAAACGAAGTTTCGTCGATCAAAAATCCAGAACAGATATTACCATTAATAATATTGAAAATAAATGATACATTCAGCATAGTTCTACGGATTTTTAGAGTAGGAATCTTAATATGGGCAAGTCGAGCAGAGTAAGAAGGTAAGTAATCCTCTAAGAGAAAATATCAGGAATTGCATTTGACCCGATTCAATTGCATCAGAGTGAAATTGTTAAATAGGTGACATGTGCAATAATTTTCCAATGTACGGCTCAGTGTGCCCCTAGCCTTGTTTACTGGAAATGCTTAAGGTCTGTTAAAATAAATAAGTCTAGAAAACTGTCGACCAAATCCAATTGATGATCACCAAAAAAAATAGTTTGAAGTAATTTTATTATATCTTACAAATCTCAATAATTTATATTTATTCAAATTAAACTCCATTAAGTTACACGTTACACTACCTATAAAGTGAATCCAGGACGATTTGAAGAAGTTTATCCGAAAAATTTATTATAATTTAAAAACACTTTTACCTCATCGGCATACATAAGTGTAGATGAAAATTTCATTTCTGTAGGCAAGTCATTAATAAATAGGGAACACAGTAGGGGCCCAAGATGGCTTCCCTGGGGTACACATAAAACTACGGCTATGCTTTTCGAAAATGTGGTTTTGAAACGAAATTTCTGTGGTCTATTTCTTAAGTACGAATATATCCACTTTATGCTTGGATCTGTAAATCCCATTATTTGAAGTTTCTTCATAAGAAGTTATTAATTAACTCTGTCAAACGCTTTTCTAAAATCCTTGAAGATAACATCCTTTGTTTATTTCGACATTGATCCCGTTTTATAATTTATTTTGGATATCCGTTCATCCTTTGAAACTTTTCAAAAATATTGTTTAATGTCTACTGATGATTTGGCATTAGCACCAATGAAATGCATGTACATAGACTAGCTAAAAAACCCTCAACAATCAAAAGTGTTTGAAAATCTTTAAAAAAAGATATCGAGCCAATCTCGATAAATAAATTTAAAAAATATTTAATAAGCTTAAGTATAAAATAATTTTTTTTATATTGAAATGAAAATTTTTGGCTTAAGTTCAAATCTGAGTTTACCCTTCTTAATTTAAGAAATTATATTTAGATAAATTCATTATATTTTATTAAGAGAGTACTATTTTATTTGAAACAATTTATTCATCAGACTAGCAGAACGGATCAGTACTGATTTCGAGGTCGCTACACCATCTCATCAGCGTTCTTTGTTCGATTTTACCACTTTTGACGGTGGATACTAGTAACTAGGAATATCAACTATTTAACCGTATTATTTAACGAATTAGAATACGAAAAGTGCAACTTATTCATTTCTTACAAGTTAAATCAATTTCGGTTAGTACGAAATTCCGTCTCTGATTTTTAATTATTCCAAATATTTCATACTCTTGCTTTTTCCAAAGCCGTTGGCTTTGAGATCAAGCAGTAGATTATCAGCGTTGTCAACTGGGTGCGTTTCGCACCATTTTCGGTGCTTTTTAAATTTTTTTGTGCAAGAAATTCCTTTGTTGGTGAGCGGTGCGCTTTTTTTAAATTCCGGTGGCACCAAAGCAAATTCAACACAACTTTTTATTTCAGTATGAGAAAAAAATAAAAAAATACACTTGTTTAATTTAGAATTACTATTATAAATTTGGGATCACTTTTTAAAAAGTTTTATAAGATTAATGTGCAAAAATGTATCATCTTGTGCAAATGATCGCAAACATACATACGAGTACTATGTATGTACAAATTTGATTAGTTTTTTAAACTATACTGTAAAAGGCTGCGTATTAGCAATCTATATTGTGTCATCGATTTTTTGATAGCTCTTCTCTTACAAGCGTAAAATATTTTATTTTTAATTTTTTTTAGTAGAGTAATAAAAAAATCGGTTGATTTACCGCCTCTTCGTCGATATCGACGAACAGGCAGTTAATTTTTTTTAAATATTACCTCTCCAATGTGAAATTTATTTTTGAATTATTATTATTTTGAATTATTTTTGATGAAATTGAATTATTTATTAGTGAAAATTCTAAATTTGAATTGAAATTTGGGAGTCTCGAAAATGATTTTTTTTATACGTTGTAGTGGAACTTTTTTTTCTCATGCCAAAAGTGATCGAAAAATCGATGGCACAATATCGGCAAATTTTTGTCCTTACAAATCGGCCACCACTACTGTGTATATTATAAATTTTGAAGATGAAAATATCAAACTTCTGATGAAAAATAATTTTTTTTAAATATAAATAGTGAACTATTATTATTCATTTTGAATCCTTAGTATTAATCGTTGATCTCTTTTTAAAGAGTTTAGTATAGAATTTATGAAATAAAAAATTATTATCTATTTTTGTTGTTTTTTTTTTAACTCTTAACTGTAGAAGACTGGTGCATTTTTATATTCTTAATACAAAAATATTAAAATTTTTATGCAAAATTAATTCAATAAACATTTTAAATAAAAGAGAAATTCTAAACTTGGTGCGTTTTTTTAAATTGCGCGTTTTTTTTTTTGTTCCATTTTGGTGCGTTTTGAAATTTAAAGTTGACAACGCTGTAGATTACATTGATTGGAGATGATGTAGTGAAAATAAAATATTTGCATTTCTTTACGTTTAAATTCATTAAATTGTCATTACACCTGTCATTACAAAAATACTTGTTGATCAATATTGTTATGGAATTCAAATGGATTTAAACTTAACGAACAGGTAAATACAGCCATGGTTAAGTAAATTCAAAACGACGGAAATATATCATGCGGAAAAGTTCTACAAACATTCACGAGAACTTATAAGATTGTTTGAGAAAACTGTATGACAGATGAAAATTAATCTTAAATAATTCATCATCCACATTTCAGTGTGATTTATAAGCTAGCTACCAATATATTAAGGACATCAGCCACATGCCATTCATACCAACAAAATGTAGCAGAATAATAATGGCACTTGGCAGCATAAGAAAACTTATTACTTATGTATGTTGAAGATCTAGGCTTTTCTACTACGTTCGAGAACTTTAAGGCAGCTCTAAAAGGATTAGACGAAGCATTTAAACCAATCAGTCTTGTGTTAACTTTAGCATCGTGAATTTCGATAAGCAAACACAAGTACTTGATCGTGTGTATTAATTCTTATTAGTGAACAAATAGCGCTGTAAAGTAAATAAACTGTATTGTAAATAAACAAATCTGTGTGTGTTTTTATTTTATTTTTGATCAATTAAAAGAACCTGATCAAGCAAACGTTTAAGAAAAAGTCTAAACGTAAAAATATTATCGCATTGCTTTTTTTACTCAGTTGTTACAAATATCAAACATTTGACTGAACTATTCAATACCAGACTTATTACTTCATCATATTATTTGTTTTTCGAAATTAACAGATTTTTATTATTTCATCGATTTTTGGAGTTTTATTCAATTAATTCATTTAATTAAGCTATTAAGAAGTAGTCAATTATAGTAGTTAAAGAAAGATCTTTTTCTAATCTTAATCATTAAATAAATTTGTCGTTTCCTTTCGTTTGTGCTTTCGCAGACATTTCGTCAGCAAATAGAACCGATTCTTCATTTTCATAGACTGCTGGGTAAATTCACATTTACATTGACCGAAATATTTGTGGTACCGATGATTATTTTTAGCAGCAGAACAAGTAGTTATAATAATGATGATAAAAACATTTTTTATGGGTGTTATTTCTCAATGAAATTTATTCAACATTTTAAAACGATATATTAAGTTTATGAAGGCCAATGTTGCATTAATTAAAATTATAAAATTTAATCTGAGTGTCTACTACCACAACACACTTTTAATATACATTGATATTTAATTTTTTTAATTTCTTGAAGGTTGTATTATTTTTGTTGTTGCGATTCTTGAATAAGTTTCAAATCTTGTACTTTTGCAATTTTTAAAATTCTCATTGTTTCTTTTTTTAAATTTTTATATAAGATAAGGGGTTTGAAACTTTTCAACAAACAAAACTTTTTGAAATTCTTGAATTTGTTATACTATTATTAGCGGAAAACACCCTTCGTTGCACATTTGCAATTTTAGCGCTCATAGCATGATTTTCTGCTACAAAGAGTGAGCGTCTTTTTCACGCACTTACCAAGTTAAAAGCTGATTTTAGAGCTTACAGAGTTGAATGAATAACTTTGCCGCATGGAATATGCTAAGGCACAGAAAATATTTCATCGCCAACACTGCCGACAAAATTTTCACTCAAAGTAATCGTCCGGTTTTTGTATGAATTTTCTAAAATTTTACAAGTATCGTTTGACATTAAATTTTTATTATTTCAGCAATATTTCTTTCACCAGTCTTAAGGTCAATTTAATTCTAGCGCAGGCCGTTTTTGTGGCGACTCAAACAAAAAGCGAAAGCGAAACTCGTATTCGTTGGCGACAGCAGTTGACTACTAATGACAGCCCTTGCCATTGTCTAGGCCTTAAAAAATAGCAAGCGCCTGTCGACAATATTCATTTATAGTCGACAATGAGTATGCAAGCGCGAATCGCTACTACCTGGTAAATCTACCTTGTATTATACTATTATACTAAGTCCAAAACAGCCTAGAGCTATCACGCTCAGCATTGTCAACTTTTGAATTATAAAAAAGGACTAAAATCAAGAAAAAACGCGTACTTTTCAAAATAAAGTACTAAATTGATCTTTGTTTTCCCTTTTGGCTTAAGGAATTTATAAGGAGAACGTTTGAATGGCATATATGGCATATGAACAAAATCGCCATCTATGTAGCAGCGATTACTCTAAAATATTCTTCGTCAACGAAGAGCTACATTTACTGGATGCTACACATTTGCAATCATTTAGTGTTGTTTTTTTTCAATTTCTTTTAGTATTTTAATTAAAAACTTGAAGTCACCGAAGCACTGACTCGAAAATTTTAGAAAGCACTAAAATATTTCCAAAAGGACTGAGTTGACAACGCTGATCATGGCGACTGTAATCGAAAACACTGTTGCCAAATTAAAGTTTTTAGGCTGCAAAAAAAAGCATTTTGAGTTTGTAAGTGTATTACAAGATTCGTTGCATTGCGTCCTTTACATTTTGTTTTTCAACTCTATGAAAGTTATTTCCATTCATTTAGTTTTAAGATATTTTTTAATTTGTTCATATTTTAATTTTGTCTCAAGATATATAGAAATTCTTCTTGAGCGTGATATTCGGCAAAAACACAAACTCAACTAAAAAAATATGCACACACACAGCAAGTATCTTCTCTCTAATTAGTAACTGGAAATCACTTTTTGCCCTAATGATTGTCGTTGTCTAATGAAGTGTAAAACTAAAATTTGTAACAATTTGAATTTTAACTATTTGCCGTCAATTGTCGATTTCAATTTCTTGCAAGGGTAAAAAGAACATGCATAAGAGTTTTTAGAGCAAAACTACACTTAATTTAATGATAAGAAACCATATTTTTTAACCCTAGAGGTGCTTCGTTAGTCGATTCAAGCAACTACAATATTACTTTACTCGATTTCTAATTTGTTCACATATTGTATATTTTTTGTTTTCTTACTTTTGTTTGTTAAACTTTTGAATCATATGTAATTTATTATACTAAATTTTACTAGCAAAAATTTCTGGAGTAAAAATATGCAAATACTCAGCCATGAACTGTCACTTTACGCTCTCAATTTCTGTTTATTAAAAATTTGTCAAAACTTTTGGATACTCGAACGCACCTATTGTAAACAAAAATAAGCGTGTTAGTGAAGCATATGTATGTAGCCAAGCCAATAGAAAAAAAACTTGATGCTCAAACACTATTTTCATTCGAATAAAAAGAATTGTGCGGTTTCAACTTTATTAATTACTGGCTTAACCCGGGTTGCTTTGATACCCCCATCATTACAAAATTAAATAAAAAGTGTTTATGTAATTAAAAAAACTAATTTATTATATGTAAATTAACGGTTGTAACACAATTGTCCATGCGGGGCATAGTTTTTAGAGGGCACATTTCATTTAAAAAGTAAATTTTAGTGGACCTCTTGGTCCATTGGTCCACAAATTACGAAGTTATTTGATAATAAATTATTGGGACGTGATATTTGCACCAACTAATGTCCTCCCCCAATTTCCACAAAAAGACTTAGTCGAACTTTTCCACATGCAAATTGGTCTACAAATGGCGAAGTTATGCTCGTGTATATTATAGAATCTGTTAGAAACTATGTAAAAGTAGTACCATAATTTTTTTGGCGTTAAAGTAGGCTTGGTTGAGAGAAGAAAGAGAGAGAAGAGAGAGAGGAGAAAATTTCAGAAAGTTCGGTCAAGAGGTATGCTCTCCTATAAAGTACATTCAAAGAAACACACATTCCTATACGGACAGTATTTTTGTGGAAATTGCACGTTATTCTAAGAATAACAAACATTGTATTTGGAAATTCTACTCTTTATAGTTGTACAGATATGAGAAAATTAATAGTTGCCTCCTATGCGGGGTACCCGTTTCCCCCCTCCACTACCTTCGAGATTTTCCTAGAAGTTTTGCTTTCTTCTAAGAGCAGCTCACAGTAAATTTGATTTAATTTTCTTTTGTTTAAGAGCTCTTTTGCCTTAACCGCATACAATTAATAAAATCCCTTAAAAATTCGTTTTTTAAGTGCACTTTTTGTACCTGCACATATAAGATAAATGCACAAAATTTTTGGCATTTTAAAATTATTTTCATACAAATAACCAACGTTAGCTGCGTTTTGATTTAACTGTCCAAAAAAAATTTTTTCTGTAATTATTCTTCCCAAGCCTTGTGTAAGTGCATTTTGTGTACCTGCACATTTACCTTTTTTTGTGCAGTTTTAAAATATTTTCATATAAAAAATCAAAGTTAGCTGCACACATCAAAAAAAATATGGTGGCCACTTTTTCAAATAAACATCCAACTCAAGCCATTTTCAATTTAAAAATTTTCTTTGCATGTACATACATACATGCATACAATTACATACCTGCACAAAAAAATCGCGCAAAATTGATTGTACAGCTAAGTCAAAACTACTGCAGTTATACAGATATAGGGAAATCAAGAATTGCTTTGAATGGGGATGGCCTATCCCCTAAAATTTTTCTAAAAAATACACTATTTGAATTTCCTTGTCATCAGTAAGACAGTTCTGAAATTTCAAAACGATCGGTCGCAGCATTTGGTGTCCTATAAGGAACATACATATAAACAAACAAACACAGATTCATTTTTATATACTCGTATATAGAAGATATTTTTAGATGGAGAAATTGTAGGTATATGCTTTTTATCGTATTAAAGGCTCATAATTTTGCAAAACCAGTTATTCTATTTCAAAATAAATAAATTTTAAAATGCTTTACTATTCGAACAAAATTGTAGTCGTGTTTGTACATAAAAAACTACATAGTGATTAGTGAATACGATGATGTTATTGCCTGCATTAACATTTAAAATTCATAAAATTAAAAGTTATCTAAAGAATTGCTTTTGCATGGCACTTTTTAAAAAAGATTTAATAGCCTTAAAGTGTTTGTTAACTAACATGTAGTAAAATATTTTTGTTTTAAATAATATAACACGAATTATGTCGCAGTAATGCTAATGTTAGTCGTTTAGGCTAACGGAGTTAAAAAAATCAAAGCATTTCTAGGGTTAAAGCTCTATTTTAAAAAACTCTTTTAAATATTTTGTTCGTTGTTTTTCCCTTAAGTTTGCTACTTCGAAAGAAAAGTGCTTAAAATCATAATTTTTAAAGGTAATTAAGTTTTTATTTTTTGTTACTACTATTTGTAAGATAGATAGAGAGAGAGAGAGAGAGCGCGAGAGAAATTTAATTAGGAAAATAAAGCTACAAACATTGGTGCTGCTTAATAACCATTTGAATTGGTTGAGTTTTCCATAGTCGTGGCAGTGATAAGCCTACAATGAATTATGTTTATGACTTTAAACGGATAAACATTTTTTCCATGAACATTTCCGTAACTGCTTTTTTCCTTCTTCTGCTTTTATTATTGGTATGCAGATTGTTTGTCAGTGTAGGAAAAGGATTTTTTAAGGTATATATTCAAAACTTGGAGACAATGCTTAGTAAGGCAAAAATTTTTGGCAGATTTTTAACCAAAAAAGAAAAATAAAACCCAACCAAAATTGTTAGAAGGAAACTGTAGAGTTAACATGAATATTAAAACAATGAAAATGGTTTTCAAGCCGTAGATAACACAACTATAATGTGTGTAATTGTATGTGTTTATAAGTGTAAGTAAGTATTCATGTGGAAGTGTATGCGTGTGTGTGTGTGTGTTGAAGCAGTTATGAAGCTCATAAAAAAGGAAACGGAAGTTAACAATACATTGTCATGTTTTCATACAAAAATGCTCAAACAAAGATTTAAAATTGCGAAAAAAATGTATATAACAATTTAAAGTTTAAAAAGTAGAATATTATTATCGCTCTACACTTCATTTAGAGCTTCACGATTTAATTTTCATTCAACAAAAGCAAATGTGTTGCCTCATTTAAAGCAAAAACAACAGAACACCAACAAGAAAAATAAAGAAAAAAGAACTTTATTTAGAGATTTTCTTGTTTACCTTTTTATGTTCGTGTTAGAATGTTGTGTTTGTGAGTCTGTATGTAAAGGATGGGAAAATTTATTTGTTATTTTTTTTCACCAGTCTGCTTAACTTTTATCTTTCATTATTTTCTTGATGCAACAATGTATTACAATGTTAACATGTCGCTATCAGCAGCAGTCGTAGAGGAACCATGAAAACATCACCACCATCATCATACTGAACATCTCTTTAGAATCATGCACAGTGGCAAATGTTCAGTGATTTGGATTTATTATTTAAATCACCAAACACATAAGTGGTAGACCGCTGATGAGGCTGATTTTGAGCCCAATGGCGATGTCAATAATGGAAATTGCAGAATTTGGCGTGAGGAAAACCCACGATATATTATACAGATATCGCTACATACACAAAAAAACATTCACGTATGTGATGGAAATCGATTAGAAAACAAAGCCATTGTAAAAGGTGTTTCTTAATAATATTTCTTTATTATAAAGTACTTTACCGCAAATATTATAAAAATATTTCTTTATTAAGAAGAATTTTATCACAAAAATGGCATTTAAAATTGCTTCGTTTTCAAAATCGATTTCCATCACATACCTGATTATATACTTTATGGAACGGTGCGTCAAGAACGAGGGGTATAAGGTCATCATTATCAAATATTTAAGGTCCTAGTGGGTCTGTGTACTGAAAACATTTGTTGCCAACACGACGGCCCCATACACCATAAACATCGAGAGACCACGTTAATCAAACTCCAACGGCATAAAGTTATTTTATAGTACTGTTACGTTTCAACCTTCCCGATAACGTTTATTTGTTTTCTTCTTTTAATTAGTCAAAAATAAAATAAAAACACAAGGGATTTTGAACTTAATGATGTTTTATTTCCTTTAATAACACTGTTTACTAAAATACGCGAAGTAATTTGTTTAGTTAACACTGCAAAAGCTTTTTGGCAACTGTTCACCATGCCGTAGCTTAGACAAGACTAACTTCTCTGTGTCTGGCAGCATCGACTTATATACCTGTTGACTGCTACAGTTCTCGAACGAAGTTGAAAAATCCTCACCATGACAATAAGCCCCGTTTCAAACACTTCAACTTTTGCTGCTCAACTCGTAATTCAGCTGTAAGAAAGACGGAGATGGAAATACAAATATTTTTTTTCTTACTGCTGAATTGCGAGTTGATCATCAAAAGGTGAAGTGTGCGAACCGGGGTTAAGTTTGCTTGTGTAAGTGTGTGTTGTTATTCAGCTATGTTATGGCTGCGGGGTGTAGATGGCAGTAGCAAATTTATAATGTGGATGGCGAATCAACTAACAAATTTTATGCAAATTTTAGCCGTAATCCAATCGAGTTAGTCTTTATTTACAATTGCTATGAATATTTTTCATACAGATCCCTTGAACAATCTAGTAGATTCTTGTTCCTGTTTCTAGAAGTTTCTTGAATGTTCTGTTTCCGTTAGTTTGAATTTGAGTGCTCATATTTGCATACACACGGTTGATTAAACTGTGCTTAATTATCGCTGAATTTTTATGTTCGTTAAATTTGAATCTGCATTTGAATTTTGTAACAATACTTTATTAATCGCACGACTGAATTTGCACGACTTTTGGTATTTAGACACGTTAAATAATTATAAGCGGTGCGCATATAAGCGATAAATACTTTAAGGCAAGATATTTTGTTTTCATCTATGTACATAATCGCAATATCAAAGTGACATTTATTCAAGTATTTACATGCAGCTCTACAACAAAACATTTGTGATACAGCATACATTTATCAAACTTCATATTTTTATATGATAAAACTACAAAACATATTGCTACAAACAGTCGTTAAGCAGCTCTGGGCTGAAGAACAGCTCTCGCGTCATCGTAATTATTTCTTAAGTGCGGTCAGGCTTGCGTGTGTTGTTTAGCCTTCGAGAGTTTTTCGTCTCGCTCGCACTGGTTGACTGATTTGCCACGGATAACCGTATAGTCTTACGGTTCTTTTGTGGAATTTCGTTGACAACCACGTTGCTACTACTTCCTATGTGAAGGCATAGGTCGTGTATAGTCAGTCACAAAACTTTTTTAAGATACTGTTAATAACATCTTGGACATATGGTCTAGTTACCGGCGCCATTTTTGTGCAACTATATTCTGCAAATTTACTTTGCAGAATATATACCAATAAATAAATAAATAAATATTGATACAAAATTTAAATGTAGATTAAAATATAACGAACATCAAAATACAGCGTTGAAGATAAAGGCAAATTTGTTCCACTGTGCATTGTATGAATTTCCTCCCAACTTTTTATTTGTTGCCGACATATCTTTGTTCGTTTTTTTATATATGTATATAAGTACAAGTACTGGGTAGTCCGAATAGCAATATCTTTTAAAAAATCAAATAAAATGAACTAAACTTGATTTTTTTTGTATATTATGACTTTATTTAAAATAAATATTCCAATTATTTAGGGAACACGATTTCATTCATGTGAGTGCCGAGGCTGGCTTTGCAGTAGATTATTCTGTCCATCTATTTTTCCAAGACTTTGTTCTCAGACGATATTAGCCTTAAAGCTGTGGCTCGCTTCTGGATTAGTCACATAGCATCTGTTTTTAACGGCACGCCGCAAGAGAAAGTCTAAAGGCTTTAAATTCGGTGTAAAGCTACATCTTTTGGTTGTTCTGAAGTCAATCACCCTTATTCTAGTTGGCAACATCGACGTCACGTCAACACAATACCAAAAATTGGGGCTTGTCTACCCGTTTTCGAAAACAACCTAATACTATTGACAGGCTCATATTATTTTCTAGACCTTAGAAAACGGAAATAGACTACGAGTAGACAAGCCTCAATTTTTTGGTATTGTGCTGACGCGACGTTGATGTTGCCAACTGGAATAAGGGTGAATTTTTCGGACATGAAATATAATATCAGAGTCAAAATAACGTGATTTAAAAAGATACTTGTATTTGGACTATCCGGTGCATACACATATATATATATAAATATGTATGGTTTACAAGGATGTGCTTATATTGTAGTTGCATAATTTGCGGCTTGTCTTGTACAGAGATTTAAAACACAAGCAACAGCATCAGCTGCAAATTTTCTATACTTATGCACTCATCATCAGAGATACATTTTCGTACACATTCTTATTCGCAAAGACACTGCACATATACGTTGGTTATTAAGGCAGTGGCAACGTTTTAATATGCATGTCAACCGCCATGTTCTATGGCTGAGATTTAGGTTAATTTGTGAGACATGCGAACATACATCACACACTTACATTCATACTTGTACTAAACTAGCAACAATGACAAAACAGCATTCTAGGAAAACATAAATATAAAACAACATAAAAAGTTTTTAACAAATAAAAAAACTATCTGACGGAAAAGCACATAACCAAAATGAGCATTAAGTTTATTGAAAAACAAAAATTAATTGCTAGCTTAAATATGTAGTACATATATGTAGATATACACTAATATAAGTACACACACTGAGTACAATATATAGCTAGCTGCATTTAAGTTTGTTCAATATTGTTGAAGTCAATTTTTTTTACATTATCCTTATATGAATTACTATTGATTTACCGGAATTTTAAAATCTAATTGCAACAAAATATGTTCTTGGATTTATTAAACGGCGATTAAAATACAGATATGTGCGTGCATACGTTAGATATAAGCAGATCAAGATAAAATTCTACACGTCCATTTTTTCAATATTTCCTTCTTAAACTGTTTCATGATCTTTAAAAATTATCTTTAAAAAAGCTATGTATTTATTTATGTATATTTATTTCTTTAGTTATGCGACATATTTTTTTCTTATTTTACTATGCTTAATAAAACTTTTCAATCATCATCTTCATCTTCATTAGTAGCAGGTTTTAGGCCACCGAAAACTTTAGACGGTATGGATTTTTGTTCTATCCTCAGTTTCTTCATTACCACATCATTTTCATCTTTACGTGTAGTTTTTGAAAGTTGCGCATCATTAATTCCGTTGCCATTATCGTCTTCATCATCATCCATTTCATCGTCATCACTCTCACCAATATCAATTTCATCGGGATTAATAACTTTATCTTTTGCTGAACCCCCTTGAGTTTCGCCACGTACAAACATAATATTAGACGAAGTTTGTGGCTTGAGTGGGGGTTTCTCCTTTTGTTGATTAATGGCTTCGGCAGCTTTGGCATCCAACATACGCATGGCATCCCCAGCAGCATCATTAGCTGTATTATTTGCTATGAATTGAGCGGCCATCATATTGACCTGCGTATTATATGTAGCTTGCACTGAACGTTTGATACGCAGCATCTCACGCATTGTATCTTCATTGCCATGTCTAACCTCGAATTCTTTCCACGTTTGCCAAAAGTCGGCAGTTATACGGGGATCGCAGACCTTTAAGAAAACCAAAATGTTTATATTTTATAGTTTAATTTAACAAACTTTCCTACCTGTGAACAATGAGCATATATTGCTCTTGCTCTATCTATTTCTCCCAATTTAGTTTCCATTTCAGCGAACCGAACACACATGTGTCGCATGTTCTCTTCCGGCAAACATTCTATGGCTTTCTCATAGATTTCTCTTGTTCTAGGCAGACCATATATTTCAGCTGCTTTCTTAACGAATATATTGTACATGTCATACATTTCTTCTGGTTTTACCGCACTTGTTGCTCTATCATAAACAGCCATTGCGTGTCGAGCTAAGCCGTGATCTTCTTCCAATTTGGCGTAGAGCAAATAGAAATATTTAGCATGTTCCGGAGGACAATTTTCCAAACATTGTTCAAACAAATCTCTAGCTCGCTCAAGTTTCGAGCCACCATAACGTTTAAGAAACTTTGTAAGGTAAGCATTCCATATGTCATAGACATTTGGCCATTTAAACAGAGCGATGCCTTTTTCATAAGCTCTGAATGCCTCTTCAAAATAATTATGCTCTTCCAAAAACAAACCATAGTTAATTATGATTTGTGGTGTACAAATTTTTAAGTCAATTATACGATCGTACACTGCTTTGCAAGTTTTAAAGGTACCAAATGACTCCTCCAAATCAGCATACATGGACCATACCTTCAGAGATTTGTAGAGTCGCATTTGCACTGTTTCCGTATCATCGTGATAAGCTACTTTGCGTTTAGGCATAACAGTGGCCTTTTGCATAAGTTTAAGAGCCTCTTCAAAATTTTCTTGGCGTATTTCCATTTCTGCCCATTCGCACCAAACACTAGCCAAATCTTCCACCTTTACATATTCTACTTCGGTGCCTCTTTCAAATACCACACGAGCATCTTCAACTTGCCCATTGGATTCATAGAATTTGGCGAATTCTATCCACAAAGTATTTAATTTGCCAATAGCCATTTTAGGCTGCACTGTTTGCACAGCGTCCGTATATGTATTGATTATTTCGTGCGGTTTATCTTCATACAATTTGACACGTTTATGCCACTCATGCACATTATGAGGATTTTGTCGCAACAAAACGCTATTTAGCAGCAACAGGCGCCTCTCCATGAGATGTTCAAAGCGGGCCAACCTCAATTCTATATCAATGTCATCTTCTTCAGTAGCATTAGGATCATTTGCCACCATTTCCATACGCTTATTAAGAGATAACTCTTCAAATTGGGCATATTCATCAAACACCTGTGTGAAATCACGCACAGTTCTCACAGTCTGTATGGCCTCCTCGTATATATCACGTGCTCTATCAAAGAGACCCGATCGAACGTAATAATCGGCCAAGCAATTCCACAAATGGCCCAATTGATCTGTATACCTACAAATTATAAATATATTGTTAAAATATTACTAAATTTATTAATCGAGATTGCCTCGATATCTTTTTTCAAAAACTTTTTTTGTTGAGGGTTTTTTTAGATAGTCTATATACATGTATTTCATTGGTGCTAGACCCAAATCTTCAGCAGACCTTAAACCATATTTTGAAATGTTTCAAACCTCTTATCTTATACAAAAAGCCTACTATACTTATACTATTTCAATTTTTGTAATTCTCATCGAGTTTTTTGTATAACATAACTGGTTTAAAACATTTCAAAATATGGTTTAAGTTCTACTGATGATTTCTTTGGCTTTAGCACTAATAAAATGCATGTATATAGACTAGGTTAAAAAAAACCATCAACAAACAAAAGTATTTGAAAATCGTTAAAATATACCTATAAACCTTATAGATAATACATTTCGAATCTACTTACCTTCTAAGACCACCGCGTATAATTGCATCCACATTAAGGGAATGCACTTTATCTGGATTTTTCGATATCAAATCGCACAATTCATTCCAAAGCTGATGATTTGATTTACCATGCTTAGAAACAAAATGTTCATTGTCCACTATATTGGCTAGCTGCTGCGCAGCATCATCCAAACGCCCCACACTCATTAAATACTCAATATACTCCTCAGCGTCATCTGGAGCCAATTTAAGGTAACGCCTAAATATTCTTAATGCCGTTTCAGGTATATCATACTTTCGCACAAATTTCAAATACAAGGGCCAAATTCGGTGATGTTGGGTAATGGGCAGAGCTCTCAAAGATCTGTCGAACACATGTCTGGTCCGCGTTATTTTGCATTGCAATGTCATAAAAGATCCATAGTCCATCCATATGCGGGGCATTTTATGCATAAAAACTAAAGCTCTTTCAAAAGTATTGTTCACTTCTTCATACATGGGATCTGTAATACATTTGCCCCGTACTTGCTTTCTGCGGGTTCGCAAATAGTTGTACCAAATTTTATAACTGCCTGGCAATTCCTTCAAGGCTCTTTCGTACACAATATTGACAGCATTATTAGGTGCCTTAGCTTTGTGGTCTATATAGCGCAACCAATGCTTAACGGAATAAGCATTACGCAAAATTTCCTCCTCATAGGGTACATCTTCCTCAGGCTTAAGTGGTTGGAATGAAAATTTACGGCACATGTCAGAAAATCAGCATTTGAAACAAATATTTTACTTACAAAATCAATATCCATCGCCAAAGAGCTACTCTCAATTAAAGGCATTGTCATTGGTTCAATTATAAATGCAATTTAACAATTTTTAGGAATTTATTACAATTTCGTATTATTTTTACAAAAATTTTGTTGATAAGATGAAGCAAACAACAACAAGAAAACGTTTAAATGTCATGATTGGTCAGATGTAAAAAACAGCGGTGATGCCTGAAAATTTCTCATCTGTATTAGTAGAGCTGCCACTCCAATTTCTTTGAAAATTTTTATAATTTTCGTTACATTTTCAGTTTTGTATAAAAAGTAATACACATACAAAATTAACATCTTATATATCATAAAGTATGAAATAAATGTGACTAAGTACAAGAAAGGGTATTTACAAAGTTTTTTATCCAGCTTTCACATATTACGTGAGTAAAATGTTCGCAGTTTTTTATAAATTTATAACTTATAATTTTAAAAAAATCTACAAATGAAGAGGAGGTGTAAGCATCTTTAAAGTCGTCGCGTAATGTATTTACATTTTTATTTATTTTAATATAAAAGTGTATTAGAATGATTTAAGAACAATAATTTTATGTGAAAAAGGCAGAATAAGGAATATAAATTGTGTATATATATCTGTCTAAGGGCTGGTGTGGAGTTCTAACGAAAATTCCAGTTCGCATAATACCAGTGTGTAAAAAAACTTACGGAAATTCCGGTTCAAAGAATATTTACGTACTGATTCCCAAAAAATATACGGAACTTTTAACCTTTACGGGCCATTACAGCGATGTTAAAACTTTAAGTGGATAAATTTTTCAGACAATTTTATTTTGAATTTTAAAAACTCGAATATCCATAATGACTCCGTCCCAGTCCTAACGATGCTGAGCAATCAATATTAATTCATACAGTACGCTGTTTTTTTGTGCGTGCTTAAGGAGAATATTGTTATTAATATAATAACAATATAATTGTTATTAATAAAAATAAAAACAACAATAAAACATATGTTAATAATATTATACCACTGATATATTTTCGTCAAATCATGTAAGAAATTCGGTATTCGAATTTTCATAGATAATTTAAGGAGTTTACTTTGCAAAGTGCTCGCCAGTTGCTATTGAGTTCATTTAGTATATAGTTTGACATTTGATATAATAATCCTTAACGTTAATTTTCGAAGTTGGCAATCATTACTGATGTATGGCTTTGGATGATGAACTTTGTATTTAGAAAAGAAATTTTGGTTGCAAAAATAAAGCATATTAAAAAATAACAATTTCAACAACATTTTTGTAATTTTTATTATTAAAATGTTTTATTCACGAATCTTATAAGCTAAATAAGGTACAATGTTATGAGATTTTGCTTACATACTACAACAATTAAATTTTATAATTGAATAAGGAAACTATTAATAAAACTGTCTTGAGGAAAATTTGTCACAAAAACCTCTTATAAACTTTAAAAATGTTATAATGAAATTTGGTAAAACAATCGCTAGTAAGATTCTTTTTAACTAAAGAATCTCAGCGACTATTTAGTAAATTTCTTATTGCTTCAAAATTAGACGGTCTGCATTTTTCATTAAATGACAGTGTCAGATCATTGGCAAACGCGTTTAACTTTTTATGTTTAAATCTATTGTGCATTAAGCCAGTGGGGAATCTCAGGGGAAGATTATGAATTATTTTACCATTTTTGTTCTGGTTAATCTGAAGCTAGTCAGTATCGGCCTAATACACATATTGTACAACAATAACTTATTTTTGAGGTTGAGCTTAGACCTCCTATTAAGAATGGGGTATAGAGCACGTCCACATTTTATAGCTTTATCACAGATGTAATTCACATGTTGTTTAAATTTAATTATTATATATAAAGTGATACCTAGATATTTAATATCATCTTTATGGGGATCACGTTTCCACGACAGCATAAAATTTTAGTAAGAATACGTTTTGGTGATTAATTATATGGGAATGTAATGGCCTGCATTTTATTATCATTTACTTTTATTTTCCACTTGTTAAAATATTTTTTGCTTGCGGTAAGGCTCTCTTGCATTCTCTTGATTATTGCATTTGAAAGTTTTCCACTGCATATAAAAGCTCTGTCATCAGCATGATATGAAGAAATAGTGCCGTTGAAGATAACTATAACAAGGCAATGGATCATTTCGAAGTAATTAACAATAAACAAACTGTTTTATATAATGGATTAAATATATTATGTATACACTCTCGATCTCTGCTTATGTGCAATAGTGGGTTTTGTATAATTTTACGGGATGTTTACTCCGAAAAGATGGCAGCACGAAGGAGAACGTCAAAATAAAAAGAAACAAAAATAGCAACAGAACGGAGGTAAATTCAGGAGGTAAGCTTTGCGGAGCAGCTGGTTGTATACTCAAGTGATTGTAGTTTTCAAATTTTATAATGAAAAAAGGTTACATACTGCATATGTAATGTCAAACTCTACATTGGTAATACGACAACATTAATTTTACTCTATCTTGTTGGAATACCAAGAACAGAATCACAGGGTAGACCAGAGATGAAACTTTGAGGTTATGTTTTGGAGCAAATCAGCTTTTTTGTTCAACGAGTTACTGTGTAAAAGAGATAGCAATATAATGTAAGGATGAGGGAAAATAAACAAAACAAAATTAAGCATTTTGGAAGTAAGAAATAATGAATTGTATTGCAATTTACTTCTTCTATATATCACGAATAATTCTTATTTTATATTATTTTTAATGTTATATAACTTTTTGCATTTATATTGCTTAAATTAATATTTTTCTGCAACTCTTTTTAGTGAGTCCGAAATTAATAAGAATACAAAACCACAACAAAACATGAAAAATTCTTTGTTTACGAAATACTGTGCGACAGATACAGCAATAGCATGCTGTTCGTGTCACCTCTGGTCTACCCTGTGACAGAATGTAGAAATTTTTCACTTTATTTTATATTTTCCAACAGGCGAGTTATATTTGGTCTAGAAATAGAACAAAACGCGTGAAAATTTTTCATATATCTTCGAAATAAATAAAAACGAAAAGATTTTGTTAAAAGTATAAATTCGTTTCAATATAAGTGAAATAAATCTATTGGGTAAAGGAAAAAGCAAACTTTACGCAACTTGCAGAACTTCCACCAGTAACACCACCACTATCAATTAGTCACCCAAAAAGATAAAATAAAAATTAAATAACCATAAATGCAGAAAAAATATTCAACAAACCAAAAAAGTCAACAAGTTTGGAAAAAATAGTAAATTTTTGCTAATTGAAAGTATTAAATGTTATTTAAAACGTTTTTTTTAATACAAATTTAAAAGTGTAATTAAAACTAATATTTTAATATTGAATTCTAACAAATAAAAGAAGTCATATTTTATTTCTATTAAGTTAAAAATTTGCAAAAATGGTTCGTTTGAAACACTTGTAAAATAAAAAAAGTTACATTTTTAAAATAAACCAACAGAAATATTAAACAAAGAAGGTAAGTCGAAATGAATAAATTTTCTTATCAAGTTCCTTAAAAATTCATTGTTTTCCATTGCGTAGTTCTTTTTAATCTCTTGTCTTGTACTTCCGTCTACTGGTACTAATCGATTTTCCTCATCATTTTAACAATTTTCACCTCTTAATTGGTCTCTCTCTCTCTCTCTCTTGCTTTTTACCGATTGCTTGTCTGCTTTGCAATTTTCTTTTTTGTTGGCTTTTATTTTAATATATCGAAGCCGGTTCTTCTTTTTCATGATTTTCCTCCCAATTTACTTTGTTTTCATGGTCACGTGATGTGTTTATTCTGATTCTTATTGGATAACTTCATTGCTTGTAGTGATGGTAGTCATTTGTAGATGTAGGTAGATGTGTTCACGCAAAATCCATGAAAACGTAACTTCGCTTTACCTTTTTTTACAGAAGAAGTAAAGGTACACTATTTAAAACTTAATAGGTATTAACATTTTATAATCAATTATTACTATGTATTTTTTTAAATGTACATACATATGTAAGTATGAAATTATATACGGACGTTCTACAATAAATACTTATGTATATATGTATGTATGTACTATGTATTTTCAATTTACATAAATAAACTTGTTTGTCTCTTTTGTTTTTAACATACTTAGATCAATTGTTCCCGGTACCACAAACTACTTTACCACAAAATGCTTTGTGCCGGTACTGCTCAGTAACTTAAACAGTACATCAAGAATATATAAATTGGCACACTAATGCACATGTGAAAAATGCTGCATTTTAAGACTTCCATGAAACTGAGTTCGAGCCACGTTCTCAGTCACCCTGCATTTTAGGTGCTGTTATATATCACGTAAATCGATTTTTTCTCAATTATTAAACATTCTAACATTTCGTAAAGCAAAAACAAAAAAAGAAATAATAACTGTATGATTAATTATAAAACAATCTTTAAACCATTTCTGAATTAATTTATTTCACATATTTTTATATAAAAGTTAGTACCTAGTATATTGTTACTTTAGATACATAACAAAATTTGGTCACGTTGTTTTATTTATTTATTTACACCTAGAAATTTAGGAGACGCAGATCAGCTGTGCTTATGGGCTTATCTGTTTTACGTGGACCCAGCGTACTCGGTTTTCTTTTTATAATGTATATAATCAAAAACGTACTTATTTGTATTTAATGTTCCATATGGCCTCGATCCGAGCTGCAAATCAAGAACAAATTTAGTATAGAAGTAAGTGGGGTAGTCTTGAAACAAACTATTTTACGAGACACCATTCTATCGTCTATCATGTATTGAAATACACTTTTCCTTAGTATGGATTAATTCCAAAACATCAAAATAATATGTTACTTAAATACACAGATGCATAAAACTCCCAAGCTAGGATTTTCAATCGTAGAAGAATCTTCCGCGATCGATGGGGGCGATTAAATGAATCGTCCGCGATTTCGTATTCCGATCGCGTAAGTTCAGTACAACGGGAGAAACTGTGTCAAGACGGCGACTCTTCCATATGAGTCGTCTACGATGCTCATAATAGAATCTTTTATTCTTACTTCAAACGAGCCTCGAATAAATCAGCTTAATCACTCTTCAACGATACGCGGAAAAGGATCGTGAAAGATTTTTTAAATAAAAAAGTATTTTTTGTGTTTTTTTTATAATAAATAATAGTAATAATAGATATGTATTTTAATTAAAAAATCACTAATTAAAAAAACACTTTAATTTAAAAGAAAACACTTTAATCAATCAAACGGACACTTTTTATTATCACTGTCCACGCCTAATTGCAAGAATGCGTAAACGGCGATTTTGAAGTAACATAAATAACAAAAAGACTCGTAAAAACAACATATACAAATTACAATTACGGGAAAATAATCGTTCAATGGTCGTCAGAATATTTAAACGACGGTTTTGAAATAATATAAAAAAATTTCTCTTCCAACCATCATCAAATTCATCGGCAAAATGCGTAAACGACGATTAACTCTTCCAACAATCGACAGTATGACTCGCAAAATCATCATTTGGGAAAGCAAAAAGTAATTTTGTTCACATAATCGGCTGGATGATTAAAAAAGGAGTCGCGAAATGATCACACTCGTCACATAATCTTCCAAATGCTAGCTGGGTCTCACTGCAACTTTTTCAAAACATGTGAAATAAAATTATATAGTTGTATCCAAGGCGGATTCGCCTTGGTTGTATGAATAAGATTTTTCTATGAAAATTACAAAAATTAAAGATGCAATAGTGTTAAGTAATACAGTAATGCAAAGAAATGATACAAGTGGCTTCTGAATTGAGCTGGTTCATTTGAAACAGTTCAATAGGTCAGCAAATTTTAAACTTTTTGTAACGGTCTCGTAAGAAATATTCATAAAAACTTTTTATTCAGAAGAAAATCCTTTAGGAATGAGATTCGATCACGGTCGAAGAGAACCCTGCAGCGGTGCAGACAGAATCACTTATGTCAACACTCACATTGGCTGTTATATATGGCTGGTTATTACAAAGTGAAAAATTATTTAGTATCCCTTAAAATGTAATTTCACGCGTAAGTGAAGTTATTCACAAAAAACGCAAATCTTTGCGACATATACATATATGTATGTATATTATAAGTGCTAAAAACTATTTGATGAAATATAGAAATTAAGTTGTTTTCAACAAAATGTATATAATCCTCTAAGGAGCGTTCAAACAAAAATAAAAAATCGGGATTAATAACTCAAAGTTTATAAAAAAAATATATGTACATTTGCTGTTATTAATGAAAAACAGAGAAATGAGATTTCAATTCATAATTTAGCTTTTTATAAAATAATTCAAAAAAATAGCATTTTGAGTGGAAATATTATTTTATGAAAGAATTTCGTTATAATTTTTTGTTATTTTAAATTTTAATGTTATGGCTTCTTTTGTTGGTAGAAACTTTGGATCAATCAATTTTTCCAACAATCTGCTAACATTTCCTTGACTCATCTTTAAACATCTTGAGTGTTGCGGATGTTAAGATTTTTCTGTGTTCTCCACAACAAAAAACTCTCTAACTGCCTGTTTGTCGATATCGAAAAATTTTTTTTTCGAATTATTACATTTGAAACAAAAAGAACTTTGAAAATTTTGTTTTTGTTTTAAATGTAATTATACGAAAGAAAATTTTCTTTCGATATCGACGAACAGGCAGTAAGAGTCTTCTATTTTTTGGTCTTCTAAAATTGTGTGTCCCTCTCGCATCCTTTAATATTTGGGGTCACACCAACGTCCTGCAAACGCACGTTTTTGATTTTTTAAACTTAATCTATGGTTTCAGAACCATACCAGCTTGTTGAGAAGATTTATATACTTATATACTAAGAGAAATGAATTATGAAGCTGAATAAGTTCTCTAAACTAGCAGATATTTATTTATGTTTATTTGATATGGTGGGGTACTATTTAGGTAACAAGTTGAACATTTAGTTGCAATTGTCGCAACCAACAGAGTGTGTGGATTACAAGTGAAATTCAGGAGTCTTGGGTTGAGACCTAAACATTGCAGTTTCAGGAAGAAACTCCCTTGAATGTAATAACTTGACTAGATTAGGTTGCACAAGTCTCCGATTGCAAGCAACCAGCCCACTTGGGTCCAGGAAATAGGTCTCTTTGTGACTATATATTGAAAGATTTTTACATTTGCGTTATTCTTCAGAAAACTGAAGTTGTCTAATTTGAAATTTCCAAATAGTCCTTTGTTCATAAACACTCATCGTAGGCTACTACTATTTTTGAAGATGAACGAACGTAATGACTTGGGATTAACTAATATGTGTAATATTGTTTCAGGTTTTTTTCTAAATACTTAAACTAAAGAGTATTTGAAATAGCAATAAAAAATTGGCATGTCATTGAAATACGTCATTTTTAAATATATTATCATGATATAATAAGTGGTTGGCAGAAAATAAAAGATTTCAATGTGATACATTCGAACAGTTCTAATAAAAAACAAGAAAGTGTTAAAAGTATCTATACCCAGTTGAGCATGTTTTTAAGACATCTTAAAAGACAGGTACGACAGTACAACGTTAAGGGTAGCTCAAAAAAATTGTACTGAAATTTTCATAGAAAGAGCAATGAAATAGTAAATAAGCAACAATATCACACACCTTGTCCAAGCCAGATCAACCAAGTAAAAGACGGGGTGGCACTCTCAGTATAGATGAATCTGGTCGTTGAACCAGCGTTCTCAGTTTTGGGGATTTGTCCCCAAATAAGGGATTTTTTTATGGTTGGGGATACAACTTTCGGGAAAATCCCCAGGGGATTTTTTGGGAAAAGCTCTTTTTTGATGGAGATTTTTGAAGATAATATATTATTACAAATCTTGTAATTTAGTTTTTCTTTTTTTTAATTCAAATTCATGTACATATTTACAAATCATATTTTTCTGCTTGATGATAGTAACGTTGAAAAAATTTGCAACATAATACTGTATGACTTTTAGAAGCTCCTATTAGAATAAATATACACTTTAAAAATAATTCGGTTTGATGTGCCGAATTTATTCAATTTACTCAAATTTGTCGAAAACAACTGACTACTATTGACTGGATCATGTTATTTTCTAGACCTTATCGAATAGAAGTACACCTTGATTAGCACAAAATTGTTCTCGAGATCGAGTAGAAAAGCTTCAATTTTTTTTGTATTGTGTTTACTTGACGTCGATGTAGCCAACTAGAATAAGGGTGAATGTAAATACTTAGAGCTCAAAGTCTAAATTAATTCTAATAATATTACACAAATGGATTTAATTAAGTAAATAAATTTATACATGTGTTTCCTTTGACATAATATTATTTAATTTTAAGGATATGAGGGATGAGATTATTATAATTATTTCGACCTTCTGATTATAATATTGTGATTATCAATATTTTGAAAAAAGTTTTATATTGTTTAAAGAATTTTTACAATTAAATGTTAAATATTCCAGAAGAATCTATCTGTTGTGACTTAGAAATATAGAAATATTGAATTTGATAAAGTTTTCTGTTATTTGTTAATTTATAACAAGGTTCCTAGTTACATTTTATACCTTATCCTTAATTTGCAATTTTTCTTTCCCCAAATTCCCCAAAATAGCTGATTTATTATCCCCGAAAATCTTCACAGATCTGTAATAAGAATTTTCAAGCTTATAAATTAACAAATAACAAATAACCAGTAAAAGTTATATATTGTTAGCATTTTCGTCAATGAAAGATAAGTCTAACAATATGACAACGCTGTTCACAATTCATGTATCTTAATTCACAATAAATTCAGAGCTGGAAAGACATAAATAATAATAATAATAATATTTTATTAAATTGAGTTATACGATAGAAAACAACAATCATTTTTTGTTTAAAAAAAGTGAAAACTATCATATTTTTTTTCACTTGAAACTGTTTTAACACTAAACAAATGAAACAAATATTTATTTGTGTCTCCTAAAAGTATACCCTAAAATTTTTTTTAATAGTGACTTTTTTATTAATATATGTATGTACATATATTTTGAAAATACTCGTACTCGATACTCGATTTTTTTATTGCAGAGTGAGTGGAATTGAAAAAGGAAGATGTTTGAGATTTTTTTTTAGAGGAGCTTAACATATTTTCGTTCTTACCTTGGTACGAATTTATTTTCTGTGGCAAAACTGAATCTATCCGATCTTGTCTTCAACAACAATCTTGACGTCAAAACACTTTTTTAAACGACAATACATACCGCTAAAGTTAATAACAACCTATAATCACTAGCAAAAAACTTAGTAGAAAATACCTTCAATGTAAAATTTCGATATCATTTATTTTAAAAGAAAATTGAGCTGGGTTTCTTTTAAATTTGGGTGCCAATTATTGTTATAAGATTAAGATATAAGATGTTTGGAATAAAAGAGAAATCGAACATTTTACTGTTATTCTGTTTTCAGTGGGACATCAGTTCCAATAAAGGCAAAATAAAAGATACGCGACGATTTGCCAATTGGGTAATATTAATAACTAATGTCATTTTTTGTTTCCCTTTCACATTCAAACTAAGTGCCAAATTTTACAACAAATAAATCAATAGAAAGATATCTATCAGAAATATAAAATAATAGTTATAATAGAAAATAACAGACGGAAAGTATTTGTCTATCTGAAATTTTAATGTAGTAACACAGTACAACACATCATTTTGGTACTCAATTCGGAGAATCGCACGTGAAAGTAGCACCAAAAATAAGAACTTCTGCATCATTTGTTTTGTGAAGTTGGCTGCATTAATAATAAATAATTACATTTTAAAAACACAAGAACATTGAATATTTCAATAGGTAAAATAAGAAGTATGCGTGCGGTATACCGAGATATAACCGTGTTAAAATATAGATAGATAAAGTCATAAAAATCCACCTTGAATAAAAAATTTCGTATGGCCATTAAATTATGAATGCAGTCAACTTGATAGAACGAATAATGCAGAAGTTATTTTTGGGGCTTCTTTAACGTGCAATTCTCAGAATTGAATCCCAAAATCAATGAGCTAAAAAATGTTGTACTGTGTAATTTAATGCTTGTTAGCTAGAGAAAAATCAAAATGGTTTCTTCTTTTATAAAAAAAATCGTGTTTTTCGTCAAAAACAACTATTAAAATTCCAGATATATTTTTCGGAGTACAGTACTACCTCCATAATCCGGACAGATATAGTTTCAGGTACTGTCCGGATTAGTGGATCGTCCGGACTACAGTTAAAATGAAATTTTAAACGCCATACATATATCATATGTATATGATTTATATATAATTTATTTTTATTACCGAAAAGAAAAATAAGGATTCATTTGTATATGATTTATTTAGAGAAAACATAAAGAAACATACTAAAAGTGACTAAAAATATTCATTTTGAAAAATAAGAATTTTTATGTAATTTGTCAGCTCTATTTTTAAATTCTTTTAAAAATAAAATATCCTTATTCGTCGCTTTGGGTTTGTTCAGCCGATAAAATAGCTTTTGAAAATAGTTCGCCACGCAAACTTTAATTAAACTAAAATCTTTTACATTTTAAATATTTATTTTTTATAGCGGTAGAAATTTTACTGAGAAAAAAGAACAATTGTCCGGACTATATAGGAAAAATTTCTAAGCTGTCCGAAAAATTTAAATGTCCGAATTACTGGATAGTCGGAATTAGCGAGTGTCCGGATTAGAGAGGTTGTACTGTACTACCTATTTGCCCGAATAAACTTTGCATTTTTGTCTAATTTTTGTTTGCTTATTTTGATTGTTTACTTTTAATTTTTATTTCTTTCTTTGCGTCCTATTGCAAAACGTGCGTTTTTTTATAGCTATGGTGGTGGTACCTATTTTATTGTCCACTAGTGTACACATATATGTAGGTATATAGATACATGAATGTATTAAATGCTAAAATATAAATTATGTACATTCTAAATAAATTCACCGATCATATTTACGATGACCTTGACACGGTA
Source organism: Gymnocheta viridis (assembly GCA_956483585.1). NCBI lineage: Eukaryota > Metazoa > Arthropoda > Insecta > Diptera > Tachinidae > Gymnocheta > Gymnocheta viridis. Next base: position 97,165,752 of record OY101441.1, on the reverse strand, counting down.
TTGTGGAAAAGACCAGATAGACTTTAGCGGGAATCGAATCTACAATCTCCAGAATGAGAATGTTAGACTATTAGCAACTAAATTTACGGGCGCCTTAAATGAATAGATAAATAAATAATTAAAAGTTAAGTTAACATTTTTGGAAACCCATAATTGTCAATAATACTAAAATTTTTATTTAGTTTTTTTTTATCAAGTCGCTGGCTGACAGCTACATAATTGCAATGTTTTTAAAGTATTAAAAAGTTTTTTTTTTATATTCTACATACATAGTTATATTGTATTGTAGTGTAAGCAATTTTGTTTTTGTTTTTTCATATTTTGCTTTGATAATATCTTTGTTTACCAAATTGAATTTGTTTTTTCCCCATTTTGTATGTCTTCATTTCGTAATTTTTACTTGATTCAAGTGAAGTGACTCTTAACTTAAAGAATCATGTATAGAAAGTTATATAAATCACCACAAATACATGCATACACAAATATTATTTTTAAAAAAATGACGCATACTATTAAGGATTCTATATAAAAGAGCAACTCTTTAGATATCCCCAGATATCTCTGTAGTGATTGTTGTTTGTGCTTTTAGTAGGTACCTCAAATAACGATCGTTCGACCAGCCAACGAATCAACTGAAATCCAAACAATCAAGCGAAATGAAATGAGCATACGTAGGCTTTTTATGAAATCTCTTTTTCATAGTTTCCATAATAACATTTTTGAGTATAAATAGTCTGAAGTTGCAATAAGAACTCCTTAGTTTAGATTGAAAAGTTGAAGTAAAGAGGTTCGGTTTTCGCTAGATTTTTAATTAAATAAGTTAAAGAAATTGTTCTACATAGTCTCGTCGTACAACGATCGCTTCATGTTAATGGAGAAAAAATTGTCAAAATTGTTTTTAAATTTCAATTTATTAAAATTACTACGAAGTTTTCAGAATTTTTGTGAACGCTAAATGTTAAGAAAATCGGCAACATAATGGAGTGACGGACTTCCAGGCCTTGATTTCTTAGTGCACGTAAGCTCGAAGGGAAATGGTAAATACATATTTCTAAAAAGATTTATTTTAAGCAAATTTTAGCGGTTTATAATTAACTTAGATTTTATATAAAAATAAATTATTAACTGTCTGGTTTTATGATATTGATATTTCGTGTGAAAATTTATTTTGAAAACATAAACAAGTAGCAATATTTTATTGTTGTTTTCAGCATACATAAATACATAAATTCTCACATGAAATTTTGTTTTCGTTTTATAAAAACAGACAGAAAAAAAACTTTATCGGGTTTTGCGGGTTTCAGGAAAAAAGCTTCTGATTTATTTTTTGTAAACGTACATATTCCATAATATTATTACTTAAAATTTTTCATATTTGTTTGCTTAAAAGTAGTGAAAACTAAAATAAAAATTTTATATTTCTTGGAGGATAAATAATAAAGTCAAAGAAAATGCGATGATCGTATAATGTATGCGTGTTGTTTGCTCTTGTTTCTAAAGCAATCTCAGCTTAATTATAATTTTTCATGAAAGTTTGGTCTAGTTGCATTGAAAAATATTCCTGTGATGAACTAATTTATTAAATGTGTAATTTGATTTGACATAAGTTCTTAAATTGGATTGATACGTATCTAGAGAAAGAAAATAATAAACCATTTTCCCCAAAGAAATTTGTTACTCGGTTTCCGCACCCATCGCGCTATTCGCAACTGCACAAATTTCTATTAGTTGCTTTAAGCGATGTTACTCATATAATTTTTTGATGGCAATAAATACAACTTGTATCATAGAAGTTACCCATTGTTTTGTCATATAAAACCAAGATCTATGCAAGTTTAGCACAAACTGCATCCTGGTATTGCCCTGGTTCAAATGAGCAGAAGGAAAGCATGATTTTAGAATATGTGTCATTGGATTTCATAAACTGCACGTTATTCAAATGGCTACTTACGATCAATGAAAATTCGACAATTCTACAGCATTTTACATGTAAATATAAATAAAAAAAATTTAAAAAAATTTGCATAAGTTGGAATTAGTGCCCGACCGAATTCACTTTTTTAGGCTGATGCCGAAGCAGATGTTCGGCTAAACCGAATTCGAAACCGAGGGTTTCTTATATTTTTTTTCTCGTTTTATTTTCTCATTCTCCACAGTTGATTTTTTCATATGATTTAACTGAAAACTGACCATCTGCCTTCGAAAAAAATTCGAATAACGATTCTTGGCCGAAATACAATTTTTGGCCGATTAATCGATCGGACACTATTTTAGATATGAGACTTCGGACTTGAAAGTAATGCATACTTTATAGACTATTAATGAATATCTTATTGTTCATGTTATCGTCGTTTTTTCTTATTCTATTCAATAAGTAACACAATACCTTAAAATAAAATATATCGCAAAAAGGTAAACAACATTACAAAGTGAAGGACAGTTTTCTTGGTCGTGTAAGAAAAATCAAAATTCTTTGGATTTTTGACAAGATTTTGTGCCTGCCACCTTCCAATATAATATACACATTTACAATATTATTGAACAATATGAAAAATTGCCTAATTATATTGCAAGAGTATTGGTCGCTTTAGACATGCTCTCTCTCTCTCTCTATCTGCAACTGATGGTGTAAACACAATTGGGACGAACGGCGAATTTCGCAATGCGTGACAAATTCGTCGGCAAGAATTCGTTGCCTAAAACACAACCAAAATTTGACAAACTTACAATGTTTTAACAAATCTCTGATTTTCTTTGGATGTTTTTTTAAAACGATTGAACTTTAAATTAAAATAAAACACAGTTAAATTTTGTTGACTGCCATGAATCTAGCATCATTCGAAAGATAATATTTTACCATTAATGTTTGAATGTGCCTTCGAACGTGGTTAGCGCATAGATGGCGCAATCAGGATGTCCAATTTTCATAATCTTTTCGCAATAATTACCTTATTTCGTCAATAAATCTCAGATAATTGTGTTTCAAGTATTCAGTCGTCTCTGGTTTATCGGCGTAGACAAGCGTCTTGATATATGGCCAGAGAAAATAATTTAATGGGGTTAGATCGTATATGTATAATTGTTCCTTTTAACTCCTATAAGAAGCATAGGGCCTTATAGATCTTGATGCCCAACTAAAATTTTTCTAATTTTTGATCTTGTTCAGTTTTATTTATTATTTTTGAGATTACAACAATTTGAAAGCGTTGGTCTTTCGTGAATCTATTCACTATATAATGGTGAACCAAACTAACCACAAAGAAACTATCAGCTGTCAAATCGGTTGTCAAACAAAGCAGTGTTGCCAACTCAAAGTCCTATCTTTCTTTTATTTCCAATTCTGCAAAATTTTTTTGTAATTTTTGCAATATAAACAATTTTTTTAATTTTGTTGCGGCTTGTGGTCAGTCAATTTTATGTTGTGATGTCTTTCCGATGTTATCAAGTTTTTGCGAATTTTCGTTATTTTAAAATTTTTTTTGCTATTTCTTTTAAGTATTAGCGATTTATAATTAATTTTGTAGCTTGTTTAAAATTTTGAAATTTTCGCCATTTTTTATTCTAGGGTTTTTTGTCTTTTTTTCGTCATGATTTTTTTTAATTTTCTTAAGTTTTTGACTTTTTTATAGTTTTAGCGATAAAATTTATTAAAAGTCGCTAAAACTGAAAATGAATGCTAAAAACTCGTTTTTTTTTAATTACGAAAGTATTTTATATACTTTATAATTTATAATACATTTTTGTTGGCTTGTTTCCGATTTTACAATTTTTAGGCATGATTTTTCCTAAGGTTTTGTTCTTTTTACAGATTCAGTTACTTTTAAACAATATTTGACTTTCCGCTGCTAGCAAGTATTCCTAAAATTTTTTGGAATATTTAATCGCAAGGGGTTTTTCATCGTTCGTCCCAATTGGTATAAACCATTTCCTAATTATATTTTTCGGAGTTAAAATTTGTTTTAATGTATGGATTTACTCCTGGAAAATATGTATGTATGTATGTCTATCTGATGCTTTAGTTAATTTTTTCAATGTCTATTTCGCTGGATACTTAATCCAATATTTATTTAGAAAATTGTGAGCGTTTTTCATCAGTACACAAATTTATTTATTAAAAATTTACCATGACATTATGAATGCATTCGAAGAAACAAGTGCTAAAAAAGTCATTAAGACACTTTCATTTTGAACTCGTTCATTTATTTTTTCTTGGGCAGATTTTTTTTTGCAAAGTAACTAAAATTTTATTTATGAATCTTTATTTTAACAGAATAGCACAATATCACAAACTAATTGAAAAACAAAATTACTTATTGCACATGTACCTGCTGATCTTTGAAATTAAAACTTAAACAAAGTTGTATAAAACACATATTGCTTAAAAAGTATGTTTTAAAAAGCTCTTACAAGTTTTACAAATGTTTATCGTTGCCGGCATATACGTACATATGTATGTAAGTATGTACCTACATACATCTTTTTAAAACGCAATTTAATACATACATACATATTAACATTCAACGCAGAACTTTGTCTTGAAATGTATAAAACACATTATTGCAAACGCATGATTCATACAGTCGAATGTTCGAACTATTTAATAAATTCTAAAATTCAACTCATTACAAGCAAAAAAAAAAAAAAAAAAAAAAAAATATAACGCCGGCCTTTTTTGCGATTCAAATGAAATAGTATTTATTTTATTTTGAAAATAAAAAAAATTCATGACAGCCAAACAATTGAAACCGGCAGAAATGGGGGTATGAAATGGATCAAAACACAATCATTTATATTTTCATATCCATGTAGTACATATCGCTCATTTAGACAATCAACGTTATAACTCAAAAAACTCGTTCTTCAGAAACGAGTTTAAAGTTTTTAATTTAATCGCACTTCATTGGAAAAAAAATAAAAAGTATTACATACATACATATATTCCCAAGAGTTGAGTTGAGTAATTGATTTTTTGACACAAGACGAGGAACGATACAAAGAATATTTCTGTATAGTTAGCTAAAAAAAAATGTAGATTTTTTGAGTTACGACGTTGTTTGAGTAAATGAGCGGATGAGAGTACGGATTTGAAAATGGGCATGTGTTATATAAACAACTTTTTTTTTGAAAATTTTGCCATAGTAATGCAACAACAAAAACATTAAACCGGCATCTAAATAGAAGCGTAACACGCCGTTAAGTCTCTTGATAATCTTATATACAGTAAAACTCGGTAATAACGAACTCGTTTAAAATTAATTCTCGTTTTAATCAACTACTTTTTACGATACCACGAAGAAAATTTCAGAAATTTGTCCCCTTCTATAAATATGGATCAATAACAACATTACTTTTTAATCTTATGCTTTTATTATTGATCTATGTATGTACATATATTTAATTTTCTGTTGTAAATATTTTTGTGTATTAAAGTATGTACATACATACATACATATGTATGTATTTTGTTTTAAAGAAATATTTACATATATTATACATGTAAAACATCCTGAGGGAAGGTTCACAAATTATACTAAAAATTTCTTAAAGTGAGATACGTAATTTGTGAAAAAATGTTGTTACGTTTAGATTTCTTTTTAAACGTTTGCTTACTCCTTTCCTTTAATATATAAAAAATAAAATAAAAACACAAACTGCTTTATTTCTGTACAATACTGATTATTTACTTAACAGCACTATTTATTCACTAATCTTTTATATAAAAGACATATTTTTGGATCCCTTTTTTTGTCCTTTGTTTGCCAAACGATTTGCTTCATTCTTTTACCAAAAATCAAAATGTTTTAGTCCTCTCATAATTGCTATGAAAATTTTTATTTATGTTGGTCTTCTCATACCAATTTTTATTTTCGGTCTTTGCATAGCCATTATTTAATCAGAGCTTGCACACAGTAAGTACGTGTTGATATAGATGACGAATAGAAATAGAAAAACTAGAAAACAAAAATCTTCTGTAATAGTTATGAGAAGGCTGAAAAAATAAGTGTTACGAAAGACCCAAAATAAATTAAAATCTTTTATAATAGTTATAAGAAAACCAAAAAAATATTCCTCATTTTTAATATTTTTAAGAGATTTTTATTTTAAAAAGCCTTGAATAATAATTCTTTAAAAATTTTTATAAATAAATAATGGGCATAAAAGTTATGTCCGTGTCTTAGATATATCAAGGGGATATTGTAAAAAATCGGTTCATCTGAAATGTACAAAAATGAGTTGGTCTGTGAGGAAGATGCAAATAATATTTTTGATATTTCGAATACTCTTAGCTTGAATTAAAATATATTAAAGCTTTTGGACTACAAAAATTTTATCTCATATGTATACCATTAAATATTAAATAAAACTAATTTTGTATGTAAATATATTTACATAACTAAAATATCAAATAAAATTAAAGAAATTTATTATACAAATGATAAAATTTTTTAAAAATGTACAGATGTCTGAAATGTAAATTTTTTAGCTATATTAATAAAAAGCAATGTTACAAAAATCAGAATATTTTTGACCCGTAGCACATTTTAGCACTTTGCTTTTGGCAATCTAGCATATTTAACCCTGCAGTACTAATGTTAGCCATTTTGAATAACACTGTTTTTATTTTTGCGTGTAACTTTTTTTGCTGCTATGGAAAGATCTCATTTTTTTGTAATCTCACTTGATGGTACGCTCTTGCTTTGAACGTTCACTTTGCTGCAGTAAGTAATGCATTTTTGAGTTTTTGAAGTCATGTTAGTCAAAATGACTAACAGGAGCATTTCACAAATGTAGATAAAACTCTAAAAAATATATTTTTGCCTTTTCAGTATTATTTGACATGTTTTCTTATATTACCAATAAATTAAAAATTTTTTTTTATTTTTTTACTTTTATTTTTCATTAAAAAATTTGTGTTTGCGGAAGTGTTCCTAGAAGAGCACCTTTATTGAAATAAATGCAAAAATTAAATTCTTTTGGAAAACTTTCATATTCTTGTTTTTTTAGACACTGGACAAAATAAGTTATCAAATTAAAAAAATATTAAAATTATTTCATGTGAAGCTAACAAAAAAAATCGGAGTTATATTCATGTTAGCCGATTTGACTAACAATTAGTATTAATGTAGAAAAAAATAATGTTAGTACTCTAGGGTTAATCTGTCTTTCTGGCAACCCTGCCCGTAGTAAGGTTGCACAGGCTGCCGATTGCAAGCAACCGGCCCACTTGGGTCCAGAAAAACAGGTCCCATTGCCCGTAGTAATAAAAAAGTACAAATATATAATTAAAAATTGTTTTCAATCTGCTTGTCTCTAAGCTTATTACGATTTTTTCGAATAAAGCTTAATTTTTTTATCATATGAAGTTCGTTGTAAGAGAGCTTTACTGTTGAAAATTCAATTGGCATTGAAGAGAAATTACTTTAATAAATATTAAAACATACTGTTGCAATCACTTGAGAACTTAACCTAACAAAAAATCCTCTTCGCGTTTTTTATTGATTTTGTACTATAAAATCAAATCTAAATACATCTATCTCTATGCCAAATGTTAGACATCCGATCATAAGTAATGATTTTGTTAATTAATAAAAAGACCTTATATGCGAGAATGATTATCATTGAATGCAAAAAGCCCTAACTAGCTGATCTTACATCAGCACTACACTAACAAGTAGAGATGGGCTTCGCTCACGTGATTAGCGTGATCATGCATGATCGTGAACAGTTTTTTGTTTAGAACAAACAAACTGCGAAGCCATTTTGGCTTGTTTGCAGAAACAACCTGCGACCCCTCGACTAATAGTCTAGTACTCTATCTGCTAGTCTACGGGGCTCCCCCGTTTCAATCAAGTGAGCGTGCATGAGCGTGAGTATAAAAAACTTAACGTGAGTGAGCGTGCATGAGTAGATATTTTGCGTGATTGTTTTGTGATTTTTTCGATTTTGGAATTTTTCATATTTTTAATAGGTACGTGATTTTAAATTTTTTCATAAAGACATAAAATGTTGTGCCTGTGTATACCATCGAGCTCAGCTGCAAGCGAAGGAGTTTTTTCAGCGCCAAGAAGAATACGTGAAGAGATGTGAAACAGACCTTTCGCGAAAAATGTTGACAACATTATTTCTGCATAAATCTATTTATATATTATCTATTAACGCTAAAATACAAAATCCAAATTAATCTTAATATTTTACACAGATTGTGTATGAGCTAGAAAATGAATGATTGAATATACATATACAAATTTTTTGGTCTTTCAAAAGAGGTACATTCAACTTATGCATGGTGTTTATTGGGATATAAGTGTACTTTCGAATGGCATAAAAAATAATTTTTTAGCAGGTATTTGTTGCGAAATAATTGATCATAAAGTTTTGAGACGCGCGCTACAAAAAACGGAAGTAACTTTGAAAGTTAAAGTGTGTTTTCGTAATTTTTTGCGAATTTAGCATAATAAAGTACACAAAATACAGTTCCTAAAAAAAAGATGAATATAAAAGAATTCTAAAATAACTTATTTGCAGCCAAAAAATTCAAGTTGAAAAATAAACAAAACTTGCATGTGTGCTTGCTCAATTTGTTTTTGCAAAAAAATGAGAATAACAATGAGGCAGCGTTTTTTTCTACTTGGATTTATGGATTGTGGGAAAGGCGTAGTAAACAAAATAGAGTTAATTAATTTCAAGTTGCTTATTTTTGTATTTTATCATACATACGTGTTATTTTCCTATTAATCCCGGCGGCCGTCGGCTATACTGGTCATATTTTATTTTGTCACAATAAATTGCAATTCAGGAATAATTTTTATTATACCTAATTAAATAATTTAGTTGATAAGCAGTTTATACTTTATTGCATAAATCGGATGAAGTATTAGTAATTGAAATTTGTTTCGTAAATTACTCTTAACAAGATTAATTTTAATACACATGAATTCAGCATTTCACCATAGAAGAGAAAGAGAGAGAGAGAGAATGAAAGACTTTAAAATAAAATTAAAAGTTTCTTTAAATATTTTATTTCCACTAGCATCATCATATTAAAAAAACTTCTGCTCAAAAATGCAATTGTACTAGTTGTGTTAGTCCTTTATATACATATACAGTGGAACTTCTTCATAACGCAGTAGATGGGTACCGACGATGCTAAAACTTATAGAAGAAAGCTGCCATTTTCAACTTTTTAATAAAAAGATTTGATATTTATTTCAATTAAGGTGTAATACACACATTTTATAAATACACATCGTAATTATTATTATTATTTTTTATCTTTATTTTTTATGAACAAACACAAACTGCCTTTCTTTTTTATCAACAAATTGTTCATGGCTATTGCGGAATGAAAATATTTTATCATACATATGTATCATGTTTATTTTTGAGATTGTAATGAAATTTTTATATATGGAGATTATTTGACATATGAAAAGTCAGTGCGTCTTAATAAAAGGTTCTTTACAGAGGCTTACGCAAATGCTTTATGTAAAGATAAAAATGTAAGAAAACCCTGACAAAAATGCAGTGCCCTCAAAAATAATTAGTTCCGTTGTACAGCAAAATTTTTGTGCAGGTACCACACTATCGAACTTCAGTGACAGTCAAATTCATCAGTGTTTTAAATGACAGTTTTGACTGTGCAGACTATCGAGCATGTTCGACACTCAAAAGAAAAAAATGGGATACATAAACACGGAAATGGATGCGCATTATTGCTAACGAAAATTTTTTATAATGAATTAATAAATTTTTTTCTTATTATCTAACAACGTCTCATATTATTTTGTCTTCACATCTTACATAAGCTTCCATTTCACAAAAAAAAAATATAAACTCCTTAAAAAAACTTTCCGCTTCCAAGTTTTGCAGTTTATGCTACAAAAACATCTCTTGACTGATACTTTTTTTGGTACACACTATCACTCAAAAACCAATGTGGCCGCAGACACATTTTTGTGGTTGACTGTTGACTGACGAAATATTTGTTCAGACTGTCGATCAAGCCAAAATTTGAGCAAAACTCATTCATGTTCCATAGTGTGTACCCCACTTACAGAATTTCGTCGCAGAGGAATGTGACTGTATTGAATATACGAGTAATGTTCTAGGGTTTTTAATACTACCTCGTTATCAAAATTTTAAATAAATTTAAAGGTGTAAAATGTATTCTTTTAGAACGTCGTAAACAAAAAAAAACTTTTGGAAATGTTATATTTTTCAGTATTGAAAGGTGATCCAATTTTTTAAATATTAATGTAAAAATCTCTTAAATGTCTAAAAATAGTTAATTAAAAATAGCAAAACAAATTTTCTAATCGAATTTTTTTCTGACTTGAGACCACTTTAGTGGTCTCATTAAGAACTTTTTGTTTGTTGACAAATATATCATTTTGTTCTCCCATACATATTTTATGACCACACTAGGCCAAACACATAAATACTTGTTCTTCGTCAAATATTTGTTTTTCGTCAAATATTTGTTTTTCGTCAAATATTTGTTTTTTGTCAAATATTTGTTTTTCGTCAAATATTTGTTTTTTGTCAAATATTTGTTTTTTGTCAAATATTTGTTTTTCGTCAAATATTTGTTTTTTGTCAAATATTTGTTTTTCGTCAAATATTGCTTAACAGTTACTAAACAACTACAAAGAAACAGAAATTTAAAGTGCTTTTCATATAAGGAGGCTTAAAGCTTAAGCTCACGTTTTCATTGTACATTTTCATAAGAAATTTTTTTGAAATTTTTTTATTTTGTGGAACAATTATTATTACATTGTATTTTTATATAAGTTTCTAACTTTCTGCTCAATTAATTACGTTATAATTTTTTCTAATACACCTTTTTGTTCTTTGCATCAGCTTGTATTGCATTTTTTTCGATATAAGAGAATTACATAGAGAGGCGGTTAAAGAGAACTTCTATTTAGTTGCTCCCATCAACTCTTTCAATAGTTTGAATCCATTCATAAATCCTTGAACCGGCTCTTAAGCTTTTGCCACCACACAATTATGTATATTGTTTTCATGTTCTCTTTTTTTTGCGGTGTTTTGCGTTGTTAGTACAAATGCAGACTGTTGGTTGCCTATTTGTTGTGTGGGGTGGTCGGTCGGTCTCTGGCTGCAGTTTTATCTAAATATCTTCATCTTTAAGTACATATACGAGCATATATTTTTATTCGCTGTTACATTATGCATTTTATTTCTATTTTATCTACTTCCACTTCCATGCTTACTACTATTATACACATAATGAAACGTAGTCTTTTTACACTTACTTGCTTACACATTTTTCTGAATTTTCTTTATATTTTATACATTTCCAGAATTTTCCGGCAAATCATATTGAAACCTCCTAGCAGACAGACGCTTGCATTACTAACGGCAACCAAATAAATCAACTTCACAATACAATAATCAATAATTACAATTGTTTTGCAAAAACCTAAACTTGGTGCATTTTTTTCTTGTCAAGTGTTTGTTAAAAAATCAGGCAAGATGTCGCGTTTAAGTTTAAAGTTTAGTAGTAATTTAATTTCTAATTTAAAGACTAAAAAGTTTATGTGATATTTGTTGAAAAGGAACTTTTGACAGAGAAATAAATTCTTGACACATACACACAAGTTTTTCTAAAGAAATTAAAAAAAAAACATCACCAACAACATCTGCTCTAAAATCCGGCAAGAAAGGTTATAAAAAAATACCTGCTGAATAGTATAAATTTCTGAAACTGAACTGAACAACAAACCGAGGGGAAAAAAATTAATTTTTATAAATTTAATAACTCACAATTGTTAAAGCTTGAGCTAGCCTTCAACTTACTATTGCTGAAGATTGGGCGGAGACAGACTCTTAAAACAAGGTGCCATCTTAATTAGAAATCAATCGCAAGTGATCATTTAAAGCGTATAAAACAACCGGCGTTTGGAAAATATTTGTTTGATTTGAATTTTTTTGAAAATAATACTTTTATTTACAAAACACTTAAAACACCGTGAGAAAGTTTCTCGGTCGGCTGTTTTACGCAGAAGAGTATCTTAAATCAATTGTTACTGCCTAATGGCAAGTAGTTCGTTCAACAAAACGAGACACAGGCGCAGACTGGCTGCGATCTCGTTTCTATCAAATATTTCATTAGATGGCACACATCGGGATACTAAATTTGGAACAACAATTGGTATCTGTGGCACAGGTGCAACAAATAACGCAACGTCGGCAAGATTACGTGCAGGTACAAATAATAGCAAAGGAAGATTTGAAGGGGGCGTCGACGAATACGGACTTACCGGCGGTGGCGGTTGTAGAACATTGTCAGTTTTATCAGCATCGTCTGGAGCAGAAGGTAGTGGCAGCAATCTTAACTCTGTGGGAGTGGAACTATTTGGCCACCAATATAGCAATTGCAACAATAACAACTCGCAGCAATTCTTTAAGAAAGGCTTCTACCATCAACAGCATCAGCAACAACATCAACAACGCAATGGCAGCATTAATGGAGAAACCCAGCCGCCACCAGCTGTTCTACAGCTGTCAGGTGGACCAATTGGTATTGACGAAATGCATATGGATGTTTTGGCCTCTGGCAGTCTTGGAAGTGATGATGCCGGTAGTGCAGATGGTGATGGGCATTTTAGTGAAACTGAAAATATGGGTAACAACTTGATAAATGTACAACCGATTAACGCTAAAAGCGAAGGCGGTTATAAAGCATTTGATAAAGTATCTATGGCAGCAGCAGATACAGCACAAACAACTGTATCTGGGCAAGAGAAACGCAATGCTAAAAGACCCAATTCAAGCAGTCTCCAACCGGGCAGTAGCAATATTAATTGTAATGGTAAAACTAATAACTATCAAAGACAACAACAGCTGCCTCAGCCTCATGCTGGCGGCAGTGGTGGTTCAGGCGCAGAAAGTGGTAGTGATAGCGATAGCGTCAAGATACCAATGAAGGTGTCCAGTATGGGTGCTGGCATTTTAATGCCATTGCGGGAAAGGTAAGTGTTAGAAAACTGTTTCTCTAAAAATTACTTTGTAAGGGATATATTTAAAAATGTCTCATTAGGCGAACGTTGCTGTAGTCGTACCGCACCGTACCGTGCACTTAGAATGTATTGGGAATAAAAAGAAACAGCTGTGCACAACAAAGTGATGGGATATAAAAATGATGTTCAAATGGTGATTGTTATGAAGAAGTAGTAAAAACAGAGATTTAAATTGTATTATGTATATATATGTATATAGTAGAGATGGGATCGTGAGTACCTTTTCATTCACGTTCAGAGTAAAAAATTTTACTCATGCGCAAACTTATATTTTTGGATCACGTTCAAGCATGTTTACGTGAGTGGAAATAACAGGAAAACTCACGCTCACGAAATATTTACGAAAAAAAATGTAAAATAAATGAAAAATTAGAATGAAGAAAGAAATCACGCCGTAAATCTACTATTGCAAGCTCATTTACGTTCCATTTTTTTTGTACTCATGCTATTGCACGCTCACGTGATCGGAACAAAAAACTAATTACGCATGATTCACGCTTATAACGTGAGCGGTGCCCATCTTTTTTTATATATAAATAATAATGTTTGATATTTATATTTATATTATTTATTTATTTATACATCTATCTATTATATAAATAGACAAAGTCAAATTTTTGGATCCTTTTTTCTCCTTTATTTGCCAAACGATTTTCTTCATTGTTTTACCAAATAGTAGACATTGTCGAACTTTAGTGACCCGATATATACATATATTATTTAATTTGGTTCACTATTATAGGTACAAAAGGCACCTAAAGTTGACACTGCTACAAAAATGCTGAAAATACACACGTACATTCATTTGTGTAAGTAATTGGATCAAGTAAAAATATAAGTGAATGGATGAGTGTTTAAGAGTATCTACAATGTAGATTCTACAAATTTATGTACATATATGAGTAATAAGATTTTTTCTCTTCAAATGAGTGAAGTTTAAAAAGAGAAAAAGAGAACAGAATTGAAAGAGATGAGAATTAAATATGGATGTACATATTCATTACGTATGGAAGTGTTTACTTTAAGCAAACGCTTTACCAAAAAAATGTGGGTATTTTATGCAATTTTATTTTGTTTATTTTTTTCCATGGGGAAAATTACTAAAATAAAATAGGTATACGCTTAAATTGGCGGTCAAACACGTTTTTTTAGATACCTTTAACGCTTATATTATACAGCCGATTTGAAGATATTTATACACAAATGTGCACAATCTATATTTTGTTTAAATCGGTTTCGTATTTTGGGAGATATGAGGGTTTAAAGTTGCTACTAGTACATGCACACGTATTGCACATGCATGTATCAGTTTAAGTTGAAAAATAAACAAAGCATGAATGTGCGATTCTCCTAAATAAATTTTAAGTTGCTTATTTAGAATTGTTTTTTTGTGTTTGTAATTCATATCGGAAATCCTTGCGTCGACTATAGGAAATACTAGTGTATTTATAATATACATAAATAACAAATAAAATTATTATTTCCAAATTTGATTAATAAAAACACAGAGATATGTTGATTTGCTTTTGACATAACAAATTACAGAATATTTTTTTATATGAAAGAAAATTTACAAAATGGATTGGCACGTTCCAACTACAGTACATTTAAATTTGGTAAGCATTTGCGTTGGTTTTCATATACCAAAAACGAACAGCTGATACATTACGGAACAGCAACGTTCGCCTATTTTTGCCTCAAATGATTTTGTTGTTCATAAGTAAAAAAACCCTTGTGTGTTTTATAATTGACGCAAAGCAATTCTAACACAACTGTGTTTTTGCTTAATGAAATTAATCATTTTCAACAATTATTCAAGGATACAATCTTTCTCGAAATAATGTGTAATTGCCAATTATTTCATTATAAAATTTAACACAAAAAATAAAATTTACCAAAAGTTATTTATCGTCAAATTTATTTAGATTTGCCATCTATATATGTGACAGCGCATAGAGAAAGGGACCTAAGGGTAAAAAAGCAATTTTTTCACTTTTTTTTTGATGTGAGCATCGAATGAGACCGATCCCATGTCCCAAAAGTGTTCCCTCCAAGAGATATGCGCGTTTTATGATGTGATGGTACACCAAAGATACACGTATTTAAATCTTTAAAATGGCTCTCCTGAACAAAACCGGTTTTTACCCTTAGGTCTCTTTCAATTTTGCGCGTCACATATATAGTTATACACTACACCCCACATCTCCATCGTATCAAAGAAAGCATCACAAATTTTTCTACAAATATGAAATATATGTAATTCATTTGTATCAAGACATTGAAATAGTTTCAGAATTGAATGTTATTAAATCAGCCTAGAGTTCTTTAATTCGTATTATTAATATACGTAAGTTATATTTATTAAGTCAATAATGCAGTAATATTTAATTCATTTTGATAACATTAGAGCAAAACGCAACAGTCATGTCATGTTTTCGAGGGCCACATCATGTCCTCCCTCATCAGCGCACATGTGAGTATTTCTTTCCGATTTTTACTCAACAATAAAATACCACAATTATTACCAAATAAGAAATATAATAAACAAACACATCAGGAGATATTGCGGTCAGCTTTGTTCCAGTCTTGTCCTGCACTCCTTTCCTAATGCAAATAATTTTAATCAACAATTTGAATTATCGAACTGAAGACTGATATAATAATTTTGAATTAAACTAATATAGCCGAAATACATTATGGAAAAATAATTAAAAAAATTTTAAATACTGAAACATTTAAAAATATGAAATTTTCGGTATATATGTGATTTTTTCGGAGTAACTTGTGTTTTATGCGATTTTTGATATACCACATATCTGCTGAAATTATGAGTTTTTGAAGGACAAGGCAGTTTAGCTGCTTTTTCAAAAATGTATTAAATTTCATAGTTTTAGAATAATTTAGATTTTTTCAGAGTAGTTTTTATGGACTTAAGGCAGTTTTTGCATACTCTCGAAAATGTGTTAAATTAAAAATTTTCGAATTATTTAAGACTTTTTTGGAAAAATTTATATTTTTTTACAAGTTTTTGATTTCTTAAGTGCAATTATGGGGTTTTTTTTCGATTTGAAGCGCTTCTGGTGAATTCCCGAAAGTGTATTATATTTAGATTTTTTCGGAATATTTTCTATTTTATGAGTGTTTTCGATATCTGTAGCAAAATTGCGATTTTTTTATGGACTTAAGGCTGTTTTTGCGCACTCTCGAAAATGTGCTAAATTTAAAATTTTCGTAAAATTAAAAAAATATAGATTTTTTCTAAAAAAGATTTTATTTTATTTAGTGAAATTCTGGTGGATTCAGGGAAGTGTTTTTTCGATTTTCCGAAAAGCTGTATTTTTTTCGGAGTAAATTTTTGAGTTTTGTATATTTCTAGAGAAATTTTGAGTTTCTTTCGGTCTTAAAGCTCTTTTCGTACATTTTCGAAAATGTCTTAAATTTCAAACTTTCGGACAATCTTTTATTTTTTGAAACAGCTTGCATTTTTTGCTAGTCTTAGTTTTATATAGTGAACTCATAAATTTCTTACATTTCCCAACCAATACGAGCTAAATTTCAAATTTACGGAAAATTTTATATATTTTCGTAATAGTCGTAACTTTTATTGATAGAGTTTTGGATTTCTTCATGGAAATTTTACGCTTTATTAGGATTCAAAAAAGTTTAGTGCTTTTTCGAACGTGTGTTAAATTTTGAGTTTTTGATTTTCGTAATAAAGTTATGAGTTCTTTTGGATAAAGATATTTTGCTGCATTTTCTTCGGACATATGTTAAATCGTTTGTGTGGCCTTTATATGTCGTATTAAAAAAAATGTTGCGTCATTTTTCTTGTCTGGCTTTTAATCGATTTTTCTTCAGTTACTGAGTTTTCACGTTGAATGATTCATTTTGCTGAAATATTTTTGTTGTTATTATTATTGGTTTTGTAAATCTTTTTTATATGTAAATTAAAAAACAAATTATGTGATATTTTTCTTTTATAAATTTTTTCTGCCGCTTCTTTGAAATTTGTGTGTGTGTTTGTGTGTGTAATAAATATTACATATAGAAATTGTATTCATTTAGTAAAATTTCTTTCTTTGTATTTTTTTATTGTATAATTTCTTATGTTGCTTGTCAAAGTAAACTGCGTTTAACCCATTAAAAACCAAGACCATTGTAAAATTTATGCGTACTTGAATATTGCTTTTTTTCTGTACTCAAGCAGGTACAATGGCTGGGAATGGGTTAAAGTGTGGATTTAAATAGAATGTTATGAGTGATATAAAGTGTCCGTATTGAAAAATTACAAAAAATCTTTTTGCAAACTTGTGGGTAATTCTGGAACCGTTCTTGCAATTTTGTTCTTCGATTCTGAATTTTTGTTATTGTTTGAATAAAAGAAAACATTTTTTTTATTGAAATGATATTAAATCAAGGTTGTTTTCTTCAATTTTTTATTTGTTTTTCATTAAGAAAGGAATGCAGGGACATCTGATTAGTTCTTACAACAACATTTCCTCATCAGCGTTTTTGTGTCTGTATGTTCCACTGTTCCACTGTTCTTTAACGATAAAGAATACGAGAATTATTACTTCTTCATATTGGTTTTCTAGAACGTTTTTTCTTTTTATACGGCCGATCATTATTTCAAAATTTATATTGCTAATAGAAGAGAAAGGTGGTCCTCAAATTTTAAATTTTCTTGATATTTCCTAAACTAAAAATGTTGGTTTTAAAAACCCCCTTTTAATAAATTTATTTCACATTTGTTTGCAATATTTTGTTGTCATTTTAAATTTGTTATAAAAAAACCTTTCAGGTTGTTGTTTCTTATGTATTTTGGTTCTTGTTTAATTTTGATGTTTTGCCAAATTTCATTGAGCCAATAAAACATACACTCACTCACTCAGTCTGTCATTGTAATAATTTGAATACAATTATTATAACGCCCAGGCAAGATATAAAAAAACAATGATATTCAAATTATTTCTTCAGCTACATAGCATAGAATAGTGCTATTTAAAATTTTAAAATCCCATACATAATACATAACCTTTCATATTTTATTATATTTTTTTTCAAAATTTTCTTTAAATACGCCGAAATAAAAGCATTAAAACCTTAAGAAAATAAAAGCAAATTAAAAAAATTTCATTTTAAGGCACAACTATTTTGTTGAAACAAAACAATAAATTTTATGAAACGTGCAATAATCATTTTCAAATACTAGAGTTCGTTTTGTTGTTGTATTCTCTAAAAAAATTGTAAATATGTACATATTTTGATATTATTTTAAGTGGATTTTTTCTTTTTAAAGATCTTCGAGAAAGGCATAGTTTTCATTTGTCTAATTAATTTGCTAATAAATACGTATGCATACTGTTTATTTATTTAAGCAAATTCTTTATATAAAACTAACACGGCAATCAGTTAAACAAACCAAACAAACAGATTAATAAACTCTCAAAAAACAGATGCTAAATAAACGTATTTAGATAGCACAAAATAATTTCAATTGTTTTTTTATAATTAGCCAATCATTTGAAGTTTTTTTTTTGTAATTATTTTTTATAAATATTCAAATAGTGTTTGTTTTTTTTGTTTTTATTTTCACGGGATACATTTGTTAAAGTGAATGGTATTTATTTTTCTACCCAAATTACTTTTTTATTATTTATTGAATTTATTATTCGAGTTACTCTATTAATTTAATTTCAAAATGTTTTGTTTGTTAGGGGTTGAGATAGTCAATATATATTAATATGCGTGAAGATAAATTTCGAAATTTATAACCCTAGACACAAACCGTTCTCATTAACAGGGTTCTGTTACAATGATAACATAGCGCTGTTAAGCATAGAAAATCCGAGGGTATACACCCACGGTTTTGAAATAAGACGGCTAACAAAGATAATTCTTTCCTGTTTTTACACGTCTTTTTTTACACGGGTAAAATAATTTTTGCGGAATTTTCAGTTTAGGTAGTACACACATATGCAAACAAGAGCTGTCATATATGTACATTTGATAACTTTCATAACTTGATTACATATAATTTAAAAAACTTATTATGTGGTAACATAATTCTTTCTGTTATTAACAACCAATTTTCGATAACCACGACATAAGAAATTTAAAAAAATATTCTTCAAGAATTCATGAAGTGGACTGGATATTCCAAATAAATTCGAACATTCGATGTTATGCTCGAAATTTATATATATGTATGTATGTATTTAATATATTTTACGCATAATACCAAGGCGTATTAACTATGTGATATTAGTAGTACAGCATAACAAGAACAACGGGCATTTTTTATATTGTTTCTGTCAAAAACATCTACAGAAAAATATAAAGACACTCTTTTTGACACTCAAAATAAAAAAATAATCAAGGCGTAAAATAGTCAGCTGCGGTAATGATCACACCTGTTAATACGCTTTGTATAATACGTGCATTTTCAATGTAAACGTAAAATGTTTTTTATTTATTATTTTTTCTTATTTTTTTTATAAAAATAAATTTTGAAATGTCTAGAAACGTCTTTGCTTTATAATTTGAAGTTGACGACAAATATTGTTCTATAATCTTAAAACTAATGATAAATATTGCCTTTTCACTTAAAAAAGAACGCACAAAGAGACTCATGAAAACAATAACAATTACGGTGTAAATATCTATTTTCAATTTTTTTTTTGAGAAACAAAAACAATGGAAACGTTCAAGAAAAAATCATTGCAACTGCAGGTTATTGACACTCATTAAACATTGCAACAATAAAATAAAATTAAAAAAAAACAATGCACAGCAACAATAAACAAACGAACAAAAAAAATACACTGAAAAACGTATCTTGCAAATAGTTAAGAAAGCTTTTTCGGTTCGGGAAAAATTTTCTTCAACTGTTGTGCATAACTTTGCCATATTTTGTTTTGGAAAACATTTTTGTTATTGTTGTTTTTACCGCGGCTTAAGCAGTTCTCTCATTCTGCCGGATTCAATGTTTATAAAGTATTACAGAAAACAAGGTCACCAGCTCCTAGAAGTGACTAAAAATAAATGTTAAATAAAATTGAAAAAAAAAAAATACATTCAAACCCACACTGTAAACTTTTCTAAGAGCATTTTGCTGCACTTTGCAAAAGCTTTAACACAACAGCTACAACTAATTTCAAGCACAACTAAAAAGCTTTGCAGAGTTCAATGCATTTACCAACAACGACCTTTCTCGTTATGTATAAAGTGTACTTAGCACTCGTACTAACGCTCTTTTTCAATGTTTTCGTGTTATATTACGAAAGGCGTAGTAAATGCTAGAGACTGACCATATTACGTTTTTCAAATAATTGTAAAGCTTTTTTATATGTGTGATTTTGTCATTTCTATAACCTACCTCAACTGTTGGCAAGATGTCTTAGGCACGAATGAGTAATTTATTTATATACCCATTTTTCGTTGATGTATGGTTCCGAATATAATGCATACAAGAAAAAAGCTTTTTAATTTGGTTGCTACTATTTTAAAATATGTAGACAGCGTTGCCAGAAGCTTTCAGAAGAAAATCATCAATTGCCGAAAAAAATCCCATATTATGGAAGAAATCATTTTTTAATACATTTTCTTTAAGACAAAAAATTTAAAATTAAATATATTAATATATGTATTTAAATTATTATTGTTCAAAGTACTTACAGCGAAACATGTACTTATGTTGATATGGTGACAAACACACATATGACATCATTGCTCCGACAAAATCGGTGAAAACCAACAAACAGAAAACTTAGAAAAACTCTCAACCGATTTCATTTGAACAATGGCAGTATGTATTTATAGAAATAAATATTTACTTATTTAAGAAAATCACGCAAAAATCAATTCAGATTATGAAAAAGTTTTATGAAGAACTTTTACTATAATATAAATTAAGTTGACTGTGAAGAATATGCGTTCCACATTTGCTGTAGCAATGGGAAATCATATTAAGTTTTAAACAAATTTTGACAGAACCTGAAAAGCTAGAATGTTGTCAGCACGAGTTATTTTTGAAACTTTTGAACCAAAATTCTTCACAGCTAATATTATCTAGAGTTGTAAAATAATCATTGAACTTTATAAACCGGAGTTCTCTGAATTCGTCATCTAAGTTTTGAATATCCTTTTCACTTATTAAATTTGGAAAATTTTGTATTAATCCGGTCAGTGAATTAACTTTTCTGTTTATAACTTTCGAAGGGTCAAGACATGAGAGCTCTTTTAAAAACATGTCGTTAAAATCAAATCGCTTTATTGTTTATTTACGTAACTCAATGTAAAATGCCACACAATTTTCAATAAATTCATTTGCAGTGAGCTTTGAGCTAGAAATATTTTGTTTAATAAACACCGCCAGATAGACTTCTTCGTTTTTATTAACATACATAAATACATGTGTTTGTTACAGGGTAGCAAGTGTAAAGTAATTAGAAGCAAATAACAACAAGCTGACACAAAACTTAATTTCAATTTGTAGTACAATTACAATGAAAGTTGTACACACTTGAAATAAAAAAATCATAATTTCTATAAATTAGAAATCATAATTTGAGAAAAAAAATCATCAAATCATATACATATGGGTTAAAAAATCATTAAAAATATGATAAAATCATCACTCTGGCAACGCTGTATGTAGATGATTTTAATTTGTTCTCTGAACACAGCTAAAGCTTTTACAGTATTTTAAAATTTACCTTTATAGTATTTGTTGTGGTCATGCAGTATTTAGCCCCTTCTCTCACAAACAGTTCAAGGAAGTTTAAGAACCATTTTGTACATCTCATTGTTGTGGGAATATTTGAGCACAGCGATTCAAAGCCAACTACCCCTTTCCCACCCCCTCTTTTAGCGGCGTGCGTTAATATGTTTTGTGTGGTTAATTTAATTTAGTTTCATTTTAGAAATGTTGCTATTAAATTATGTCAATTAATGTGCACAACATGACTAACAATTAAACTGTACAACAAATTCTTTTTTTTTCTTCAAATACCAACGTTCTAACAACTGATTCTGGGGGAAAACAAAACTTTATCTTTATCGGCATTTTGATAGTTTAGATCATAGAAATTCTTGTAATCCTTATATTTTACGTATAAGGAAAGCTCAGCAGATAATTGTAAAACACTACTAGGAACACTTTTGTGAGACATGTTATCCATATAACTCTTCGATATGGGGGCGGGCTGAAGTTAAAAACAAAGCTGAAGTTAAAAACAAAACGAAGCCATTAAAGACATCAAAGCTCAATATTCAACTTGAGCATTTCTGAATAAATACGAATTCAACCCTTAAACATATTTTAAGTTTTTACTCATTTGAGGCGTTCAAGTTTAATATCAAGCTTTAATGTATTTGAAGCAGAATTTTTGGGTCCTTTTCACCCTCTAGCTCTTCATTGTATGGATTTTTTTGTACTTTTTTTATAAAAGAGAAAAAAAATACTAAAATATTTTTTTACATAATTTTACCATCTCTGAATATAATAAAGTTCATAATGGAAATAGAGATAAAATAAATGGAAGGAAACGTCACAAATAAGTAAAAAAAACTCAAAATGTGTTTAAGGTATTTAATCCCCAACATGAGTTTAACTAAGAGCATGTTTACATTGGTGGTGATGTCCTTGCGACACGTCGCTTGCGACTCGAGTTTGTTGGGGAAAGTATAGTGAAGCTTGCGGGGTAGTAAAAGTTGCACGTAATGCGATTTGAAGCGACAATCTGGCCTCTTCTCTTTTGTTCCCTCGTATTTTTGTTTTGTAATGTATGAGGTAGTGTTGCCAGTGAGACCAATTTTTGACATCAATTTCTTCAATAATTTCTTCCTTGGTTAATCAGACATTTTGCATTTAATAATTACTATTATTTTGGCTTTATAAATTAGTGCCAGTATTGCCTGTAAGCATATTGATTTTTTATATCATAAACTAAGAAATGAAGGAATGAGAAGAATTGATCAATTAAATTTATAAAAGTAGTCTGAATCTTGCGACAAAAATTCTTTATGTAAACGCGCGTGTATTTAAGAAGGGACTACAAAAGAGAACGTAAGCATCGTCGCAGCGAAATTACTACCGTCAATGTAAATCTGCTCTAGCACTCTTGCCCTGACTCATTTTATAGAAATATGAATGCCATTGATGATAACTTCAAATAATATTTTTAATTAGTTATTTGTTTGACTTATCGACAAGTTAACATTAAATGTCTTAAAAATTGTAAAAGTTTACTTTTGTTTCATTCCTGGCTTAAAGAAAAAACTAGCAGAGATGGAAATGAAAAATTTTAAGCAGATTATTTGGCACGCGCATCGAGCTAAACAATTCGAATTTATTAATCTCAAGTTTCTGACTTTTAATATTCAAAACAAAGCGCCTGAGTGTTTATTATATTTTTATTTTTCTTAAACTTGGAGCTGCTATACTGTCAATACTCTGTCACTATCAACATCTTGAACCATTTTGAAAGTATCCGTGTTTTCGGATTGTTCATATGTAAACTGACATTCTGTCAAGTAAAACCGTTGACGGTTTGGGTTTTGTACGTTCTCGTTCCCTTGTAGAATTTTTCATATTAAATACTTTGAAAACGCTGATACACGTATACTTATTTTTTTGCTCTACTTAGAACCATTTTCAATATTTTTTGTTGTACAGTGTTATCGTTCTAAGCTTCAATTATTACACACAATTTACATACAGTGTTGAAAAAAACAATAGGGACGTATACAATTTTCCATATTTTACCATACTTTTCTTTACTTTTTTATGAAAAAGTAAATAAGCAGTTGTTGTAATACAAATAAGAGACTTGGCAAAAAAAAAATAAAAAATCAATCGTTGCATTTATTTCATCGGTGTGTGCAAAACCATTAATTTTCTTTTATTTCGTAATTAACTAGTCTTTGATAATATAAAAAATTAGGTACATTAATAGGAAGAACACTATGGAAAAAGTTGTAAATTTTGATTATTCTCAGTGAAATTCTATTAATTTTTCGTTTATTTCATTATTTGTTTTGTAATATTTTGTATGTGAACATGGACATGGGCCGCGGAAAGCATTGAAATACTGTGAAAAATAAGCTTTAATAATAGTACTTCTAATAATATTGCAAATATTTCAAAATGTTCGCGAAATATGTTGAAAAACAAGGACGATTTTTTCAATTTCGCTCGTCAAATAAACGAGGATATCAGGGAATAATTTAATGTAGAAGTATCAAAAGGCTTGTAAGAATAAGAATAAATGAAGCAAT
This sequence comes from Gymnocheta viridis, assembly GCA_956483585.1. NCBI lineage: Eukaryota > Metazoa > Arthropoda > Insecta > Diptera > Tachinidae > Gymnocheta > Gymnocheta viridis. The sequence continues at coordinate 97,141,429 of OY101441.1, read as the reverse complement.
TTTTTTGGCCGATTTATTCGCAAAAAGTGAGTTCTTTCAACAAAAAAAAATAAAATAATAAATATGGGACGACTTGCTTTACAAAAAACCCATACAGGGCAAGATGATTCCTTCTGAAAAAATACCTTTTGGATCGATAAAACCAGTGATGCCAGCCAAAATTCTTAAAAATCACTACATGCTAGGCTTGGGTAGTTCACGAACGAACTAGTTCAATTGAACGATTCAATCAATTGAACTAGTCGAACTAGACGAAATTTTCATTTTAAATAGTTCAGTTTTGAACTATGATGCCGTACACAACAGCTTGTATAAATCGGCTTGGAATCGCTGTCCTAGTGTTGCCATTCTCCTTTTTTGAATTGGAATCGAAGGCAACGGATGCAAGTATATTTATTATAAAAATAATTGTTTATATGTTCATGAGATTTGCCAAAATTCAGCTTAAAAAATTTTTATGTTCTCCCAAGTCAAATGAATTTTACTTTTAATTTCTTGCCAAACTGAAAACAGCTGGTGAGTATTTTATCAAATGCGGGTACCTGTATAAATATACAGGGAATACGAGGGCGGACTGATATGACAAAAGAAAAGCTCGATAAACATTACGGTGAGTTTACTCCGTCAGATTACATGGTAAAATATTGGATTGCTGAATTTAAACGCGGCCGACCAAGCACTGCAACAATACCATCAACAAGAAGGAAAAAGGAAAAGAGGTGCTTAATGAAGAAAATATCAAGAAAATCCTCGATATCGTTATGAATGATCGTCGAGTCAAGTTACGTGAGATTTTTGAAATGGTAAACATATTATATGAACGTGTGTTTAACATTTTGCATGAACATTTGCATATGAAAAAGCTATCGGCAAGATGGATGCCGCGTATGCTCAGTGTCGAACAAAAACGAGTTCGGCAGACCACTTCACAGCGGTGTTTGGACATGATAAAGCGTAATCCTGTTGATTTTTGGCGTCGATTAATAACTGTTGACGAAACGTGGGTCCACCACTACACACCTGAAACCAAAAATCAATCGAAACAATTGGTGGAAGCTGGTGGAAGTGCTCCGAAGAAGGCGAAGACAGTGAAATCGGCTGGCAAGGTTATGGCCACTGTATTTTGGAATGTACACGAAATATTGCTCATCGATTATCTTGAAAAAGGATCCACAATCACAGGAAAGTATTATCGTGCATTATTGGATCAATTGATTGATGCAATCAAGAAAAAACAACCACATTTAAAGAAGAAGAAAGTGCTCTTTCTTCAAGACAACGCACCGGTTTACACAGCATTAGATACGATGCTGAAATTACGTGAAATACACTTTGAATTGGTTGATCATCCTTATAGTCCAGATTTAGCTCCTAGTGACTTTTTCCTGTTTCCAAAATTGAAAAAATGGCTCGCAGAAAAAAGATTCATCTCAAACGAAGAAGTGATTACCGAAACTAACGCGTATTTTGAGCGCTTCCCAAAATCGTATTATTCAGATGGTATAAAAAAGTTGAAATATCGTCTAAGTGTATTGAGCTAAAAGGAGACTATGTTGAGAAATAAATGGTTTTTGAAAATAAAATGTTTTTTTCCTACTTAGGTAGCTTCAATAACAATCCGCCCTCGTATTCTGTGATTTGAATTTGAAACAGTTTTGTTTGCATAAATTTCAAAGTGCACTTAAAACGTATTTGAATATAGATATAAAAATATTTTAATAGTAATACTAATAATTAAACAAAAAATATTAAAAAAGCAAATTTAAATGCATATGCCTTGAAAAATATATAGCGACATTTTACTGCATTTTACCAAGCCTGGTACTGACACTTTTAGATTCTTTTAAAATATAAGTTTTTCTGGAAATTTTTATACAAAAAACAACTAAATCTTACTAAAATTACAAGAAATTTAATAAATATGTTGTAGTGCAAATTTCATTCGTCCATAAAATTGAAAATATGAATTTTACTTACTAAACAAAAAATGTGATTCGTAAAGATATTTTGTTTTCGGCCAATTTAGACAAACGACATAAAACATGTATTTACATGGAAATCATAGCCCCAGTAATTACTATAGAATAAAATTTCTAATAATTCTTACTAAAGCTCTCGTTACAAGTAGTTTTTTGTTGCATGTATTTAAAATCAAATAGAGGTAGATTAATCGTTATGCGATTATCCGATATATGCTGAACTATGATTTCATTGGAGAATTGTAAAATTTGATTTTAGCTACAATATACATAAATGTTTTGTTTTGCGTGGGCTAAGCGGTCTTAGATGGCCGCGATTCGTTGTTTTGGTGTCATACCATAAGCACTTTAATGTGAACCAAATTAATGATTTTGCCATTATTAAAGATTCATTTAAAATCATGTACAAACTTAAGGGAACATTTGAAGTACTTTTTGTAAGTTCATGCTCTTTTACATTATTTAATTAATATTTTATTTTAACCGAAATTTTACTTGTTCGTGTGTTTGATTAACTTCAGTAAAATTGCTAATACATAGTAGTTCCTTTCCGTTCTACGAACAATCATTCCTAAAACTTACTGGATTTTACAGCCGTCATCACGTTGATTTAACTTAATAGTATGCAAATCGACAGATAGTTTAAAATATTAAACTACAATCACTCATCTACCCAATGCTTGAGATTGTTTTCGTAGCTGAGAAATACAAGGCGGAAAAATGAAGGCTTGTTAATTAATCTACACAAACACTGTTACCTTTGTTTTTTTGTAACAAAATACAAAACAAGTCACATTGGGCCTTATTACGGTTGTCGTATTTTTGCCTTCGACTTCGGCAGCATGTACTAGATTAAAGAATAATTTTGTGTGCTTCTTTAATCTATTACAACTTATCGAAGTCGAAGTCGAAAATACGACAAGCGTAATAAGGCCCATTAATTTATTTTTATTTAATTCAGATATTAATTAGTTATAAACAGTGAAATGTAAGCAAACTTTGCCTTACCATCAAAAATCACCGGAGCATTTAAGGTTACCAAGTTTTCATATGACTCGACAAAGATTATGCAATCAGTTCAACATTAAAAAGAGCGATTGAACTAACTGAACGACATAGTTCAAATTTAAGGATTGAAATAAAATGATCGATCACTAAAAGGAACTAAGATGACACAAGTCTACTACATGCCTCAAAATAATTTCCCTTTTTCCATACATACAAAACGAATTCCCCACAATTTTCCTATTCAAAAGATAAAAAAACACATTTTATTTACAAATTTTGTATGTTACATGTATCGTCATACAAAATTTATTTAAAAAATAATTTCTAATTTAATTAAGCCCCAATATTTGTCTTCCTGTCAACATAGCTCTCAAACGATTGTACCACCAACTGCTATTTCTTCAAAAATTATTTTAATTTTAAATGAATTTTTCTTTAAATAAGAGGAAGTTTCTTATTTTACAAAAAAGATTAATGTTTGGCATAATGTTCCATCATCTTTATAATCTCTCTCCCATTTGCTGAGAAGGAATGGGATATGGGTGTTGATATGGGAGTTTATGCAGTACAATGATCCTAAACATGTGAAATCATAGAAATGACGCACTCACGATTAATTGGAATACTATAGAACATTTCTGCAGTCCTAAAGATTCATTTGAAATCATGTAGATCTAAAAATAAGAAGGATATGTAAAAAAAAAGTTTAACCAAATATGGGCAAATTTTTTGTACGTTCAATGAACTGGTGATGCCAACGAGTTATAAATATGCCAGAACCTTCTCCCAAACATTAAAAATCTTAATAAAAATTTACTTATTTTTTTAAAAATAGAAAAGTTTTCTATTATTTTTCCCAATCCTTTAGAAAAATGCATGAGGACTAATAGTTTTAGTATATTTTTTTGCAAAGATTATTTGAATATATGTATGTAACTAATTGTCTTTATTTTGTTTCATTTATTAAAAGTAAAGAACAATTTAAGGAACTATTGAAATTTCTATGTGTCCCTATTGTTTTGTCCAACACTGTATATGAGAATTGATGAAAAATCAAACATGTATGTATGTGTGCACTATTTTAATTAGATTATACATTTTGCAATGTCATATATCATGATAAAATATATAGCTTTGCACAAAAAGATGTTAAGTATGTATTTTGAAATACTGCACATTTTGCGATATGCCATGCATTTGCGTTATTTAAGGCAGAAAAGTGGAGAAATATTTAAAGAACTTAATGAAAAAGTTACGTTCAATTAAAGTGTATATTGCACTATATAAAATTGCACTTTTTATTATTTTAGTGTTATTTTTGTAAATTTTTAAATAATAAATTTTGTACAAAAAATTCAAATTTATGATGATTGAAAAAATTCTACTCGAAAGCAATAATATTTAAGAGTTTTCTGAATTCGTTGAATTAAGTTGGTTTTATAACTCTTCAAAGTAATTTAAATATGAAAGCCTTCAAAATTTACTTCTCTATTAAAAGTTTAATGTGGATTTAAAAAAAATTCAGACTTAAAAAAGCTTTAAACTTAAAGAGTAACTACTCTTAAAAACTAGGAATGTGCGATGATTAATTTACTAATTAAATTTGTTCGATTAATCAGAATCCTGATTATTCAATTAGTGGACTAATCAAGATTTCTGATTAATCAAAATGCTGATTAATAAAAGATTTTCAATTTTGATTATTCAAATTTGTGTAATTTTATTCAAATATGTAGAATAAAAATATTTTAAAGAAAATTATTAAATGTATTATTTATTATTCAAACAGTAATAAAATAATATACAAAAAAAAAACAAAAAGGAGAACGTAAAAAGATTGAAAAACTATACCGTAATTTATACCGATTAAATACCGCTTAAATTGAATACCGGTATCTGTATCAATACCGTAACTCGTGTCGGTTGCAAAATACCGGTATTAAAATACCTGTTTCCTTCAATAACGGTATCACCGTTTCGGTGTATACATTTTTATAACACGGCAAGAATTAACGTCTAGAACTAAAGTGCAAACGCTGTTGCAGGGGAGTGTCTCAGTGATTAAATAATTGATCGGTCGACTCAATGGTTGACTAAACCGTCAACTACTACTGGCGTGCGTATGGTAGTCTATAGTAGTGGTCTGAAACAATCCATGGTACTATCGATACTATCGACGGATTTTGACTATCGTATCAGCTCCGATAGTTTTCAATGTATGTACATATGTAAATATTTCGTCATTGAATTATAAATTAAACAATTTTTGTAATTTTTATAAAAGTATGAGCCATACATACATATGTATGTACATACTTATATTACGTAGATTCCCATGATGTAGATTCCGAACTCTAGGTAACAAACATACAATTTTATGTGCTAAACTTAGGTTTTTGGAAACAGATTAAGGTTTTTGACTTTTCAATTGTGAGTCTACGTACTCCATGGTATGAAGTTTTATTTGTTAATTTGTCTTACTGATTTTGTAAGCAATGTTTTGTATTTTGTAAGAAATATTGCAAGTTTAAAAGACTATCGAAAACTATAGATAGCTATCGATGGCTTCTAAGGACCTATCGCATACTATTGATAGTGTAGACTATTGATAGTTTCAGACCACTAGTCCATAGTGGACCCGTAGCTAATATTTTCATTTAAATTTTTATTTTCGAAAAAAAAAAATATATATTTAGTAAGCGAATGAAGACAAGTATGAAAATATTTAATGCCAGTTCCAACAAATATGGCAAAAGAATAAAGAAAAAAGTGCTATAATTCAAGTCCCCGATATTTTATAAACTAGATATAAATCTCTTAAATAAAGAGACGTATTTAGAGAGGTGTTTTAGTTGTTAATAATTGTTAATAAAAAAAATATTTTGTTTGGTTTCATATACATTTGCCGGTATATGTCGGTACTGAAGTTTCGATGTCGCTATATAAATATATAGTTCAAATACCGATACCGTCACAGAAATAAAAAAGTAAATTTCGATACCGATATTCGATTCTGTTGCCAATTCATGATTTGGAATAAACAATGCCTGAATTCTTAATCATAAATTTGAATAAATTTTTTGATTAATCAAATAATCGATTAATTAGAATATTTGAGTATTTATGCTTCTTTGAACCCAGTCGTATTTAAGCAGGCATAATCGTTCAAATTTGCTTGAAATATGCAGCAAATTCGTTTGAAATTTATTTTCTTTTGTAGAAATTTTAAAAATCAGCCAAAGACCTAAATCATATTTATGAAAAACACAAATTTTCATTAATAAATATAATTTTTAAATTGATTCAAATGTTTTCAAACGATTTATGAGTTTTTTTTATTTTTTACTGTTTGTACTAGAGATGGAATCGTGAGTGACTTTTCACTCACGCTCATGCACGCTCACGATAAAAATATTTTACTCATGCACGGTCACGCACGACCTCATATTTTTGGCTCACGATCACTCACGATCACGTGAGTGAAAAAAAAGTTAGTCACAATCACGAAAACTCACGCTCACGAAATACACACGAAAATATCACAACCTATAAGTATGTATACATTAAAATTTCTGAATGCTAATAGAAATATCTAATCTGACAAGAAACGACAAAATTTTTTGCCTGAAAATAAGTTATTTTAGAATTCTCTTATATTAATCTTTCTTTTAGGAACTATATTTTGTGTACTTTATTGTGCTAAATTCTCAAAAAATTAGGAAAACACACTTTAACTTTCAAAGTTACTTTCGTTTTTTGTAGCGTGCGTCACAAAACTGTGATCAATTATTTCGCAACATATTCCTGCTAAAAAATTATTTGTATGCTATTCGAAAGTACACTTACATATATCCCAATAAACACCATGCATAAGTTGAATGTACCTCTTTTGAAAGACCAGGGTTCGTCACGTAGGATTTACAAATGTATCATGCGATTTCAAATTTTGTAGTTAAAATTAAATTTGACAATTGAAAATTCTTAAAGAAAATATATTTAAAATATTTTAACTAAAATCATTCATTTTCTAGCTCATAAGAAATCTGTGTAAAACATTAAGATTAAGTAGGATCTTGTACTTTAGCGTTAATATATAACAGATAAATAAATATATACAGAAATTAAATTTTGTCAACATTTTCCCGAGAAGTCTGTTTCAAATCTCTTAAAGTATTCTTCCCGGCGTTGAAAAAACTCCTGCGCCTGTAGCTGAGGTGGATGGCACACACAATATTTGTTTAGCCAATTTTTGAAGAATTGGAAGATCTTTAGCTTTTTTCCAAAAACTTAAAATTTCTAGGTATTGAAAAAACAAAAAGAACCGCAGATGTTTTTCTTTCAAATGAAACTCGGACTTATAATGCTACTTTGACTCGTTCATTCACATCAGTACATTAATACATACCGGCACAACGTTTTATATCTTCATGACGAAATTGAAAACCACGTACCTATTAAAAATATGAAAAAAATTCCAAAATCGAAAAAATTACGAAACAATCACGCAAAAAGTCTGCTACTACTCATGCACGCTCACTCACGTTAAGTTATTTTATACTCACGCTCATGCACGTTCACGTGATTGAAACAAAAAACTGCTCACGATCATGCATGATCACGCGTGATCACACATGATTCACGCTAATCACGTGAGCGATGTCCATCTCTAGTTTGTACCAAAGAAATATATTGTAAACAATTTAAGACAAAACTTACGAAAAATCCAATTTTATAATGCACCTAACTAAAATAGAAAGATAAACAAAACGTTACAAATAAACGCTAATGAATTTCTTTGACTGACTGACTGCTGACTGTTGGAATAAACAAACTTTAAGAAAATTGGCTTAATTAAATATATTTATATTTAATAAATTCAAATGGTTGCACAACTACTGTACTGCTGCTGTACAGTAGAGTAAACATTAATTCATATTCAAATATTTGAACATGAAAAAAAATAAATTAAAAAAAGTATCTAAAAGTTAATAATAATATTTCATCTCCACAATGTACAACATCAACAAAAATTTGTTTATCAATGCAGAAAACATACAGAAACTAGGTTTGCGATATTGTTTGCTTTAAAAGTCAATGTACGAGTTCCTTTCCAGATAACCACAGCCAACAATAGAAAATTCAAGCGAATATACACTTACAGACAATTCGAATGTCTCTTTGTCTGTCTGTCATTCAAACAGCTAGACGAGAAACTGCAAACAAACAATTACATTCCTTCATACAACCAACCATCCATCCAACCATCCATCCATCTATCCATCAATAATATCTGTCAGTTCGAACTAGTATTTTAGTTAAATGTATTTTTTACGTTTTTACGTGCCTTCTTTAAATACTGTGCTATTCTATGGATTAAACTGTTTTGTTAAACAACATAGTTTTGATATGCCAACAAAGTAAAATTACTAAAATCCCATAGACAAACAAGAGAAAAAAAGGTGTTTGTTAAATGAATAGAAAGAAACCCATTTTAATTTTTTTACGGAATCATACAAATTATTAGTAAATTATAAAAAAATTTGTTATCTTGTAGTCAGATACAACATTTGTTTTGAAGTTGATTTACATAAATCTTTTCACATTCGCAAATATCACAAAAATAATCAAGTCATTTTGTTATCTGGTACTTACAAACATCACTTCCCAAATAGATTCCTGAAAGTTGAATTGTAATGCGTGAATAAATTTATATTATAGATTTCTTGTTTTAACTAAGAAAACCCGTGATTTTTGATATAAAAATGCAGAATTATTCGTCGTATCGTTCTTCATATTGTGTAAAAAATTCATACAAATATTTTAGTTATTCACCTCTTTAGGAGAAAATATTTTTTGTTTTTCCATTGAGGTGTGAGTAAATTAAAAACTTTAAGCTCGTTGACTGATATGTGAGTGGTCCAAGGATCGAGTCCCAGTCGCTAAGAACTAAAATTAAAATAGAAAGTTGTAATAAGTAACAACAAATCTAAATCAAAAATATTAAATCAGGTATCTTTCAACATGAAAAAAATATAGATAAATATTTTTATGAGGACAAAAGGTCCCTTTAATATACACATCAAAATCACAACCTTCACCCATCCTATCCATATTCACTTTTTTATCGCATTAAATTGATTACGATTGGCCATTTATCTGATATCGGTGTGTCATTCCATTGATGACACAATTGTTATCATTGTCATTGATGACAAGATGACCAACTGATGTAAAAGCTGATATCGCAATGATGACAAGTGTCATGCGGTCAAAAAATCGAAGACACTTGTTGTATATATAATGCATATAAATATAACTGAAAGGAAAGAAATGTTATTTACAATTATATAAAATGGAGTTTGCTAATATAAAAAAATCCGAAAGCCCGACTTGTGCAAGAAGGGTTCCTCACTTGTTTAAATGCCAACTCAATCCTATTTTTAGTATTTGTTGTTAAACATGCAATACATACGCTGTGAAAATTTTTGAAGACTTGCAATTTACAGAATACAGCTCCATATCTGTATTATTAATAGGCAAACACTTTTTTAGATCCCTTTTGCGGCCGTAATACCTCAGGGTAGACCAGAGATGAAACTTTAAGGTTATGTTTTGGCCCAAATCAGCCTTTCCCCATCTACTTTTTATTAAAAGGAGATAGCAATATAATGTAGGAATAAGGGAAAATAAACAAAACAAAATTAATGCATTTTGCATGTAACAAATGATGAATGTCAGTTATAAATTGTAATGGAATTTACTTCTATAGATCATGAAATGATTCTTAAAATACTTTATTTTTAATGTTATATTACCATTAGCATTTTTATTGCTTAAATTAATATTTTTCTACAATTTTTTTTTATTTCGTCAGAAATTAGTAAGAATACAAAAAAACCACAACAAAACATGAAAAATTCTTTATTTAATACTTTTTGTGTGAAAGAATCAGCAAAACAACAACAATAGCATGCCGTCTCTTGTCACCTCTTGTCTTCTTTGTGTTAATACTGAACCGATTTTGGAAAGATTTATATGTGCACAATCTTATTTAAATCGGTTCGATATTTAGTGAGCTACAAGCGTTTAAAGTTACTACTAACACATGCACACTTATTACACATGCATGCATCAGCTTCAACTTGAAAAATAACCGAAGTGTGCATGTGTTTTAAGTTGTTTTTTTAGAATGTTTTTTGTTTTTGTATTTTATCATAGGTATTTATGTAAATGTTTAATATTAATATCTAGAATGCGGTCGATTGAGTCGGCCGCTGGATACACTAGTCAATAATAATATTTCATGTCTATACATACAGCCTTTAATTTGTTTTAAACAAGTTGGCAACCCTACGTAAAAGACGTATATTCTGTCGGGGTTTTTATCGCTTTAAAAAGAAAAAAAAGACATTATAATACAGAAAAAATAATCAATAATAATTGAAGGTATTTAACTTATAAAGAAAACAAGTTATTATGCAAAAAGTCAAAATATGCCTAAGAAAAACGTTCGTAGAAGTATTGCAAATAAAATTAAAAAAATAACTTGCGATCAGTGCGAAAACGAAATCAAAGAAGAGGTAGATGATTTTATAGAATGTGATAAATGTGAGAAAGTTTTTCACTCAAAATGTTCTGGATTAACAAGAAAAGAGTTTGAGAGATTAATTAAAGATAAAGAAGAAGCATTTGTTTGTAAAACTTGTCAAGAAGGAAGTGGAGAAATAGGAAAAGAGTTAAATGCAATAAAAACAAACTTGTTAAAGTTAGAAAAACTTGATAAACTTGACCAGCTGACTGAATCAATAAACTATATGTCAATAAAGTTTGATGAAGTTTTAAAAGATGTTGAAGATAACAAAAAGAAAATTTCTGAAGTAGTCAAAGAAAATAATAAATTAAAAATCGAATTAAAATCTTCTGTTAAAGTGTTAAATGACAACCGAGTAAGAAATGACTGTGTTATTAGTGGTATGGAAGTGGCTGGTGGTGTAAACGCTACAGATGCAGTCATTGAATTGTCAAAAGCTGTTGGAGTTAATTTTGAGCCAAGTGATATTGAGGAAGCTTTCTTTATTGGAAAGAAAAACACAAAATCTCATGCCAAACAAACTGCAGTGGTAAAGTTTTCATCAAAAGTTAAAAAAGAAAAACTAATGTCTTCAAAGTCAAAATTGAAACAAAATGAAAAAACAAACAAGATTTTCATAAATGATTATCATAGTAAGGAAACATTAAATCTCTGGAGTCATGCTAAATCTTTAAAAGTCATTGGCTATCAACATGTGTACACCAATAAAGGGAACGTTTATTTAAAAAAAAAGTGATGTTTCAAAACCACAGTTGATCCGATGTGAAGATGATGTTGATGATATTTTATTCAAAGCAACAACAAATAAAAATTGGAATCGTAGATCGTTGGCAACAAAACGAAATGAAATTCTCGATGACATTGGTGATGAAGAAGACTGTGCAGCTTGTGTCTCTTCTTAATATTGAAGATAATGTATTTTTTTTTGGTTTTTATTACTTATTTAGTTATTAAATTATTGCAATACTATAAATTACAAATTTCATGCTTAAAAATCAATATTTTAAAAATTTTTCAAAATACAAAAATTATATATGTGATATTAAATCAAAATTTTTAAACATAGTGAGCATAAATATCAGAAGTGTTTCATCACTGGATAAATTTAATCGGTTTAAATCCTTAATAGCTAGTTTTCCTAAATTGCCTGATGTTATTGCTGTGCAAGAAACATGGTTTGACCGAAGTATTTTACAGCTATATTCAATACCTGGTTTTTCAGTGACTCATTGTTGCAGAGATGATGGCTATGGTGGAACATCTTTGTATGTAAATAATAATTTGAATTTCTCGGTTGAAATTTGCAAGAGTGTTAATTTTGTTGAACTTATAGCTATAACTTTTGAAAATTATAAAATTAACCACAATCCTATGAAACTTGTGTCCTTCTATAGGTCACAAAAGTGCAATGTGGAAGACTTTTTACGTATACTTGAAATTACATTAGAAGACTGTACTCAAAATCCTCTAGTTATAGTTGGGGATTCAAACATAGACCTGTTCCATGGTCAATATAGCATTGATTTGACAGCAGTATTTCAAAACTTTGATTGTTTTAGTGCACATAATATGGTAACAAGACCTGTTAGTAATACCTGTATAGATCATATTTTTAGTAATTTCTCAGAAAGAACATATGTTGATGCAATAGAATGTAGTCTCTCAGATCACAATATATTGTGTTGTAAAATTGGAAGTAAAATGCCTATCAATGAGTGTATAGAAAAAACAAAAATTCACTGCGATTATCAGAAAGCTAAAGAATATTTACAAAATAATTTACCACTTAATTGTATAGAGTTGAATGCCTCTGATTTAACAAATAGTTTGATTTCCTGCATGGATGCTGCGGTCAAACATTCAGTTCTGGTATCTAATTATAAAAAATCACTTCGTTTTGAAATAACACCATGGGTTAATAAGAATCTTCAAGAACTAATATTATTTAAACAAACAATATCTTTACTCTTAAGAGTAAAAATAGAAAGGCTTTTGAAGATATCTTAAAAAGTTTAAGCAAAATTATAAAAGTTGCAAATAAAGACTGTAGAGATAATTATTATGTTCAAAATATAAATAAGGTTGGAAATGACCCTAAAAAGTGTTGGAAATTTAATAATACTACTCTTGGTCGTATAAAAAGTAATAAGATTAATTTGAATGACACTCAAGGTAAAAAAATACATTCAGATCGAAATAAAGCTAATTGTTTTAACGACTATTTTTTAACATCTGTAAAAAATCTTAAGAAGGAAATTAGGACATATCCAGGTGATAGATTTAATTTTTTAAGAACTTTGCATCAATTACCTTATCGCTTCCAACTTGGAAATAGCGTAAATGATATTTTGAATATTATTGCTAATATCAAAGAAAATAAGACCCCTGGTTATGATAATATATCACCAAAATTTGTCAAGAATTGCGCTGAAGAAATTGCGCCTATTTTATCTGAAATTTTCAATAAAATATTACAAACCACGGTGTACCCTGACATACTTAAAATACACAAAATTGTTCCGATACCGAAAATTGATAATGTCTGTACTGTTGAAAAGTATCGTCCAATTGCGTTACTTTCGACGATAGATAAAATTTTTGAAAAGATTATTTATGAGAGACTCACATTACATGGAAGAAAACAATTTAGTATATGACTTTCAATTTGGCTTTAGGAAAATTTGTGGTGCTGAGGATGCAGTTTTAAATGTAGTTCAATATATTTGTAAAGGCTTGGATGATGGTTATAGTGGAGTTGCAGGTATCTTCTTAGATTTTTCTAAAGCGTTTGATCTTGTTGACCATCAAATATTGCTCGACAAATTGTCGTTATATGGTGTTAAAGGAAATAAGCTGCTACTGTTTAAAAGTTATTTTTCAAATAGAAAACAATATGTTCAGGTGAATGAAGATAGAAGTTTTATTGGTGCTGTGGATTTTGGAGTGCCTCAGGGAAGTGGACTAGGGCGATTACTATTTTCAATATGTATAAATGATATAAAAAATCTCAATTTAACTGGAAAAATTTTTATATTTGCGGATGATGTCTGCCTATTTTATCCATTTAAGTATGACTCAATTTTACGAACACAAATTGAACGAGATATGACTGATTTTTGAATTTGCGCGCTTAAATCGTCTTACACTTAATCCAGGCAAGACAAAACTAATTCGTTTTAGACCGAGCTCGTTCCGTTCTAATAACTTTACGTTACAAATTGATGGTACAACCCTCAAGGAAATATTTTCAGTAAGGTATCTTGGAATCACACTGCAAAGTAACCTTTCATGGGATTTGCACATATTAGACCTTAAAAGAAAGATTGCTCCAGGAGTTGGGATTTTATATAAGTTCAAACACAAACTAAGTATCAATGCTAAATTGATAATATATCAGTCCCTAATACAGTCGCATTTAAGTTATATGGGAGTCATATATGCTTATAATAAAAGTAATGTCTTGTTGAAATCTCTTCAACGTATGCAAAACAAAGCTGTGAAATTAGTCTATAATTTACAAATGTTATATCCTACAATTCCCTTATGTAAGAATGTTTGTAAAACAATTTTACCAATTTATGGGGTTCATCAAACCAGGTTTTGAGGTATGTTTTCAGGTCATTACATGATGTTGGCCATCGAACCATATGTTTTGAGCATAATCAATCACATTTCAATACAAATAATTTAAGAATTCCAAGATGTAGACTAGAAAGAACAAAGCAACGTGTTGACTATACAGGTACTATGAAATATAATCATTTACCTGATAAATTGAAAGCAATAAATAGAATCTCAATATTTAAATCTTCTTGTAAGGAATATTTGCTTAATAAAATTGAAACGCTTCTGTAAGTTTAATACAATATATATAATCTTATTGCTCGCGAATTTATTATAAATATGTAAAGATATTTTATACTAAATATTCTATTTAATATTGTTGTAATATAATTACATGTAAATTTTGTAAATATAAGCTTATAAGACTGCCAACTTGCCTTTAAGGCGCTGGGGCTGTTACTAAAATGAAATTATATATTTTATTGTACATTGAATTTAAATTAAAAAAAAAAAAAACATATTTTTTTGTTACAGCGTCAATATCAATACACACCCTCTGAGAATTTCCACTGTCTGTTACGGTTCACAATATGAAGCTCTATATCAAATATAATTCTTCTTGCCTAACAGGCTTTAATTTATAATATATGTAGGTCGACTTTTCGTATTAGTTATTATGAGGCCTGTGGTAAGTTCAAGTGCTTATCTATACCAGTGATGCCAAGAGGATAGAATTTCCCCTTTTTGTAGCGAATTCATTGAAACATCTCAAGGGAAGGGGAAAAAGGACAAATTTCTCATTTTAAGGAAAATGTAGGGAATTTTTAAAACTTTGTTTTTCTTTCTTTTATATTGTGGTATAATTGCGTAAAACACTCCACACAACTGATAACAAACAAAAGTATTTGAAAATCTTTGAAAGAAGATATTGAGGCAATCTCGATTAATAAATTAAAAATAAAATACAAGTGATAATACATATAAAAATCTAAATTGAAAATTTTGTTACAGTATTACGTGAGATATTTTATGAAGATAGAAAACACATTTCACACGGTGTCCTATCATGTCATATTGTCATAATGTCTTATTATTTTATGACGTCTTAAAAAAATTGTGCTTCAAACAAAAAAGTCCTAAAATAATAATACTATTTATGCTGTGTTTTTGTTTTGTCATAACTAAACAGTAGTGTAGTTTTTGCACAAACTAGCTATTATTTTCGTTTTTTCACTTGTTTTCGGCATTCTAATATAAAATTTTTATGATTGTAACGATTGTCCGTTTTATTATTGTTTTTTTTTTTATCATCTGACTCAAATTTAAAATAACACACTGAATTATGAGGGGTTGTTCACAGCAGTCATATTTTTCGTGTTATTATTTTAAGACATATGACTTTATGACGGCCGTGTGAATACCCCAATTATGTTAAATAATATATAGAGACAACAGAAGGCAAATAAATGTCCGATTTTCTTGGGAATAGAAGTTGTATGAAAAATAAAAATTTATTTGAAAATTTTGGATTTTTTTTAGTTTAATATGTAAATTAAGACTTTTCAAAAATATATATTAAGCTATTTTTAAATATTCGAATGCGCTCTTGGAAGCAAAAAAAATAACTTTCATTTTTTCCATTCCGAGTCGCATATTTTTTAGCTTGGATAAAATTTTATTAAGAATTCAGAATCCAGGGGGCAAATTACAGCATTCAATATCGAACGAAATCCCATACAAAATTTTTTTAATTTGTATAGAAATTTCGATCGATATCAAATGCCGTAATTTGCCTCCTGAATTAAGATTTTGATTACGTTCTAAGATCTCCAATCTAAATGAATGCGAAGAATTATAAAAAAAGTTAATCCAAAAACTTCCCTTAAGAATTAAATAATTTTTTAAGAAATGTAATTAGTACAGTCGTTTGAGAACTATAATGGCACAAAGACAGATATTGGAGGTTGTTAAAATTTCAAATTTATGTTTTTATTATTTAATTTTTTGTTTGGCGATATAAATGTACAAAATTTTAAAAATCTAAATAAAAGTATCTTTTTTCCTAAAATCAATGAATTTTTAGAGTAGGGAAAAATAGAGGAAACTTTTTTTTTGTGCGTAGGGAAAAGTAAGCATCAGCGGCCTGCATTAATTTCCAATTTTGTTCGGTGACAACTTTTTTTCTCATTGAAAATGCACCTACTCTATATATTTCCAGATAAATGATTTTATCTTTAGTTCACTCGATAATCTTCAGCCAACTACAAGCACCAGCGGTCACAAATCTCTCGATCACTAAGGACTCTCGATCATACTTTAGTGTCGAATACATACATATTTTGAGGTTGTATTACTGCATTGGACTTTCTCCAGAATTTAACTACTACATTGTCAGAAAACCTGACTACCAATCGTCGAAATATGTAACACATTACTGAATGTATTTCTCATAGTAATACACGTGCTATGAAAATTTCAAGTGTCTACCTACTGCAGACCACGAGATACAAGCCCGCTTTGTTACACTTTGTGTACGGAACTTTAAAAACAATTTCAGATGTATTCCACTTTAATTGATATGAGCAAGTGGACAATAACCAACATTTTTAGCATGATATTTTTGCAGTTAACAGAGTACTTTTATACACTTAACAGAGCACTGTTAAACATTTAACAGCGTTAGTGAAATTTATTAACTTTATTTAGGACGCTAAATCTAGGATCAATTAACGAAAAATGGTGTCCAATATATTACTTACGATAACTATAATTATGGGAATTCTACAAATAACAAATATAATATAAAAAAGTAATTTAAAAAAATTTATTTTTTCGGAGATATAATTGGCCATTATGGAAAAATGGTGAATAGTCCAGATATCCAGAGTTATAGTAGGTTTAATGTTGAATTTTTATATGAAAATCTCTGTTTTAATGCACACATTAACTTTATTAATCGTGTGTGAATAAGGCCATTAGTGATTACCCTTTTTCGGTCAAATATTTGTAATAATCATCAAATCATTGCTTGAGACAAAGTGTTAAAACACAAATGAGTATTTTAAATGTGTTAAAACCCAACAATGCAATTTTGAACAAACGCACTTTCCAACTGACGCCAATTTCTCAATTTAACACATTTCCCCCCAGAAAAAGAATGACATAGTAGATTATGTCATAATAATAAATTCTATTCTCTAAAGGCCACCAGTAATGTGTTTACCAGCCCAACAAATATTAAATTTCATAACATCTCAAGTTGGCTTCTTGTTGTTTTGTTATCACCTGCCTTTATTTTTATTAAGAAACTGCGTCATAAAGATTTGTTATTTTTTCTTCTTCAAGTAAAAGGATACGATTTCTGCCATGTTTTTTTTAGATTTGATTATAAATTTTTTCCTCTGCTTGCTATTAAATTCTATTCTTCTGGTTTCTTCTCTACAAGTTGTATTTTAAACAAGTTTTCAGAAAAAACTTCTTGTATTTCATTGGATGGGATTGTTGTTATTACGAGGTGTTGTGCTATAAAGGAAGAACTAAGAATTATTCTCAAATGCACTGAACACATTTCAAGGTTACCCAGTTTTTTTCTCTTACTTAATTTCTTTGCAATTTTTATTGTACTGTTGATTTTTTAAAGAGATTTACGTGCATGTGTTTTTTTGTTTTCATAATTTATCCCTGACATTGAAAAAAGTTCATTGAAAAAGAGGGAGAGAGTGAAGTAAATAAACGCAAGATAAAAATAACAAATTGTTTTTATGTTGTAAAATTAAGTAGTGGTTTGAGTTCTGACTAAAATTATCATTATAAATGTGTGGTTTTTAGGAGTGGTCGCGTATGTCTTATGTCTTAACACTACTTTCTTTTCAGGATAGCCACAATAATTCTCACTTATTCCGTAACTAATTGTTAAGTTTTTAGGGTTTCTGAGATATCAAGCATTCAGTTCAGTTCATATTCACAATTTTAAGGTTTAATAAGTGTTGTTGTGCTGTACACGCCACTGTTTAACGGCTCAACGATAGTTTTAAAGATTTCGCGTGGTCACTAGTATCCGACCGAATTATTATCATGCAAGACAAATTCATAACATTTAGACTCGCCTCAATTCGCTTGGAAAAATATCCACTTACGATGTCAAAATATGTACTGCAAAATAGAAATGTACAGCAGCAATTATGACCTGATCTGTCGAGGCCACTTATCACGAATTCGCTTTGATTAGCTGTGTGTATATCAAAGTAATACCAAAACAATACAACCATATTTCTATGTATATGAGTATAAGTACGAAAAAATTCAACGATGACAAAAGAAAATGTTTAAATGCTTAAGTAAAATACCGTCTATGTGGCAGAAACGTGGTAAAGCATCACATGAATAGGCCGAAAATGTTGTTCAGAAAGAAATCAAAATGAATTTGACTGAAGCTTTAAAGCCTCGAAATACAGATACATTTGAATATTGGAACTCCAGTTCAGTTATAAACCTTAAGGTTGTGACCAGGAAGTACCTTTCAGCACCACCAACCAGCGTTTCTAGTGAGCAGTTATTTAGTGGTGCTGTTTAACTTTTTTCAAATCCAAGAAATAATCTACAAGGCATAAATGCAAAAAAATACATTTTTTCCCCATTATAATATAGAAATATTAAAATTTCAGTACTAATATATGTATATATGTAAACTGTCTTTATTGAACTCCTGTACTCTCGCCCATGTTCTAAAAAACGCATAACGCTTAAAATTGGTCTTTTCGATGTGAAAACGTGGTGCATGATCGTACATGAGCGTGAGTGAAAAGTCACTCAGGATCCCATCTCTAGTTATTATACTCTTGAAAAAAATTTCAATAAAATAATATTAACTTTTAAGTACATTCATGAAAGTTCACAAGTAGTGGTTCGGAAGTAGTGGGGAAAACACAAACAAAAAATACTATCGGATAATGTAAAACTTCTTTGACGTTTTTCTCCATTTATGTTATTGTAATGCTGGCTACACACTTTGCAACGTGTGTAAGCAACCAGGCATGTTTCATTGTTGGTTGCATAGTGTGTACTCGTGTTTATGGTTTCATTTCTTGTAGCATTCGAAGTTTCATAAACATCAAAATATATTGATATTTTCTGGTTGCATTGATTTTGGGTTGCATAAACCCCACTACAGGTCTATTCTTTTTACTGGTTTAGTTCATTGAAAACCAGCAAGGTGTGCATATGTTTGTTTTTTGTCAACCACGGAAAAAACATATGAGCTTTATAATTTTGTGTTTTATCATGTCTAATAATTTATGAAAAGTTTTTTTCGTCTATTCGCACATAATTTCTATAATCTTTTGGCTTCTTTTTTTATCAGTCTTTCATTTAAAAACTCTTGTTTTTTAAATAAAATTTTTTTTACCATATTCTGTTTTTTCTTTGGATGTACCTCATTTCCCTCCTCTTCATAAAACAATTCATCAATAATAATAATAATGGCTCCTATATCACTTACGCTTCAGTCACACCTTCAAATTATTTTTCAATTCTCATTCAAGAGTTTTGCACATACTTCTTTGCAAAATTCACAAACATTGAAACCTATGACGTAGACTGTACGCAAGATGCCATCAATTTAAAATTTGGATGAAAAAAAATGCAATCAGGTATTTTCTTCACTGTAATTTGAAGCACTCTAAACAAATTCTCGTCAAATTTTAAAAGTGTGAGTGTGTGTATTGGTAAAAAAGTGAGAGAGAATTTAAAATTTGAAAGAAAATTTGATCGTGTGACTACCAATTTAGCTCGCAGCTAATTTTTTCAACTATGTTTCTTGCTTTCGCGATGTTCAATGCGAATACAAAGTATAGAAATAGTGTTGTATTTATGGTTTAATTCTTGGTTGCAATGTGTGTATAAAAATATGAAACTTCAATGATAAACGTGTTGCATAAACACGTTGCAAAGTGTGTAGCCAACATAAGGTTTGTGTTCCTACTAATGCAATCAAATAACTGTAATTCATTGCACTGTTCCATAGCTTTATTTTCAAGATCTTGGTCATGGCTGCAAAAAGCCGGTCGCTTGCTTGCGAGTATCTGTATCTATGTAACAAATGGAAAGTTTTATTTACTTTTGCTGTTCCTTTATTATTATTTGGTTTTTTTTTCTTTCTTTGGGAATTACGTAGTAGTTAATTGTGCAATGCAGCGTAACATGTCCTTGAAATGCAAAGCGAACATATTGTTTTTATTTGTTCATAAGGAAAAATATTAAAAGGGGTTCAATTTTAAAACATGAAAAAAGCTTTTTTTATATATTTTCTGGTATAAAAAGAGAGAAACCCCAAGTAGTTTACCTAATAAACAACAAATGCCAGGTAGTAATGCAACGTTGTTGTTAAGAAAAAAAAATCATTTATGCTACCCGCAGAATATCGTAAGATCTCAACATGACGCAACACTTCGATATCGTTTGCTAAGGCTATGGGTTGGTTGAGTTAAGAAAAAATAAATAAATAAAATTTCTCGAAGTTATTCGAAACCATCGCAAAACAGTATTTACATTTCGTGATCACGAAACAAAAATTGAAAAAACAAAAAATAAACCTAAAAATTTAATTTATGAATGGACTGCCTGAATGCAAAGATCAGCAATTTCACATTCAAGATTTTGTTTATTTGCGGCATAAGGCATACAAATAATCCCACAGGAAGTAATAAAACAAATACAAATGTAGTAGTTTCGTTTATATTACAGCTTGTTTTGCTGTCATTGGTTTTTTTTTTTTGTTTTTTGCAAACTTAAAAAGAAAAAATTGTTGATCAACAAAGTGAAGCAAATTGTTGGCATTCTATGGGTGTCAAATAAATTTGTGTGTGTGTTTTTTACAATATTGTTCTTTTAGTCCAAAATATTTTGTTTACACTTCATGCAAGCTAAAAAGACAATCTCATTAGGAATGCTATTTTTTTGTTGATGTTGTACTTCCTCGTTTTATTATTTTTATTTTTTATTATTTTTTGCAAGAAATGTGCGAAGAATTTCAAGAAATAAATAATAAATATTTGTGATACCAATAAAGTAACAATAAAAAGCTTGTCAAACAAATATTATGAATCTTTGATGATATTAAATAGAAAAATAGCGTCACGTTATATTAGAAAATATGTTAATAGAAACACTTCAGAAGAGTCGTATGTGTAGTTTTTAAGTGCAGAAAGTTATACCTACATACATATGTATGTATGTGAATTATTTTTATTTATGAACTTGAAAATTTAGGGCATGTACCGTGATATACACTGGCGATCATAAGTTTATAAATGGTGATCGATTTACCACTAACATCTCGAAAAAAAATCCTTAATGAAAATACAATTAATATGAAAATTACAGGACAACCAATTTTTAAGAGTTTTGGCCGTATGTTTAGGATCGCCATCTTGCTAAAAGAATAAATCTGCTTCTGGGTATTATTATTGCAAAAAAATTCAGGCAAGCTTGTCTTTTTGTTTTAAATTTTCTAATACAAAAAAGAATAATGATTTTCAATAGATTTACCTCTCTTATAGGTATCGGAAAAAACTGCAATGCTATTTTATCTGTCAAGAACTTGGACCTCTTCTTGATCTAAATACTTTTAATGACCGCAGTTTTTGGATAGGAACTTGGCCTAATTTTTCACATTTATGTTTTTGTGCGGATTCTACTTTCTGAAAGCGTAAAAAAATTACTTTAAGATATTGAAATCTGAGTGGAAAGTAAAGAAATGTAAATGTGTTAGTGAAGAGTTGTGAGTGCATTGCGACTTTCCGGTATTTACTTTCATGTGTAAATGCTAGTTAAACCAAAATAAACAGCCACGTGTAAGTGTTTGAATAAATTAAAAATTTTTTTAAATACGTAAATATATACATATTTTTGGAAATTCTTTTGAGTTTTACTATTATATAATAATTTAGTATCAATTTAAAAAATGTCACGTCATATCCTTTTTTTAAGTTTCTATCTAGTTTAACTGGAATATTGTTGAACATTCATACACATGCATGTTTTATATGTACCTGGAACATATTGTGCGAATATATCCTGAATTTTCGGATCCAGAGATTTATAGTTCATATATGTAAAATTTTTTTAGCTGGGTTAATGCTTTTGCTGCATTTCTTATTTAAAAATCATATAAAAGATTTTTTATAGTTCTTGTTTCATACTTTGAAATTTGTTACTGGCAGTAAGCAACATTACTTTGGTTGATCTCTTATTAAATTTTTGTATATGCAAATAGTGTATTAAAAAAATGGAATTGAAATCCGTTTTACTGTTTTTTTTTCCTCTAAAATTTTTTATATCAAATTACACCTAAAACTATCAAAAAATTCAATCTTTCAATTCAAAAAAAAAAGTTTAATAATTTTGGACAGCTTTTTGGGTCAAATACTCCTCTGTGCGACTGTCAGATATCTGAAAATATTCTTGTCAGTTGGCAGTCTTACAATGGATTGGCAATGCTTTTTCTGGCAACGTTGTCAGACAAAAATTGCCAGTGCACAGGATTGATTGCAATACACTCATACCCCGGTTAGCGTCGCTAATTGGGACCGGAAAAAGGAGACGCAAACTGAAACGACGCAAACCGAAACACAGTTTTCCATACATTTGCATTAATCTTCATTTAATTCATTCCGAGACTCATAATTTTAGTAAAAAAAATTATTTTTCAATAGAAAATACCAATTTTTTATTATTATTTGTGTGATAAAAGTTTTTATTAAAATAAAAGACTTCACTTATCAAATGTAATTTGAAACTACCAACGAAGACAAACTTGTAGACAATTTTCACATACAAATTTGCATTAGACTTCGACGGGAAATCTCCTTTTTCTATTTTTGCTTTGTACATACAAACATTTATTAACAACGCAAATCGAAGCACTAACGACGCAACTTCGAAGCCATGCGACGCAAACTGAAACAAAAACGACGCAACATCGAAATCGCGGAAATTTTAAAAAGACGCAACTTCGAAACGACGCAAACCGGGGGGGTGTGAGAGTACATTTTCGACACATTTTTAGATTTGGCAAACATCCACACAAAGCTTTATTTGTATTGCGGCACCGAAAACGTGCGCATTTCCCCCCAGCAATATTCATTAGAAATAACATTAAAAATATGTTCATTCTTCGATAGAATCTAGTTGTATTCAAACCTCAAGCCCACCAAAACTATATTCATTTAGAACCAAATACATATAATCATTTTATAAAAACTTGTCAACCGGGATTCTTCACAAAACCGTATTCGAAACAGAGTTTCGAGTAACTCGAAAACCACTTTCATAAAAAGTATTTTTTTCTGATGCTCTAGCGTAGTGATCTAATTAATTTTGTTTTCTCAATGGTTCTTCATCTGCTACAAACTCCGCATTTAAAATTTTACAGGAAAAATAAAAATATAAACAAAATATTTCAAATCCCGAACCCGAAAAATCTCGACGCTTGTAATTCTACATAATATCGTGAGATATACGAATCCCAGTCGAGCTTAGCATCTAGTTGGTAGTCACTTTAACCTGTTCAACCGATAACTGGTTAATGGCAGTAATCATTTGTTTTAATTTACTTTTTCTTATTTGAAATATAAAAATATATTTCGGATTTCGTAAATCCTGAGATTCTGGATTTTGAAATTTAAAATTTCGGGATTACAGAATTTACAATTTTGGAATTTCAGGATTTTTCATGCTCGGAACTTTTTTGTTTGCAATTAAAACTTGAAAAATTTTTTTGTACATTAAAAAGGCACTTCAAAATTAAACAAATTAAAAGCTAATTCTTTGAATTTTAGATTTTTTATATTACAAAAAAGCATATTTAACATAAATAAATTAAAAAAATACAAGAGAAAAACAAATAAAGCACATTGTTATTGGCTAAAATGCAAAACCATTTAACTAAACTAATTTCCGAAATTGAGTTCTTTAAATAGGTATTATGGTCGAGCCTGTCCCGTGCACCGTTAGTTGTTGCGTATCAAACATTAATTTTAATTCAGTATTAAGGGAGACATTTCTTGCAGAAAATAGACGGTGCAAAACGACAGATGGACGGACAATCAAAAATTGCTCCCATCTGAAAACACATCCTATTAAATGAAAAAATATTTAATTGACAGCACTAACAAACCTATTGTAATAACCTACCTAAATAATTATTACTATAACTACCAACTAAATTCTAATATCGTAAAGTAATTTAAAGTGCCTACACAGCAACCCTCGCTGCTTTTTACAGTCGTCACGACCGAAAACCTCGGTTTCCTTTGATATAAAATTAACATTTTTACATACATACTTACCTTTGAGCAGCATAGGGAGATAGTTTAAATATCTAACAGAAGAATACTTACCGTGGAACAAGTCCCTTTACAACCTGAATCATATTTTGTATTCCCAATGTGTGTAATTATATTTTATTAAATGAAGTTTAATAAACCCAATTAATGGAAATATTATATTACTTATTAATTATTCCCTTTTTTCCGCTAAATTATAATTGTTTTATTGAGCATATATAGTTTATGATCTCCCCTCTGGAAGCCCACTGTTCCTGTCACAACAACCTTGCCCTCTTCACTTTCAGCAGAGGAGATTATTTAAGATTGGTGTCTAGCAGACACACACACACACACCAATACAGACGTCTTGTGAAAATTTGTATAAAAAACACTCAGTTTTTAAATTTTTGTTAACCCGAATTTCATACAAATTTTTTTAAAATCTTGTTTGTAAATTAGACCTTGAATTTGTAGACGAATCTAAACCACTAAGGTTGAGAGGTACCAAACAGTAAAAAAAAACTATGAAAAATAAAACTTGAACTACCAATTTTCTTTAATTTTTTTATCCTGTAAAATTTTAAATATAAACTTTGGAGCCTCCGAAAATTCCCGCCTTTTTCGGGATTGACATTCCCAATTGTCGCTGATTACCTAATACACAGGTTAAAATTGTTATCACTTTTTAATTTTCTTTGTATAATGCATATTCTAATCTATTAATTTATTTTTTATTTAATTTTTTTTATTATCTATTTATGTTTTCAAGTAATTTTAAAACATTCATTTGCCATATAAAAATTATTTAATTTTTTTCAAACTACTTATTTATTTTTATTGTTTACTTAAAACTGACTAGAACCCATTCCGCTTTTGTTATCTTATCGTTCTTACTGCTGCTTCTTTTGTTTGCATTCGCTTTTATTTTAATAGGGTGAATTATAAAGAGTTGGGTCTATGAGTATTAAAAACAAGTGTAATTTTTTCAATGTAACGAATTTAATGCTTTTTTAAAAGCTCCCTGGAGCGAGTTTAAATAAATAACCACAGAAAACGCCTGTATACGCCAAATCGCATATAGCCTCGGCTTTCATGTTTCTGATATTGACCAAAGGAAATGCGATTATTAACCATAGAAGCCTACCGATACCTTAAGTACACATTTTATATCTAGAAAAGCCATATTACTATTTCGAGATATTTTCAAAACACCAAACTTTAAATAGATAAATAAATTCAAATCAAATTCAATTAATTTTACACTTTTTGAAAAAAATTTTTTCTTAAGAACGATTGACACATTTAACGAACAAACAAAATGACTGTCGAAAATTCAACTCAACGCTGAAAAGCGAACAGAAAAAATCACCTCATATATTCCATTGATTGATAACATTTTGACATTTTTTTTTCCATACAAAGTCAAATGACACTCAAACGGCTTAAGTACCCCTTTGAAGAAAGCAAATGTTCATAAATAAATATTACATGAGCCTCTATATTTAAACAATATTTTATTATTGTTTTTTTTTTTATTATTATAAGTTTCTTTTTGCTCTTTATTGTATAAATAATTGTTGAAACCTACAAGGTCAACCGCTTTAACTGCGAGATTTATTAGTTGATTTTTGGTTAATTTTGTTGTTTTGAATACGAAACTGTTTATATCAGGGTTGGCTGTCCACTGGATAACCCGAAAACCCCACTCGGGTTTGATTGGGTATCTTGTTACAGAAAGCGCAGGGGAAGGGAAGTTTCTTTACATGTAATCATTAAAAGAAGAATGATATTGACATATATTTATTACAAAATTAAGGGCAATAATGACAAAATTTAGGAAAGTAACATTTGCATTAGTTGTTCAAAAATCTTTAATTTCCATTGATGAAAATTTAGGGCCTTATTTTGTAAAACGAAACGCTTACAAATTTTTAATGCATTTTCTTTTTGTATTTTGAATTTTTTTCCATATAAAATTTATCAACTTTGAGCGTTGCGTTTTACAAAATAAAGCCCTTAATTTTTTTATGTATTTAAATGACGAGAAAAATACAAAAATATTTAATTAGTTAAGTTTTACGAGGATTCCCAAAATATAATTTTTTTTCTTAGTTTTTTTTCGCATATTTTTTTTATTTTTTCCAAAGAAAACAAATAAAGATTTATATGTATATCATTTGAAAGGAGTTTTCAAGTCACATGCAATGGCGTCCAATTAGTAATGTGATATTCAATAAGGACCTTATTTTTAAATAGCTAGACGTGGTTTACGGATAAAGCAGAAAAAATTACCGAAAAAATAAAGAAGAGAAGTTTGTTTGACACGGCGCAATCTCAAGCGCTGTAATTACACAAGATTTTTTTTAGAAATAAATAATCGAGACATTAATATTTTTAAGTTATATGTGTTAAGTTAATTTATATGCGATATTTTAACCCACAAAAAGTAGAAAAGTATAAAAGAATGGTGAAAAAAAATGTTTTTTTTAATCGATCGATCATTAATCAAACCAAGCTCCGGTTTTAGGGGATAAAAATATTAATTTTTCACCTTCAAACAATTGCGCAATTCACAAGCTGTTATTGTATGATTTGTATGTAGTATACATGTTGTTTTTACTTTCGATTTAAACATGTTCTAAACAAATATTTATATAGAATTTATCGACAACATTTATGAAACCTGCAACACCAGTGGTGAATTGGACAAATATAAAAACTCACAAACATTAGGGCTTGCACGGAATATGGTATTTCTGATGGTACGAACTGCACCCTGGACGTAGAATGAAAAAAGAATTATTGATGACATACTAGTTTGTATATGTTGTATTGGGAGAAAATACGAATCCCCATAAAACCCATTTAAAAACAGGAAAGCGCCTTTTAGTTGGTATTTTTCCAATCCTGATTTATGTATGTTTATTAGAGCTCTGCATAAGCATACTTAAACATCTGTTTAAAACATTAGTTTCATAAGAAACACTTCCGCAACATTAATGTTGCGATGTACATATTCTGAAAAGCACAATTGGAAATAAATTTTTTTATTTGTAGAGGCTCATATGTGTCCTACAAGTTCATACAAAATGTTCTTTCAGTAAATTCAATTCAAATAAACTAAAAACGCATGTTTATTTTTCTGCAAAAATATCCTTTTCACGACTAAAGGGCCAAATAAACCACACAAACGGTTTGACAAACACACACTTTCCGTTTGCAAATACATACATGATACAAACATCACAACATTCAACATGTTTGCTAAAATCTAAAATTTTTGATTTTCGTACAAACATGCCTCAAACATTTGTGCAAACGAGCAAACACCCCCATAAACAACGCAAAAGGTTTATACGAACGTAAAATTTGCACTTGTTTGTCAAACCATTTGTGTGGTTTATTTGTCCCTTAAACCTATTCAATGTTTTACTTTAAGAAAATTTCCGTACAGTTGTTGAATCTATCAACAACTTTCTACGGTTTCTCCTTTCTCCAATTCTATTTTTCTATCTTTTCTCTATTAAAAATTATTTCCTTTGCTAACAGATAAGTTTTGCACTAAAAAACAAAAAATAATTAAACACTATTTAAGTAATTAAATTTAAAGAAAAGCAAAGCTCAAAATAATTATTCACCTCGATGAAATTTTAGAAAGTTATCCGCTACAATAAATGTTAATTGTTGAAATTTTTTTCGTGTTTATAGTAGAGATGTGTTTTATGTCCGTTCTTTGGACTACAATATAACTATTTTATTTTTCTATTTTACATATTGAATTTTGACACG
The DNA here is from genome assembly GCA_956483585.1 of Gymnocheta viridis. Classification (NCBI taxonomy): domain Eukaryota; kingdom Metazoa; phylum Arthropoda; class Insecta; order Diptera; family Tachinidae; genus Gymnocheta; species Gymnocheta viridis. Next base: position 97,113,173 of record OY101441.1, on the reverse strand, counting down.
TAGGCACAATATCTTCTTTGTAATCGTGATTGTCGTAGCTTGAAGCAGTTAAAATAGAACTAAGATTAGGAAATAGTTCATTACCGGAGACGGTTTACGTAAATGTTTTGCTTAAAACCGAATACAATTATTAATCGTAATCTAATCAGGTATTTTAAACGCGATTACGATTATATTCGATTTGTAGTCCCTAATCTACACCATTAAGGCTAATATCGTCCGAGCCATTCAACCGTCAAAGTCTTAGAAAATTGGACTGACAAGATAATCCACTGCGAAACCAGCCGCGGGAGACACATGAATGAAATCGGATTTCATAAATAATTAGCATATTTTTTATTTCTAAGATACCAAATAAATATTAAGTTTAGTTCATTTTATTTAATTTTTTAAAATATGCTCGTAATGGGACCACACTAGTTTTTTTGACTACTCAATACTTTTTCAATTGTGTACTCGACACTACTCAACACTTTTAATGTTGTTTCTTATTTCAAAATAAAAATATTTAATAGGTTAAAATTCGATTTTATTATTACACGTACTTACTCCATAATAATTCATGGATTAGAAAATTAATAAACCATTAAAAATATCTAACTAAAAGGCCACGCTTATTTATTGTTGCAAATGATTTCAAGGCGCTTAACTTTCCTCGAAGCCGAGATGTATTAATTTAAAACATTGTTAAGTTACATTTTCTTATTTACATATGGAAATGCATCTCTGAAAGTATTGAGTACTTTGTTACGAGTATTGAGTACCGGGAAATATATACGGTATTGAATACTCGGTACTAAAATACTTAATACTTTTACAACACTATTGCAAACATCTGTAAATATAAGTACATATTTGCTTGCACAATTTATATCATTTTAAAGTGCCTTATCAAAACAACTAAAACTTTTTCAGCACTGAGTTACTTACTGATAAGTAATCTTTTCTCATAATAAAAACCAATAAAAAAAGTGCTGCAGTGTTGCGTTTTAAAAACAAAACAATTACATATTTTAAAAGCTGAAGTGCTTCTCGAGTACGTAGAATTATGATTCTTTTTTTATTTTATAAGTGCATCATACACACATTTGGATGCAAGATACAAGAAGTCGGGAGATACCTAAAATCTCTTAATAACTATATTTAGTAGATTGTTTACGGGACATGACATGACATGACATCTCATGACCAAACTTAAAGAAAATAGCGCAGAAGTACTTAAGTTTTCAAGGGAGTTCTGCTGCATCTGAGAGACTATTTTCCACTGCAGGTCCCGTCCCGTTGGAACAAAGTGCCAGTTTACAATATGCAACTTTTTTCTCTTCTCTTCTTTAAAGTGTCATTTGAGTTTTTTCGCCAAATTTGAGAACATGTACTTCATTTTTTTTAACAAAAATCTTAATATCAATTTTAAATAATATATTATCTTTTTGTGTAATTTTGTATAAAAATTACTCGAACTGGATTTTGTTAATTTTACCTTAAATTCAAATTTAATACGCGTTTCCGTATCGGCATCGTCGATTTTTTTTATTGGCAAAAAGGCGTGTCGATGGATCCCTAGTATAAATATGTACATATGTATTTAAGATCCGGGGTGTTATTTCGATTCATATTTCGATTCGAAAAAGAAACTATTCGAATTGTTGTTTTTTACGTACTTGAATTTTAAAGCATTTTCTTTCCATTCAAATTACAGAGTAACTAAATCCCCTGGAATGCAGAAAGTGAGTTATTGTAGCGTCAAGAAATCGATTTTTAACTCAACTCTTGCTCTTCGATTCTGAAGTAGATGTTTTTTTTAATTTATGGCAGGTCCAATATTTCAAATATGTAAGAGTATTTTATCTCTACTGAAGAAGTATTTTTATGAGATACGCGGTTATTCATTAAAACCACAGAGCCATATACATAAATAAACAAAAAAAGTTGATGTATCTCTCAAATTAGAAACGCTGAACGTGAAACGACATCAAAAACTCTTTTTATATTTTTTGCAATGGAGTATTTGTTCCGTATTTTTTGGTAAACATTTTTCTGGATTCTCTTTTGTGCTCCATATTTGTTTACAAAATATATTTTGTTATTTATTGAAATATTTTTAATACATTTTTTTGTGTTAAACATTTATTTGTTGTGTTTTGAGTGTGTTTGGATGGATGTGTGTGTTTCTGTGTGAAAAGGTTTATTTTGATGATCGGTTTGTTTTTTTTTTCTTTTTTAAACTTTTCCCACTTTTTATTTATGCTACATTTATTCTTTCTCTTTAAAGTTGTTGATAAAGCTTTTCGTCTATTTCTACAACGCAAAAGTTTTGTTTGGGCTTTTTATATGTGTGTGCTTTAAGGCCTTGAAGCGTATGTTTGGATGCGGTTGGTGACAAAATATAATTACATATAGTTTTATTAGCGGAATGATAATAAAGAAAATCGATGGTGGCTCGTAGGTAGGCAGCATGTATCTACATTAGGGCGGATCAAATTGTTCGTGCAAGAAAAATGTCCGCAAGGAAACTAACCTCATAGAAAAGCGTTGGGTAGATTTAAAGGTGAGTCTGGGAACACAAAATATTCAGCACAAGACCGATTGTGGGAAAAAGTTCATGGAATATGGAATGACACTCCTGTTGAATCCTACCGTAGTGTAGCTAAAGTAATAGGTGTGTATTAAAGCCTACACTCTAAAATAGTTACTGCCGGCCCTAAAATAATACAAAAAGTGTTTGAATAGAATTACAGCCCAACTTTCATAACTCGAACTTCTAGAACTCGAATTTTTTCTAACTCGATCCAATTCGATTGGCCGTAGCGTTAAGAGAGAAAATAACTTACGATTCTCCTTCCGTAACTCAAACTTCCATAACTCGAAGTTCTCCATAACTCGAACGAAATTACATGCATATGAGTTCTATAACTCGAAGTGATTTGCTTACTTATCCCATCTTAAGCTTAGTACTCTGTTTGAATTTGCGAAAAATGTTGAGCAACATTGAATATTTCGTTTGAAAATTTTGACAACTGATCAGTGGTGACAATACCACGATTTATAACAAATTTATCGGTTTTATTGCCTTGAAATGAACAACATTGTTTTTTTTATAAAAACAAAAGAAATGTGTTTATTAAAAAAAAATTAAAACAAATGGACAACAAAGTAATTTTAGGAGTTTGTACTGCAGTGTATCAATTAATACATCTCGCAGCTGCTGCGGAGGAGCTCATTGAATACACACGTTCTGCAAAAAGCACTCACCTTCATTTTATATTATATTTACATTATTATAATTATTTCTGGGCAGCAAACTTAAAATTAAAACCACAACGCCCAGAAATATCTGATCATCTGTTGTTTGCAATTTCGAACGAAATAAGTGGTGCTTACATTATTTCGCAGTTGAAAAATATGTTGCCAGAAACATGCTGTGGTTGAAAAAATAATGCTGAAAGAAACATTTCGTATGTTTCCACAAGATGAACAGAGTACAACTTCGGCTATATTATTTTGCAATTATTTCGCATGAATTTTTTTTTATATGGACTTTTGACAGCAGTTCGCACGAAATGATGAACAGAGTACCCTGCTTTAAACGGAACGGCGAGGGTTCGGTGTAAGAAACATTTCAGTAACCTTCCAGAAATGATGTAGAAAATTCTTATCGAACATTGAATTTATATTTGCAAACTACAACTGATGAGCACTATAAGAATGAAAAATTTTGAGTAATTTCCTATTGAAATATAAAAAAGAAAAATTTCAGTCACTTATTTTGTAAATTTATCATTCAAGAATATTTTACTTTACTTATTATATGTTGCTTTCAGGAATTGTCTGTTTTAAATTAAATAAAAAACATGTTCATTATTTAATATACGGACATAATTCAAATTGAAATCGAAGTCTCTGTAAATCGATGACTTTTTTTTGGGATAATGGTGATTCGAGTTATGGAAGTTCGACTATAGTTCTTAAATCAAAAGAGATAGCCTAAGCCAACTCCGTACTAATGACGTCATTTTGTGAAATTAAAAGTTTTTAACCGCTTCAAATTTATGTGAAAAATACATGTTGTTATATCTAAATTTTTTCCATACAAATTTCGAACGTTTGGAAACGTTTAATTTTACAAAATGATGACCTAAATCACTGAGTTGTAGATGCACATGTTAAACTTGTGAGCTATAAGGATGTTATAAGTTATAACAGCCGTAGAGTGCTAAGAAATATTTTCAACTAGCAAAACAAACAAAAAATTAACTTCAAAGTGATTATTATTAGGCTAAAGAAGTTCTTAAGGTTTTTAGTTAGAAAAATAGATTATGAGACAATTAGGTAGGTGATGAAATAGGTGATTTCATATCGCTCGCTTTCGCAAACTAAATAATAGTCAAAAACGTGTGCTGTACATCGGGCGATGGTAGTCGTAATGGAATTTAAGTTCAAATAAAATGCCGTAAATGCCGGGAAACAGTAAAAAAACATCAATTAATAAGTTTTTAGCAAAATTTATTTCTTGAAATCAAGGGATTTGAAATCACATACCGGAATATTCCAAATGGACAAGGAAAAATTTAAGATCATCAAATTTCAACTCCCGCGACAGAACGGAAACAATGTTAAAATTGTAATTTCATTTGAAATCTGTTATATTCGTTCTTGCTGTATTATAAGATTTTTTTATTTGAAAATCAGCATTTTGAAACCGAAAAGAGTTACGGTATGGGTATGGATACCGGTATGCAATTTTAAACCGTATTTAATCGCTATCGGTATTAATAACGTTATCGGTTGCCAACCTTGGTCACAAACAAATAAAGTTAAGAATGCTTCGTTTTAAATTGTTTCGTTTCATTTCCATTTAAGTCTCAACAATTTTGATAAGTGTATGCAAATATTTGATAAGTGTTTACAACTGTTGCAACAACCTATAAATAAAACAGATGTTATGATTGTATTTATTGTGTATACATATTTATTTACATATAAAGACCTAGACACAGCAATTAACAGATAAAAACACTTAAGTGCATATATATTACACTGTCCATAAAAGAATTATAAAAAACAGACTTTTCAATGCTTACTACACCTCATGAATATTTCTAATAAAATTAGAAAAAGAGAATTAGCAACATTCTTGAAAGCGCATATAATTTTGCAATATTTTCCGAAATAATTAAATTGATTCTACAAATCATTTATTGATAGATAAAGCACTCTAACCCTACGTCGTCACGAGCCATCGACTTGAACATGACATGAAAATGACGCCGCGGCCGTTAGAGCAATCGTATTAATATGTCCATGTTTTTGTATGTGACGAATACGTGTAGATAGATGTTTATGTTTTGACCGCTCGTATAAATTTCAGGTTGTGCAATAAAGATAAAATTTCTTGTTTTGGGCAGTCTCTTTTACTCTCCTTTAAAAAATTACATTTGATGTCGAACATAGTTGTTCAGCCATATGCTCGGGCATAGATGTCAGAGCATGAATGAAACATGGACATGAGCGGTCTACATTAAGGCTGAATTACTTTGTACGTTCTGTTCTGTTACGGATCAGCTGTTTTGTTTCTGTTAAATTGAAAAACTGTATGTGTGGTTTGTTGTTACTTTTTCATTCTGTTCTGTTGCGGACTATTCTGTAGAAAATGGAATACAACGTTAACTGACAGCCAAGAGTTTGTAGTTTTTTATGGTGTGATATTTTAAAAATGTTGTGCTAAAATTCAGAAAATTTTATTTTAATTCAAATTTTTATAGATTCATATATTATTCTCAAATAAAAAGTTTTTTGCAAAGATTTACAAAATTAATTCCAATAATTACATCGTCCACATCCGAAAGTTCTGACACAGAACAAGTAAGCATTTTTTTTCTACGGAAAAGAACGGCGCAGAACGGCAACGAAAAGTAAAAACTAATGAGGCCTTAAGCCATATGCGATGTTCGACATGACGGCCAATGGAGACGTACATATAATACACATTCTGTACTTATTTTTCCAACAACTTCTAAATTTTAAATCATATTTTGTTAATATGCATTTTTATAAGTAAATTTAATAAGCTAAATGATTTAAAAAATATTAAACTTATAAAAAATCGCCTTCCGTTTTGACTTTGTCGAATTTTAAAATTGTTGCTGAACATCGACTTCGGCCTAAAGGAGGGAATCCTGTCGAACTCTAATACTTTTAATTATGGTTTATGATTTTAATTAGGGTACCCTTTATCTCAAAAACTAGCTAACAAATTTTTATTTTTCAAGCCGATTTACTGATTATTTTCATCTGTTTTCGACGTCGAAAAATGTTCTTTGTTTGTTGGCCCGTGTTATTTGTAATTAAACAAGTTTTTTATATAAATTTTTTATCATCGTTGTACATATTTTAATCTGTAAAATATATATATTTATGTAATTATAAATCTAACTAAAATTTTGAAGGCAACTAAGAACAATGATAGTATTATAGATATTAGTAACTGGAGCAGGTAAGGGGCTCTTCAGATACAACGTTGCACCATTTTTTTCTGCGAAACAATGGAAACTTCAGGTTAACTTTTATAAAAATGTGCTATCGCTTTTAGTGACTCAATATTTTGTGTTATGTATATACCTTCCTTTGCCTTTAATCACCCCATCATATTGACGTTACAGTGAAATAATTAATTTGTCAACAGATTTCTTTGAGAAATCTTTATTCTTGGTATAATTTCGGGTTCGTATTTTGCGATCTACAATTTCCCTTAGATTTTCTATGGAATTGATATCTGGCGATTGAGCAGGCAGCTTTAAAACACGTACCTCGTTTGTTTGTAACCACTCGGCTACAGCACCCTACTGGTCGTTATTGTGCTGAAATCTTCAAACTAGGAGCATGTTTTCTCTGTGTTAGAGCACATAATATCATTTAAAATTAATATGTATTCGGTTTCGGCCATTGATGATGTTGCCGTCACCAAATTTAACCGTCTTACTCGTATAAATAAAAATACTAGAGCCACCGTATACTAGTGAATATCAACTAGACTATTAGTCTGTGGTGCGCAGGTTCTATTCTTTCCTCGACCTTGAGGGCTTCTGCAGGCAAGCTATGAAGGCTTCGTAGCTTGTGTTTGTAAAAAAAAATTATTTAGACCCATCCGAAAAGAAGACACTAATCCATTTCTGTACTCTGGTCAATTTTATACAAACAATGCGGTTTCTTCAGATATATGATGTTTTTGCACAAGGCGGTAGCAGCCAAGACCAGTCTCATTTGCCCTTCGGCTAATTCTTCTAGAACTGGTTTTATAATCTAAGGTTATTGATAACCTCCGGGGTATAGTTTTCGGGAATTTTTGAAACTTGCTAATAAATTGTCTTGTCTGGGCGTCATTTTACGAGGTCTTCCTTCTAAATGTTGGCGTTTTACCAGAAATATATAGATGATTTGTATTGGCATTAAATTAAACAAAAATAATTTTAGTGCAATATTTTTTTATTATCACTGACTTTTAGTGCTCTTTTTTGCACTGCATTAATTTCTTATCAAACTAATTATTATTTTTTATCGCTTAAGATAGTGACAAATAATGCATTACTTCTACATTATCACTACAATACATCATGGAGTAATATAGTACTCTTGCATTATCACCAGGGACAGGGGTTTAATACAATAAAAAGAGGTGTTTTAGGTGCCTAAAATATGCCATAAAAAACGCAAAATATGCATTAAAAAGAAAAAAATATGCACTTATTTGAAAATTTTTATTTATATAAAAAATAAAAAACTTAACATTTTAATTCAGTCTCATTGGATATGTAGCAAGTTTGACTTGTAAAATTTCATTGCAATAAGGTATGTACTAACTAGGCAGATTTTGTTGTTGCAGACTTGACACCACCTAGTAGGATTCGCTTTGTACTCTGTCTTGAGTTGAAATTTAAACCCTTAAAAACACATACACAAGCAAAAGTGATGAAATATTAAAAACTAAATTTATTTATAAACTTGTAAGTCTTCCTGCGTATGGATTGAATAATGACCGTCTGAATTCAAAGTCGTATTTTTACGCAAAAATCGTCAACTGTAAAAATTTTCGTCTTAAAATCGTAGAAATCACAATTTATTTTAAGTCGGTTAGCTGAGCACTTACATATATAGTGTTTATCTTAGGCTTCGTCTAAACAAGACAAAATATTATAAAGACAAACTTCATAAAAATAAGAAAATATTAATAATTGAAAAAAAACTATTTTTTTTCTTTTTAATTCGAATTTTTATCAAAATATGACATAAAAATATGCATTTATAGCAAAAATATAAAAAATATGAATTTTCATCAAAATATGCAAAAATATGCTCTAACAAATCGATGCCATTTTTAAGCAAATTCACTGTTTTAAAAAGCTATTTTGGTTTTATCAGGCTTATGAAAAAAACATGCATTTGCATGAAACCCCTGTCCCTGATTATCACTAATAAAAAAATACAGTGAAACCTCTGTAATAAATTTTTTTTGGGGGTTTTCTTCAAGATTTTTCTGGCACATGGGTTTTTAATTGTTTTGACAGCTAATCAGATATTTTCTACAACAAATTTTGTATTGTTGTAGGCCCCATGACATCTCCTGCTCGTGGTTTGCTTAGTATCATTTCTAGGTCTTCTTACCAAAGGAGGCTCAGAAATACCGCGCATGTATTTATGTATGTTTGTAAATATGTATGTATGTATGTATTTATTATAAAAAGCTTTTTAATTAATTAACAAAACCGAAACATTGAAGATGGTGCGGTTATGTCAAGTGTCATTTTTATTATGAAAACAATTAGCAATAAAAGCAAAAAAGCTCCACCTCCTTCATTAACAATTAAAATTCCATGGGGAGCTTATGAAATATAAACCGTTAATTAGTTGGAGTTTTTAACCAGGCGCACAAAATTCTAAGAAAGTTCTTCTAATTAGTAACGAAACGAAACGAAAAATAAATCTCTTGAGGATTGTTGGATTTTTGCTTTTTGGAAAAACGGAAATAAAGAAGCTAAAAACAAACGCATACACAACAACAATGTAAAGGAAATTACAAATGAAAATGCGTGCCATGCCATCACACTCTAATGAGTAAATTGTAAGGGAAGACCACATAATACTAATAAGATAAACAGCTGGGGGGGAAAAGAGATAAGAAACAAAAATTATAAAAACAATTATAAGGGAATGTCTGTCCAGAGGGCGTTTCGTATTATTTGAGGCAAGTTTTGTTTAATTAGCTAAAGAATATATAAATAAATTACATATTTGTGCGTGTGTGTGGGTTCTGTCTTGTTTTATTTTAAATAGTTCTTACTACTCTACATTTTCTGTTTGCTTGGTAGATAAACCAATAATATTCAAATTTTAAACAGTTGATGGAAGGAAATTGATTTGGTTGGAATTTATGATGAGTAATGAACAATAATGGAAATGTGTTTATACCTAATTGGTGTTGAACAAATTTAAATAAAACAAGAAATATGGATTGATTTCTTTATATATTCGATTTGCAATATTTTTCATTTATTTTCTTTATTGAATAAATATTCCATAAATTAAAGTTTTTAATATTTAGCGGCTTTGACATAAAATATTTCTGAGTAAAACAGTGATTTTTTACATATTCACTTCTTATTTGATTTGTCTGCGTTTACACACGTCATGTCTTATTGAGACGATTGAGACTTTATAGGCGAGAGTGACGAGTTGAAAAATGAGTACTCAGATACATGTACTGCCGTTACATTTTGTTTTCTCTTTCATAATTTTATGTTAATAAGCCATGAGCCGTTTAAACGCTGACTTTGAAATAAAACTGAATTTCTTTAGTCGTCATGATAATTCGTACTTGATTCGATTTTTCATTTTTAAAATACATATCTTCATATAAAACGGGGAAAACCATGTAGCTGATGTTTTTCAAATTCTAAAGGTAAAGTTTTTTTTTTTGTTAATAAAGTCGCCGAGCATTAAAGCAGAAGAAGTCTAAGAAATTGTAAGGATATGGGGTTCTCCAATCAAAATTAGTGTATACATTTTTCCGCTGAAAATAAAAGAGAATAAATAAAAATTAAATACAGTTGAAATTAATATTTAGAAAAACACGTTTCACGTGAAACATAATTTTTAACGACAATAATTACATGCATGATTTAAAATAAGGAAGTGTGTATATTGAAAAACTATACCATCTGGATATGTCTGTTGATTAGTAGCTTCGGTTAGTAAAGATTTTTATATTTCCCTGAAGAAGCCAAACAAGGAAGTGGCGAAATATAGGTTAACTAATAAAATCTTGTAAACGTTTTTTATAAAAAATTTACCTATAGCTCGAGATAAATTAAATTTATTTAAAAAACAAAAGGTCGAAAAAATATATAAGAATAAATATTTTTTATTGTAAAATAAAAAGAAAATTTAAAAATTATAATGTGACAATATAAATGCTTCAAGAGTTTTTAAATACATAACACAGTGTTACAAAATTGAATGAAGTAGAAAAACCTGGGACCGGATATTATTTTTCTTGTAGGGCTTGTCGAGTAAAACTAGATTCCAATAGTGAAATATGCGGGACACCCCCAAAATCCGGATTTACGGTTAAAAAACCGGTTTTTGTACCTTTGCGCACTTATAAGCCTGTAATTTTGTTGATAATGATCTGATTTTCAATTTCTTACTAGATTTGGAAAGAAAAAAAAACCTGGGATGTGATATTATTTTTCTAGTAGTAGTAGTAGTAGTAAATCGGTTAATATTCAACTAAGGGACAGACCTATAAGTGCATAGAGGTACGAAAACCCGGTTTTTTACCCGAAACTCCAGATTTTGGGGGTGTCCCGGAAATTTAAAATACAGAATCTTGATCTACTCGACAGCAGCTACTAGAAAAATAATATCACATCCCAGGTTTTTTTTTGTCACACTGTGTTAATGGATTAATAAAATTTGTATAAAATGTTTAAGAGTTTATTTTAATGAAAAGTTAAATAACTCATTCAATAACTTATCTATTTTTAAACCCAAATATGCGTTGTAATCGTAAATAAACGTACTTTTTGAATATATTCAATAGTATTATAGTTTCTTAATAAAATAATGTATAAAAACGTCACCAAAGTTGAAAAATTTTTGAAAAAGCTACAAAATTTGTGTTTGCTCGACAATAACACCCAAATTTCTCAAATTTTCTTAGATAAATTATATGTTATTCGAAAGATCTCAGTTTCTCCTTTTCAAATCTAGTAAGAAATTGAAAATCAGATCATTATCAACAAAATTACAGGCTTATAAGTGCGCAAAGGTACAAAAACCGGTTTTTTAACCGTAAATCCGGATTTTGGGGGTGTCCCGCAAATTTCAAATACAGAATACTGATCTACTCGACAGCAGCTACTAGAAAAATAATATCACATCCGAAGTTGATGTCTATAACAAATAGTACATGTTTTTCGGCTTAAGACCTAATCATACTCAAAATTTCAACATTGAAAAATACATCAATTCTGATTACAAAATTGATAGTATTTTTTGTCGACCACGTCTGAAAACTGTTTGTCTTATATTTCTGCACGTTTAGCACATTGTACATCCAATGAAAGCTCATTGTCTTTGCCTTTAGAATATGTTCACAAAGTATTTTCTTATGAACAAAATTTTTCTCGGTATTTCAGATAAATTTAAAAAAGTCGGCCATTAAAGTATTTTTAAATCATGCGCCGTCTTTTCATAAGCTTTAATTGAATATATACTTTGTTACTGTGCTCGTTATATTTCCGAAGATATAACCGATTACGACTTTTTTAATGATACTCTTTAATTGTGTATCTGATAAACGTAAATCCATAATTCGGACAAATGTCTAGTACCATTTTTTGTACAAAAATTCGACTATTTTGCAGAAACTGCTTTTGTTACTGGGAATCTCCACGTGCAATAAACCTATTGCCAACATAATATGTTCACGTGAGGACCGCAGAATCATTTATTTGAACATACATATATTGCGAAATGGTTGTTCAAACTCATTTTCTAGCAATTACGTTGGAAATAAACTGTCAAATTTGGCTATAATTTCTATGACATTTGTTTTCCCATATTCACAACGAAAGTTTTAGATTTATGTCCAATGTGCACCAAGTGTTCTTCAACTAAAAACATAAAAGATTGTACATGAACGTCATGCTGCCGACGTTGTTGCTTATGTTCGGGGACGTGCAGTTAGTTGCCGATGTAATAAAAACATTTTGCAGTTTTTAAATTTATGTACGATATTTGAATTCTACTTTATACAAATTGTATATACAAATACATAAGATTTTAGCGGCTGCTAGACACATCGAAATTCTGCCTCAAAACTTATGTTTGTTTAAACTTTGTTTATGCTACACCACATAAATCAAAAACATTTTAATATTCATCATATTACACATAAGATTCATACATATGCACGCGACTTTTTTTTTGTAAAAAAACGCACACAATCTCAAATATTGAACATTAATATTGAGCTGTGTGGCAGCCGCTTTACTCTTCAACTCATTTAGTTTTGTTTATTCGAGTTGTTTATATTTATTTTTATAAATAAAAATTTCAAGGGCCTTTTTGAATATATTTAATTAGTTATTTGTTGTTGCATTAAGACTTCCGTTTGTCTAGCTGATAATTTTTAATGCTTCTGCTGAATGTATGAAAGCCTGTTACTGAATAGATCATTTTTTTCAGTGTGATTTTATAAAAATTAACCAGTCTCGAGTAATTTATGCTTTTGAACAACTCGAGAGGCTGGGTTTCTGTGTTGGTTAGACGTTCTTTTTTTTATCGATAATAATTTAATAATTTTTCAAATTTTGATAAGTATTTATTTTCTTACTTCTACTGTTTAAACAGAGCACCTCAAATGATTATATTTTTGTATTTTTACTTATTTGATTTAAATTATATTTCAAATTATATTGTATATTAGCATATTGTACTGTAGCTAATTTTTATTAAATTTTTATTCTTCTTTTCTTATGTATAGTTATTTTTAAAAACTTTCATTGTAAAAAAAGGCTCAATAAATTTTAACTTAACTTATTTAACTTCAAATTAACTATGAAATTTAATTTTAAAGCAAATTGTGAATTTATTTAAAAACATATTGAAGATATTTTAATTGTATGAGAATGCTAAACATGTTTTTTTATTCCTCTTAAATTGAAAATCAGACTATTTTATGAGGGTTTACAAAATATTTTAGCGGCATATACAAAATATCACTTTATTTTACGCGGGGTTTTCAAACTGCGCTCGCATCTCTTGGAATCCTCATCAGTATCAATCACTGTATCCGAGTACTTAGATACGGTTCCACATAGTTTGACACCGACGAGTGTAGTGGTCCTTTCAAAAAGGAATCATATAGATTCTACTTGAATGCCTACGTGTAGTGGGCAGCCACGTAAACCAACCAACCAACCAATTATTTCCTGGAACTCGCTTTAATTTTGTACATACATATCATCATATGAATTCATAAAAGCCCTAAGTTACAGTGAAAAAATTTTAGAGGCCAAGCAAAACACGCTCTAATATGGAAATTCAACCAACATTTTTCAAACTTGTTTCGGTTTAAGCTTATTTCTGATTAAGGTATTGGTACAATTTTCTAAAGTAAAATTTTCCAGAGACATGTATTTTGATATGGTGCATCGTAATCACTCAAGAAGTTGATTTGATTTTTTTTGTAACTTAGGGCTTTTTTGAAAACTTATCACGATATGTACTTTACTAATTTTCTCACATCACAAAATATCGAGATCGATATTAAAATTTCCCAGAATTCCGGTAATATCCGCTTAGAACAAATAATTTTCTTTAGCAAATTTATTTTGATTTAAAAATCACATTCAGAAAAACAAGACGAAAATAAAAACATTGAAATAAATGCATGTAGTTTTTAGTGTAAGACCGAACGTTCGATTTCGGAATTCGGCTAAAACCTATTGTCGGTTATTGTTCGGTAAAATTTTCAGCGAACCGAAAACCAAAATATACATACATTGTTTTTACATACTGAATACCATTTATATCATCAAAGATACCAAAAAATCGTGTTGTCCATAACCGACCCAGTTTCTTAAAATTGTTGACCACTCTTCGAATGGTGGACGCATTAGGTGCACTTTCTCGACTGAAAATTCTTCGAAGTTTTCTAATGGTCACAGCTGTCAAATTTCAAAGTTGCCATCTCATCAAAAAACTAACACTACATTTTAAAAGTACATTCTTAGTTAGACACCCTATATAACAAAATCTCCAAGTCCTTGAAATATTTAATTTATGCAATTTTTTTTTATTTGTTTTACTTTGCAGAACTTTTAGCAATGGAGCATGTGATGCTTCAAATATCCAACCCGAACGTCGAGCTAGACTTAATACTGCGCCTGGAATGCGAGGCAGTGGTACAACTGCGATTTCAGCATTCGTAGGCGTTGCAAAGAGGCCATATAATATAATTGGTTCCACGATTTCTCATATCACAGATGATAGCAGCACGGAAAGTTTGACACCCGGCTCATTTGGTAATCGTGGCAGTATAACGAAATCTGTACAAATTAACGATACAAAAGAATTGCGTTACATAAGTTCGCAAAATCACAAACAGCATCAATTTAAAGATGAGCGAGTCGTTTTGGTATCACGTAAAGTACCATTTTTTATATTTTCAGCTTTGCCCTATTATAAGGGGAAAAATGGAAGGTAACTTTAATAATTATGAAGAATTTTATTTAAGAAAATATATTTAAAAATACTTTTCAATTTAACTTATAGGGCTGAATTGCGCAAAGAAGGTCGCAGGCGTAATACTTCTGGTTCCCGTCCCTTATCGGCTATTAACGATGCTCCATTTGATCCTTTTGATTTGTTGGGCATTGAAAGATGTGAAAGTGGCCAGGTATTATTTACATTCAATTATCTATAAATAAAAATTCGTTCTGAATTCAATTTTATGTTTCCATAGGACGTTTCTTATGGCCACTTGTTGATCCCATCGAAACTATATAGCAAAGAGAACAAAAAGCATGGTGGCAATAGTTCTCTTTTGGACAATCAAATTGAAATAACAAGCACAGCCGCTTTAAAAAATCATGGATTTGCAAGGTATTTCTTATATTTTTATATTTACTTTTATAACATTTCATTAATTACATAAATCATATACATACATATAGCATAAATACGAGTATATATGTAGTTGTTTTAAAACTAACTCGTACATCCCAAATTTTTGTAAATTGAGTGATTTCTAACAATAAAAAATAGTAAAGTTTTTTGTATTTTTCATCGAACAATTCCGGGAGGGCATTCAGTTTTAGTAGCTATCATTTGGTTTTTATTACACTTTAAAAATTTTATATTTATATATATTTTTATTGACGGCTTACATAATTCATTCATGCTGAATTTTGTTTATGCAAATGTTATATATGTAAATATTTAATTTATTTGGCATCTGGCCAATTATAAACAACAATGTGTAATTAAGTATTGCATGTAAAACTTTGTTTACGCAATAAGTCAGCAATAAATATTTTATCTTTTGTTTAAAGAAGGAAGCAAAAACACTATTTCCAGAAATGAATTTTGAAATCCACTTTCAATAAACAATTAAAAAAAGTAAAATAGCATTATCAAATCAGAACTGTTGCAGGAGAAAGGAATGCTGTAACATGTAGTCTAAGCACGCATAAAAGAAAACAAAGTGCTCTCAAATACTGATTAAAAGAATTAATTAACTGCCTAGCCCACGATGTCAAATGATATCGTGGGCTAGGCAGTTCAATAATTATATTACTTTTTACACAATTTCTATAAGTTTTTTAGCTGTTGATCAATTTATTTTGAATTTTTAGAATTCAATCAGTGTGTTAAGCAACTATTTGTCTTCTTAGCTACAGAGGTTAAACGTTTTCATTTTAAATATCTTTATATATATATATATAGTTGAATTCAAAGTTATCGGTTATGCTCTAAACACATACATATGTATATCATAGCAGACTACACGGCTACATAACCACAAATGCAGTTAACTTCAATCGTTGCCGTGTATCTACCTTATTAATTAATTTGAAAACAACAGCTACAACAGCTGTTTGTTTTACAAATATATATTTCGAAATATTTCATATTTATAAAATAAAGTTACTTATTCAAAATATACTCGTATCAACTAAAATGTAAAAACAAATCAATTCATTTGTCTAAAACATCTTTATTGTTAATGCATTTATACAATTTTAATTTTGTGATATTTTTCTGTTAAATAAAATCAAATATTTTTGAGCTGTCATTTATTTCACATTTCTTAATATATTGTTGTTTACGAAAATACAAATTTGCCGAAGTTGGCGACAACTACATATGTATGTACATATAATGGTGGTCGTGTAGCTGTGTTGGCTCCAAAACAATCGTCTTTATATAAAAGTGTGTATTTTGCTTCGGTTTACGCTATGAAAGTTTTCTTTCTGAAAATGCTAGTTTGTGGGTGTGCGGGGAGAGAAGATTGGGAAGGGGTCACTTTGCAATTCTCTTGTGTTTTGTAATTCATAACTGTAAACCTGAAAATGGTTGCATCTTTATTTTAGATTTTCTTTTCTTCCGTTGTGGTGACAGCAAAAACATGTGTACAAAAAAAAGAATGTAAAGATAAACATTCAAAAATCTTGAAATTTATTCCAAAAAATTTCTATGTGTAGACATTAACGAAAGTTTAAAAGAGAGTTAGATTAAATTTCAGAAAGAAAACTTTCATAGTCTGAACCGAGAGTTTATTTTTGACAGATTGTAGTTCGCTAGTCTGCTGTGTTCAATGTGTTTAATGCGTTCATAAACAGAAACATATTTTGAATACACATTTTATTTACTAAAAGAAAAGTTATGCAAAAATTCATGGAATTTAGGGAGAAATAATTTTTTTAATTCGTGTACTTTTCAAATAATGCGATCGATATACATATCCCTCATTTACTGAAACAACTTCATAACTAAACAAACGTAATTTTTGAGGTAAGAATGCAGAACTATTCTCCGTTTCGTTCTTCGTCTTGTGTAAAAAAATCATACAAATATCGTTTTTACTCAGCTTTTGAGAGGAAAATAGTTTTTTACTTTTCCATTGAGTTGTGAGTAAATTAAAAACTTTAAACTTGTTTTTTAGTTATGACTTTGTTTTAGTAAGTGAGCGATATGTATATTGAATTTTTATTGATGCAATATTACATCTTTAAAAAAATAAGCCTCGAAATTTTTGGCAGATGTTCATTTGAAGTGCTTTTTTTCTGGATAACAATTTTGATTATTTTCGGTTTATTTTCGTTTTTTAACAAGTGAGTCAAGCGGCTCATTGTGTTAACAATGTAAATTTGCCGCACTAAAAAAATAAGAAGTTAATGATTTCACAACGATTTTCGAGACCAGAGTTTTCATTAGATCCCGAAGTTTTGAAGTGTTAAAAAAATATTCTGACAATTTTTGTATGTACTCGTGTATACTAGGTATGCTAAACACGATCCTGAATATCCGGGATTCTCCGGGATAACTGAACATTTTTTAATATTTTTTTCTGGCGAAATTCTTAAATTTTTGTGTGTAATTAACATGACGAAGACAAATTTATAACCTAGCTATGATAGTTTTCAAGTGTAGTAATAAGAAATGACGTTATTATGCCACATTTATTAGGATCCCGATGAGAAATTTTAGTAATATACAGAAAAGGCTTTCACGCTTCGTATTATTCGTACACTCTCAAAGTGAATGAGTGATAGTATTGTAGACCTAGTAGTTATATTAAATAAAACACTGTTTGCAGGACCACAATAACAAAATGTCGGTTTTCATGATTCATACTTTTTTTACAACACTTACAAACGTAAGTTTTTTTTGTGGAAAGCATGAATGCCTTCTCTTATTGATGTTGTAAATAAACTTAAACAGCAGATTTCTCTTTTTTGCTTATTTGAATTGATACGAATAGAAAAGAAGTACGATAAAATGCTTAAAAACTAAAAAAAAGATAATATTGTCGAGTTTTTGCTACAAAAAGAAGTTGATCAAATTGGCATTGCGGATATGGAAGAGTGTGAAGGAATATATGGTATTAAAATAAATGAATAGAACACTTTTTGTTCTGTTCTACTTATGTCGTTAATTTCAAAACGCATCAAAAGTGAAAAAATTCTTGTTTTCATTTTATCTTAATTTTTATCTATATTTTTTAATGAAATTTAAATAATATGATATTATTTGATTTGCATACCAATGCATATTCGGCATTGATTCCTAGAACTTTCCGTGACAAAACGTTGCAAATCGGAATGAAATTAATAAAAATATTGTGTCGAATTTTCGTTAATTAATGATGTGTGCTTCTCTAATCTAGTACAACTTTTCGAAGTCGGAGTAGAAAATTCAACAACCGTAAGAAGGCCCATTAAATTATAAAAATTAATTAAACAAAAATAATTATTATATTGAAATAAATTTTTGGCTTGAGTTCAAATCTGAGTTCCCATTTCTTCTTAATTTTTAAGAAATAGTTTTGGATAAATTCGTTATTTTATTAATAGAGTATTTATTTTGGAACAATTTATTATTCATGAGACTAGCAAAACGGATCAATACCGATTTCGAGGTCGCTACACTATGTCATCAGCGTTTGTTGTTCGATTTTACCACCTTTGACGGTGGATGTTAGTGACTAGGAATATCATTTCTTACAAGAAATTCCATCTCTGATGATTAGCTCGTTGAGTGCCGTCATACCATATAAAAGTATATTTGTAAGGTGCCAATACAGGTATAAATTAATATTATTGTGATAAAATTTAAATCTGGGAAAGCGTTTTTTGCATATGTGTTATTTGTACCGGTATATGTGTGCACCGCCGGGTGCACGTGGGTCTCTAATAAAAGTTAAATGTGTACCGCCGGCGGTGCACATGATGACACTCAACGTGTTAATTATTCCACATATTCCATACTCTCCCGGTTTTTTCAGAACCATTGGCTCTGAGATCAAGCTATTTTCCACTTGTGTTTACTTTATTTTTGTCTTTTGTAGTTGACTTTCTTAGTATTGTAAACATGGAGTTTATTACGGGTGCCTTCGTTTTTAATAATTAATATTTATACGTAATATGTTGAACTGCTTAGATTTATATTGAAATGCATTTTTGGCTTGAATTTAAATCTTAGTTTACCCATTTCTTCTTTGTTCGAAAAACAGTACGCTCTTAATAAAATAACGAATTTATTGAAAACAATTTCTTAAAAATTAAGAAAAAATGGGAAAACTAAGATTTTAACTCAAGTCAAAAATTCATTTCAATATAAACCTAAACAGTTCAACAAATTACGTATAAGTATTAATTAATAATAATTATTTTGAATGTTAAGCAGAAATTATTCAATTCAGTTCAGTTGTTAGACTTTTCTAATTTGTAATAATATTAAATCCAAGTATAATTTATAATAATACATAAATATATAAAAATTTATTATATATCTTTATTGTAGTTCTCAGTGTATACGTATTGTATTTTTATCCATAATTTCAACATAAATTTTATTATCTTAATTATCTAATTACAGAACCAAAATCATGGCACGAAATAAGAAAGGCAAATGGTAACCAAACATTTTGTAATTTAATTTTCTCTCTGCTAATGTTGTAATAATATAAGTTCAACACTAAAATATGTACTACATATTTACAAAATTTATTTCCAATAATCCTGTAAGAAAATCAAAAAGTAAGATCTGTCATAGAAATCCATTTCGATCGAAATTGGAATTAATTCCATAGTTTGGAATAGAATTGAAATCGTTTTGGAAATTTTTATTATTCTCATGTTAATTTATTAATTATTTTTTTACTCAAAACCTAAAATAATTGAAAAAAAAAAATTATAAAAAAAATCTCGATCGAAATTGTTGTTTCAGAATAAAAAAAAAAATCAATTCGAATGAAGTTCAAGACAGTACTTTTATATAAAATAGTTATAACGAATACATTAACACATCAACCTCATTAATCCATTCCTATTGAAATTCTGGCAACTTCTTAAATGCAAAAAAAAATATTTCTTTTGATTTTGTTTTGAGAAATCGTTTTAACTTAGTTTTTTTTTATTTCAAATTCCAGGTGCTTCACATATGACACCAACAATCGTAATAACACGGCTAGTCCATCGCCTGATGTCAAAATAGACTTCGATGAATCTTTAGATGGCACCAGAAGCTTTCAGGTATTTTCTTGAAATTAAAATGTAGCAAACTTTTAAATTCCTGAAATTTGTTTTTCTGTCTTTTCAGTACTTGCAATATTCAGCCAATATTTTGGATGATCCAGAATTAATAGCCGGCAAACATCGTACTTTATTAACATTTACTTCATATATGACTTCAGTTATTGACTATGTGAGACCATCGGACTTGAAAAAGGAACTTAATGATAAATTCAGAGAAAAATTTCCCCATATACAATTGTCTTTAAGTAAATTGAGAAGGTTGGTATAAAAAAACATTTACAAACATTTATGATTTTTAATTAAATATATATTTTATTAATCAATTTAGTATTAAACGTGAAATGCGACGCATTAATAAACTGGACAGTCGCATTGATTTGGTTACCATTTCTCAGGCTTATGTTTATTTTGAAAAATTAATTTTGGCCAATTTGATTAATAAGTCGAATCGCAAATTATGTGCTGGTGCATGTCTTTTATTGAGTGCGAAGATGAATGATGTTAAGGGAGATTTGTTAAAAAGTTTAATTGAGGTAAGTATTTTAGTTTTTTTTAAATCTAATTTTGTTGCTTAACGTACGAGGGTATCTGTTTATATTGTATCAATGTAATAGTAAAAAACATACATGACTTGTTATTGATAATATTAGGGAAGCATCCGATACCGATACGTTAGCGATACTTCGAGAATGACTATATATTGAAAATTGTTTAACAGTGTCGAGTTTTTTGAATTGTTATTGTTTTTTAAGGAATATTTGATTTGACGGGTGCCGTTAAAGACCAACGATATGTGAATAGTCCAGATAAGATTCACATCCTTAAAAATGATATTGTCTGAGGTATTCGTTAGATTGGACCAGAAACCGCTAACGAAGTGTTCGAAAATTGGACTCACAAGATAAATACTTCAACCGCGGAAATCAAATAAATGAAACTGTGTTCCATAAATAATAGAAATATATGTTATAAAACCATAATATACGAAAAGAAATTAAGATAATTTAAAAAATATTTGTATTTGGCTGCATGAAATCGTCCAAAAATAATTGAATAAAGTCCAAATTGATTAATATTTATTTATTTACAAAACAAAATTTATACATATGTAAATTTCAAGAGTGTCAATTATTACGGAACGGTAGTAAGGACATTAATATTGGACAGTTCCTTTGGCTAAGTTTTTTGTTTTTTCTTTTTAACAATTCTGTTACATATTATACAACGCCGGAAGACATTAGAGCGGATAGTTAAAAAAATATTTAATTCACATTAATTATACAGGCCAACAAAATTGAATTTGTTATGTAAGGTTTCGTAATCAATTTTTATGCACTTGGGACTGAGCTCCTGTGCATATAAATTATTTTTTTTTGATTGACTCTGTATTTCGAGATTTTCCATTATATAGAAAAAAGAGGATGCTGGATGACATAATTTGCATTTACTCGAGAACTAGTTCTTTGAATAAATTAAATAAACTTTGAAGGAGCGGCAACCAAATAATCTTTAATTTATTTCTTAATTAATTTTTTCATCATGTTATAGTTCCGGAGATATTCGGAAAGTTTTATAAAAAAAATTTTTTAAAGAAATTTTATTAATTTTATTATCAAGCTTTAGGTCCAGAAAATAAATATAAATGATTTATTTAATCCGATATTTTTTATTGGTTTGTGAAAACAATAACTGTTATTTTAATTTTTTTATTAAATATATCCCTGAAGAAGATTTCCATTGAGAAAGCGAAGTATCGGATTAAATAAATCATTTATATTTATTTTCTGGACCTAAAGCTTGAATAAATTATTTAATAAAAAGGTCGAATAAATCAGAATAATTTTTAAAGAAATTGTTTAAAAAACTCATTAAAGTTTTAAACTGAAGAATGTTTTAAATTTTATTCTTAATTGTGTTAACTTCTTACGTTACAAATAAATTAATCTAAAATTTATTAAAATCATTTCATAAATTTCAAAAATATTTCACAGATTTTTTAAATTTTTATTGAATTTAAAACTGATTTACAAAAATTAAAAAAGGTTGTTAAGAAAATCGTTTTGTACGGGCAATCTCTTTGTAAGCTCCAGCAGTAGTCTGCCATCAGTTGGCGATCCCATCGGCCTTGCTATCTTTCCTCTTTTCCTCACTATTGTCGCCTAGATTGTCAAGAAGTTTATTTAAATGACTGTGCAGATAATGCAATTTGGCACTCATATTTGCTCCTAGTTGTTGGAAAAGCATTTTTCCTACTATTTCCATATATTCCCTTGCTTGGTTATTTCCGAGAAAATTCCTTACAACTGATACAGAGAAATGAAAATTTCATTTGATTCATATGATTTGTGAATTTTGCATTGTTTATAAGTTTACGAACTTGTGGTCCATCGAAAATGACTCCTTTCAACTTTTCTATTCTGAGACCTGGGAAAGATTTGCAAATATATTTGAAGCAATCTCCGTTGGGATTTAAAGCTTTCACAAACTATTTAATAAATCCAAGTTTGATTTTTGAATAAATTCGGAACTTCTGAAATGATTTTAATAAATTTTAGCTGATGTTATTTGTAACATACGAAGTTATCACAACTAAGAGTAAAATTTAACATTTTCTTCAGTTTAAAATTTTAATGAGTCTTTAAAAAAGTTTTTTTTTTATTTTGTTGAAAAATCATTTTTTGATAGAACTTTTTGAATATCTACGAAACTATAAGACTGTTAAAAAATTATTTACCAAGTAATTTAAAGGTATGTATGTATCCAAATAGACTAAGCAAATACGGGCATTAGAAATTGTACTGACCTGTGTTATTATTCTTCTTTTATAAAATGTATAAAAGAGCAAATAGTTGACAAAATAAAAAATATTGGTTTTTATGTGTATTCGTTAGCAAAAGTCAATACAAGTATTCAATTCCTTAGAGATCGCCTGTGGTTCTGATAAAGAAGAAATATGGCACCATAAAGATTCTGTGTCGACTACAGGAAGCTACACGATGTTACTAAGAAGGATAGCTACCGAGAATTGATAACAGTTTGGACACCCTGGCTGGAACAAAATGGTTCTCTACCTTGGACTTACAGAGCAGCACAAAGAAAAAACTGTTTTCAAGGCGACCGACCGATGGTTTGTGGCAGTTGCGCCATTCGGGCTCTGCAATGCTTCAGCCACATTTGAACGCCTTATCGATCATGTCATAAAGGGGTATCACTGGAAGACATCTTGATGACATAATTGTGATGGGAAAGACTTTCGACGAAGACGTCAAAAACGTGGCTGTGGATCTTCAGGGCATATCATCGGCTGGACTAAAGCTTAGCGTGAAGAAATGATCATTGTTTCAGAAATAAGACAAATGTTGTAGACATCACGTTACGGCAGACGGTATTTCAGCAGTAAAGGCCAGGCCACGTCCGAAAAATATTCGTGAACTACGCAGCTTTCTGGGAGTTTGCACATACTGCAGACGCTTTGTTATCGCACTTTACTAGCGGAGCAGCAAGCTTGCACGAGCTAACTAAGAAGTCGCGACCATATCAATGCGGCGAATCGCAGAACGAAACGTTTCAGACACTAAATTTACGTTACGTACATCACCAATCCTAGCATATCCAATTGCAGGAGAGATATATGTGCTAGATAGGTATGCCAGCGGATATGGAATAGGAGGTGTACAACCGAATCCCGAAAAGAACTGCTCTGTGACACGGCGAGAGCTTCTGGCAGTATTATAATGCATAAAACATTACCATAAACACTTGTATGGTCAACACTTTATGCTAAGGACCGACCATCCTGCACTCAGCTGGCTACTGGAATTTAAAACTAACGCGCTGGATTGAACGCCTTCAAATCTACGATCTTAGCACCGACCACGGAAGGGGTGCGAAACATAGCAACGCGGATGTTCTGTCACAGCGGCGCTGCGACATTGTACAAAAGTTGAAGCAAAGGAATGCGTGCGTCATTGATGTTCGGCTAATGGACATCGATACTCATCACTGTCAATGACGCGTACAGGATGATTCTACCATATTTAACCATGTTTTTTAAGTTTGAATCTGAATTTGAATTTCGTAATTTTGTAATACAGAGAAATAGAAAAGCCTTTTCAAACTCATTTTTGTTAAATTGTAGAGGGGTTTGAATTGCAGACGTCGATATTGTTTATTCATAATGCACGAATATTTCAAATGCAGTCCACTAGTTATATACACCTTGTGGTCTCTGTATTCAGGTGAGGAAAAACGCTCACTATTACAGTTGAAGGGACTTCATCACCAAAAGTTGAAGTACAATCTTTCCTCAATATTCCACATCATAAGTGGTAATAAATTATTGCAAGAAAATTTTGACACATTCATAAATTCCATTTTTTATTTTTTGCATATAATGTTAAAACTTTTACGCATAAACGTCTACTGTCTCTAAAAAGAGTCACAGTTGCCAAGACTCATGACATAAATAGTAACCCTCGTATTTAATTTAATTAACAGTATGAAAAAATCTATTAATTCCCCTCTTTTTTCCAGAAAACTGAAAATGTATTTCGTTTAAATCGCAAAGAATTGATTTCTTCTGAGTTTGCTGTCTTAGTGGCTTTGGAATTTAGTTTACATATTCCCATTCACGAGATATTACCCCATTATCAACGTTTACTTTACGAATCCTAGGATTGGCCTAAACGCTTTCCCGATAAGCGTTTTCTAACGGCCGCTGCTAATACATCGCGTTATTATTTACGTCGCTGTGCTAGCAGCAAACGGTAAATATATATATATATATACTTTATTTATATATATTTTTTTATGGATATACATATATCTTTTATAATTTTTAAAATAATAGACATAGACATTTGTTTAAAAAAATAGTTTTAACACTGGCAATTTTGAGTAAATAAGCTTTTATAAATGTTTTTTATACCTAAAACTCGTACACCTTTTTATACATACTTATTACTTAAACTACAAAATAATCCATAATAAATACCAAGCACTTTTTAAACAAAAAAACACCTTTAAGTATAAAAAATTATGTAAAATAAAAAAGGAAAGAATTAGAACTTCACAAACGCATAACAAAAGAGAAAAACTACGAGAGAATAAAATGCTTGCGGTAAGAGCGAATAAAATTGTTTTTAAAAGACCGACCAGAATGAGTGGCAACCTTTAGAAATATAAGAAACGAACAACAAAGTAAAAAATAAAAAAAAACGAAAAAATTAATTTTAAAATCACGATTTGTATAAATTATTTGGAACCTTGAAAATTCAAAATGTAATATAACTTTAAGATCTTAACGTATTCGTAACGAAACAATCATATAGAATATTTCCAAAATTTTTAAGATTTTAGTTTTCAATGTCAGATTTATGTATTTATTCTCCCTTTGTTTTGTATTCCGAGTGCAATTAAAACTGACGAAATATCATAGTAAAAACAATGCTACAGAAGGAGTTCAGATTTGCTTAAACTGCGTTTACATTTGTGTTGACATTTACTTTGCATTTTGCAAGTAATAAGCAAATAATAATGGAATGATGCCGAAAACATGTTCGTCTCTGAGCACGAAAGAAACAACAGAAGAGAATTCCAGATGTTTTCCTTCCAAATGTTCGCCTGTCTAAACTCGGACTTACGTTTTTATTTAAAAAATTAAATATTGAACTTAAAGTATTTGACAAATCGATTAACTTCATCATGAGTAAATTGAGAATAATTAGGAAATGTTACATATTGTTTTTTGAATTTTTTGTTAAATTACTAAATTAGAACTTTCATTTAAACAATGCTGTTCATTTAAAAAAATTCTGTTCTGAATTTAAAAAAAATGAAAATCATAGTGGTAATTGATTTACCAAATGAAAGTATTCGTTTAGTAGTGAGAAAAGTTGCTGCAAAGAAATTATTTTAAAAACAAATAATCGGCCTTGTCACAAAGATTCCATTAAATTTGCTTCAAAGTGAAAAATTAACGAACAGTGTTACTCGAAAAATTCAATTACTTCGATTATGTTTACGTAATTGTATCAACCTTAATTGGTTCAATTGAAAGTTATCAAATCCGGATTGAGTTCGAACACTTCAAATTGTTTTTATTAACAAAGAAATACAGAAAAAGTTAATTAATTCTGGCAAATACTAAAGCACAAGTGTATTAAGAGCACACAAACGCTAATAAGAGTGTTTTGTTATGACGTTTCAGAATTAATCAGCTTTTCCTAATTAATTTAACAACTGAAACCTGCTTTAATAACTTTCAATTTATATTTTGCACGCTTAAAATATATGTATTAAAAAATTTCCAGACATGTGTCGTACATTCCGGTCGGAATAGTTTTAATTCCGTAGTTACAATTCGTACATGTTTGCAGCATACAAAAATTAACAACTTAAGGCACTTTGTTTATCATTGAAATTAAAATTTGTCGTTTCTCGTTTTCGGTGACATGGCGTTCTTCAATTTTAATTTTTTGATCCCGAAATGCTCTTTGTATGTATCTAAACTTTTCGAAATACAAACAGTTTGATACATACGTACGAAATAATTTCATTTGTGTACAATCTATAAGAACCTGGAGTGTATAACTTTTGAAAATATATTAATATTTAAATTGATTGTAAGAAACTTATAAAGAAGGTTCGACAGCATTCATTTATAAGATATATAGGAAAGGGAGTCCCTATTGTGAATTATTTTTTAAAAGTAGATGTTATAAAGACATTTTTAATACATGTTTATATTTGTAGGGATACTTTTTGTATAAAAGGAATAAGAGCAAAACAACACAGTATTATTACACTGTACTACAAGCATAAAAAAACAATTTTGGAATAATATTTAACAACAACAAAAATACATATATACAAAAATTTATTTGATATAGAATACGATTTTGGAATAAAAATAAAATTTTGGACAAATTAAACAAATTAAAATAAATACAAATTTCAAATTTACTTAAGGCATTTGTATTTTAAATAGCCGGGAAATGGTATATTCATAAAAACTAATTAAAATAAAAAACAATATTTTCCACAAAAAAAATCCTTAAAATTTTAAGTTTTTTTTTTTCAAAGAAATTAAAATAATTTGATAAAAATTAAATATAATATAGAAAAAAATAATATTCTAAATATTTAAAATAAAATACATACATTTTAGCCAAAATAACACCCTGTTGAAAACACGTAATAAAAATAATCCTTACTAAACTTAAGTACATACATATTCTTAATACACAGAAATCTTTAAAAGATAAACCACATATAAATTAATTTTTACATACAACTACAAATTATAATTTATATTAATTTAAGGTAAAATATACTTAATTAATTACAGTTTGAAATTTTCTTTATAATTTTAAAATTTTATATGTTTGGTTATTATTGTTTGGTCAGTTGATTTTACTTTGATTGTTTTTAGCTAAGTTTTCTTTTATGTATGTAAGTGCGTTTATTTAATAAAAAAATATTTTGATAGATTTTAATTTTGAAACAAAATAATGTATTTACGAATTTTAATAAAAAAATAATTGTGAAATATTATGAAATGTGTACTTAAATTATTTTTAAATTGAAATCTTTAAGGAATTCTCGTTTAAAAATTTAGTTTTTGTTTTAAATGTAATTGTACGAAAGAAAATTTTCTTTCGATGTCGGCGATCAGGCAGTTGCATATATTTTTCGGGTATTTCGTTGCTTTCTCGTTTAAAAATTTAGTTTTTGTTTTAAATGTAATTGTACGAAAGAAAATTTTCTTTCGATGTCGGCGATCAGGCAGTTGCATATATTTTTCGGGTATTTCGTTGCTTTCAATAATTGGCTATTTCATAGAAATATGTTTGTTCTGCTTCAAATATCGGCGAAATTTAAATTAGTTTTTTCCTGTATATTTTAGATTTTTAGTAAAAATTGTTGGAGAGTTTCCAATATTTTGATGATTTTTGTTTAAGAATTTTAACTCTATGATGTGATAAAATTCTTTTGTGATACTTTTTTCCGAACTGTAATTAAAGCCTTAAGTCGAACTTTGAAAATAAAATTAAAAATCGTACATGGTATGCGAGGTAAGTTTAATTGGTGGTAACTATTGGTTTGATTATTACTTAAACTTAAATCAATAAACAAAAGAAACAGTAAAAACATTAAGAACAATATTAATAATTTACTTGTTCGCATTCACCAACCTCATATGGAAAGTACATATATTACGTGTAACAATACATACACATGGGCCCAATAAAATAGGTACGTTCATAAATAATTTCTCCAAAAGTTAAGGGCGAACTGAACATTTTTGTGTTTATCTAATTATAATAAAATAATAATCTCTTATATAAATTGGCAAAGACAAATACATATCAGCATTTATAGTAGGTTCAATTGAACGATCTAAAACTTTTGTTATTAATGTCCTTAAGCCCCAAATCACAATAGAAAGTCGTGGTGATGTGAAAAAAAACAAACAATTACGGATGGATATGTAGCAATGCTGACAAAACGAAACCTCTTTAAGTCATCTGAGGCGATTGCAACTAAAATAAATAATTAAATTTCGTCAAAAACTGAGCGGCGGCGTCGGCTATGTGGTATTAATTTGCCGTGACGAAGAGCTCGAAAACTTTAATTCTTAAAAAAGTGTGTTTACAGAAAAAACACGATTTTTCAAATCGCCATGAGACTAGAAAATGGCATAATATTCCCTGGCACAATGAAACTAAAATTAAATTAATTAAGTCAAGAATTCAACCAACGTTATACAAAAAAACAATTAAACATGCTGGCGGTAACATAATGATTTGGGAATATTTTTCTTGGCCTGGTGTAGGACCTATTCACCTCTTTTTAGAAATTATGGAAAAGTCTATAAGAATATTGTGGAAAATGTCATGTCATGGAGGAAATTCCACTACGATTGTGTTTACAACAAGATGACGACCCCAACCCCTTTTCAATTCAATTTAATCAACTGATATCAATGCAATTGAGAAGCACTTGACAGATCTCAAAGTGGCGTTTAGTAAATAAAATATTCAAAACAAGACTCTATTGTGGCAAAAAGTACAAGAAATATGGTAAGACATCCCTGTTGAGACCTGACGCATTGTTATCTCTTTTATGAACAACAGATTAGATAAATTTGTTAAAAAACGTAAATAAAAAACTCAATAACAGTTTTACATATTTTGACATGAAAATGCGCCAACTGCGATAAAGTTTTTTATAATAGACGACAAGGGTGAATAATCAGCGTTGTCAAATTAGTGCGTTTCGCACCATTTTCGTTGCTTTTTAAAATTTTTTTGTGCGAGAAATTCCTTAGTTGGTGCGCGGTGCGCTTTTTTATTTTTTGTGACACCAAAGCAAATTCAACACAACTTTTTGTTTCAGTGTGAGAAAAATAACTGTGCGATAAAATACACCTGTTTAATTTGGAATAATTATTAAAAAAATTGTATCTCTTAAAAAGTTTAATAAAATTAATGTACAAAAATGTATCATCTTGTAAAAATGAACACAAGCATACACACTATGTATGTATGTATGTATGTACAAATTGGTTTAGTTTTTAAACTATATTGTAAATGGCTGTGTATTAGGGTGGGTCCACTAAGCAACCGATATTGTGCAATCGATTTTTCGATAGCTTTTGACATGAGGAAAAAAATTTATTTTTTAGGGTTTTTAGTATGTAATAAAAAATTGTCTGATTTAATTTTTTTAAATAATACCATTTTTGAATTGTTATTATTTTGAATTATTTTTGACGAAATAAAATTATTTATTAATGAAAATTCTAAATTTGAATTGAAGTTTGGGCCCCTCGAAAATGATTTGTTTGATATGTCGTAGTGGACCTTTTTTTCTCATGCCAAAAGTGATCGAAAAATCGATTGCACAACATCAAAAAATTTTTTGTTCTTACAAATCGGCCCACCCTACTGTGTACATTGATGTGATGTTCCGCTATTCTCCAGCTTGGGAGCAAACGGCCTCAATTAAAGATTTCCATCTGTTTCGGTCGGTTATTTGTACAGCTTCGTTCCATGTTAGTTGCGCTGATGCTAGTTGGTTTAACGTCGATGTACGCCATGTGTTTCTTGGGCGTCCACGTCGACGGGAACCTTGTGGGTTATACGTCAGGGCTGCCTTTGCAATTGTGTTTTCTGACGTGAGCGTATGACCAATCCATCCGAATTTTCGCCTTAAGATGTCCTGGTGGATTGGAATCTGCCTTGTCATGCGAAGGAGATCCGCATTACTTATTGTGTTTGGCCAGAAACATCGGATGATGCGGCGTAGGCAGCGATTGGTGAATGTTTGGAGTCTCTTTGTGGCGAGCTTGTGTACATTATAAATTTTTAATATGAAAACATCAAACTTCTGAAAAAAATAAATTTTTAAAAATATTTTAATAAAACGGTAAATAGTGAACTATTATTATTTATTTTGAATGCTTACTATAGATCGTTGATCTCTTTTTAAAAAGTTTAGTATGGAAATTAAGAAATTTAAAAGAAAATGTTATCTATTTTTGATTTATTTTTTTTAACTCTTAACTGTGAAGACTGGTTTATTTCTACATTTTTAATACAAAAATATTACCATTTGTATGCAAAATTAATTCAATAAATATTTTAAATAAAAGAGAAATTCTAAACTTGGTGTGTTTTTTTAATGGCGCGTTTTTTTTGCATTTTGGTGCGTTTTGAAATTTTAAGGATGACAGCGCTGTGAATAATGCTTTTCTTTTCCATATGCAGGTATTTCCTTCTAAGTAAATATTTATTTTTATGACCAAGTGAAATTAGTTTTTTATTTTAATTCTTTTTTTTTCATCTTAAAATACATATGTATCCATAAATTTATAATTATTATTTTTATTTACGTTTACAGTTCGAGCAATAGAAATTTACC
Organism: Gymnocheta viridis; assembly: GCA_956483585.1. Classification (NCBI taxonomy): domain Eukaryota; kingdom Metazoa; phylum Arthropoda; class Insecta; order Diptera; family Tachinidae; genus Gymnocheta; species Gymnocheta viridis. Next base: position 97,081,926 of record OY101441.1, on the reverse strand, counting down.
AAGAATGATTCTTGATCATTATAAAGGTGATACCTATTTTAATGACCACATGTGTTAACGACGATTTAATGTTGTAATTTATTTTATTTAAATTTTGCTATTTATATTTATAATTATTAATAATTTGCATTTAAGTGTCACCCTAATTTGCTTATTTTTAAATTCTGTATGTTTAACCAAAAATTAACCGTTACATCATACCATGCAACACTCTCTTGAGTGATTGTTATTGTTGTTTATTATAATTATGTACATACATATACGATGTAATGTATGTATGTAATCTAAATAAATAATAAATCAGTTTATGATTGACAATGAAAAGAAAAATAACTTGCTGAATTTCTTCTTGTACAACATGTGTATGTGTGTATGTATATTGTGGCTCCCAATGACGTCCATGGAAATAATGTCCTCGAACATTATTTTTATTCCTTTTTAAATTGTTTCTTTCTTTATTTTTACTATTTGTCGAAAATAGGACATATTAATTCGATTTCTTACCTTTGAATTTTTTCTGTATAAGCGAAACAATTATTACAAATTTAACGTTTCAGAACTTCAGTTGGCTGATTGACATTAACTCAGAGTAGAGTAAAGTAAAGGGGTTTAGGATTCCCTCCTCTCGATATGTCCAATAGTGAGTTTAGCCTCTAATGAAAAAAATCATTACGAAAGGGAGAATAGAAAACCTTTCAGCCAAACACAAAAATCTTTACACATCGAAACCACTCTTGACCTATTCAGAGAAGAAAATCCTTAAGCCTCGCCGAAGACTGACAAGACAACAAATCTTTACTCTATTACTATTCGACATACCGAGAGCAGAAAATCTTTGAGCCTGGCAGAGAAGATTTACTCAGCGAAGCCACTATTCGACATACCAAGAAGAGGGAATCTTTAAGTCTGTTAAGCTTTTTTCGTGTAGTAGCATTTTTCCATTCTATTCAAACTTATTCTGCTTTTAAATAATTTTCTAAAATGGAAATAATGCGGATCGAAGTTATTTCTCATTTTTGAAGAGGAAATATTGTTCATGGACATTATTTTATTTTTTAAGTGGAAATAATGTACATGGACATATTTGTATGCCACTTGCCATTTGTAGTGAATGATGCAAAAGTTCTTAAATGCTTCTGCTCTTGTTTTTCTTCTTTCGTCTGATCTTTAAAAACTGAGCATGGTGTGGAAAAATTTGTTCCAAACTGTGTTTTTAAATAAAAAGTAACAGGTTTAATTTTAAATATATGTATATACACATATGTGTGTAAATGTTCTATGTAGAAACAGACATACATACGTATATGTACATATATGGATATTTACATATATACATAAATATACATACATATATGAATGTATGTAAATGCGTGACCCCCAAATTACAAAATTCTGTTGGCTTTGTCGTGGCTCTTTAACAATTTAATCATAGAAAACTCACATACCCACATACTGTTGTTATTGGAGTGGTGGCGGCTGGTTATTTATCAGATAAAAAAATTCAATTTGAATATTTAATGCGTACGAGAAGACAAATGAAATAAAAATGCGTTTGGTTTTATTGTATTTATTAGTTAGAAAAATAAAATGTAGCCAAACATGAAATGCATTTGTTTGTTCAGACATACAAAAACAGTCTAGCGGGTAAATCTCCCTCTTGAAATTACAAAACAGAAAAATACTAAAAATTTGAATAACTTGTTAGAAATACTGAGAGCCTAGTTAATAAAGCTAACTAATCCGCCCCAACATTATTAGTAAATATAATAATAATGTGCAGTGTCGGAAATAACAATGGGACGCACCAAATTTTCAATATTTTCTTAAATATTTATTTAGTTTTACACAAATAAAATGTATGTATATACATACATGTATACAAGTATATTAAACTAAAGTTATACCTAGATAGAATTTGTCTATATCATAAAAAGAATATAAAAAATATACAGTTTTGCTGTATTTGAAAAATTATTGGAATTAAAAGAATATGACTGGAATAAATAAAAGGTTCATTTTATGTTCACAAAATAAACTTATCTAATACAAATATTATTTTAATATTTCTTAGAAGCTCCTTTCATTTTAATTATTCTCTCGCATCACCGCTTCGTTGAACTCAGCTATGCGGGGAAATGGAGTACCCAGTACACTCCAATTTAATTTTTGAGATTGTGAATACAGTGATTGCCGCGGCCACTCAATAATGGATACTTGATTTTGATCAAACCACGACTTTACACTTCGTGCATAGTGCTTGGTATCATTATCCGGCATAAATTCCCTCCTTAACGGCAATTTTTCTTCTTCAGCAAAGGGACGCATTTTCCTTATTTCCTGAAAATTATACCACACGCAGAAAAACACCCCCACCTGATACTGTAGGTTAAATTCACTATTGGCTGGCACGACGTGTAAACGACTTTCCATCTGATTCACACAAATTAATCTCCGTTTCATCGGACTGCAGAACATCGTTAGTAAATAGGGGTAGTTTTTCGAGTCCGACCCATAAGTCCAGCCTCTCGTAGTCTATTGCTTATCATACGGCTTGCTACTTTATCACACAATTTCTTTTTAATTACATTTGCTGAGTCTAAGGGGTTATTCTCTGAGTAACGAATCAAAAGTTTCTCCAAATTGCCATCGTTGTACGACTTCTGTCTCTGGTTTCGACGGTTTTGTTTTAGTGAATCGTATTAAATACTTTGTTTGAGGCGTTTGTCTAATTGAAAGCATTTCGGATTTTAATTCCTGATATTGAAAACAAATTCAACTCAAAACGCGTAAAATTTTATTTATATTGTCACTTTTATGTATTTTTTATAAAAATTTTGATAATGTTTTATTCTAACTCGGTTTAAAGAAATCTGTCTTCTTTATTTTTTCATATAAATCTACTTCTATTTCAACTTTTTGTAGAAAGCAATGAATTTTAAAAGAGCAGATTGAATTGTTAATGAAATCATGTTATATTTGAAACCATTTGCAAGTGAGTTGTTTCATCAATAAACGTTCAACAAAAAACACTCGCTGAATTGTTAGTAGGAAGGAAGATACCGTCCCTATTATTTTTTCTGACACTGTATATTTTTGTTTCTTTTTTTCATCACAAAAAAGCTAAAAATATAATGCAAACTTGAAAACTTTAAACATAAAACGATCTGTTCATTTTTTATAAAATGCTCAGTCTATTTAATTAACATAAAAACTTCAAGTTAGAAGAGACATTAAAAATTGTTTTTTTCTTATTTCGTTGACCTCCAAAATAAATTATGTTTGTGGTTGAGTTGTTTGTTATGAATGGAAACAAACGGTATCACAAAATAAAAATCATGTTTGCGATCGATCGATTTTTTGGCTGTTTATTATCAGGCATTCAGTTTTGTGAGTAAGAGAATGAATTGTTTTTTCACCATTTTCTACAAATTTAGAACAAACACAAATATTTTGAGCTTTTTGTCCTAAATTTACTACTAAACATTCTCTGTGAAAAAGAATGACCCCTATAAAATATGTACATATAAAACGAAAAGTGTACATTTGTATGCATGAGTGTTAATTTCGTTTTTTTTTGTTATATTTACGAGGGGCTCAGTGAAATATAGAAGGTAAAAATAGAGATAATTTTAGTTTCAGTCGATCTTTTGAAATTTAGTTATGTATGGCTGTATGTATGTACATACATATGTATATATGGCAACTGTTGGAGAATGACGTTTCGAACAGCAAACCCAAATGTTATCACAACCTTTTAAATTGATTTGACAACACCGTGCGACAGCATTTTTAGGCATGAAAAATTATAAGTACTTTATTAATCTGCACGAACTTACAAATCTTTCATATGTTCATAACATATGAATAACTTCACTCAAAAGAAAAATCAATCAATTCGCACTTAAATCAATCAATCCCATGCGGTGTTAAAAGTACGGTAATCCCAGATTTACTAAAATCAAGTACAGAGAGATTGATTTAAGTACGGATGGATTCAAATGCTCTATTTAATTTAAGAATTTTTTTTGGTTGATTCAAGATTTATCACGTGATTAGAGAATTTTGTACTCATTTTAAGAAACTCCAGGATTGGTTATCTAAAGTAATCCATTTTTGTGCTCAAAAATTGAATTGTGTACGGCGTTTTTCTTTCTGCGTTAATGCACGAAGCGTCGCATTCTACGTATATTCATAATCGTCCGAGGACAACTACCTATATGGTTATGGAGGCGGTTAACAAAAAATGTCGTGTTGAGATTAGAGCATTAAGATCCGACTTTAGAAAGATCGATTACGAATACCTGTTAAAGGGTTTTTATAAAATTCCCATGTGTTTAATTTTAGATGAACACATTCTATTACTATCAAATATTATTTCATATACATATGTATATATTAGCTAAATTGGAATTGATATTACAAAAAAATCTCCATATATAATAATGTTTCGATATAATTTTGAATTTTTTTCTGACTTGTTTTTTGGAATGTTATCGAACTACTCGTATAAAAGAATTATATTTTTAATGTTCTTATAATGAAAATACAGTGGTTTTGGTTTAACTGCCTTTTGTTTAACCGCATAAAATTAATAATTTTTGTCATTATTCTTTAAAATCCCATACAAATTCCTTTTATAACTGCCTTTTTTCATTTAAGATGAATGTCCAACATTTTTGCCATTTTAAAATTATTATCATACAAAAAATCAACATTAGCTGCGTTTTGACTTAACTGCCCAAAAATATATGTTTTCTGTTATTATTCTTCCTAAACCTTGTTTAAGTGCATTTATTATACCTGCACATTTAAGTAAAATCAATGTGTGCAGCTAACATTAAAAAAAATATGGTGGCCACTTTTTCACATAAACATTAAAATAAAGCCATTTATATTTAAAAAGAAAAATTCCAAACAAGTCACACAAATCACAAGTTGTCATCATAAAAATGCATCTATATTGTTTGCATGTGCATACTCGTACATACATACATTTAAGATAACAGCATTTTTGACTTATCTGCACAAAAACTTGTGCAAAGTTTATTGTGCAGCTAAGTCAAAATTACTGCAAATAAATAAATATTTCTGTTGGACTTGAGGATCGTGTACAAGGAAAAACAAATTTGACTACTTTCCAGGTGAAGCACGCATACGTTTTCGGCGCCACTACACACCTCATCAGCACGGCGTTCCCAGTTTAGGGGATCTGTCCCCAAGTCGGAAATATCTTTTGTGTTTGGGGATACAAATTTTGTGTTGGGGACCGCTAATTTTTGCGGATAGCATTGTTCTGCTAAACCTTATTTTTCATTATCCTTTTATATTTTCACAACGATCTCTTTAATAATTAATAAAAATAATAATAATTTTAAAACAAAAATTTCAGCAATATATGAGACAAATTACAATTGAAAAAATCGGAGCTGAAAATATGAAAAATATTTTAAGAATCAATTTGTTATCATAAATATAAGCTTCATATGTGGGATTTCTGGGGATTACAAATTTAAAATTGGGGATACGACTTAAAATAGCTTTCAATGAAGAAAGAATACGCAACTTGTAAAAATCACAACCATTTCTTCTTTCATCAAGCATTTTTTGTTATGAACGAAGCCTCCTCTACATTTTGCCTCTCACGTTTTTCATATTACCACATAAAATCGTTCGAGGTATACTGTTTAAGGAAAAGGAATTGTGTTCGGTGAAAACCCGGTAAATCGACACAAAAACACCGAACTGTCAAATTATTCGAAAATATAAATTATTCGAAACCGATTAATTTTTTTAAGAATCCAATGTGGTCGGAAATGGATTTGAAAAGACGACAAAAATAATTTTATGTGATGAATTTCAATGTTATCGGTTTTATGTTCAAAACAGATAGTAATTCTATATTGAACATAAAACCGATAACATTGAAATTCATCACACTAAAGTAATTATTTGCCGTCTTAGTAAATCAAATTCCAACTACATTTAATTCTGTGACAAACCTGACTAGTTGATATATATCCAGAGAGTCCGATGGAGTTAAAGATTCATATATAGTCCAAACCAGTTTAAGATACAGTCGTCGACATATGAATATATTTTGGTGGCAGTAAAAAATACATTATCAACCATTTTTGAAAGTTTTTGGGATTTGGGATTTTCTATGAAATCTACAAGAATAATTTATATACTTATATATAATTATAACTATTTTATACGTACATATGTATATTAGTACTAGTTACGCCCTTCAACACAAAGTCGGTATACAGTTGTGTTCATAGAAATAGGAGTGACAGTGCTTAAACAAACTTGAACTTACATATACGTTTGTATAGTAGTGCTACTTATACCCTTCAACATAAAAATGTGTTAAACGAAAATGCAGTTCTGTTCTTAAAATAGGAGTGATCGTGCTTAAAAAGAAACTACAAATTATTTATTGATTTATTTCTTAACACCCAAATAAATCCATAAGTTAATTAAAGTTGTAGTATGTAAAAAAAATTCTTTTGAAAAGCTCGTCTTTAAGTTATATTTCTGTTCAAAATAATACGAGTATTCCATAATTGCCAAGACTTGAAACTAAAAATGGTGTTCACCAAAAAGTTACCGAAATTATTTCATTGAACATCCTTTATTATTGATGACTTTAGCACGTCTGTGAGTCATAGAGTCAATGAGATCACGGCATCATTATAGCAAAGTATGACGGCAGGCAACTCGCAGTACATTCCAAAACTCATTTTCATTCGACGGTCTTAAACAATTTTCATTATATCTGCCCATAAAAAGTTATGCGTAACTCTAATAATATAAATTGAAGTTTTCTTGTGGAACGTAAAATCTATCGGTACACAAATAGCGCTGATAATTATCTTCGTTAGAATTTTTGTTTTTAGTAAAAAAGCTAATAATATAGTAATATATAAGTATTTTTATGAACATTGGTCGCGTTCATAAGACGTAACTGTTGCGCAACCGTCTTAGAAACGCAGAGTTGAGTAGTTCCGCTCCACACAATAGTTGAGTACATATTTGCTGTCATTTTTTCCATCATAAATTTTTTCGTTGCATTTAGTAAACATGTTGTGTTAAGCTCCAAAGATGATCAAGAGAGTTATGCGCTTTTATACTCTAATGCAACGCCGCTTTAATGTGATTATTTTCGAACAATTTTGTTGTTAATGGTTTCTTTAATCCAAAGTGATTATTATTTTTTGGCTAATGTTCGTAACGTTTTTAGTCAGAAAGAATTGGACATGAGACAATATTCCAAAGGAACAAGGAAAAATTTTTTTAACACTAATTAATTTCAACTTACACGGCAGAACAGAAACAACGTCCCATCATCAGTGTTCATGTGTGTTTCCATGTATCCGCCACTGTTTAGGTGGCTCGGTTGAATGTGATTTCAAATTTGTATTTATACAAATAATGTCTAGAAAAAGCATACGAGAGTTATTTGTATTATTATTTGTTTTTATAGTAAACACTGTTTTACCACTATTAATATTCAAATTTTACCATCACTAATTAACGTTAAATTAACCCATTGTTACATGTTGGTTTTATCTCATGTACCATTTTTCTTTCTAATTTTTGTTTTTACTTAAGACAAGCTTTTTTGGTTTGATTAATACTTAAGTGTTATTGCTTTTTTGTTTTTTCCAACTAGCTGAGTTTTTTTGATTTATTTGATCAATTTTAACTAGTTATGTGACAGTAAACATTGCAAGGCTCATGCCAGTAGCTAATTTTTATTTAATGTGATTATTTTCGAACAATTTTGTTGTTAATGGTTTCTTTAATCCAAAGTGATTATTATTTTTTGGCTAATGTTCGTAACGTTTTTAGTCAGAAAGAATTGGACATGAGACAATATTCCAAAGGAACAAGGAAAAATTTTTTTAACACTAATTAATTTCAACTTACACGGCAGAACAGAAACAACGTCCCATCATCAGTGTTCATGTGTGTTTCCATGTATCCCCCACTGTTTAGGTGGTTCGGTTGAATGTGATTTCAAATTATTTATACAAATAATGTCTAGAAAAAGCATACGAGAGTTATTTGTATTATTATTTGTTTTTATAGTAAACACTGTTTTACCACTATTAATATTCAAATTTTACCATCACTAATTAACGTTAAATTAACCCATTGTTACATGTTGGTTTTATCTCATGTACCATTTTTCTTTCTAATTTTTGTTTTTACTTAAGACAAAATTTTATGGTTTGATTAATACTTAAGTGTTATTGCTTTTTTGTTTTTTTGTCAACTAGCTGAGTTTTTTTGATTTCTTTGATCAATTTTAACTAGTTATGTGACAGTAAACATTGCAAGGCTCATGCCAGTAGATAATTTTTATTTAATGTGATTATTTTCGAACAATTTTGTAGTTAATGGTTTCTTTAATCCAAAGTGATTATTATTTTTGGCTAAAGTTCGTAACATTTTTAGTCAGAAAGAATTGGACATGAGACAACAAAGCAACAAGGGAAAATTTTAACACCAATTAATTTGTTAGGTGGCGGCTGCAAATTAATAGAAACACGTTCGGAATACAGTTCGGAGAGGCTTTACACCATGAATAGTTCCACTATTGAAGTAAGTAAACGAATAACGTTTACAAAATGACAGCTGAACAAAACAGCAGACAATTGAGTAATTTTTTTAGAGACGAATGTGAGCAATATTGTTATTTAGCGCGCAATAACAATATTAGGGGAACATAATACTTAGTGTGTCCTATTTCCTGGTGCTACAAAATGTTGTTGTCTTATGTGGAAGAAGAAATATCTCTGTTCTGGTTCTTCAAACTGGATAAGGACCCCAAATATACAAGCAGAAAGGCTCTGGAATAATAATTTGTAGACAATTTAATTAACGTAATGGATGGGCATAGCTAATCGCCAGAACTAAATCGGAGAGGGATTGCCGCGTCTGTGTGGAAATCGCCTAACAATGAGCAAGTCCGGAATGCCGTTTAAGAGTAGTGAGAAAGAATTCATAAGATGAGATGTGAATACTTGGTGTGCTCAATTTCCACGCGAATGAAGGTCTTGTCTCAAAATATGAATTAGTTGATCAAATTTAATGTTTTTATTAATCGTTTTATGTTTATTTATTATTATTTGAATTTTTTGTTATCTAGAAAGGGAAGTTCTATTTTTTACCGACAAATTTTCAAGTTCTGACAGTGTTTTTTGCGAATAATGTCATTAAAAGTCGGTAGCAGGAACTACTTTTACGAGCTGCGGAGCTATGTGGCTCCGAAAATGAACTAAATGCAAAGTTAGCAAGATCGCCAAAGCTTTTCTGATTTTATAAAAAGTTTTTAAATGAATTAATTTTATACCAAAATAAATCAGTGTCTAATGGCGTTTTCTTTTCTAAAAAAGGAGTAACTATTTTTTGAAATAGTGAGTTTATTAGAAGTTATTGTACCATCACTTACAAGGCAACATTATGTCTTAAGAAATCTTTGAATAGCAATTTTTTGCTAAAAAGTAAGAGAAATGTTAAATGTTTTTGAAAGTCCCTTTGAAAAATCAATTTCTGTTAATCCTAACAAGATCCAATTCTAATAATGATATAAAGGTCACAATCTATAACATTTTAACACGTTTGGGGACAATATAAGCAATTCGTCGTTTGACAATATTTTAAAAGTAGTAATGATTTGCAAAAATTTATACCGTTTTCTTTTCTAAAAAAATGCAAGATTTCTTTTACTTTTTATAAAAAAAATCCTATTCAAAGTTTTCTTAAGACAACATTTTGCCTCATAAGTGATGATGATACAATAACTTCACTATTACAAAAAATCATTATATTGCAAATTTTCAATAAAAAGGGAAAAAATGTTGCACTTTTTTTAAAGAAAATACCATTAATGTCTTCATGCATAAAGTCAAATTTTGACTTCATTTGATTAAGAAGCTCGATAACATTTCATTTCATCATTTCTGCGTTTATATTTAACTTTTCTATCAAGAATGAATTATTCCCTTATTAACAGTTGAGTTTAATACTAAAAAAATAATTTATTTATTTGCAAAATGTAAAGAATAATAAATTATGGTGTTAAAATTTAAGAAAGTCACTACCGGCTTAATTTTAATATCCATAAAATAATAGTAATTGAACATTATTCATGTTATTAACAAAAATTTTAAAAAGCACCTTTACGAATTTTTACAAAGTTATCAATTTTAGAAAAATGTCTGCCGTATTCTTTGAATGATGATTTAATTGTTAAAATTGTTTCGTGCATGTTGGTCCTGCGGTGTAAAACTAATTCTCCGGTTCTGACTTTTTTCTTTTAGGCTGTAAAAAATCTTTACACAATTTGTTTTTATTTTATAAAATTAATTTTATTCTTCGAGATAATATCTTCGGTATATTTGCTTCATTACTAAACAGAAGAGTTTTTTTTAATGAGAGTTGAAATGGCAGTCAGGTTTGAGAAAAATTTTTTAAAGGAGATGTTTTACATTAATTTGAAGCTTAAAACAGTGTTAAATGTTTAATCGTAATTGAGCGATTAATGCTTGGATTGAGAAGTGTGAAGAGCCAAGAGTGTGGTTTCAAGAAAATCAAGTACTCGTAATGGATTGGAATCCTATAGAGGAGTTCTAAAGAATCATATTAAATCATTTACTCGTAGGTTTATAAATGAGCTGGACATCTGGAAACTGGCAATAACAAGAGGACCATCTCGTATTAAGAAGATTTTGAACAAAAATATATGCATTTTTATGTTAAATAAAAGATTTCCTTATTTTCTCCAGGCATTTTTCCAATAATACTAATTGATTCCCCCAATGAGGGAGAACTGATATTTTTATTATATTTTTTACATATTCATAGTCGGTTTTAGTTCCAACTTAAGTCTGATCTATTTATAGTTGCAGCTAAAGTTATTCATATTCTGTCGACTTATGCATCTGCTTAGTTGCAACTAAAAAGTTAGTTGCATACGAAAAATATAATAAAAATAAAAAAATATGAATATATTCACCATGAAAATGTATGTTTAAGTCGAATTTTCGACAGTGATGATGTACATGTTTTCTTTAATCTGGGACGAATAGTCACAGTCGCAAATTCGAATTCGACAAGAGCAAAATCAGCGTGATTGAAGTAAGTATTAAAAATGTCTTAAGGCCGAGGCACATAGAATCCGTCGTACGTTATACGTTGCTTTTTTCAACTGACATTAAAGTATCGGCGGAGGAGGTAGACACAATGAGTACTTTGTTAACGGACATTAAATCAGTTTCATTTGATTAAATTTCACTTTTTCAATTGAATTAGAGGATATTCTGTTTTTTTTTTAATTTTTATTTTAGTAAAAACAAAGCAAGAAAAATTATATTTTTCAAAGTACTCAACGTACGTTAAAAGTTAAAAATTGCCCAACTTTAGTACTTTGCGTTGACGGAGACGTACCGAATGTGACAAAGCTTATAAGAAAACCTGTATTTCAACTTAGTTGTCAGTTGAAAAAACCAAAGTATAACGTACAACGGATTCTATGTGCCCCGGCCTTTAGATTTACAACTGCAAAGTTACTCATTTAAAAGATACAGATTTTATAAAAATAAAAAAAAAACAAAGTTTCTTTGTTTTTCAAATAAGCAAAAAACAAACTAGGGATCTGGGGCCAAATTTTGGCATTCGATATCGAGTAAAATCCCATATCCCATACATACAAAATCCCATACAAATTTGAATTTGTATGGAAATTTCGTTCGATATCGAAAGCCGTGATTTGCCCCCAAATCTTTTACATTACGATATTGATAAACAATTCTACAGTTTCCAAATATATAGAAAAACAAAAAATAAGAAAATTTTCTTTCGGTAAATAGATTTAAAACGCCTACAAAATATTAACTAAATGTAAAATTTCATTTTGCTATAAAAACTGTATATTTGATCCGTATATCTCTATAGATGTATCGATATTTCTACACACAATTTTCTTTTTATCCCATATCTAGCAAGAAGGGGTTGGTTTATTTAATTGTAAAATTGAGTCGATACTATTTAACAACTGTTATGAAATCGACTATGAATAGAAGTCAATCATAAGTTGATAACTACATAACTTTAATTTCCACCTTAACTAGTTTCTAATTAAAAGTGTGACTATGAATATGCCACAACATCTTTTAGGGAAAATTGTATGTGTTCCTATAGTTTATTCCAACACTGTATATACGTATCTAATCAAGTAATTTTACCAAGTAATCAATTAAACCAAATCATGAAAACTTCTGAATAAAGAAAGCTTGATTATAAAATTCCTTTTTACACTTAAGTGCGGTTTCCACAAGCCTATCTAACGTATTTGACAAAAACAAGTTCTTTTATATTCGAAGTATCAAAACTGATTTTTAAAGTATTTTTTATTCATACATAATTTTCATAGAATTTTATGAAGAACCCGAATTATATTTTCATTAACACAATAAATTCTCAACAGACAAACTGTCAGGAATTGGTTTTGTATTTAATTATTTTTTGATCCTTTAAATTCCCTTGCAGAGGTAAAGTTTTTGTTTCGAACAACTTTGTGTATTTAGCGGTAAGAAATTCATAAACGTATTGTTTTCTATTTATCTAATATTTTAATTGCAATTAACACTTGCTTAGCTATTGCCTTTAATAGATGTTAGAATTAAAATGTGATTTCAATGCATGAGCCGCCAACAAACAACTGACTGACTTTAAAGTTGTGATGTGCAAGCAAGCAGTTAGTTGAGCTGTCCGTTGGTAGCACACACTCTCACAATTATAGATAAGAACAACACTAAAGGCGTCGACGTTTGGCGCTAACGTTTCAATGACACAATACTCTCGTGTGCAGTGAGTGAGTGAATCACTGGCGATTGCCATTGGGGGAATAGGTAGAAAGAATGGGGGATGTTTACTTTCATGTGTTGTAAACAGAAAAGTTCTTGTAGCACGGTCTCCGTCGTCATTTAGACTCAGCGTCATAATGTCCGAATGTCGTTCACACTATTGTGGTCGTCAGTTCATTAGTCATTCATTGTGTCAGCTTCTCTGCTTGTGTCTTCATTCATTTAGATTCGTTAGTTATTTGTTGATTCGTTCGCCCGACTGTCTGACTTAGTGTTTGTTAGTGGGCTGGTTTACTTAACTTTCTGGTTTGTTTTAATTACATTATGCAGTAGCACAGGTTTGTTTGAGTATGTTGTTGCTGCCGCAGTTACTGCAGCTGCGACAGCTAACGCCGAGAAAACAGAGAAAATAATACATAAAGCAAAATGCTACTACTAAAAAAAATCAACAAAAAGAATGGGAGACTTACTTACTATTTTGTGGTTAAATACTGTGCGCCTAGTACCAGGCGTAGAGTTAATTGGTTTGCAAACAAATTGACTGACGTGGGCGTGTGGAATAATAATAGCAATAATAATAATTGAAATACAACTACAACAAAAACAATATGTATTTCCTAATTAGCAGCTTTTGTAATTAAATGTGCCTTCAAGCCATTCATTAAAATCCACACACATACACACACATAAACAAACTAACTATCAAACTGGCTGTCTAGGAAGCAGCTGGGGCGGGCAGGCAGCGAAACCAGCCAGTTAGTTAGTAATTATAAAATTTTTAATGCACAAAATATAAACTCAAACACACAATTATAATGCACACATATATTACATACACACACTCGCACACCCTCACACACCAATTTAAACGAAATTAAAAGTAACATGCGTTCATTATAACGGTTCATGTGAAAAATTACCTTTTGCTTTATATCCCTACTAAATTCATATTAGAAAACTCTTTACCTTTCAATTTTCCTTTCCCTGTCCCCCAGGTACTAATCACGAATCATGTTCATGTTTATTGTCTTACATGCATACATATCCATACATATGTATATGCATACATATCTAGTATACAAACAAACGTACGTAGTAGCCAAAGTCACACGTATGTACATACATATGCATATACCTCCCAACAACGCCCACTAAACCAAACGTAGGGTGATGGATGGTGATGGCGGCATTCATTATACGAGTATTAGCCACAAGAGCTAAAACAAACGAAAGAAGCGAACAAGAAAAGAACTTTAATCAAATAAAAATGCATTTTAATTAGGATTCTTCTTGTTTAAGTTTTAGTTTGTGTGACTTGTTCTTTGATGATATTAAATATAAAAATGTAGTTGCCAGACTTTTTTATCAGCACTCAAGGGACGCACAGAGGAGTATTTGAATAAAAATTATTAAACGTGTTTTTTGAATTAAAAGATTGAGTTTTTTATAGTTTTAGGTGCAATTTGATATAAAAAATCTAGTTGCAGGTTTTTTGATGTTTTTCCTTTATTCCTAGCACTTTGTATGTCATATAGTTGTTTCTTTCTTCACCGACCAGCGATTTAGCTGATTTGGACCATTTGCAACTGTCATTTTTTACATGTCTGTTATTAGTTTGTGCTGCCGAAGTTACACAACGGTTCTGAGAAAAATTTTATTAAAAAAAACCAATTTAAAATCAACATGAAGAAATGTTGATATCAAGTCACTGTTAATATGTGGAAAAAATCCAATTGAATCTACTTTTAACATTGTTTTAAAATTGTTAATTTAGTATTAAAATATGTATGTTGATTTAAAATTAATCACATTGAAATAACATTGTACATTTTAAATTTTACGTTTTACAGAGTTAAAATAACTTCAATCAATGTTTAATTTTGTAAATTCCGCTTTAGAAGTAATAATTACAGCTTTACTGTGAATAAAACTTTTGTCAATTTTAAATATTAACAAATGTTGGCTTAGTTTAATCAACATGTTAAAAGAGTTAAATTAATGTTGAAAAAATATGAAACATGTTGAAATGAAGTTAATTCATGATAAAAGAGAAAAAATTCAAAAAGTACCGCAACTTTACAACATTTAAGAAACAGAAAGTTTCATTCTATCGCAGCTTCACTACGTATCAGAAGTGCAGTGTTATAAATTTTAAGTGAATTAAATGCTTTATTATATCTGCAGCCAACAATGATAATATGAATTTAAAAAGGATCTTAACGATATTTTGACATGTCAATTGGCGTACAATATCAATTCAACATGATTTCTACTTGTTTTAAAGTGGATAACTATAACTTTTATTTTACTTTAATATCATGTTAAATTAACATGAAACGCTTATGAAGCAAAATTGTTGACAAAACTAGTTGAGTCAACCTTGTTTTAGTTGATTTTCCAATGATTTTTTTCAGTTTGTGGATATGTACATATTTGTATACTTATGTTCTTATGTGTAAGTTAGTGAGTTAATGAGACTGGTATCTGGGTGACCCATGCATTTTTTATGTGCCGATGTTTCCTTTTTTTAATCTAATTTTTGTGATTAATGCTTTTAAAAATTACTTTAATTAGGTATGTACAAATATTGTGTTAACAAATGATGTATAGAGGGCAGATAAAAACTGTTTTGTGGGGCTGTGGGACAGTCCCTCATAACTATTACCGATAATAAGCATTTTGCAAATTCATTTTTTTAGGCAGGTAAAGTAATCACATTGTGAAGTGTTAAAAGTGACGTGAATAACATTTAAAATCAATAATTCAACAGACACAAAATATTATGATATCAAAAAAGTATTTGAAGAAGTGTCTGATGAGCAAAAAAAAATTTAATTTGAAATTAAAAAAAAATCCTTAAAAATAATGGCGCAAACATGCGCAAACTTTTTTTGTATCTAAAATTAAAGATTCTAAATTTTATTGTGGTATTAAGCATAATTTATGCATTTGCTACCTTCAGTTTTAAAAATTGTTTTCGTTTTTTTTTGCAAAAAAATGTTTATATTTTTTTATTAAAAAACATAGGGAAATTGATTATTGACAGAATGATTGCTTAAGTGATTGCCCCAAAGTAAAATGTATGTAGGCGTTAAATCACAAGATCTCGATGGCCAATTGTTATAATCTCTTCGAGAAATCGCGGCGTCAGGAAAGTTTTCACGCAAAAGAGCGATGGCATCGTGTGTCGCGTGAATAGCACCGTCTTGTTGAAAGTAAACGCCGTTCACATCACATCGGTTTTTAATATAAAAAAACTCGTTTTTAAAAATTACGCTTTTTAGGATTTCTCGAAAACGGATTTTTTGAATATCTCGAACATTTGATAACTCAAATTTCATAAAAACTGCAACTCAAATGAATATTCCTCGATATTTATTCTTTTATATAAAGAAATTGTGTGACACATTTTTTCTATTGCTCCCGCTGCCTAATAACTCTTGTGGAGAAAACAAAGGTCTGTCTATCATGGCAGTCCGGTGCTCCAATACATAGACACAAAAATTCGGACTTCATAATTGAAGCGAAGATTTGTAGGTATCTCTAGCATCTACAAAAGGATTTATCTGCAGGGTATCACCGATCTAATAGATCCTGCTTACTTGACCTGTATCGTGTTAATTGTCATCTAATTAGAATCAAAAAGTTTCACAAAATACTTGAAAACACAAATATGGCATGTCTTTTATTTCCTGTAATGTTTTTTTTTTTATTTCTCTTGTGTGCGAAAAGTTTGCAAGTTTCCAAAAAACTTGGCAACTCTTGAAATGTTTTTTTTTTCTTATTTTGTGTTTTTAATTCATTAATTAAATTATTTTCAACAGCAAGACTGCAAGAGAAAACCCCTGAAGTATATACAATCTCACGAACATGCAATCTGTGAAACACTAATTGGATTAAAGTGTCTTATGCATAACGTGACCAAACACTTGGAGTGTTTAACGGGACTTTTTGTTTTTTTAAAGGCTTAAAAGAAGGCGGTTTCAATTCTGTCCTTTTACACTATCTTCTTCAGTATCACGCTTTCCAATGGTTCATATCCCAGTTTTCCGTTAAAAAAACCTTTAGGTCACGTTAATTATATTTCATTTTGTTTGGCTTGTGTAAAGTTCTACTTACAAAGTTTTCATAGAAGATATACGAGTACGTATTACATACGTGTAATTATTTTTTATTATTTTCTTCTTTTTAAAAAGACAACAAAGTCAATTTTTTAATCAGTTCAGCTAAAGTAAATTCTTCTCGCTTTTTAAAACCTTAACGCAAAGAATTTTCTAACGATTCCCATTAAATATCTATCTATGTACATATTTATGAATTTATTTTCGGACTGCAACTAACTGGTAATTTTTACCGCTCTTATTCGATGGCTTAACTTGGCCATTAAGCACATGCACTTTACCTTCATTCTTCCATCCATTATATTGGTGGTTTATGGTATGGATGACTGTGTGTGTTCTTAACATTTAAAGCAATCAAAAAATTTGTTGCCGTTGTTTCATATTGTTTTCTCGACGAAAGGGTCCAATTAAAAAACCACAGCAATTAATGTCAATACAACAATAACGCTGAATAAAGGACGACGAATTTTGTTCTGCACAAAATCGAAGGATGAGGAAGAGAAACAAAAGTGTAAGCGTGAGTATCGACCAAGTGTCAGTTTGTATGTGTACGTATGTTGTGTTGGCTCGATGATTGTTTGTTATAGTCATTAAGTGACTCATGCTACATGGATGTTTGGTTGGTTGGTTGGTTGGTTCAGACAAGCAACCATTGAGTAAGTGAGTCAGTAATTTTTTTGTTTATTATATATTTTTTTGTTGCTGCTGCTGTTGTTAAAACTTTGAATGCAATAAGTGGCGAAAAATTTAATTGGCAGCGTGGAGGAAAGAAAAAAAAGAACAATTTTATTGTACTAATGAATGCTAAAAGCTTGAAGGTAGATAGATAATTGCTATAAATGTTAACTAACTTTTATACAATTAAAGGATTGAGGGTATGGGTTGGACGATGAGGGCACAACTCTGGCGTAGGTAGTAGTTGAAAGAGTCGAGTTAAAGGGGGAAAGGATCCACACTTCAGTAGAGAAGAAATTATGACATTAAAACGGAGTGCCATGACCTCTTTTTCTTCATATATAATACATTAATACATTAAGATCCAATAAGTTTATATGATACAGCAGTTCTCACACTAAGTAACGCGATTTGTGTTGATTTTCCGTACAGTCGCCAGTAAATGAGTTTACCAAAAAGTAGATTTGTTACATTCTTTGATAAATGGACAGTGAGGGAGAACAGATGGTGAAATTTGCTCGAATCCATCTTCTTATTCATCATTTAATTATTTTGTTTTTAAAATTTGCTCAGATTTGGATAATGCGGTTAATTTATCGGATGTTAAATTTACATGTTTAAAATGTAAACAT
This sequence comes from Gymnocheta viridis, assembly GCA_956483585.1. NCBI lineage: Eukaryota > Metazoa > Arthropoda > Insecta > Diptera > Tachinidae > Gymnocheta > Gymnocheta viridis. The sequence goes on along the minus strand of OY101441.1, from coordinate 97,063,623 downwards.
TTTTTCGATTAGACAGACCAATTTCAACATCATATGGGTAATTTTTATAAAAAATAGTTGCTTTTTCTCGTATCATGTTGTCGTACAAACTTTTTAAATTCATAAAAACTCCAAATTTAGTGGCAAATTTGTATCATTGTGGTTTTTTTGCTCATCATTTTGTTTTTTTGGCGTCCTCGGATCGTTGGTGCTCCGAGGCTGCAGCCCAATTAGCCCTATGGTTAAAGGGGGCCTGTTAATAATGCAACTATGTACATGCATCGGCATGTTGTTGTCTCTCTGACTATCAAAAACCATTTATAATAAATTATAATGTTTTTTTAATTTGTTAATCGAGATTGCCTCGATATTTTTTTTTCAAAAATTTTCAAAAACTTTCAACAAACAAAATTTTTAAAAATCTTTTATAAATTATTATGAATTTTTTTGTATATGGTCTTTGAAAATCAGAGAATGCGGCGCTGAGCTACTGCAGGCAGTTGTTATAAATAAAGTATATAAATTCATATTCTTTCTTTTATTTGAAATTCAGTGTAATTTTTATGTAAAATAAAATGTTACATATTTAAATTTAATTTGTGTTACGAACCTAATTAATTTTGAAAAGACTGAATCTTTTTAGATTTCTATATTTGTTATAATAAAGGATTTTTTTAAACTAATTTATACGGTGCAATCTTTTATTAAATATTTCATGTGAAAAGTTTAACTATGCGAGAAACACAGAAACGATGTACTATTTTGTATCCTGGTAGATTTTGGGTTAAGGTTTCGGATACAGCCAAATAATCTGAGTGGTTACTCGGAAAAGCCAAATTTTGCAAGGATTTTTTTATACTATAGTATGCATATAATGCGTACATACATACATATGTACATTAGGGTGGGCCGATTTCTAAGGACAAAAATTTGTCGATATTTCGAGAGCTTTTGGCACGACAAAAAAATCATTTTCGAGACGCCTAAATTTCAATTAAAATTTTCATTAATAAATAATTCAATTTCATTAAAAATAATTCAAAAATAAATTTCACCTTGGAAAATTAATATTTAAAAACAATTAATTAAACCGATTTCGCTATTGTATGGGAACTTATAAGAAAAACTTTGCATACGCCTATGGATGGCACCCTTTAGTAATTTTCGTTTGTAATCAACGTCCACTCAATTTTTCTTTTTTTGTTCTTCTCCGTTTTGATTATTTCATGAGCAGTTAGTGCAATGAGTCTGTCATTTTATGCCAATGTTTTTTGTTCGTTTTTTTTCATTTTGTTTAAATTAATTAACAAACCCAAACAATGTGCAACAACAAAAAGCCATCAATTTTGAAGAGGTTAATAAAAATAAGCAATTAGTTGGCATTTCGAATAGGAGCCCAGTTTCCAATAGTAAGCGAGGCCGAAAAAAACGTAAAGGAAGTTTTTTCTTCTCCAACACAACACAACACTGAAATATATTGTATATTCATTTAATTAGAAACTGGAACAGAAGCAACAGTCAGCATACAAAAATTGTACCGTCATTGTACCAATATGTTTTTCTCTTTTTTTATCATTTTAGTATTCTGTTTTTTTGGTTTTGTATTTTTATTGTATGAAAATATATTCCAATTTTATTTTATTTGTTGCGCAGGTATCTGCGCCGCTTCGCTTAACTACAATACCCGGACGACACAGTCATACAATCGTCGTCGTAGCCGTACATAATACATTCCAACCATAACCCCGACATCTAGTTAGTGTGCCAACAAGCCAAAACCCAGCAGCCACCAAGTTGCTTTGCCACGGCCAGCAAAGTCTTGAGCAGATACAAAAAATATATGCCAAGCAAATTCTCATCCATTCAGTCTGCCAGCAGACATCAAACAGCATACTATACAGCAATACTAACTAATTTCCAAAAACGAAAACATTAATAAAATAATTAAAAATAACAACAGAAACTTTGAAAAGTACTAAATAAATTAACCGTTGTTAATTGCAATTTATTTTATTGTTTTATTAATTGTTTCCCATGAAATTAAGATAAATTTGAATAAACGAAACGTTTAATTAAATTTAACAGTTTAGTGTGGAAAATAATTGCTCGAACACACATTTAAAGTGAAAATATTAATAATATATTTATTTGCATTGTATTGAAAGAATATTTGCAAAAGTAATTTGTATTTAAACTTTTATAATTCTTTAAATAAATGTGTTTATATAAAAATCTGATGAACTTTGTTGTGTTTTCATTTTCGAAAGCGATAAATTAAAAAAAATTGTAAATAAATTTTAGTTTTTGAAATCAAACAAAAAGTTCTAGTTTTATTTTTATAAGTTTTTAATAGAATTCGTTTTTGTAGCAAAATTGTAGCAAGTGAAAAATTTTATAAAATCTTTTTAATAAGTTCCGACCAAGATTTGCATATGAGCGACGTTTTCACGGTTTCGTTTGTTGGATTTTTGTTTAAAAATTATTTTGAAAGCTTAAATAAATAATATTTATTTAATATTTGATATTTAATAAAAAATATATTTTTTTTCTAAATACCAAATGGTGTCACATACATTTTTCATGTATATTCTATCGTTTTGTAGGATAACAAGTTAAAGCTTAAAATTAATTTAAAAAAAATTATTCCTTCTGTAGGTAAAGTTGACAGCTTCGTTCCTCATTTCTTCTAATGGTATACATCGTCCCATACTCTATAAATAAGTAGTTAGGCTGTTATTCCATATGAGATTATTCGTCGAAAAATCTTACGCCATAATTTCCAAAAATAAAAAATAAAAACTATACAAAATATATATTTGAAGCTTTGCCCAGGGTTATTTCTGAATATGAAGATTACAAAGGCGTTATTAATATAAATTTAGCTTATCTGGACTTAAGCACTTATTTTATTAAAAGTGATTATTTTTTCGAACAAATTGGTTGTTAGTAGTTTTTAACCCAAAGCGATTAATTATTTTGTCTAATGTTCGTAACATTTTTAGTCAGAAAGAATTGGACATGAGAAAATATTCCAAAGGAAGATGGGAAAATTTTAACACCAATTAATTTCAACTTACACGGCAGAACAGAAACAACGTTGTATTTCGGGAGCCGCTACACTCCCATCATCAGTGTTCATGTGTGTCAAGAAAGTGAAGAAAATGACATGCATTTTTAATTTTTTTTTCAAGATGTTTTTATGATATTTTTTGTGGCTAAACGAATAAAAGAATTACATTAATTTTTTTTGTCGCTGAAAGATCTATCTGATCAAAAGGTATTTTTGGTATTTAAAAAAGAAATTATCTTGATAATTAATGTTGAAACAATTCGTTTAAAAATTAAAAAAAAAATTTAATTTATAAACTTTTTTTTGCAAAAAAAAAAAAGAAAAAGCTTTTTAAAAGTGAAGGAAGCAAATGAAATTTATTTATATGACGATATATACAATCGAATATTTTTCTATAAAAAATTAACGTCTTTTCTTTTTCTATTTTTTTTCATTTGTAGTTTTTTTCAACAATTTGATTCATATAACAAATGTTCTTAACGTTTAAACAAATTTTTCGTACTAACCGAAATTGATTTAACTTGTAAGAAATGAATAAGTTGCACTTTTCGTATTCTAATTTTTTTAAATAATACGGTTAAATAATTGATATTCCTAGTCACTAGTATCCACCTTCAAAAGTGGTAAAATCGAGCAAAGAACGCTGATGAGATGGTGTAGCGACCTCGAAATCAGTACTGATCCGTTCTGCTAGTCTGATGAATAAATTGTTTCAAATAAAATAGTACTCTCTTAATAAAAAATAATGAATTTATCCAAATGTAATTTCTTAAATTAAGAAGATATGGGTAAACTCAGATTTAAACTTAAGCGAAAAAATTTTCATTTCAGTTTAAACAAATTTTTATCTTCCAAAAAAGTTGTTCCTTTTCTTGACTAGTTTTTACTCTAAGAAAATTTCTAACAAGAAATGAAAAATCGAAGGAAGCCATAAAAACAAACTTACACAAGTTGTACAGTAAAAATCGGATATAAGCACATTGCGAATAAGAAAAACCCGCTTTTCTATACTTTCTATACAAATAATTTTCTATAAAAGAAAATCGTATATAAGAAAAAACGTGATATAAGAAACTTTTTTCAAATACCAAAGATGATGAATGATATGAAAAAGATTTTATATTAGAAATTTTTTTTCGGCAAAACTGAATATATCAAAATTTAAAATTTTTCCGAAACGCCAAAGAAGATAAATGATATGAAAAAAAGATTTCATATAAGAAATTTTTTTTCTTACGGGCAGTACTGAATCCACACAAAATATACAACTATGCGTTTGTTGAACCATAGCTTTTAGTTTGCATATAAAAGATGGACACAAATAAGAAAATAAATATGTACATATTTATGTTTTTTAGAATATAAGAAAAAACTTTTTCTTATGTCCGCTTCCCCGATTTTTTTTTACCTTTTCTGTAAACAGATTCTTATTTAAGAAGTAAAAAGTTATTTTACCTTCTCTTTTTGTTGGATACCATAGTGCAACAGATAAGATGCAAACTCCTTCTCGTGTGGAATTTGTCGAAGTATTTATAAAAACTAACTGCCAGGCCAACGATGTAACGCGTATTCGTTCTTAGTTTTGTTTTCCTAAATTTTTTTTAAATGCAATTGTACGAAAGAACGAATACGTGTGATAGTAACAAAATCCCCTTATTGTGTTTTGAAACTTTTAAAAGAACATGAAATTTTTCCCACGGCTATAATTCTTCGCAACGTTATAATATTGATAAATGTTTTTTCACATTTTTCTAGTCTTTCACGCGAAAACTAAAATTTTTAACTCATATGTCGTAAGATTCTAAAATGAGTTTAAATACTCTGAGTTTCATTGCGATAACGCAAACTTAGCAACAATTTCGTTTTATGTTAGCTATTTTGGTTCATCATCCTCGACATTGGCCACATAATCGGGATCTTGCGAATTGGATGGAAAGGAGAAAACACTTTCGAGTGCTCATGCCGATATAATCACAGGACTCTGAGGTTTAGGTGGTTCGATACCATCAGAGCGTTGCACTGGAAGTGACGCAGTAAAAGCTGAAACATATGCCTTTGTCTTCAACTTCCTTTTATTTTTTCCAAGGCCATCATTAAAGTACGCATAGCATCTGGTATCATCTTGACTAGCAAAACCCAAATGTAGTTTTGTTGGTTTCGATAAGTACTTCGAAAAATTCTACACGAGAAAGAGTTTACACTCGATGACTTCAAAAGTGTTGATTGTTGAAAAAAATCTTCTTTATACATCAGTCATTATTAAAAAATATCGTCCTTCTAAGCCTGTCTTTGGTTCAAATAAACTCAGGTTAGAAAAAAATTCACTGACACGGAGGTTTTACATTAATATTTTGCTTTAAGCAGAGAACGAATTTTTTCATTGACCATTCGACCACGATTAAACGGGGCGATTAATCGCGTCTGCGATTATAATCAATTTGCCGACCAAATAATTTAACACGTATTAATTAAAAAAATAATAACAAGAAAAACATTTTAAAAAAGAACTAACAAGTATTAGCTAAAAAAGAATATCTGCTTAAAAAAGAACATTCTTAGTGAGGTTATGGCACTGCCCACTTTTCTCACCATGATGATTTATTGTCACGGAAATTCAATGTGTGTACAAAATTACATAAGAATTCTTTAAATAGATGTAGTTGAAGAATAATACTTTTTAAAATTACTACTTTTTTAATCAAAAAGTTTTATTGTCTGGGGAACTCAACGCAAAGTATCGTAGAAGAAGTAGATGAAGCTATCGCAAGATTTAAGTGCAAGCTCACAGAGAGGCAAACGTTAAACTAAATTAATAAAAAGATTTTAAAAATTAGAATACACATTACTCCGTTGCGCGTCGTTAATTAGTACCGGGAAAACGCTACGCAAAACTAATCATTTCGAGCTAAATACACATATTAATTTTTTCACATATTAATATATGTATGTAGTACATATTTTTGTTTATTGAAAAAAGTAATTACAGGTTAACAAACAATTCATTTAAATAAATTAAATTTATATTTAATGATAATTTTCATATTTGCGAAAAAAATTTCAAATTAGTATCCTTTTTCTCTCCTCTGAATCCGCATCAGCCACCAAAAACGTTTTTAAAATAATTTTTTTAATTCACTTTTTTTGAGATATCCGAGTTTTTCTTGGATTGCGAATTTATACGATTTGGGATATTTCCGTAATTTAGAAAACAAATTACTAGAGAAAGAATACCACGAGGAAAAGAAAACAATGCGGCGACGCATACTCTGTGTTCGTAATTGCAGTACTGTGCTGCAGTATAAAACCAATATTTCTAACGATGTCAATGCAATTATTATTATACTATTTTATTGTGAGTCTATTATTTTTATTGCGTATTTAATTTTTTGGCCTGTTTCACTGTTGAAGCGCAGTACTTCATTTACGAACGTGTTGATAGAAAAAGTAATTGGCCTTTCCTTATGTCTCAGCCTTTTTTGAGATATTTTCCTTAGCTTACGAAAGACCTTGCAGACAAAATGTATGGTATAATATGTAGAGCCGTTTTTACGTGAAGCGTGTTCTCAAACAGGCAGAGACACACAGACGATGGAAACATTGCAGGTGGAATGAAGGTCACATAATGGGATTGATTAACATAGACATAGTCAAATCACAATAATAATATTTTTCTATATAACAATGATATTAAAATTAAATACTAACGTAACATGATAAAGTATGATCATAATATGGTTCAAAGTTATCTTATTATTATTAAATATAATTAAAATATGCCCCATCCTATCATCAAAATCGATGCTCGACTATAAATATGAGGTCTAAGCGCCGCTATCGATAACGAGCTACTCATTCACGTATTTGACAATTCTATCACTTGCTTACAATATAAACAACATTGTTCAATAGCGAATGCTATAACCTCAAACAAAAATGCTTTATCGAATCAGCTCGTTATCGGAAGCGATGATTAGATCCGTGAAATATTATACTTACATACACTATTTTTCATCTTAACCAAACGCGAGTTATACCATACTATCATATATCATTACTATATATAAAAGGTGTGAGTATGTGAAATTCATGTGCGTATATACATATATATATATATATATATATATATATATATATATATATATATATATATATATATATATATATATATATATATATATATATATATATATATATATATATATATGTATGCTGTATAGTTATTTTCTTTATGATTTGATCCGCAAGTTGAAAATGTTATGGATGGAAACACTTTTGTAGTAAAATGTATAGCGATTATAATTTTGTGCGAAATATTTAAAAAATCGATAGCATATTATTTACAACAACATTGTGCTCTACAGCCATACTATTGTTGCCACATTCGTGTCACAACCATATTTATTCTATGTGTAATAAATAATTAAAACATCATGTGAACGAACGAACACTTTACCAAAAAATATTATATTATATTATTATATATTGATTAAAGATATTAGAAATCTTATACAGTGGAGTTCGTTCATAAAGAATAACTATTATAACGAATTATCGTTTATTGTGAACAACTTCTCCGCTCCCAACAGTTTCGCCATGAATATTTCATACAATTTACTACGGTTATAGCTAACTTCGATTATACCGAACTCTCGCTTAGCCAAAATAAAAATTCTTGTAAATTTATACAAGATCGGATGGTTTGTAGTGGTAATTTTTTAAGGCATTGGCGTAATTACACAGTGCTACACTGAAATTATACTTGAAAAGCTACTTAGTGCATTTTATAGGCTTTACATTCTTGATCACAAGTCAGTCTTAAAAGTTTGAGAAACAGCGTAGAATTATTCTGAAGAAGTCGTTTTTGCATAGCTTTGAGTATTTATGCATGGACAACTCAGTTGTTTCTTAGCCGATATTAAAAAAAATCCATACCACTTTCTTATATTTGTATACCTAATTTTAAGAAAAATTATTATAATTGTTATGAATAAAATAGTTGTTGATTTTTTTAATTCCGATTGTAAAATTTTAGATTTTACAAAAATATTTAAAACAAATTCTTCACCATACATAAAACATTTTTAATAAATTTGGAAAAAATGGTTCACATTTTTTTCTGTCCACATTTAAATTTATAAGGCCATTACAAGTTTTTTCGTTTAGTTTAGAATTTAAGATAAGTTGAGCCACCAATTTAAAATTAGAAATTTGTCGTATTAACCATATTAATCGTGATTAAGGACAAATCTCTTCCAGCTTGAAAGATTTTCCAATATATTTAAGTGAATTGTTATTAAAAAAAATATTTATTATGTTATTTAATAAAAAAAGTACTCAATTTTGCTTAAAATTTTGTCGATTTAGCAACATTTTTTGTGAGAAATCTCTACTATTTCTACTTTTTAAATTGAACAGAAACAGATCGAAACCACAGAATCTCATCGCAAAATTATTCTATATTTACACGAACATGGCAATTCTTACTGCCGCCTTAGATCTTTAAGCAGCCGTGAATGCAATCAGATAATCAAAAAAGCAAAAGGAAGTTCCAAAATATCACCAGCACAGATCGCTGTTGAGATTAAACAAGAGTTTGAAAAATATCTTGATGCCATTTCGGCTACGAGCGCACTGCATGAGGCAAACTACAATTGTCGTAAACTTCTTATTTCACTAGTGATTTAAAAAAGCTTTTATCATTTGCTCTTGGGACCAAGTGGTATTCTTAAATGAAAACAAGTTCAATATCTTTCGCACTTATGACCGCCAAACGGTGTGGAGAAAGCATAATACAGAGCTAGGAAAATCTTGCCGCAACAGTAAAACATGTTTGATGGAGAGGAGTGTTTGTGTGGGGATGTGGGTGAGCTTGGGGGTCGATTCTGGTTCTGTGAAACTGTAAAATGAAAAAAAAACTTTTCATTTTCGTTTTCATAAGAGCTTTTCATTTTATCATTTCACAATTACACAAATTGTGATTCCCGTTCTTTTAATGAAAACGTGTTTCATTCCATTGTAGCCGTGAAACTTTTGTATCTTTATTAATAAAATGTGAATGCTTGAGCTGTATGTATTTATTTTTGATGAAAGTTTTTGTTTTTAAAATTTTAGCCATTTTTGTCCGATTTTTTAATTAAAATTATTTCGTATTACTAACAATGAGAATGCATATACTAAACTTAGGCATAGTATAGGCCACAACACGGAATTTCTTCCGTTTTCATTAAAATCATGTAAAAACCACCAACCAAACCAACTAAAAATTAAAATAAAATAAGTATAAAAAAATTTTAAGTTAAACAGTTTTATTGAAAAAAGGATAATGTACTAAACGCTAACAAATAATTAAATCAATCTAGAGTGGATTGAAAAGACAAAAAAATAAAATCGTAGGGCGATCGTAACCTCGTACATTATCCTTTTTTCAATAAAACTGTTTAACTTCACAATTTTTTATACTTATTTTATTTTCAAGTTTTTAGATTTTACGTGATGAATAAGAAATTTGTCGTACAGTATTTTTCGAGTCAAGCCCTTTCATTTGATTCCCATTTATAATAGGGTGTGAAAAAATATATATATGTAATCCTCCATTATGTTGGTGGGCATATTGGACTTGCAGTTTCTTTCGATGTGTACTCTATTCTATAGTCAAGCCCTTCAATTTAATACCTATAGTGAGGGAGTTTTGTAGCCCGGTATTTTGTGTATCTTTTTGTATCTTTGTATCTTTTAGAATGTTATTGTTATTAATTTTTTTAAAATATTACTTATCGTTGGCAATGTCCAGATTTTCTTCTAAATAATTGATCAAAAATTATTTTTGGTTCCCGCTTGTGCGCTTTCCTCTCGATGCTTTCTCCATTTATTTTCACCGTTAAAATGAAAGTGTAAAAATATGTGAGAAATTAAAAGTTTTTGACACTTCTTTGCACAGTTTCACAGAACCAGAATCGACCACATGGTAATAATGACGACAATTTGAACAAAATGATGTGTATAAATATACCAAAAGAAAACCTAATAAAAGTACTGAAAAGTTAAACTTACCAGCCTCGTTGATAAGGGATGAGTTGAATAAGCGAGTTAAATAGGCGGACAATAACGAAAAAGAATGAGCTGAAGCAGGCATTGGTCGAAGAATTGCAAAATATTGGAACAGAGCTCACGAAAAACTATGTGAGTTTTAATATCAAAAGTAGAGTTGGGCAATACGTTCCTTTCGTTCATCGTTCCTTTTTTTACTTTGAACAAAGTAGGAACGTGTGAATTTTCTGTTGCTCTTAAAACGTCAACAGACATTTTTTATTAGTTTTTTAAATTTTTATTCGCACTTTTTCTCAAAATTTATATTTTACATATTTAGTAAAACATTTATTATTGTTTGTTTTCATTTTCTGGCCATACTAAAAAAGTTCTATAAGTGCTCTCATAAAAAAAATTTTAAAAATCATAACTTTTATAAAATAAATTGTAAATACAATATTGTCCATTAAATCAACCTTGTTCTAAGTGTACAGAATATGCGAACGAAATAAATGCAACAAACAGTCTTGATAAGTCAACGATTTGCTCGCACATCGGTCAAGCATCATACATAAAAAATTATATAAAATTGGTGTTGACTTTTCAATCTAATTTCGACATTTATCAAAACAAGTTAATCACTCTCATTCCAGTTGGCGACAACGACGTCACGTCAACACAATAGCAAAAAATTGGAGCTTGTCTTGGACTACTATTGACAGGCTCATGTTATTTTCTAGACCTTATAGAACAGAAGTACATTTTCATTAGCACAAAATTGTTCTCGAGATCGAGTAGACAAGCTCCAATTTTTTTGTATTGTGTTGACGTGACGTCGATGTCGCCAACTGGAATAAGGGTGAATGATTCCTCAAGACGGTTTGCAATTGCGGAACGAAGAACGACAAAAAAAGGAACGATTGGATCGGTCCTCATAGTTCCAATCAGGGAATCGTTCAATGGATCTAAGTTATTCCGGAACGACAGTTAGTTACATAACAAAAGTCGTCTAATGTGTATTTAATTTCCGCAAATAATCACTATTTAGTAGTTTTTAATAAAGTAAATAATATAATAAAAATTTTGAAATGGATCAAAGTGAATTTTGTGGAAAACTTATCATTCTATCTAGTAAAATTATTTCTTATTAAAAATCTCTTTAATTAGGCCGTTAAACCAATAGTGAAGTATGAAGTTCTTTCTATGCCAATAATCTAGTGCGTCACTGTATGTGTTTAATTTATAAGCGTATCAAAAAATAACACAAAATAAATATTTATTATTTTATTATGGCTGATTTCCCAGCTAAACGGAGTTCGTTATAACCAAACTCCATTGTAATATACATATAATTAATAATCCGAACATTAATCGGATGATTATAAGAATTTTCTAGCTGAATTAATTGTTCAACAACACATGCACTTCGGTTTTGCAGTTAGGACCTACTGAATTATATTTACATAAGGACTGTTTACGGCACTTCTCGTTTGACCATACTTTGTGATATTTTGTATTATTGTTGATGTAAAAAGACAATTTCGACTATTAAACTTTATTATTAACAATAAATTTTACTGATAGTAGTGGACATAATAAAAAAGTTTATACTTACTTATTATGCAAGAAATTTATTTCGAATAATAATATTTAAGAGGCGATGTGTTATTTTTAAATCAACACATAAACAACATCACACAGTGGAGTCCAAATATGAAAATATTGCTCCATTGTATGAAATAAGTTATTCTGTTTCTATTCCTTTAATAAAAAATATGAATAATATGAATTTAAAAATTAACTTTCTAAATATGCTGACAGTCTAATAGAAAAGTGACATTATGACTCATTTTTTCTTATTTTTCTCACGCTCTGGGGTCAGCCAGTCAGTCAAGTCAGCTTTATATAAAAAAACACAATGGGAATTTCATGGTTTCTTACTAAAAAAACATCTTAAAGACGACTGGATTTTTTTTCTTCTTCTTCAGATGCATATACCACTATACCATTTCGAACATACAGATGTACATCCATACACACATGTGTATGTTCATTACTGAGAACAAAAGATAATCTTCATCTGTCTGCACTTTAAAGGATTCCTTTTTTAAGGTTTCCTACGAATATGCCCTAAAAATCCTTAACGCCTGGTTATTTTAACAGCAAAAGTCAAAAATCTTAATAACTTAATTCCCACGCATAAACGTGAGAATTTGTAGTTAGTTGATTTTTTGTTTGTTTTGATCTTCTACTCTCCAAGATAATCTTTTACGATCACGCCTTTATGTTGATTACAATTTAGCTTTTTTTTGTATTTTGTGTATTGTCTGCCTATCAGTTTTATTTATTGGTAAATCTGAGCAAGGGTCAGTAGTTATGCAGCAACATTTTGTAGTGAAAACGAAAGAAGACAGGCAACATCCTTTACACAAAAAGTTCTCACGATCAAAAGGTAAAGTGTTTTTATACATTTTTGTATTTGGGTTAGTGTGTGTGTGCATGGGATAGAGGTTTATTTATATAGTAGATAATTCTTATTCGAAGTTCTGAATAATCGTTTGGCTACTAGCTAAATTTACTTGCAACCTGTTATCCGAGACAAGAAAGAAGATGCTTTAGGGAAGATCATCACATCAATCCGAATTATTTCTTCTAAATAACAACAGGCTTGTTAATTGAAAGTTATGAAGAAAAAACCTTAAATAATAAATATTGAATACAGTGAATAATTTTAGAATTCAGCAGACGGAGGAGTACAAAGTTGATAAAAGCGACGGCGCACAGTGGCTGAAAATCGTTTTTCATTGGCCAAAACTCTGTAACTTTTGAACCGATCAAAATATTGAAGTAATTTTTTTTTATTGGATAGATATTTAGTTCAGCTTGACTCAGTTTAAATTTTATTAAAATTGATTGAGGACTTTTTAAGGAATTCTAGGTCAAAGTTGAACTTTTGAATTTTTTTTAACTTTTAGAGTGAAATATGGAATTATTATTTTTTTATTTATTAAAAAAATTGAATATTTGGAAATTAATAATAATTATAAATAATTTTTGTAATAATGGAATTTTTTTTATGTTACACTTAAAAAAAATTTTACACTGAAAAAAATAGTAAAATCAACTGGAGATTTTGCTATTACAGAAAAATTAAAAATTTTTTGCTGACAAATTTGCAAATTTGTTTACACTCAAAGAATAGTTACACTTAAAAAAAACGTTAATAATATTATCTAAAAATATTACTATTACTACAGAAAAATTTATTATTTTTTGCTGTCAAATTTGATAATTTTAAAAACATTTTAAAATAAAAACTGCAATAAATTTTAATAGCATTTGTAACAATGGTAGGTTCGTTTATTATTATTTTTTACTAATACTATGTTTTTCGTACTTAAATAACAATGAAAGGCAATTATAATTATTATTCATTTGACTCAAATATTGATTGCAAATATTCCATATTTTGTTCTGTGCTATCTCTGTTCTTTAGTAGTTTTTTGGCTTCTTCATCTAAATCCCGATGTTCCACTTTCCATTGATTTCGAATACTGGAGATAAACGGATCTGACGTTGCCAATAATATATTAAATAGATCTTCATTTGTTGAATTTCTTGAAATTTTTCTAGTATTGTGCTCTCTATAAAATCTGTAATCCTTGTTCCTTTTTTCCTGAGCCTCCTCTGATAGATCTCCAAGTGGCACCAAATGATATTTAATGACATCTTCTCCATGATAAAGGATTTTGTGAACTGTTGCAGACATATTTCTCCATGGGTAGTTGGTTGTATATATTTTTGCAGCTTCCTTAGCCTAATCTCCAAATTTTCTAGAGTCAATTTCTTCATTGCACGCAAGTACTTCTAGGATATATTCATCTTGAACATGTTTCTTTTTTGAACTTCTTAACTCTTTGTTGGTTTCGTTGTTTCTTATTGATCCTGAAGACCCGAAATCCAAATCATAACTGATTTTTAGTATGTGTTCCATAAGTCGTATTCTTGCATGTAGTGGTGATAATCCAAATTCATATGTTTTAACAACTTTTTCAATGATATCCACTTTTGTTAATTGGTTCTGTGATGTAGGAAAGATTCTTTTATATTTGTACAACCAATTGCATCGTTGCAGTTGTCCAATGATTTGCGTGGTCTTCCAGCCTTATCTTGCTTTGCTGTTTCTGCAGCGACAGTAAGTTGGCCCTCTAACCAGTTTGCACTTTTTATATAAAAGTTTTGTTTACTGTAGCGAACTTCTTTGTAGCGTTTTTTTAGTGCTTTGACGAAATTAGATAATTCCTCTTCCATTTCGGTGCTACACGAATTTAAGTTTAATTTTATTTTAACGTAACTAAGAACATCTTCCTGGTTTTTGTTTCTAAAATACTCTTCCGCCAGTTCTTTATAACTGAAGCTCTTCATATTTTTCTGAATATTTTTATTTGCGTCTGTTATGTTTTATCCGTACACTTAGAGGATTAACTGAGTAATCCCTTATCGAATCCGTAGTTTTATACATTTTTAGATACATGTTATTCACACATTGATCTTTAATTTCATAGCAGGTAGTGCTTAAATTGCACAAAACTGCACATGTTGTCCAGACCTTAATATCAGGTAAAACTGATTAGTATCTCGCCAATATTTGTTGTTGTGGTTGGGTTGTTTTTTTATTTTTAGTGGTTTAATGTCGCGATTATTGTTATAAAATTGCTTATGACTTTGGTTGACCCTAACATTTGATAACAGGTAAATTTAGAAACAGATCATATGTTTACTGTAGAATTTTGTGATAATTTGTGATAATTTTATTACCAATTTTTGGCTGATCAAAGCAAAGCCATTAAACCCTTTCGCAGGTATTATATTTAATTTTTTTAGTTTTACGTAGTCTAAAGTAAAAAACATAAACTTTTAGGCAAAAAAGTGAAAATTATATACACCATTGTATACGAGTACTTTGGAGTAATTTCATTAAAATGAAAAAAGTGTTCTACAGGCGGCTCGTGGCGGGTGCAAAAGTATATATAGCGTTAAAGAGGACACTTTCACCTTTCTCCGGGTGGTATACATTTCTTGTTCCCTTTTGTTCCCTAGAAATTCTATTCCACTAAAGTTTAAATTTGAGAAAAATATAGTAGTTTCATAAATATTCCGTAACGCCCTTAATATTAAACGCTAAAGCTCTGACCACTTACAAAAACTAAAGACTATAATCCTACCAATATTATAAAAAAGACCGCAGGCCATTATCGATGATAGCTTGCGAGTAGTAACCATTTATTTTTGATAAAAAACAACAGAAAAACACCTTTTTCTCAAATTAGAAAAAACCGTTGAGTTTGACAGCATGCCACGCTCACAATTATCAATAGTTTAACCTAATTTTTTGGCTACCTTAATCTGGATATATTAGCTGCAAAAGGGCGTAAAAATTTTAAAAATCGGTGACAAAAAAAAATTTGAGTTTTGGCCAATGAAAAACGATTTTCAGCCACAGTGCGGCGTGAAAACAGTGCCAACAAGTAAATTAAGTTTAAATTTAATATTGTTTCGCGATCGTTCGTATGATTTGACGGATTACATATGTATTTTTCTATGGTGATATGTAAAATCACATACAGCGGTTGACAATATAATGACAACTTTTTTGCAAATTCAATAATAAGACTTTTCAGAATATATATAAAATATGAAAATGTCTATGGAAAATAAAATGTTACTAAGTAGCTTGCAGCAATTTTAAAACATATATGTAAAATAAAAATTATTTAAAAGGGTTGGTTATTTATTATATTAGAATTGATAAAACAATGTATACTTTTATTTAAGATGATTTGAACAAAAATAAAATAGATGAAACACAATGCGGTTGTATGATGATTTATCGTTACATACTTCGATATTGGTTCGTTTGAAAGTTTATTTGTGCAACTTTTTTCATATAATTAATTTTTTAAACTTTGTGGAAAAATGGCTAGAATCGCGATTTACACAGATTTAATAATCAAAATCATAAATAGCTTTCATGGATTGAAGAAAAAGTGTATTTGTAATAAATATTCAGTTAAAAAAATTTTAAATTTCGAATAATATAAAAAAAGTCGTGATTCAGGTGCCACAAAAACCCAATATTTAGGAAAACTTCTTCGTAAAACTACTTGACGTTAAGATAACACTTACTTAACAACAAGAAAGTTGGGAAAACCCCGAAAATTACACCCCGAGAGGTAATCATTACCAAGACTATCCAACGCAGCGTAAAACAGCATTGTCAAAACAGACGTGGAATACTGTCATCTTTTCACATGATTGTAAATATAACTTAATAGTGATGGGAGAACATTTGGGAGACGGCCGAAGCGAAAGAGACTGGATACCAAGTATGCGAATAAGACCGGCATGTTTTGCGGTGGCAACATTACGATATGGCAAGGAATGGGTGAAATTCTTATTATAAAATATACAAAGGATGCAGACCTATTTTAAATGTTGCTATATACCCAAGCTTGGGAATATCAACGCGGTAAATTAAATTAAGAAGAAATAATACTGAATAGTGTGAACCGTGTGGGACTTAAAACGTTTTGAAATTACTTTTTTTCAGAATAGGCCTGTATAAAACGAACAACAAAAATGCAGAAATCCATTTGCATGGGAAAATATACACAAAAAAAGTTTGAGCATTCATAGTATGAAACGATTTGATAAACAGGCAGTATGCATTTATTTTTCTACTTATGAGTTTAAAAAAAAAGTCAAAATTACGTGAACTGTCCAGATACTACCAGGTCCATCACTCAAAATTTTTAAAATACTTACAAACGGCCATGATGATTATGTTCATATTATTTATTGAAAAACGCTTGCGAAAATAAAATCATTCTGGATGTATAATATTTATGAAAAAAATTAATTGAATATAAGTATTTTTTGGCTTTGTGTGCTTGAAGCATTGATGCCAGCAGATATTTAACAAAATCCCTACATTTCTCAAAAAAAATTCCCCCTTGTTCCTTATACACAAAAAAAAGTTCCCAACATTTTTCCATACTCTAAAAATTCATTGCTTTTATGAAAGAAGTACATTTTATTATGGTTTTAAAATTTTGTACATTTATATCGCGACACAAATATTTCAATAATAATAAAAATCATAAATAAAGGGAAGTCTTTTGACTAACTTAAGACCTGTTGCACGAATAATTGTGTTCATTGCTAATATAGAATTCTAAAACTTTTAAAATAATTCTGAATTTTTGATAAAATTGTGTTCAAGCTAAAAAAATGTGACCCGGAATGGAAAGAATGAGTTATTTTTTGTTTTTTTTTTATAAGAGCGCATTTGAATATTTAAAATAGCTTAATATATATTTTTAAAAAGTATTAATTTCTATAGCAAACTAAAAAAATATTACAAATTATTCGAATCTGTTTTTATTTTTCATACAAATTCTATTCCCAAGAGAATCGGACATTGCTTTGCCTTTCTTTGTCTCTATATATTATTTACCAAAATATGTTTTCTGTCTGTATGAAATATCTCGCGTAATACTGTAACAAAATTTAAAATTTGGATTATTATACATATGTATTATCACTTTTGTGGGGTGTTTAACGCAATTACTCCGCAATATAAAAGGAAGAAAAGAAAAGTCTTAAAAGTTCCCTACATTTGCCTTAAAATGAGAAATCTGCCCCTTTTTCTCTTCCCTTGAAATTTTACAACGAATTCTCTACAAAAAGGGAAAGTTCCCTAGTCTTGGCATCACTGGCTTAAAGGAAATTTAAAATTTTTCATAAGAAAATCAGTTCATTTTATTTATTGAAAAGTTCTTAACCTAAATGAAATTTGTTTGGAAATAAGAAGTCATGTTATATGAATACTGTTTATGTAAAAATTCACTGGCATGTACGATTTTTTGGCTCCGTGTAGCAACAAAAATAATATATATATATCGACCCCTGTTCTTCTCTTGACAAAATATTGTAACGATATCGTATGCAACAGTTTTATAGTATCTAATAGTAATAAAAACGCTGTTCTGTAAAATTAAGTTTTTGTAACTTACGTAATATCGCGCACAGGGGTCGATATTTATGTTTACAAAGCAAAGCATTATATTAAATTTTTATACAATATTATTGTATATTATTTATAATTTAAAAATATTTTAAAAAATTAGTTTTACGACTTTTAGTCATTTGACTTTTGTTAATTTTTTGTATAATTAAAAAAATTTTGACAGATTTTTGTTTTTGCTCCCTAAAGCCAACATTTGATGCGCGCCCGCAGCGGCAGTTACATTTATTAATGCCGTAAAATAATCTTTTCATCAAAGCTATTTTCGTGGAGATTTGTCTCTTGTTTTATTTCAAAACAGGGAAATCAAAAATATGCAATGGCGTGTTTTTCTTGTCCAACCAATGAATGTGAATATAAATTATTTATCTGTTTTAGAAATTTGTGTGAGTTTTGGAATCGACTTGTTATGCACACATATTTTTGCATATTTAAACTTTACAAAATTTTTTATCATTTTTAATTTTTAAGAGGATGTTACCAGCATTTTTTGAATTTATAGAGCATAATTCGACACTGTTTGAACATATTTTGATACCCTACAAACATTTTCACAACGGAAACAAAACATCCGCTTTAAATTCTGATCAAGAGATGAGTTTTCAAAGCTTAAAAGTTTATTTGAAAATCTAAGTCAATATTTTGATCATCGCTGTGGATTATTTTCAAACAAGCCACCGTTGTTACTTTTTAGAAGCATATTTCTAAAAACTTTTAGAGCATATATTGGCTTTTTGACTGCATATTTAATGCGCATAAAGTACTTGCATTTAGAACATATTTCGGTTTCCCTGCTGGTTGCCTTATTCATATTAGCTACGTTCGAGTACCCAAAAGTTTTAATTGTCTTTTACTAGACTGTACTTAACTAGTTTTTTACTGGATTGTATTCGTTTACACAAAATTCAGCAAATGAGAATATAAACTGAAAAAAGTGTAAATTTCATAATGGAACCGAAAGTCATTTGGTCTTATTTCCGTAGCAATAGCAACAAAGATAAATTTTGTAAACTATTGCAAATAGTCGGGTGATCTCAAAAATATTATTGAAAAACACGATTAAAAAAAATAAACGTGGTTTGTCTAACGATAGATACATATGTATATCCTTATAAAAATAATTATTTATTCCTTTTCATAAATATAAATTTTTGTACGGCCTACTTACTTTTGACGCCGTCAAGAACTTTCTTAAAAAACCTTGTGAAGTGTGTATGAAGGAGAAAGAACAACAACGTCACACTTGCTTCTGAAGAAATTCGATGATCCTTTCCCTACTTTTGTTTGTTTAATCCACATGACTTAATAGGGAAACATGTTTATTGGTAGGTTGGACGATTTATTCTCAGAACTAAGAAGAGAAATACATAATAAAAAAAAAGAAAAACAAATGAATTTTATGTAAAAAACTGAAATGCATCACACACAAAGTAAATAATTAAAACCTCAAAAAGTATGCAGGGTACAAAAAGATTTTAAAATGCTATAAAAAATCAATAAAATTTCCATACAACTCACGCACAAAAAACCACTTAAGAGGCAAACTAAAGATATAAATTTTATTTACTATTTACTTCATCAGCTTTACATTTCTGAGCACCTGTTCGGATGCTACAATTACGCATGTTTTTATTTTAACTCTTTATTTCATTAATACGTGTTCGTCCGATCGATCGATCATTCAGCATCTTTTTGGTTATGATCACAGTGACATTTCTTCTGATTGTCAGTGGCAGAAGAAATTGGAATATACATTTGCTTGCCAGCATTTATTTGTTTATTTATTTGGTTGTTGGGAAGGTGGGTGTGTTCATTCATGTGGGTTGATTAATAAATTTTAACAGGCGTAAAGAATAATGAACAGCCAAACCAACCACACACTTGTTTTTTACATCTTGCTATTGGATGCTGTGTATAATTTCTGCTGAACGATTTTTCTTTGTTCGTGATCTGTCTTAATTTTGAGTACAATGGAGATGATGACGATAAAGATCATTTGTAAAATCAATGAAGCGTAGAATTATGACTCTTTTATATAAAGAACACATAATATTTAGCTAGATTTTCTTTTTATGGTACATTTATTTTAATACGATTCACAGTAAAACCAACTAAGAAGAACGGGATTAAAGCGAATTGATAACAGGTGGACTCGCGGCATGATTCAATACAAAAACAATACGCGTTTTGTTAGTGTAAACAATTTCCTGTTAATCAAAAACACCTTTCAATTTATTTATTTATCCTATCAGTGCCGGGCAAACCATAACGTAACACTTATTGTGATAAAATTTTTTGGTATCGCTGCTCACTGTGCAACATTCATTTTAATAGTTTGGCATCTTCGGTGGCTATAATTTCGTACTTCAGTGTTGCAGATGTAAAATTAAAAATATTTGCTGATTTTGATTCGTGTTTGTTAATAATATAAGTTTATTGGTTGTTCATTCATTACGTAAAAATTAATAGGCAGATATAAGATGGGTTGCTGGGAAATTTATGCCACAAATTTAGCTCTATTTTGCGTTTCTACAGGCATCCTTTGACATACGAAATAGTGATCCTGCTTCAACTTTATACATCACTAGTGTACTTTTTGTTTTGTTTGTTTGAATTTGAGTTACTCTGTACTTGCATACAGATTTATGAAATCGTTTCATAATCTATAAACTTTGCTAAATAAGATATAAAACAATGGCGTACAAGAAAAGTTAATAAATGTTGACATTATGAAATATAAGCAAACATGTACAGCTGAACCAACGTGCTAACCTTGCTTGTATCATAACTCGCGATGAAAACAATTATATCCAAGGCAGATCTACCAGGTAGTGGCGATTCTACAACAATACAAAATTTGTTGAACCTGTAACATATGTATGTCAAACATCATATATAGCTGTGGTATTTGACAGTTTGACATAAGTCATGTTTTTATGAGTACCTATATTATCAGGTAAATCATGCTGTAGCAGAAAAAAATGTAGCTCTGAAATTGCCAACAATTTTTTTTATCAAAAATAAAAAAAGTGTTGACAAAAAATATTGTTCAATTGACAAAAAAATTAGTCAAAAATCAAACTTTGCAAAAATAAAACCAACTATTTAATTTGACAAATATCTAATCAGTTTAAGAATTAATTTTGACAAAAAATCTGTTCATTTGTCAAAAAAAATTGTCAAAAATATTTTATTCGAAAAAACAACAATAATACACATCTGACAACCGTGTGTTTTGTAATTTTTGAAATTCTCATTGGTTTTTTAAAAATTTTTGTATAACATAAGAGGTTTGAAAAATTTCAAAAATATGGTTAAGGTCTACTGATGATTTGGCATTAGCACCAATGTAATGCATGTATATAGACTAGCTAAAAAAACCCTCAACAAACAAAAGTTTTTTAATTTCAAAATATTTTGTATTTTTTTATAGTGGTGGGAGCACTTTTACCACTTTTTTTGTTGCTTAACAAAATAAATTCTTGGTTTGACAAAATTTTTAGTCAACAATTTCTTATTACCCAACAAAGAAAATTGTTGGTTTGAAAAAAATATTTAATCAAATATTTTTTATTATTAAAACCAAATAAATCGTTGGTTTGATAAAAATTTTAGTCAACATTTTTTTGTTTGTCTTTGACTAAAATTTTTGTCAATCTGCCAAAAAGTATTGTTGGAAAACTATTCATAACTCAACAAATTTTTTGGCCAAATGATATTATTTAAAATTTAAATAAAAATTGACAAATTACTTACAATTTTATTTATCAATATGACAAAAATATTTATAGGCTGAATATTGATTAATTTTTTAATCAGGTCTGCGTTTTTTTAGTCATATGCCTTGATTATATATCTTACAAATGTCAAAATCCATTTATATAAAAAAAATCTGTGTTGACATGTTGGTGCTTTTCGGGTATTTTTCGTGTTTTTTTAACATTTCGACTGCTAGGATTTGTTAAAAAAAAATGATTGATTTTTTAATTACGTAAACTTAATGACAGATAGTTCTGGCAATATATAGATAAAGAAACATTTGTGTAAACAAACCCATTTTTTGTTTCAATTCAAATCGTTTTTCTTTCAATTCACCCACCTCATGCGAGATTTTTACAATGCGAATACAGAAACGATTGGTAGAAAATATAATTATTAGTGTTAAATAATTTTCTTCTTTAAGATAATTTGATATTTTTCATATATATTGGACCACTTTTATTGGGTTTAACCATTTTATTTTCCATATAATTTTTTTTTCTTATTTTCAGCTGTCCAAATTATCGACAACGGCTAGGATGGTCTTAAGTGAGCTACTTCACTGCTTCGATTCGATTAAAGAGCATTATGTATCTGCACTATGTCATTTTATTAAACTTTTCAGCACACAAATTTAGTTGTGACGTCATAGTCACTCCTGGAAACGTCTCGGTGAGTTGATTAAAAAAATTTAACTTGTACAAAACTACAATATGTCGACATACCTCCGAGGTACAGATATAAACTACAAATTTAAATGTTTTCTATTTATAAACATGCAGCATCTCCAGATCTGATAGTTCGGTTATTAAAGATTTAAAATATATTCTACCATTTTGCAACTCTTGTGATTCAAACCATTTGCACAAGATTTTGAATAAGTCTTGCAAAATGTTTTGTTATTGAAAACTTAAATTACATAGTACTTTCATAAAAAAATGTTTCCATTCTATTGTCTTTTCGGCTTAATAGCGCCCATTAATACGCCACATTCACTCATTAGGATGCTACATCTGTTATTTTCTTTAAACTAATTTTATAGATTTCATTTTCAAATTACTTGCTGAAGGTCTTGAAGAAGTCTTTTACATTTTCTTGATTTATTTTTTTAAACAACAATAGTAATACATAGTTATAAATGTACACATATGTATGTATGGTATATACACGTACATACCTATGCACAAGAAAAAAATGTTGGCCCATTATGAAGAAGTAATTTTATAAAAAGAAATCTACCTGTAGATAAATTTTAAAGTCTAAACAGAAATATAAAAATTACTTCCTGGATCTATGAGCGCCTATTAAAATGCTACATTTTTGGTTGCCTTAAGGTCATCGTTCGACCTTTCTTCTTTCGAACAAAGACAACAAACACAGCACAAACAGCACAGCACGCACTACATTATTTATTTAAGATGTGAAATTTTTTCATATTTCATTGTGATTCTTGTAAGTCCTTAAACATTTCAGAGAAACAATGACTACCAACCGCCATAGATAAGGTTTGTCAATGGTTTCTTCGGCTTAAGAGTAATTTAAGTAAGAAACAAATTAAAACTACCTGCTAACACTATAAGAGTATGAAGAATTCTTCAGTATCAGAAATATGTATTATAACAATACAGTTTTAGAGATCTCCCTCCTTCTTTTTATCTAAGGATTTTTTTCTTTTCGATCGAGGTATGAGAATTTTAAAAATTACCACTAATTAGTGTTTTAGAATAGGAGCTCAGAATTATCAAGGATAACACTGTCTTCTTAGTTTGACAATATTTAAAATTTGGATTAAAAATTCAAGATTGCTTATTTAAAAAATCATTCGTAAATACATAATAAAAAATTTTAAACATTTAAAGCATTTCCTGTTTTCTTGTTAAGAACAAAGTTATCTATTTCTTACATCCCAGTGACTGAATCTTTTAATTATAAAATCAATACGCTGTATGATAATTGTTTTCTTTTTTAACATAAAGCATGAGTGAACAACAATTTAGATAAACAAGAAAAAAATTTAGCATAAGAACATAATCCTTCACATTGATTTTTTGGGATTAACTACAGGTAGTTTTTGCATACTTTGTAGGTTCATACCGAAACTATGTATGTACGTATAATATAACATTACTTTATTATAAAAGGATGGCAAGATTTGATGTCAAAAACTCAATAAAAAATATTGTCTCTTAAAAGGTGCACAGAATTAAAAAAAATAAGTTTCTTTATTCGATCTTAATATCGAGCAGCACTAATTAGTGTTTTTCAATAGGGGCTCAGAGCTATGAAGGATGAAACATCTTGCCAATTTGACGGTATTTAAAATTTCGGTTTAAGATTGACTTTGTCCAAAATCATAAGTAAACAATAAAAATTCTAAATTTTCAACGGATTTCCTGTATCCTTGTTAATAAAGTAGTTACATAATTACTTCTTACCTCCCAATAAAGTCAAAGTCCGAGATAAGTTGATCGGATGAAAATGTTTAAAAGAGTTAAAAATCGGTAGAATAAGATCAGGAGCACATAAATAAAGATCATGAAATATTTAGTTTTCTTTCAATTGTGCAACCCCCTATTCATATTGATTTTTTTTGGTTTACTGCAGGTAGTTTTTTCATCATGTGAAAAGGATCTCAGCAGCATGTCTAAAAATATCATTAATTGTTTACTTTTAAAAGGAACGCAGAATATTTAATAACTAACGGAAATTGTACAAAAAATCGTGTACATTATTTTGTTTTAAGTAAACTGTCTAGAAATTTATCTATTTATTTTAGGATTTAAATTACAAGTGTTAGTACGAGGGTTACTACATATGTTGTGAGTGTTGGCATGAAACTTCCTAAATGGAAGAAGATGTTTCCCGAAAATGTTGAAAATGTTTTACCATAACCTTGAGGGGTATTAAATGAAAACTGTGTGAAATTACATGTGAATTATTATTTGCTACTACAGTAATCCCCCGAATTACGAATAGGATACGTTCTGTGAATCTAGACGTGTATCGAATATTTTTATAACGTGCTCAATATTAGTATGTCAATCTAATGAAAATAAATAGATACGTTTCAAAGATAAAAAATAGTCGTAAAGCGAGATCTATATTAGTATAAATTTGTGTTGAAAATACATAGATGTGTTTGTTATGCAAAACCGTTTTTTTTAATCATATCATAGATATTATCTATTCTGATGTATTGTATGAGCCCTCGCCTAAGCTAGTAGGCGATCCTTCATCTAAATTGGCATCGGAAATAGATTCTACAGATTCTTGAATATTGTGAGCTGCAACAATTTTTTGAGAAAAATGACCGTAGTTTCTGTTCGTTTACCAGGCATTTTTATAACAAATTTTTTTTCGACTTGATATAACACAAGTTATAATAATAGACTTTACGAATATACCTCCAACAAATAATTATTTGACTCCACTTAAATAATACAAAATTAAATTAAAATTGTACAATACACAACTTGTACTTGGTGTTTTTGTACAACACTATATCAAAAACAGGCAAATTTCTGACCAGGGGGCAAATGACGGCATTCCATATCGAACGAAGTCCCATATAAATTTTTTTAATTTGTATTTTGTTCGATATGGGACGCCGTAATTTGCCCCCAGCTAACCTTGTGGTAATTTCACCATGACTTGCACACACGTTCGTAATAGCAAAATTTTCATTCGTATTACGAATTTTATAATTTAATAATAATAAAGTTCGTAACTTAGAAAATTCGTATTCGTACGAGTATAAAGAATTTTATTATTTATTAAAAATGTTCATATCTGCGAAATTCCGTAAAGCAAGACTTCGTAAAACGGCGGAAAACTGTATTTTTTATGTGAACTATCAAGACAGGCAAACTGATCTATAACGTTTAGTGATAAATGATAAAGCCCGTTTCTTTACAATTGTTAAACGGTTGTGTTTATAACGGAATTTCTGTAAAAAAACTTATAATGATAGATCGTCCGACATAAAATATTACACTAATATTTAGCCATGAAAAATATCGGTATATCTTACGATGTCGAATGCTATCTGTTCACTGGAATTCTAAGCGAAATACAACTGAATTACTTTTTTCACTAATAAACTATATTATTTATTTATTGAATTAGTAAATAAATAAATAAAATTAATTGGTAGTGAGTGAGACCCAAATCGGTTATTTTTCAATTAGAAATCCAACGAACAGCAACCCCGAAAGCTCTTAATCTGTAGCAGGTAACAGTCCTATTTATATTATCAAATGAACTGGTTTCAAATAGTAAATATTAGTAGCGTAGCAGGAATAATGATTTCCTATTCTGTCTACGCGGTTTGACGTTACTAAAGGTATGGTCACACTTGCCAAATATTTGCAGAAAAAACGTGACCAGCAGACAAGCTAAATTTATATTTTCTTTAATTCCAATATTTTTTTTAAATATGGGTTCGCATTTATTAAAAATAATATAAAAATAGCATTTTGGGGCATAATTGAATTCAGTTTGTTATACATATAAAAACCAAGTTAAATCACACTGGCCCTAATTTTTGGGCAAATGTTTTTCAAGTGCGACCGTACCTTAGCTCCACCCAGAAAATGGTACAAATACAGTCGAATAAGCTCTGCGTTATTTGAATACTACTTTTGTCAATAATACATAAAACTTTGTAAGAATTCATTAGGAAAATATAAAAATATTTTGAAAAAAGCACATAATTTTTTTATCAAATACATAAACGAAAGTCGCCATGACAGAAAATTTAAAAATTTTTGTTTATTAAATCAACACTTTTCTTAATCACCCTGCAGTCACACCATCAAAATTTTTTTCAATTCTCATTCAAGATTTTTACACATACAGCTTGTCAAAATTAACAAAAATTTAAAGGCTGCACTCAAATTTAAAGCAAATTTTTTAGCGAGATGCCATCAAGAAAACAACTCAAAATAATTTTTCCCCTTCATAGAAACAGAAAAACAACAAATATTATTTTTAATATTTGACTGTAATTAATTAATTTGTGGAATTATGGAATGAAAATTTGTAAGCAAATTCTCGTCAAATGTTGAAAGTGTGAGTGTATTAGTAAAAAACAGAGAATTTAAAATTTGAATGCAAATTTGATGGTGTGACTACCAAGTCAAATACATATGTATGTAATTTTATGTATGTATGTAGAACAGTTTACAAAAATCGTCATCCGAGAATATTTGACAATTTTTCTTCAGGCAAATATACAAATTAATTACGGAGGAAAATTTTTCTGATTTACTTGCTAAGCAAACACAAAATGTAATTTAGATAAAATGAGATATTCCGAAATAAAATTATTCGCACGCCGATATTCAGCCCTACAATGACCATGTTAGAAGGAACATAAATCATGCGTGATCCCGTCCCTGTATAATATCTGTTCCTAAATACTCCACGCTATGGAATCCACAGCATTTAACATAAAGAAATGTTAAACTTTTATTTTAAATTCATCGCTTTATTTTCGAATACTTATAGTAATAAATAGGGCAAGTTTTTTATGACATATCGTCGTCATTATTTTCACGTATCTCACAAAAAATTTCTTTGGAAAATTAAGTCTAAAAATATATACAAAAAAATATTAGATGATCTGAATTTGCATTACTTCCGGAGCATAAGTTCAGGATCTTGGACTCGGTTCACACACGTCAAGTTTGATTCGTTAAGTCTTGACTTTTTATGAGAAGCGGTCTTATCTAATTTTGTTTGATTTTATGATATACGTAAAGATAACTTCGGGAAGACGATATGACATTTGCCATTTTTTTCAATTATTTCTTTAAAAAGCCTAAAAATCTTGCATTACATTAAATGACACTTTTACAGTCTGACGTTTATATAGTAATATTTTTTATCGAAAATAACAAAAGGCGGCCTTCATTAAACACCATGTAGTTGTTTACATATGATATTTGCTAACCAAAAATATAAAATTTAATTGAAAACCCGATTTCCAAAATGAAAATTATATAATTAATTACGGTTCCGTTTCGCATACATACAACTTGCTCTAGTAATTGTATAACAACCTAGACATCTTTTAAATACATATGTATGTATAAAACTAAAAACTACTAAACTAATTTATATATTTTTTAAAGTTCTTTGTGACACTTTGTAAATTAAAAAGTAGAAAGAAAAACGCGTAACAATAGAAATCGACACTTTTACAGTTAGAACAATGCATGTAGTGACGCACTGTTGTTACCCTTGTTGTTGTTTCTATTTATTTATTTATAAATTTCGTAGTAAAAAATGTACTATTGAGGATATTGATGTTGCTCGTTATCAGCATTGCCTGAAAATAAGACTGGTAGAACGATAAATAAAGGGTGTACAAAAATTAACACAATATTTAAATTTGTCGCCATTTATGCAGTAAAGTGTTGGCACCTCTAAAAAACAATTCGACAGCTGAGAGTTTAGGATTAGTAAAAATGGAGCGTAACACGGTAGAACAACATGTCTTAAGTATTGAACAATGTTTCATAAATAATGAAAGCTTGTCGGAATAGTGTTTTAACAGTGAAGAGATTAATTAAAAAATTTAGGGAGACTGGATCCATTTGAGACGTTAAACACACTTTACATACAAACATTTATGCTACAATATACTGGGATATGGTGACGGTGCTGTAAAAACGCCGTATTAGGTCGATATACATATGTAGGTAAAAATAATTGTTTCAATCATATGAGTCTTTTTAATGCATCAATGCCGAATGGATTTGAATACCAGAAGTCTTCGGCGTCCGCAAAATCGAATCATACGCAGACGTAAGTACTCAATTATTACTTTTCCCCTCGCACATCACAATTGAACTATACAGAAGCTTTGATCTACTCAAAATCATGGTTTGAATGCATTTCCAGCGGAAAGAAAAAAATAACTTGATTGCTGGATCGGTAAAAAAATATATTTTGAAAATTAAATGAAAATGTTCTCAATAAAAATGTTTTTCACTATTAGGTTTCCAAATGAAATAGCTCCCCTCGTCAAATGTATTTTTTTTATACGTGTTCATGTATGTATACATTCGTATACATTTGCATGTGTATTGTAACCAGGTAGTTAAAATTTTACACTATCGTTTCTTTTTTTAGGACTTTTTTGAATCTCAGCATGAGTCCATGTCGACGTGTTAAAAGTCACCACTAATTAGTGTTTTTGAATAGGAGCTCAGATATATAAAGGATGAACTATTTTGGTAATTTGACAATATGACTTTAAGAAATACATGCATATAAATTTTTAAATCTTTGACACCAGAAATCAGACTCACATGATCAAAAATAGCACCAACACACAGTAAAGCAAATCACAAAAATAATGGTTTAAGGTGTAACATAGAAAATATTTTTTTAAATATAAAACAAAGTCAAGGTAAAAAACAAAGATATTAAAAATTCAAACTCAAATATTTGTGAACTATCTAAGAAAACCTTAAGAAGTATGTAATCTATATTCTTATTTGTTTTTTTTAAGAAATCAAAATGCATTAAGATCGGTCTACTTTTGTAAGAGTTCAAAAACATCTAAAATGTTCTTAATACTCGAGATGGCCCACTCAGGCACCCTCTATCTAGCTCATTGTGTCTTCCAACAGGATCATCAGGTCCTTCCCTATTACTCATTACCATTACCCACTGTGCAACAGTAAGTTATGGGTAAAACTGCTAGAGGGAAACAAAAAATGCGCAGTTTTTATATAAAACTGCAGAGTTATAAAACCAAACAAAAACATAATATGTTTGAAATTCGTTTTTGTTTTTCATACAAATGCAGAGATGCCAGCAGGAATTTAACAAAATCTCTGCATGTCTCGAAAAAATTCCCCCTTTTTTCCTTACACACAAAAAAGTTCCCTACATATTTCCCTACTCTAAAAATTCATTGATTTTAGGAAAAATTAGCATTTCATTTAGGTTTTAAAAATTGTATATATTTACGTATATCGCCAGAAAAAATTAAAAAATAATAAAAAATAACATAAATTTGTAATTTTGACAACCTCCAATATCCTTCTTTGTGCCATCATAGTTCTCAAACGACTGTACTAATTACATTTCTTCAAAAATTATTTAATTTTTAAGGGAAGTCTATGGGTTAACTTAAGAGCTGTTGCACCATTTTTTATAATTCTTTGCTTTCATTGCTAATATAGATTTCTTAAAATTTTAAAATAGGTATGTGGAGATCTTAGAAGGTAATCAAAATCATAATTATGAATTCTTAATCAAATTTTATACAAGTGAAAAAATGTGACCCGGAATCAGTGTTGCCATATATATCTTTTTCGAAAATCTTCGAATCGAACAAAAAAGTATTTTTTTGCCTTAAAATCCATTTTTAAGGTGATTTTATTGAAATCAAATTCAGTTCAAATTTATTTTAATTAAACTAAAATATTTATTGCATAGACATACTCGTATAAGGCATATATATATATAGGTTTTTAACTTCAAGTTCACCATTTTCAAATCAAATTCATGTATTTTAAAACAAATTGAGAACTGTCCAAATTAAAACATATTTAGTAATTTTCAAACCGAATTCGGCATTTTAAAGATCAAAATCAAGTTTTTTCAAATGAATTTTATCTAAAACGGGCAGCTTTATGTTTTTAAAATGGTTTGAGAAATGCTGGGCTTGATTTGCAAAATACGGAATTTGTTTTGAAAAATTCAAAGCATCTGTTTTTAAAAACCTGGATTTGATTTGGAAAAGGCCAAATTTGAAGCTAAAAGCCTATAAATAGTGTAATAACGTAATTACATTAAATTCATACATATTTTATGGTTACATTCTTCATTCATTTCTTTTGTTTGTTCGAAATTTGTACAATTACGATCAGATTTTTTCAAAACGCCTATGGTCCATAAAATACTACAATATATTTCTTAGTTTGTACTTATTGGTATTGATTTGAGAAAAAAATTCTTTCGACGTTAGCTGTTGCTACTGGTATTGACAAAACTGTGTAAACTATTTTTTTCAAACAAGGAAAAGTTTCAGTTTGTATTCCAAATGATTTCCCAACATTTTTCAATATTCTTTTAATCTAATAAATTATATTCTTTAAAGTTGAAGTGGAGCAATTCTCGCCATTCGTCATCAATTTGTCGAATATTATTCGAATCGATAACATTTGGAAAGAATTTCGTCAATAGGGAAATACTTTTATTATTGCTTTTCATAATATTAGTGGGTGCCAGGAACTCAACACATTTTGAAAATTCGCTGTCAAAATCAAAATTTTTAATAAACTGTAACATAACTCAACATAAAACTTTAGGCAATTATTTCGAAATGGCATTTCATCTTTATCTGATAATTTATGAGTAGAACTAAGTGCTATAGTTATTTGGGCTCCCAATATCTCCTCAATATCTTTAAGATAATAATGACGCTCTATGAATGTGCAATTAGTAACATCTATTTTGTTGAACATTTCAAAACAGATACATTCATCTTTTACGATGTATTAAAATATTTTTAAATACAGACAACGAATTTCATTACAAAAAACTTCAAAAATAAGTTAAATCTTCTCATATGGTAACATTGCCCGGAATAGAAAAAATTAAAGTTATTTTTTTTTGTTTCTAAGAGCACACTTGAATATTTAAAATATGTATATTTTTAAAAAGTCTTATTTTATATATTTTGCCTTTCGTTGTCTCAATATATTATTTACCAAAAGATGTTTTCTGTCTGTATGAAATATCTCGAGTAATACACAGTGCAACACGAAAAAAATAAGTTTAGTTAACAGGAATCTCATGTAATAATGCAAAATATCATATATTAAAAATCTTTTTTTTAGCTAAAAAATCTTTTAATCTTTTCGGCACCTCAAAAAACTTCAAAAATAAGTTAAATCTTCTCATATGGTAACACTGCCCGGAATAGAAAGAATTAAAGTTATTTTTTTTTTGTTTCTAAGAGCACACTTGAATATTTAAAATAGCTTAATATATGTATATTTTTAAAAAGTCTTATTTTATATATTTAGCCTTTCGTTGTCTCAATATATTATTTACCAAAAGATGTTTTCTGTCTGTATGAAATATCTCGAGTAATACACAGTGCAACACGAAAAAAATAACCAAATACGGACACCACTACGTGAAAAAAACCAAAAAAGATAAGACCCAGTTTTGCCCAAAGTCATGCACTTTTTTGTATGGGCCCCCAAAAATAAGGGGCCTCGGTGTCATTTTTGCAAAATACTGATCATTTTCTCAGGCTCATATCTTGCAAATCGTTCGGGTTTTGAATTACATTTTTATAGGCAAAGTTGTAGATCTTGCCATAAAAAACAAAAATTGTGAACATATAAAATCAAAAAATCTTCATCTTCAAGATGAAAAACTCAAAAAAATTAAAAAAAATGTATACTTTTTTCCACTGTTCAGGTCCATAGGTAGCAAAGCGTTAAGAATTCAAGAAAACAATCGCTATAAAAATGTACCTAAGACCTCAATAAACAACTTTCTAGAACATATGAACTTCCTAGGAATGATTCTTAATACCGTTTAGGTAGCGCTTAGGTAGCTGCAAAAGTAAAAAAAATGTGCCGAAAATTTTTTAACAATTCCCAATTTTATGTGGAACTCTGGCAGAAAGATGTCTTGAGTATTTTCAATTAATGGTGTATTTTTTAGTCTATGCTGTTTCATTTGTTCCTGCACACTTCCTCTTGGTCTCCACGAATTACATTGGAATTAATTCAGAAGTGAGCGCGAATCTCAATTACAAATAAAACAAAAGAATTTTGGAAAGCCGCCCTTATCGATGATCCCTTGCAAAATGTTGATGACCTTCAAATCACAGCAAATCTTCCATTTATTTTCGTAGTATCCTCCATGACATTACACACAGTCATACTGTAACAAAATTTAAAATTTGGATTTTTATATGTATTATCACTTTTGTGGGGTGTTTTACGCAATTATAACGCAACATAAAAGGAAGAGAAAGAAACAAGGCTTCAAAAATTCCCTACATTTTCAAATGAATTCCCTACAAGGAGGGAAAATTTGGTATCACTGCTCCTGTGTAGTGTTTTCAGACTTTGATTTCAAAACGCATTAAAAAATATTCGAAATCCGTAATAATAGAGAAAGATTTTAAATAAAAAAATAATATATAAGAAAAATCAATTCAAATTGTATCATTGAACAGCAATTCATATTTGGTATCGGCATTGACTCAAACTCATGTCATGGTGTTCATGTGTGTTTAAAGTTCAAAGTTCACAACTAATTGTTTATTTTTCTTAACAGGAGCTAAGAACTATTAAGAATATTATTAGTAGCTCAGTTATCCTCCTGCTGAAATCGAACAAAAGAATTTTTCAATTGGTAAAATCTACCTCCAAATTATTCCTTTGTCATTTTTGTTTGAAATAATCTTATAGTTTTCAAAAATATCTAAAAAGAAAGTGAATCTATAGCAGGTCCTTTGCTTTTTGTTTAAAGAAAGTTGTTTTCATTCCATCTTAGCAACTCATCGCTGTATGGGTTCTTTTTGATTCTTTCTTGGAAAAGAGCAAAAAAAAAACTCTCCTGAAACGGCGGTGTAGCGCGATGTTGAAATGTAATACAAAAATAAATTTTATAAAATTGTACTGTAAGTTTCCAAAGACATCAAAGCTCCAAACTCAACTTAAACCTTAGAAATAAGACAAAACTTAAAATGTCTGAATAAGTGCGAATTTAAACCTTAAACACATTTTAAGTTTTGACTTATTTCTGAGGTTTAAGTTTTTTTTTTGTAGCATTTCAAAGAATTATATTAATATTTCACGGCAAATATTTTTGTAGAACATATCAAGCCGCTGTTTAACCCTCCGATGACTGACAAGTGTCCCTTGGGACCTTTTGTGTTTTGAAAGGTGCTCAGTTTTAGCACGGCTTAGACGATTTTTTTAAGAATCCATGACTTTTATAATTGAAGTGTTATGAAGCATTTCAAAAAGAATTTACTAGATTTCCACACCTTTTCAAAAATTTTTGGCGAATTAAAAGAATTTACTACGTAAATAACCGACAAGGTCCTTTGTATATGTTTTAATGCATTTTCTTTTTTATAACAATTTCATTGTGGATCAGTCATAAGCAAAACTTTGTTGTATGATAATAATAAAGAATGTATGTGATTTTGACTTTTTTTCATTGTCCAAAAATGAGTGATTGACGCAACATTCATATAGTTTTGAACCGTCGAAAGCGTTTTCAATATCTAAGTGCTAATGAGCAAAAAGCAGCTTTGGAAAATTTGAGAAGATATTTTTAGCAGGATGAGAATAAGCAAAATGCTGGTGAATTATTAGAAGAATACGACGACGGAGATCCAAATTTCATTCTAAATGATGAATCCTCAGAATCTGGCGACGATTATAAAATTTTTCAACATGAGGTTGCTTATAATGGCTTAGTTGGTGCTGCACACTTCGTTTCAATAAATGACAGTACATGGTATATTGAACCACCAGTGCTTCGTCGCACTCGTGCACATAATGTTCAAATTTTACTATGTGGCGACCAGGACAATCATCTGATATGGTTTGCGATCCGTTAACAATATTCAGTATATTATAACTGATGAAATTGCGAACTGGCTGCAACTTGGAATACAAAAAATCCAACAGCAAACCCCAAGCAATGGAGTCCTTTGCCGGTAAAGGAGTTGGATGCATTTCTCGGCATCTTATTACATTCCGGATTGTATCGTTCCAATTCTGAGCCAGTAAAAGAATTGTGGGGTGCTATACATTTACCTATTTATAAAGCAGAAATGTCCAAAAAACCGTTTTATAGCTATCACCCAAACTATTCGTTTTGATAATGGAATTACACGTCTTTGGAAAGCAAATCAGCTGCTATTGATGATGTTTGAACGATGATGATGGCAATTGTTTCCTTATCGAGGACGAACAAAATTTGGAGTAAAAATATTGTGTGTTTGTGACTCTAATAAATATTATCCATTGAAGGACGTAATATAAAGCGGAAAGCTGCCTAATGAGGAGCGTGAGGTGAACCAAGGACAACGTGTTGTATTGCCGTGCAGAGTCAAATCGTCAATGTAAGACTGCTTACAAATGTTTTGTTGGTCTAGAGCCTGTTTGTGTTGAGCACTACTATACGTTGAAGAAATGCAATATATCAGCAGATGCGTTATTTATTTTATCTTTTTAGTTTTAATTTTTCCGCTTTATAACCACTACTTTGGATTAGCGTACCTGAATTCAATAAATTTATTTAAGAAGTAATTTTTATGTATTTTATTATTAGAAATAACTATCGCCTACAAATTAGAGGTCCCCAGGGACCTTTTTGGTTATTGAGCGTTGAAAAACATTCTGGCTATCGGAGGGTTAAGGGGAGTTTTTATTGCCGTTTTATTTTTATATGATGAACAATAAAAGCACACATTGGATCAATGAATTTTGTCATTAATAACGAGCTAACGTCAGAATTCATTTTTTTTAATGAAGAACAATTCGATGAGTTTCATTCATATTATGAAACTTTTTTTCATAGTATCAACGAAAAATTTTTCATAAAACCAATCAAAGCCAAAAAATGAACAAATTTGAAAAAAAGAAATTTCATGAAAGCAATGAAAACTTTCATTAAACCAAGGAAAAAGTTCAGTGAAGCAATGAAAAATTATTAATGACGCTACTTCATTAGGTGAATGAATGTTTTTTCTCTTAGTGTAGAATGCTAAAATGTCCCACAAAAATATTTTTTAAAGTCTGAATAAGTACGATAATGAACCTTAAACATATTTTAAGTTTTAAAACATTTTTTTTTAAGTCTTGAATTTTGTATAGTTGTCTATAAGACAAATCATTGCCTTTTTCCAAGAAAATTGCAAAGATACTTATTCAGGAAGGAGTTAGAGGGTTAAAATATTTTACAATAATTTTTCTCGTGATGCTTGACATAAAACATCTAATACCTTAAGATAACGAAATTTCTTATGACGATTCTTTTTAATGTCAACATTCACGCTGCGTGGAAAAAAAGTTAATCATAAACAAATATAAAAATTAATGAAAAAATTATGAATGATTACGCTAATTACGTGAGCGGTGCTCATCTCTATTATATATATTCTGCATTACTTCGAAGTATTTAAGTAATTACCTACTGATCATCGGATATATAAGTACTTATTTTGATAAAGAAAAAAGCGAGAATATACAAAAGCACTAGTAATATCTATGCCAGCTGTTTAAAAGAAGTGATACGACCGACGACAAGGAAAAGCAACTTGGTTTTAAAACAGCAACGAAGATTTCGTATTCGGAGAATATTGACCATGTCGAATACTTAGTTTCAATGTTGCAAAATTAAAATTTTGAAACGGCACCGATCTAAAAATGAAAGAGTACTTTTTTGCATTAAATGGTACTTTTGTAAAAAATATTTATTTCTAAAAATTAATTGAACAAAAAAGTTTTTAAATTTTCTCGGCTTGCATGGCTTAAGCCACCGACAATGCCAATGTTACATAAACATAATAAATTTTTTACCACTTGTTTTGTCTTTTATTAACCATGGATACTTTTCCCTCCATTCTTCTCGGAATCCAGCACTGTATGTTTTTATTTTGCTAAAATTTTGTAACTATAAATTAAATATATTTAAACGAATATCAAATGATTTATATACCTTTTGGGTGAGGAATCCATTATTTACAAACCTTTGTTATTTGTAAATGCAGCCGAGCTTTTTTCTTTTGATGTGCAAGCGTAAATATGCACATATGTTTATTTGTATGCCTGGGTTGTAAAATGCAAGCGAAACTTATTGAGACGATTTTGACACACACACTAGAATTCAAGGTGATGATATTTCTATTTACAACAACATCAATTGTGCAACAAACACATGATTATCAAACTCTGTCATCAAAATTATCACATCATACATTTTTTGTTTAGCATTACGTCGAAAGCATTGGCAACGTATTAAGAATTGGAATGCGCAAAATGTAAAATATGTAGTAATGAAAAAGTACTGAAAATGCCGTGGGGGTACCGAGGTACCGAAATGAAAAAGTACTGAAAAAAGTACTCAGCACTGCTTTGTTTGGTTGACTTTTTTGTTCATATTTTATGTGATGAGTTTTATATATTATTTGCTTTCAATATCTAATTTTTTATATAGATATAATTCTTGATTCGTAATAAAACGTTTTTAAAGCTCATTTTTTTATTTAATAGTTTATCGTTTTTTATTTACAAAAACAAAAACTTTGTGATATATGTAAGCCGAATAGTGTTTTTGGCCACAGAATACCTATTTAATTAAAGAAATAGCACTTTGGTGAAAAAGCACATTGCAGAGTACTTAATTACTTTAATAACAAGAAAAGCTAAAATGTAACTCCTACTGCTACCTATATTCTATAAGAAAAATTGTCTAAACTACAGTTGAAAATAATAAAATAAAATTTTTAGTCAATTAATTAATTAACCGTTTGTTTGAACTTCATTAATAATCAAATATTTAGTAATCAAACAGAAATAAAAAAATATATATTTGTATGGAAATTATAAGCTATTTTGTGTTCATTTTTCTGTTTTCTTGGTAGAAACTAACAAATTAACGAAAAAAAAAATGTTTTCCCAAATATTGTTGGCCCTCAAAAATAATTTATTTATTTACTTGAATGAGCGAGCGTATTTTTTTTTGTTTAAACTTTTTATGCGTTTATTTGTTGAAATTTATTTTGTTTCTTGTCTCTTTTCTGAGTTTCGAATTGTGTTGTTTATAACAATTAATTTATGGCTTTTTTATTGTTATTATTGCTTACAACAATATTAGCATAAAGTCATAAATTTTAGATTTGTTTAGATAATGTCATTTAAAAATCATGTTTTTTACCAGGTTATCAGCAAACAGCACTGGTGTTGAGTCAATAGTTTGTTTGCTGCTACAAGTCTACAAAGAAAGTATTGTGTTAAAAGGGATTTTTCTACATCTGAGTCAATGGAAACGAATAGAAGTGAATACCCACATACTTGTGCGTTTATATTTATAGCTTATGGTGGGGAAAAGTAAATATTTGAACACACAAAGAATAGCGGAAGTCCGAATAACATCTGGTGAAATATGTCGTAAGTTTAACAATTTTTCAATGAACTAAACTAATTCAGTTATGATTCAAAAAGTCAATGTTTGGAACCAAATGTCCCACTGCGAAAATAAAGATTTATCACTTCAGCGGGATCCTCAAAAAAGATGGCAGATGCTTCCTAAAGGCCATTTCACACCATAATACAAGTATTACGTAAATTAACAAAAATACAACCCTGACCTAATAAATTGGTATTGTTGTTTTTTTCAGAGAACAATATAATAAGTGTTGCATTTTTGTTAATTTACGTAATACTTATATTATAGTGTGAAATGGCCTTAAACAACATTACAGTTATACACCTATACTTGGGGTT
Organism: Gymnocheta viridis; assembly: GCA_956483585.1. Lineage (NCBI taxonomy): Eukaryota > Metazoa > Arthropoda > Insecta > Diptera > Tachinidae > Gymnocheta > Gymnocheta viridis. The sequence continues at coordinate 97,025,192 of OY101441.1, read as the reverse complement.
ACGAATATTCTCAAATTGTCTAAAAGAAAGCAGCTGGTTAAAGGACGGCTAAAAGAAAAGCCAGAGAAATGATTAGAGGTCGAAGAAGACAATGTTGAAATATTCTAGAAGAGATCACATTCTGCCTATGAAGGGAGGCATCACCGCTTCTCTTCCTTTTCGTTATGACAGTTGACTATGACTATTGGCACCGTGAAGGCGATATAGCCTTTTGACGTGTGTACCTACACCCAGTGACCGTATTTTTAAAATTTGAAACTTGCTATTTTTATTAAAGCGAAGACAAACGATTCTCATTGTTGAGCAGGTTGACTCAGTGCTCTAACTAGTCAGAAGTAATTGCAGAAGGCCTTTATCGTTCTAAGTTTCCCGAATGATGATACTAGAAATCCGCTCGAGATTTTCAATCTTTTCATCCTGCAGCCGAGCGACGGTGTGTTCCAATAAGACGTTTTATTTTCAATATCCCGCCATTTTAACAGTTGGAATGACATACGCTTCAACAATGCATTGAAATTATGAAAATTTACAACAAAAATGGTGAAAATTTCGCGGGCACAGTTCCCAAAACTATAGCATTTGATGACCCCCAGTCGCATCTCGGAGGCTACGTTAACAAGCAGAATTGACACGTTTTCGGCTCGGAAAGCCGAGCCGATGGAGAGGCTTTTCAAGCCGGCTCAACGTGCGACTGGAGCGGTTTTCGGTGTACCTTTACTTTCGAAAATGAGGCTGGAGCAACTGTTACGGTGAATGGATTGCGCTAGCGAACAATGATTTGGTATGGCTAGGATTAGATGATATTGATGTAAATGACTTTTACGAGGGCAGATTGATATTGAAGCGTGAGTAGTCGTGGACCCATGTTTCATCAACAGTTATTAATTGACGCCAAAAATCAACGATATGTTTACCATTTCAACAATCTTACGTAACTTAACTCGGCGATCATTCATAACGATAACGAGGATTTTTTTTAATATTTTCTTCAGTAACCACCTCTTTTGGCCTTCCTGTTGATGGTCTTGTTGCAGTGCTTGTCCGCCGCGTTCAAATTCAGCAATCTAATATTTTACCATGTAATCTGACGGAGCAGATTCATCGTAGTGTTTATCGAGCTTTTCTTTTGTCTCTTTCGCCGTTTCCCTTTCAAATAATAGTGTTTAATCACTGCACGAAATTCACTTTTTTCCATTTTTCAAGAAACACAAAAGTTGCTTACTTCAAACGACTACAACAAATAAACTAATCGATGAATTTGGGTGAAATTTTTAAAACAAAAAAGTTTTTGTGTTTGCCATGTGACGCTAGGTAGCTTCAATATCAATCCGCCCTCGTATTTTCAACTACGCTTCGTGTTATACATACACGGTACCATAACTCTTTTGCGTGAAAAGAAAGTTTCCTGACCGCATGTGATTTCCCGAAGAGGCAATCACTGATGTTGTGATTAAACAACTATAGACTTTTTACTTTGAGGCTGTCTATAAGATAAGGTCTATGCCAATGGTTCATACTCGATTCAATCGATGTCGTGAGGTTATTGAGGACATACATCTGACAATGTGCGAACTGGTAATGGAAAATTTCATGAAAAGAATACGGTCCTGCAGGCATAGCCGTGGCAGTCATTTGGCTGATGCTGTTTTCCATTATTAATGGCATACCCTCTTCCTTACGATTAAATAAGCATCCCATAATTTCACCTAAAATTACTCATATAAACACATGCATATAAGGAACCTGATTCCAGCTGGACTGTTGGTTATAATCTATTATAGTCTATGTGATATTCCTTGACATGCTACATGTTGCTTTTCTTGTATTTCTGATTGAAGGACGCTACATTCGTGCATTAGTCGGAAAATCATTTTGATTCCGAACTCTTCAATGAAGCCATCCATGTCAAAATGTGAGCCTCAGATGTTGAGGGAGAGTTTTAAAAGATAATTGAAAGTCTCTAGTAGTCTGTTAGTAGCATGACCCCATGGTTCCTGCCACCGATTGCTGGACGTATTTCTACCTTATTTACCAGTAGATCTTATGATACCAGCTCTTATGGTTACCATTATAACAAATGCGAGAGCGAATCCAATACTTTCCACCGTAGACTGCTGCACAAAAGGCCTTATAAGTGATGCTGGACCAAACCTCTCTCTCAATAATAATACCGTCTAACTCATTGTGGCATTTTGTTAAAAAGCTGTCTATAGAGAAAAGTGTAGAGTATTGCAATGCAACTTATTGTGTTACTATATTTGTCTTGTGCCTCGAGTTCATATAACTTTTGCAATTATTTTACTTGACATACATACTGCATTTACCATACTTTGCCTTCATAACCTTGACACATTTCCTTGCTGGACTAAATGTAGACTGCAAACATAAATGTCTTTAGTAAACGTGCTGCAGCTGTTGTATAATTCTTAGTAAGATTTTTTTCTTTTTACGAATTTACTGGTAGAATAAAATTAAGAAATACGAAAGTGTAGTGGTAGAAAACCGCAAACAATTAGCGTAATTAACAAATGACAGTGAAGAATATGTTCTAAAGTATGAACATACGTATCCTGCAACTACTTTACGTCTGAATTCGATTGCATACGTAGACCTAAATTAGACTTCCTAGAATAACAGAGGAAAAACTTAGCAAATGCTTTAGAAATGTGAATACTCACAAACTAACAGAAATGAAGATTGCGGCAGAGTCTTAATAGAATTAAGTCTCTAAAAACGATGCTGCTTGTTACCGCATATTCATATTAAAAGTTAAAATGAATAACGAAACTGCATTCTTTCGTTATAGATGCAGCTCTGTTCACAAGTTATGAGGGAAGGTTGGGAACATATTGAAAATTTGTTAATGTGAGTTACGTAATTTGTGAAAAGCCGCTACCTTTGAAAAAATATATTGTTACATTTAGACCTCTTCTTAAACGTTTGCTTGCTCAGGTTCTTTGAATTGCTCAAAAATCAAATAAAAATATCAACTGAGTTATTTCTATACAATATTGTTTATTTACTTCAAAGCAATATTTATTCACTAATCTATCTATTATATAAATAGGTAAAGACAAACTTTTGAATCCCTTTTTCTACTTTGTTTGCCGACCGATTTTCTTCATTCTTTTACCAAATGGTAGACATTGTTGAGCTTTAGTTACCCGACTATATATTATTCAAATCGGCTCAGTATAAAATTAATAAAAGGCTCCTAAAATTGATGCCACTACAAATGCTAAAAATATACACGCACTTATGTAAGTATTGGATCGAGTAAAAACATAAGTAAAGCAAAGTAATAAGATTTTTTCACTTCATGTGAGTGAAGTTGAAAAAGAGATCAGAATTGAAAGAGATGAGAATTTAACATGGATGTACATGTTCCTTACGTATGGATGTGTTAGCTTCAAGGAAAAATGTGCTTGTTTCTATGCAATTTTAAACGGTCTATTGTTTTTTTTTCATGGGGAAGAGAATGAGCAATTTAGTAGTTTTTTTCTCTTTAAATTAATGTAACAAAAATAGGTATACGTTCAAACTGGCGGTCGAATTTCTACCACCAGGCGTACTCTATTAAAAATAAATACCCGAAGTAATTGCCTTTGCTTATCGAAATTTTCAATACTATGGTTTTCGAAAGACTGATTGATTCGACTGCTTCGGTCAGTGCTCTTATTCCTGTTGTCCTATTACGTTTAACGTTTTCGAACGTAATAGGAAAGTCTAGATATTCACCATTAATAATAATTTTATTTGTGTTGGCATGTACAAGTATTATTATTATCACGCCAAGTTTTTTATGCTTTTTGCATGAAAAATATAAATTTGCATATATTTCACAAAAAATGCATTTTTGATACAACTTGCATAAATTTGCATATTACTCAGGTTGGAAACTCTATTTAACAAAAACTGACGCAGCTCCATATATAGTCTCCGCAATGCGATCATTATATAATTTTTATACCGAAAATGTTGCATATTACATGTCTGGCTCATGGTTTGCATAGAAAATTGTTCGCTTACATTTTGCACTGTTAACTCTTTTGTTGCAAATTGTCTTGATTAATTTCCAGGCGCCCGTACGTATCAATTTAATGTCCAAGTATGATCAATCCCCCAAAGCCCTGTTTCACTATATGGGAATCTTTTTTAAAGGCTGCTATATATTATTGCGACAACTTAATAAAAATAAGCAGCGTTTTAAATGAGCTTTCTGACGATAAGGCAGAGTCAATATGTAATGCAATGGCTTTATTTAAGAATTTATCGGTAACACCTGATTTAAAATACATTAAATACAATTTTGAATGCATTTCTCTCAGTATAAACAAATTTTAAACCAAAGGATTTCCGTCATAGAAGTCGTAGGAGATTAACTTTAAAATATTAATAATAAAACATTTATTGAAAAACTTAGGAAAGTTTTTAAACGAAATATTGTCTTTCAACGTTGACCAAGACCAAAAACAACATAACATCGACTGATGTTGAACGTATATTTTCAATATATTCGATTGTTTTGTTATACAATCGAAGATCCTTTCAATTTAAAAAAACATATGATTATACTTTAAAATAACCTTTTTTTACATAAAACTGATTAAAAATTATAGGTCTGTGTTTTTTCAGGTGTATATTTTTGTGCATATTTTGCATACATACATATATGAATAATTTTTGTGCATATTTAAACTTGCCCTGGCTGTTGTAAATGCAAACTACTAGTAATTCCATAGTTAAGTCTGCATATGGCTGATGATTTAACTAAAACTATCCCAATTTTAAACCACATTATTCTATGGTACTGAAGCTTACAGTTGCTATCCATACTTGTTTACTCGAACAATCTTGCAAATTCTCGCGACACTTTGTAGAACTTTTCTGAACGTTATTTTTCCGTTATTTTAAATTTCAGATTGTTGTTGTATAATTTAGTGCTACCAATCTTGCGTACGAGGTTGATTATGAATTTCGTAACCTTTATAACACTTTAGAATATAAAACCAGGACCATACAAATGAAATATAGAGTAGGCCCCTCTATTTTATAACAGTTTGTCGACGTCAATTCTATCCAACACCAAAAACTACACACTTGTCTACCCGATGTCGATAACAATTGACTTCTAGCAAGCAAATTCTTTGATGACAAGGTAATGAGTTAACATACTAACAAGCATATGAAGTAAATACTTGTACTTTTTCGTTTTAACTAGTTACTTTAATATGACATTGTTATTGGAGTGCTTCTAAGTATTGACATTTTCAAGTCGGTATTCGTATTTGTTATCTGTGGTGGTATGCACTTGCCTGCAATGATATCGTCACTTTAAAGTAAAGAGTTAAAACTAAAAAGTATGCATGTGAAATGTGTGCTAAAGAAAAAACAAATATTAATATAAATTCAGTTATTTGAGATAAGTCCAAAATATAAAAAATACTCAAAAAGCCACAAAGCTTAAATGTATATTTCGAGGATAAAGGACGGAAACACGGGATAAATCTAGCCTCACAAAGGCCAAACTAGCAACACTTTCCAGTACGAAGCCTCTTTTAAATTCATTACAAAAGATTCGAATTCGAATTACTTCCAGATCCCAAGTTCAGGATCGAATTGACTTCTTTACATACTTTTTTTACTGGAATATTGTGTACTCAAAGAATTGATTCCTTTTAACTCTTCTTTAGGCAATTAAGGTAATTGGATTTTTTGTTTTCAAGCTTAAGACATACATACATATGTATGTATGTATGTATAACACCCCAAGACCACAAAGTGGCGAACATGAATTTGTCGAGAAAAAAGGTAGCAAAGCAAGGCCAACGATGAAAGAGATTATGGCGATGGTGTTGGTGGGACATTCATTAGCTTTTGGATGGCTAAAGGTAAATTTGTGGCAGTTTATTCTGAGCAGTACATGTGTCTGTTTGTTCTTTTTTTAAATTAATTAGCAAGCTAACAAGCTACAACAAAAATAAAATACAATGCATTCAAATGACAACAAATAACCAGCAAGCAGCACTAATGAAAGAAACATACAATTTTTTTTTGCTTTTGTTGCTTTTTATTTAATTTAAAAGGGTTAAAAAGGCAGGCAATTAGTTGTCGTTTTTAATAGGCGCACAGTTTCTGGGACTAGAAAATTTTACAGGAATTTTTGTTTTTACCCAAACGAAAAAAAACACGGATAAGAGAAACAAATTGAGAATATTAGAGGAGCTGGTGGTTCATTCATTAAACTCGTAACAACAATCAGCAGCAACTTTACTGAAAAAAAAAATAAAACAATAAGAATATGTGGTCATATATATAATACGAGCTCAGGTTTCTAATTGATGAGAAAATGCTCAAATAAAAACAAAAGCCTAACTAATGAACATATTTAGCAACACGTTCCTAGCTTACGGTACTTCCCACTCTCATCTTCTTAAACTGTAAGCTAACAAACGGCCGACCCAACTAACGAACTCACCAATACACAATTTTGGAGTTCAAGTCTGCTGCCAACTTCAAACTTACGAATAAACCAGGCTGTATATAATCCTAAATGAAAAGTTTTGTTGCATATACTTTATACCCCACAAGTAAATGTGTGTTTTTAACTATGTAAATATGTAAAGGTGTATATGTATGTATGGATGTTTGCTGGTTGCAGATGTTGCAACTGCAACAAGCCACCAGATGTAGATTGTAATGATTATGATGAAAAGCCTTAATTAACACTTTAACAAGCAATTAAAATTCATTTACAATAAAATAAACAAGCAAATACACAGTCGCATACACACACACATATATATATACTCATACATACATATATAGAAGCTTTCTATAGATATTCAACATGTTGTAGATTTAAAATAAACAATTTTTAATTGGCTTTAACGGCAACAGCAACAGCAACAATAAATAAATAAATAAATAAACAACAAACAACAAGAAGAAAGGAAAACTGAATTTTGTATTTTTGCATTTAATTAAGGTAGATTTTAAATAAGAGCCCAGCATATTAGAGAAAGTATATTTTTGAAATGATTTCTTATTTTAAATTTTATTTTCATTTAAATTTTCATGTTATAACTAAAGTGAAACCAGTGAAACCACGTACGTGTATAATTTCCACAAAAAAGGATAATTAAAGCAGTTTTTACCAGGATACCAGGTCTTATATGCCACTAATTACACACAGAGAACAATGGAAGAACAAAAATAGTTTGTAAATTGCCAAAAAAGAAAAGATAATGAGTGTTCCACTATAATCAATTTAAATGAAATATGATCTTTTGTTCAAAACTATACATATACTCGTACATATATGTATGTAAGCACTACCACAACACATTAATTTATATCTCTGTTATAACGACTCGTTCATTTACCTCATGCATTATTATGCTCAAGGATTAAAGTTAATTGAAATTAAAAAGAACTGCGTAATCCGAAAATATAGTCTTTTTTTAACGACGAAACCTTGCTTTCTTTATACAATTATATTGAAATCCATTGTGATATTCAGGGAGAAAAAATCCAACTAATTCCACGATGTGGCTGCCCCGCCAAGTTAGAGATTTAATACGAATTATACAAATTTGCTCGACAGTCCCTTCTGAGATGCATGTGGTTCCACTACGACCTGCGCCCGATGAAGTTTGTATTATAATACTAATAGCAGTGCTTAAGAGGTACTAGAATATTATGACTCATGCTGTGAGAATGCGCGCAGAGAAAACATATGATTGGAATAACATTATTATGATGGTTGCAACAAATAATTCTTTTATGCTGCACATGGTTGGACTACAACCACATTTTTATTAATATACAAAACCAATTTTGTTTGTTTGTAATCAAATGATGACTAAAAATCTTTGCAAAGTATTCAACGCACTTATCCACAACGATATGTAATGGTTAATAACTTGATATATAGATAAAATTACACATTTATTTAAGATTGATATTTTATTTTACTTCAGTATTAACGAAAAAAACATAACAAAACATCATTTAGTATTTAGTAATTTAATAAGTCTATAAAACTTTAGCTTATCACAATTTGAACTGGACACCGAAATAGCGCACTTTTATTGATATGCTACAATAAAATTTATTTTTGACACAATGATTTTAATTGTGTGGTGGAATTATTTACCTCGTTAATACTTTTTTGAATAAACATTAATTGACAAAACTGCTTCACACCTGGGAAATAAACTTTCTATTAACTTTTGGCATCTCTCCAAAGGAATAGAGTTTCACGCATCCTTTACACCTTCCCAAGTTCATCGCAATTTTTAAATTTTTTTTTGCTCACCTTTCACCTTGACATCGTTCCACAAATTTTCTATAGGATTAAGGTCTAGACTTTGTGCAGGCCAATCAAGAATTGAAATGTTTTCTTTGGAGATCCAGTTTTTCACTACTTCTACCGTCTGTTTTGGATCGTACACACCACGTGCATAATGTGCTACAATTCTTACAATCGCTTCACGCAATCCTAAAACTTGATATGGCCCATGTTTTGATTATATTTCGTCATCGTTTTTTAATCATATTATGATTCTCATTTACCATATTATGATTCTCGTCACCATATTATGATTACGTTAAATACACTATTTATGTTTAATGGAAAAATATAATTATTGTTTTAAACAACAATCAAATTCATACAAAAGGAATATCAACATGATTTCACTTTAAACATAAAATTCAATTATATTATGATACTGAGTATGTTTGTTGCTGTTCATGGTTCATGGTTTTTATCTGCGTAAGTTCCTAAATTAAAACGACTACTGCAGTAGTTGTAATGACGAAGAGAAAACTATGATTCAACTTTTTTTGTCAATTAGCGCAGGAGAATAATATTTGCCTTCCCTACTCTGTCGGTCTGTTAAGGTGCTAACAATGCCTACTTGAGGGAGAACGGATGATTTTATGTCGCTTAGTAATGCGAAATTTGCTCTTTGTTATAACAACGAGACCGAGCTAGCGGACCCAAATGAATCGCTTTTTATATTGAAAGTGTTAACATTAGATAAACAGTTTTGGGCTGCTTTTACCGCTTCTGCGAAAGCTGTGATTTGTATGAGCTGATTACTTTTAGCTGTCTATTTGTTGAACCTGACGCAAATGAAAAAAAATGCTAATCTATAATTCACTTTCTTAAACGACTCCGTCCAATTCTCGATATTCTTCTATCATTTCAAACGCACATTTGCCAAATTTGTTGACCAAACCAGCCAAATTATCATTTCATTGTAAACGCTGCTGTACATCTTTATAGATCTAGAAGTGTCTTTTAGATTCCTTATGAACATTTCCACTATTTCATCTAGCGTAACAATCCGACAGTTCTTTAAAGATGCTGTTTGGATTCTTAAATAAGTGTATTTACATATTTTCCGATGGAATCGATTTCCTAATATTCGGATCCGAAGTATTCACATTAGGTTGGCTTTAGCGATTTAACCAGTTTTGACGACATATTTATTTTAATAATCAAGTTTAAATATGGATTTCTTACAATTAGTTACCGCGGATGGATTCCACGTTTAATAAGTCATATGCATTTATTTTGCTGCTATCTATTCCGCACATCGATTTTTAAATAAATCTACATCTCTGAATCAAACTGGTAATATAAATTATAACAAAAAAAAAAAAAAATGCTTCAATGGATCATTTGAAAGATTAAGCAACAAAGATAAAGCAAAGTGTACGCTGACGAATCGTATCGAAACACGAACATAAATTTAACCCTTTTAGTTGTATACCATCCTCAAACTTTGTTGTGGTTCCGCTAAAAAGTCCAGATTGAATACTTTTAACCCTGATTATGATTGCGACATTCACACCAAAGCAATAACAGTTAAAATCGTGATTTTTAATCCAAATTGATTATTATTTTTTCGGCTAAAGTTCGTTACATTTTTAGTCAGAAAGAATTGAACATGAGAAATATTCCAAAGGAACAAGGGAAAATTTTAACATCAATTAATTCCAACTTACACGGCAGAACAGAGAAAACGTTGTTTTTCGGGAGCCGTTACACTCCCATCATCAGTGTTCATGTGTGTTTCCATGTATCCCCCACTGTTTAGGTGGTTCGGTTGAATGTGATTTCAAATTATTTATACAAATAATGTCTAGAAAAAGCTTACGAGAGTTATTTGTATTATTATTTGTTTTTACAGTAAACACTGCTTTACCACTATCAATATTCAAATTTTAATATCACTAATTAGCGTTAAATTAACCCATTTTTGCACGTTGGTTTTATCTCATGTACCATTTTTCTTTCTAATTTTTGTTTTTACTTAAGACAAAATTTTATGGTTTGATTAATACTTAAGTATTATTGCTTTTTGTTTTTTGTCAACTAGTTGAGTTTTTTGGATTTATTTGATAAATTTTAACTAGTTACATGACAAAGTACAGTAAACATTGCAAGGCTCATGCCAGTAGCTAATTGTTTATTTCATGTGATTATTTTTCGAACAATTTTGTTGTTATTTTTTTATCCAAAGTGATTATTATTTTGGCTAAAGTTCGTAACATTTTTTAGTCAGAAAGAATCGGACAGGAGACAATATTCTAAAGGAACAAGGGAAAATTTAACACTAAGTAATTTCAACTTACATCGTTAGCGTTAACGATGATAGCATCCATCCTCGTAGCTGACACTAACAATCGGTATTGCGAATTTTAATCCCCAAAATGAATTTAACTTTCAACGTACACCAAAGCAGATGTCACAAACAATTATAACGCAGTATGTAGCGAAACAGAATATGCGCTTCTTTCTTTTAGTTGTTTACGGTTTCCAAGTTGAAACAATACGATTGTACTCTTGTTTAAACAATGCACGATCAATTTGACTTTATAAAACTGAGAGCCTTGATTGCTATTTGATAACCATGTCAATACTAAAGTCGCTGATAAGTAAGGTATGTGCCAATGATAGGTAATAGATATAAACTTTAGACAGTTATTATTGTTAAGATGCCTAAGAAATCACAAAGCAAACAACGGAGTAGCTAACTTAAGGTTGAGAATGCATTCTTTCGACCGGACATATCCTGCAGAGATCATCAAAATAACCTTTTAATACTTATCAACTTTAAGAAAGCATTAAAGACAATTTAGCCCGAAGTCATTTGGTCAGTAATCGCGTGTAAAAATGATTCCGGAAAACTTACCGTCTTTAACAAATCATTGATGTCCCCTCCTCTCAACCTAACCTAACCTAACCTAACAAATCACTACATGGCAGAGTAAGTTGCTCAGTTTTACACGAAAACTAGTATAAATAAAGTTGTTAGCAGAAGAACGATGACTCGGACGACGTTTAAAAGATTAATGGCCTTAACCATAAAAAATATTTTACATTTATAAAACGTTTATAAAACAGATTGCCATACATAACTTGTTTGATAAACCATTTATAATCCCCAAATATTTGTTATGCATAGGCCATTAAGTTTATTAAATTCTCATCGATCGTGATGTCGGAAGAGAAAATGGAGCTGGTACGATAATCCACTGCATAAATGTTGTAACGGCATAGTTGAAACATCAGTTTAAAAATTCCGCAAGTTAGTCGCATCGCCGGCGCAATCAAATAATTGTTAAGAGCGCTAACAAATTTAATGCGCCTACTTTACACCAGAGGTGCTGCAAGATTGCGCTATAAAAAAATAACAGAACTATCTAAGAGCAGTGTTTTAAAGACAATTACGATATCTGATTTCATCATCTGTCCTCTTTCACTATCCCTTTCGCAAAGCATGTAATACACCTGCTGATTTGTATGCATTAATTGCCTGAGTAAAGATTTTAGTAAAACATACATCATCCACTTAAAGTCGCTAACAGCCATCTAACTAAGGAAAAATAATAATAAACAACACGGTTAACATACGAATGAGAATATGTTTCTGAACCGTTTTGCCTAGTAAAGATGTCGATAATAGCGTACCATATTTAAGTCGATAATATCTTACGCTATTTAAGCTGATAATAACGTTCCATGTTTGATTTGACGGCTATTATATTATTTAAATATATATCAACTATTACATGTTTGGCTATTTTTAGTATTTGTTGTTCTAATACATATATTAATACATCGTAATACATATATTACGGAAATTTCAAGTGTCCACCTATTATGGTTCATGAGATAGAATGATGTGACATTCGGGAAGACATATTAGCGTTTTTACATTTTGTGTAAGGAACCTTAAAAATGGTGAAATGACTGGAAACTGATTAGTTGCGAATGGAAAGTTGCCAATAATGAAATAAAATACTCCAATCATGCAAGTAATATTTACATCAACATAATTTCGAAAACAATTTTGATATCTGCTACAATAGGCAGTCTGTTACATCGATACTTACTTGATTCTAATTCATTCGAATGGATTTTTTCAGGTGAACTACGACACTTTTGATTGTTTTCCTTGATTAGCGGGCTGTGCACAGTAAGTTGACAAGAAGTATTGCTTTCAAGGTCAAGCTGTTGACGGACTAATTCTCATACAGTAGAATTCAGGAATTTAACAGGAGTTACCTAGGAGAGCTCACTGGGAAAAATACCGGTTACAGCCTATTAAAAGTGTTTAAAATTTTGGTTTGAGTACTCAAGCATAATTGTATTGCGCCTGTTGAAAACTATATTTAAGAGAACAAAAAAAGTTTCATATTTAAAATAAGAGAATACATCATCTGAAGACTAGCTTTCGCCTGTGGATACATTTATTTTAAAATATTTGAGAGAACCTCTGACAATTGCCGATTGCTACCTGCATGCAAACAGGGACCTATAACTGATGGAATTCGTAACTCACAGCAGACCAAATTGAACAGTACCTGCATTGTGCCCTGAACTTGTTATTGGTAAACTCTCATTGCAGGAAATCGCTGGGGTAGTGAATAACGTTGGTTAGAATACTGACGTTTATGCTAATGAAATTTCGTGCTAGCCACAGATCGCCGTTTGGCGCTATTGCTAATATGACAGATCCGCGGTGTAATGTGAAATAAGATAACTTCGCACCCTCAACAAGATGTTTGTGTATGGTTCGGTGTTACCCGCTTAAAAAATCTGGCACTGCTCCGGTACTCCCGCTAGGTCCAACCACATCTTGTAATATTAGGACGATAGGGATTTTTTGGAATGGAATAAATTAATACGAAGTCAATCTTTATTGCCAACATGAATACGAACTTATATAATAAGTAAATAATAAAGAACCTTTAACTTGGTCTCAATAGTCTTCAAATGCAACTCTTCCCGATATTGATATACAGACTAGTATAGAGTTCATCCTGGATTGGATGTTGTGAATTTAACTCAATTCTTGAAGATTACAGAATTAAAGTGTTTTATATTTGCCAGACCAATATTAACGGCAATTGCTCAACATCGTGGACATCTGCCTGGATTTACAATGCTCATTAGTAGCTTTGATTATATTACATATTACGACCCAGCTAAAATACATTAGCTCTCTTGAAGCAGTAACAAATTTCCATGCTTTCCAAATGTGCCGTTTTGAAGCGCTTCAGAGGATACGACAAATGAAGGCAGAGATTTCTCAATTTATTTTCAAACACAAAATAGTTTAGTCTCTCATTTATCGAATGAAGAGCTACGCGCAAATTAAAGCACACGATTTTTTTGTTCAACAATTTCATATAAACGATTTCATATATCGATTATCTAATTTTTGTTGCTTTGAACAAAGCGCAATCTTATGTTAGAAAAAAAGCTCCCGAGTAGGCCATCACTAACAAAAATCATGCCTTCTGGAAGCGTATTTCGAAGCAGAAGGTATAATAACAACCCAGAAATTTTGCTTACAAACTTGCTTAGGTCAAAGCAGTGATTTTCGCTTGCTATCCTGGCTTCTGTAAGTGTTATTAGAATAATGTAGAAGTTATTGTCAAATACCTCCTCTGTGAGAGTTTGTCTGGATATTGTGCGGTTGTGGCGTTTACGGATTACACATTCGAAGAAAACAAAGTAACTTATTTCTAAAAATTGTTCAGGATGGGCAAGGTATCAGACAGGAGACATATTCAGCGCATAATTGAACCAATAATGGTGTCTTGTTTTACCTAAACTAATTTTCTTTCGTTTATTATAGCTAAACTTCACTGTATTTGTCATATCAATGTTGAAGATTTGTCTGCTTCTACAAATAAAACTCATTAATTAATTACAATATTCTCATGATGACAAAGCGTTGATTGTACATATTTGAATAATAAGCACTTACATTTAAATTTTTAATTGGATTTTGATTTAAATTGCTTCGCTGCTGTAGTGCTGATTATGGTGAGTTTGTGGTTGGCAAGGTGAGTCAGTGGGCGGCAAGGTGAGTTGGAAAGCCAAGACGTATGAGTTTTGTAAACAAACCGCAACGTCTACTACATACATATTTAAATCAAGTACTTCTCATTAATAAGTATTAATTGTTTAACCCATTCATTTATAAGTAAACTATCGCACTTTGTGAATGTAGAAAAAATAAAAATATAAAAATTAAAAGCAGCTTTGTTTGAAAATGTTGTTGTAGTAGAGCGAGTAAGTACATGCGGCCGTTTGGCACTTTAAATATTAAACTTGCAACAGGCACTCAAATTAATTAATGAATAAGAGAAAGAAAAAGATGATGGATGCATGTATGTAAGTGTTCAGCTAACAAATTAGAGCAATTAGTCGCAATTTTCAATAGGAGTTCAGCAAAGTGTAGAAAGGATTTAAAGTTTATATTTAAACAGTATAAATGCCTGCAAACGAAAACAACTGACGGTCGGTCAAATAAAGCGAACGACCGACTGACTGACTACCCAAATGTTATAACTGCAATGGATTTAAGGGAAAATTGTAAGGGACAAAGAGGTATCTCATTGTGGTGGTTGGAGGTTTTCTTAGCAGAACTCAGCAGAAACCAACATTTTAATTGATGTTTAATGCAGCAATTAAATATTTAATGAATACTAATTAAATGTAAAATATAAAGAAGAAAGTGAATTGCGACGAGTATGGGTGGTGAGAAGTAAGAGCTGCTTGTGCAGCCTCCACCATGCAGCAGCCTTACAAAATTATGTTGCGACACACAAGCTTTGTTTGAGCTTTATGCCCTCTCGTACGATGCGTTTCAGATAAAATCAAAATAGCCACAACTTAGAGCGTTAAGCAAAAAAATCATACGTACATACATCCACATGTAGATAAGCCAAGGCAACTTATTTGGATTGAATTACAAAATTTAACAAAAGCTATAATTACTTGGCAAATGCTTACGATTGTGTTCTGGGTGCCTATTGAAATTTGAGTAATTTGACATGAAAAGTCATTAATCATGAGAAAGCTAATTAATATCATAATTAAATTGGAATGAGCAAAAAGTTAAAAAAGTATTGTATTCCAACGTGCCAAAACTTGTTAAACTATTATCATTAAAGCTTATGTATGAGTGAAAAGCTCGGATGTATAAATATGTTGTACCTTAGCAAATGAATGTGCTTCATTTTATTTTTTGTATTACGGTAATCTTCATAACTGTAAGTTTCTCAGCTTTTTGTATTTAAACATTATCATGGATGGGTTGGCCCTCTTTTCAAAGATTTGTTTTAATATAAGAAGTCAAGAGTTCCTAATAAATATCACATTAATTAATAAATATAAAAATGCACATAAATGATAAAATTGAAATAAAAAAGTTTCACTTAAGTAAACAACAAAACAAGGAAGAAAAATCCATATGAAATAAAACCAATGATGCAAAATTTTAACTTTGGAATCAAAATAATTCTCGTATTTCATTTCTTCTAAAGAGTTTTATAAAGAAATACGTAAATTTATACTCAAAATCCACTCAGTTAATTTCGAAACAATCATATGAAAAGTTTTTAAAATCAATAAAGTTGGTAAAAAAAGCTTTCCTACTTGTAAGAGCTTTTGGATTGATTTAAGGCTGGAGTACCGGGATGGTATCTATTTATTCGAACCGAAAGCAAATAAGCATATGAACTCTGATGATGAGATCGTGGTTGATTTCGAAACATCATTATGTCATGAACGGTTTGATGGAGCAGTCTTAGCCATGCGAAATTTGCTCTTTGTTATAACAACGAGACTGAGCTAGCGGACCCAAATGAATTGCTTTTTATATTGAAAGTGTTAACATTAGATGAACAGTTTTGGGCTGCTGTTACCGCTTCCGCGAAAGCTGTGATTTGTATGAGCTGATTACTTTTAGCTGTCTATTTGTTGAACCTGACGCAAATGAAAAAAAATGCTAATCTATAATTCACTTTCTTAAACGACTCCGTCCAATTCTCGATATTCTTCTATCATTTCAAACGCACAATTGCCAAATTTGTTGACCAAACCAGCCAAATTACCATTTCATTGTAAACGCTGCTGTACATCTTTATAGATCTAGAAGTGTCTTTTAGATTCCTTATGAACATTTCCACTATTTCATCTAGCGTAACAATCCGACCGTTCTTTAAAGATGCTGTTTGGATTCTTAAATAAGTGTATTTACATATTTTCCGATGGAATCGATTTCCTAATATTCGGATCCAAAGATTTCACATTAGGTTGGCTGCCCAGATAAAGCGATTTAACCAGTTTTGACTACATATTTATTTTAATAATCAAGTTTAAATATGGATTTCTTACAATTAGTTACCGCGGATGGATTCCACATTTAATAAGTCATATTTATTTTTCTACTATCTATTCCACACATCGGATCTCGAAACATTATTATGTCAGTTCGACACCCCGTGCAGCCAAAAAATTTTCTTTGTCTTTTCGTATGTTATTTGCTTTAGACTTCCTTTTTAAATTAAGTAATTTAATATAATATAATTATTGTTAATTACAGAAAATTTAAAAATTTAATTAAAGCCGAACATAATTATACATTTTTTTGGATTAGATGTCAATTGTTTATAGTTTGATTTTTATTTTTTAATGGCTTGTAGAGCACACTATAGTCTAAAGGGATCTTAATATCTACCTAAAAAAGGTTTTAAAAGCCACACGTCGACTTCTAAACGAAATAGCTGACCAGTTGGTTACCTAAACTTTGTATACTCTGCGATATATGTGTGAGACTAAAGAGAACGCAAATAAAAAGTTAAGACGAATATGAGAATATCCTTCAAGGATTTTAAACGTTCAAATTTGTATAGTTGTATGCTTATATCAAGATATTTTTTGTGGGTTTCTATTTTTTTAATTAGTCTATTGAAACATTGATAGTTTATTATAAATTTTTATTGTACATATTACAAAACTGGAAACAGTTTACATCAAAATCCATTGAGATATCCCAGAACGTACGCCCCATAGATATATTTAAAAACAAGTTTATTTTTTATGGAATAAATGTTCATTTAAAACAGTTAAAAAAATTTGTATTTAATATATTACAATAATAATATTATTATTAAATATATTATATTTATGGGCGGAAAACTTTTTTCTATAATTCTAAGGGACATTGGAACTCATTGAATGGCCTTTCTGCGCTTATGTATGGAAGCTACTGAAAAAAAATTATGTACTTAATTTGATTGTGGAAAACGCACTTTCCTAACGTACTGCCTTTTGAGGCCCTAAATTACCGTACAAAATGTTAATTAACTTACAATTAAAATTATTGGTGTCACCATTCATGCTGTCTTTGCTTTCGCTGAATTTCGGTTAAATATAAACTTTATAAATTTGCAAGCGGAATCGTATGATTTTGTAATTTCTAAAGAATTTGTCAATCTAGTTTTTATAAATGATAATTTTTTTTAATGGTTCAAATTTAGTTTCGACCCTTTACGAAAATTAAATGAAAATTCGAATTTAAGGAACAAACAAAAAACACAACACTATTTATTTTGAATCACTGATCTGTATACTATTATTATTTCGATAAAAGCTCAACAGTCAAGTGTTTATATTTATAATGAATTCAAACTATTTGACCCAATTCATTGTTTCAAATTGATCGCTATTTGAAAACTTCAGATAATATTTGTAAGACAAAATTATTAAAAACCTTTTACGCTGTGTCTGCTATTGCAAATTACAAAATTTAAAAAATTTAATTTGATTTAAAAGTTAAGGAAAATTCATTCAATGACTTGAAGGAATGCGGATTTCAAAAAAAAGGATTCTTATAACAAAAAAGAACTCTGATTAAAATTATTCCATAAACGAAATTAAAAAACACGACCAAAGAGAAAGCGATTGGGGCAAGCTATTATTTTCTTATTTATAATTTTTATTTATTTTATGGTCAAGAACAAACGTGGGAAGTTTTTTAAACACAACGTTTCTAAATTTAACAATATCAACAAGACCTCAGAGTAGTTAACACAATGAAGTCTCAAGTTTATAAGCTTTGCTTTCGTAATAAATGACCAAATAAAAAATTACATTAAATTGTAACCTAAACCGAGATCGTCTTCAACGTCTTCAAAACGTGAGAAATTTTACAAAATTCAATAACTTACAGGTGTTAATGTTATTAAGAGCTCAGAATTTATAAAACAATAATTGATATGAGATACGAAATAAATATAAGAGTCCTTATATAAAAGAATCCTTATAAAGTATATTTAAAAGCTTTAACAACTATCTGTTGGCCAAAGTTACATACAAGTTCATTAAACAATTTTAAGAGAATTCCAGAAAATGTGTGCAATATTCAAAATTAATATTGGAAATATCAAACGTTTTATAGACTAATCAACTATTACACAGTACAACACGAAAAAAAATCACTGGGTTCTGACTATGGATTCTGGTAGAGGAGACCAGCAAAAATACCCGTGGGGCTTAGAGGTGGCCTGTTCTGCTTTTGTAATTTCTACTGTTTATCTTTAATAAATTCTTGTTAAGATATTTCAATGAATCCTTACAAAGGACAAGGACAAGAAGTTCATGATTAAAAAAAAAAACAATTGGTTGCTTCAGTTTTTTCACATAACAATTTATAAATTGAGTCTGATATTTCGGCTGGTAAATTTTTCATAATGTCTGCAGGGTCAAACAAAACGTTTACCATTTTTGGCTGCAATAATAACAGGCTAACATAAAATTTGGCTCAGTTCATTACATATAAAAAATGCTACAAATAAACTTGTATCATTGAACAAAGGACTCTAAGGGCCAATTCACAGAAGATAAAAAGAAGTGAATGCGGCTCAGTTTATTAATTTATATATTTCAGGATCTAAGCAAAAAAAATCATCTAATTATTGCGTGAGACAATGATTAAAAAATACCAATGAGAACTATTGATCACCTGCAAAAGGTGTTGCAGAAAGTGATATCAGTGGAATAGTAAGAATTGTATCCAGTGCCAGCATATATGATTTTAATTATTGTTTTTATTATAGCAGGTCAACAGTAAGTAAAAAAAGTCACTTGGAAAACTATTAGGACAAAAATGTTGAATTGTGGTATTTACACAGTTTTTTTATTTGTAGTTACCGTCAAATTTTGTACAATTTTAAGATATTTTTTTATCCTTGAATCGCCTGTAGCGATTTCATAAAATATTTGTTAAAAAATAGGTCAAAGCAAGGCAGCAGAAAATTTTGTACAATAACTCGAAGGAGTATTAGTATAAGATTAATCCTTGAAAGGAATTCAAAGCCAAACTTGTTTGTTACTTGTCAAAAATAGTCGTGGGAATTTTTTCTAAACAAAAATGTGCCAATTTCATCAAGAGCTCAGAATAATTTGCACAATGAATTATCAAATCTTTGTTAATGCTTGGGAGGCAATAAATTTTTCAATACAAAGAAAAAATATCTTTAAAATGTAATTTAAGCCCAAACTATATTCCCAAAGTGTCAAAAACATTCCATATTCTTCATTACAGTGTTGTGAGTATTTTTTTTAATATTTTAGATTAATTAATTAATTGTTTTTTGAATTTTATAATATTTCTTGTTAAAAATTTGAATGTTGGCTCGTTATTTATTAACAAGAAATTTTATATTTCTAGCTTTCAAATGACTCGACAGAAGGAAGAAATTGTCAGGCAATCGATGAAATCATATAATTTTCGTTATGCTATTTAATCAATCAGTCCTTTTTTGTAGAAGATTAATTCCTTTGACTGATTCGAATTACTACATGTGAATTAATTCTTTGTGTTTTTTTTGACAAGAAAAATGTTAAAACCATTTCAAGCAGATTTGAAATGCATACATAAGTATACAAACATTACAAACATATTTACATATTTAAGTACTCATATGAAAGTACTATCTCAAGAGAAAAAATTGAGTACAATGTTAATATCAGGTGTTTTTTGTTTACAGGCACAGCACTTCAAATTGACTACACTGTTTTCAGTGAAAGAACATTGACAGCTCTCGGTTGTTTTGGGGTTTGTTTGGTTTCGCAATTCATGAAAATACACTCGCTGCCGCGGCACGTTTTGCAAAAAAAGCGGGGAAAATTAAATTTTTTTTAACGGTTTTAAACATCAAAAGCCAAAAAATTTAATCCCCATTTTAATTATTTGCACGCGAACAGGGTAATTCTAAATACGTTTTCTCAAAAGTCAGTTAAAATTAAGGCTGCTAACCGATATAGCAATACCGGTTAAATACCGTTACTTTTTAAAAAGAAAGAGTTAATATTCCAAGCACACATATAATTTTTATTGAGCTTAATGTATTCAATGATTTCATAATATTGTCATCGTTATTTGTATGTTAAAGTGGTAAATAATTGCCTCCAATGACAAATCCTTGTTAAAGCAATGACTTGAAATACCAAAGTAGAAATAGAAAAAAAGTATTTATTTCATATCTTTGTTTACATTTTAACTCATTAATTTGTTATCAACACTTTTGCATATTTTAGGTGGACTTGAGGTTCGAGAATGGAAGAGTTCCAAAACGTCATTTGCAATGCAACTGAACAAAATCATGCATTCGTTAACGCAACCGTGCAAACATTGACGATGTCACACATCCCTAAATGTATGTATAATAAAAGTTATCGATACGCAAACTGAAGCAAATTGTATTTCAGTAATTGTGTTATTGATTTTTTTTACAAAGTAAACAACACAGTTTGTTACTTTGTTTAGAAACAGTAGCAAAACCGCATCCATCACTGCAATGTGTTTTGATGTTTTGGAACTCACCCTATGATTAAAAAGTACAGGAAATCCAAATTTGACAAAGATACCTCAGCAGCACCCGCATCATCCACTTGTGCAGATTTTATTCAAACATCATTAATATTTAAAATAGCATTCAATGAAGAGTGAAAACGCAACTTACCATATCACATTCATCTCTTATTTCCTGAACAATTTTTAGTCATAAACGCAGCGTTTTCTACTTATTTTGTCACTTCCAGTTTTCTTATATTTGCGCCAAACCGTTTGAGCTGCCCTGATTAAAAATAGGAAGCTACAAAAACTATTTTTTTTATAAAAAAGAACTTTAAAATTATTTTCTATGAAAAAACTGGGAAACCGACACCAATTATTCGAAACTGGTTAATTTGTTTAAGAAAAAATAATCGTTAAACCGGTTTTCGATTCTGGATTTTGAATACTCTAACAAATAAAAACATCAACTAACTTCTCAATAAAATCGATAATATGAAAAAAAATTTGTCTGCTTTGCTACAAAAATAACGACCTCTATAAAAAGCACCCTATACAAAGCACAAGTAAAAATAAATTGAAAAAAAGATAAAAAAAATTTTGTTCTACGCACATGTGACACAACATAAACCGTAAAACAACACTTATTAAAGAATAAAAATAAAAAAAAGCCGTAAAATTTATAGCGTGTGAAATCTGTCAATATAACATGCTGTTCTTATGAAATTAAACAGGCTTTCATATTTATTAAACACTAATAATCAGAATCCTTGCGTAAATAAAAAAAAACTTTTCAAATTTAAATCCTTATGAGAAACCTAGTCGCCTGGTACTTTAGGTATAAAAATGGCACGTGTTGAAAATTCTGTCAGTTAATTGACTTTAAAATGACCTTGTGCACATCCTGTTTGGAAAAACGCACATTTGTGTGAATATAATTTTAATATGCCTTTTATTCATGGCTACAAAAACTACCCCTAAAACTAAATATAACACGTCAAACTAACTGCAGTGATTTGTTTTATGGCATGCAAAACGTTTTATTAACCCTTTAAAGTGAAAAATAAAATTATTATGGAAATGCATTAACATTAAACCTTTTCTTTTTTTTGCTTTTTCATTTTCCGCGAAATCGTTAAATAATTTTAAATTTCCTGGTATCCCGGGAATTCCAGTTCCCAATAAACAATTTAAAACAGGATATAAATTTTTTGATTTTGATATCTGCATGTTGCAGTCGTTCTTTGGTGGAGAATGAATTTAATAATTTTAAATCACATTTGTGAGAGTCATATTATATACTCGTATAGTGTCGAAAAAATAATAGGGCCCATATATTCCTTCCTAATAACATGTCATATAGTTTTTATGATGATAATTTTTCATATACGAGTATAATAGGATTTCATTATCAGTTTACCTTTCTACTCTGTTCTTTTAAAATTAATTGCTTTGGACAAAAGTTTAAAAAGAAATAAATTTATATGAAAAAATAATAAAAACAAAAAAATACATAAAAAAGTGGCAACAGTTGATGAGCAGTGACTATAATTTCATACGTTTTGAGTTGAATTTTTTTTCGATATGAGAAGAAAATGGATCGTGGAGTTCATACTACCGCTGCGGGAAAAAATATGATTCAAAAATTTAAAAAATTGCCAAAAAAAAATTGAAACAAAGCGTTTAATGCGAGTCACTCAAACAAAACTATCGAAACCAGAGGTAGAAAGCGTAAAACGACGGCACGTTTCGACAAACTTTTGATTCGTTATTCAAAAAAGAGTCCCTTCGACTTAACAAATGAAGTTAAAAATAAATTTTGTTCTATATACATTAATAAAACGTACGATGAGAAATATACTAAGAGAGGCTGGACTTATGGGTCAGAGTCCAAGAAAAGTAACGCGAAATATTCAAAAAAGATTGGCATTTGCCAGACAACACCTTGGCCCTTAAAGTTGTAACTATGTTCTGTGTTCTAATGAAACGAAAATTAATTTGTTTACATCAGATCGAAAGTCATTTGCACTTTGCAGTGCCCGAATCACACAAAAAAGACCGCACAGTGACGGGTATCTAATGATTTAGGGCTGTATTTCTGCCTCTGAAGTTGGTACAGCTTTCTGGATAGATAAAAAATTTACTGCTTTAGATTATTAGGATATACTGCGGAATATTTGCTAAAGAAAGAATGCCGTTAAGGTGGTAATTTATGCAGGATCTCGAGCAGTCCGCCCAAAACGTGAAATCGTGGTTTTAGCAAGTTTCGAATTTCACTCCAAACTTAAGTGTAATAATATCAGCCTGAAAGTTTAATCTTCTTAATTTTGAGCTCAATTTATGCAAAATGCCAATTTGTCCTTTTAAGATAAAAAAAAACGGTTAATAATTTTTGAATACCTTCAAGACATCTAATTTATTTCCGAACTTTCGAAGAGATTAAAAACGATTTAATATGAATTATCGTATTGTCAACTAAAACCAAAATCTATGCGAAATTTTTTTCTACTTTTTCAACAAAATGTTAGTTTGTTTCTAGATCAACTAACGCTCAACTGCACAAAATTTTGTAAATAATGTAGATTGCCTTTATGTCATACAAGCGCATAGCACAACTCATGACGTACAGCTGTTATAGGGTTAATTGTTATATTTATAAAAGGCATTTTGAAATATGTATATTATATAACAGTGCCAAAATTCTGTTCTCCTTTTAAATTTTATGCAAATTACGTGACAAATTTCACACCATTAAGAAGAATTTTTTCATTCAAATGATCATATTAACTAACATACATACCAAGAACACTTTCTTAAAATCATGATCGCTTCATCAGAAATAAAAAATACACGTGACAAATGATGTCTTTTAATTTAAGGACATTTTAAGGTCAAACACACTTGTAGTAATAGATATTTATATATGTAATTCATTACAAATCAAAATGGTATAATCCGTTTCTACACTATAATTTAAATTAGAGTGGCGATCTTAGAAAAAAGTGTCCAAGTTCTCTGACTCAACCTATACAAATAATGGAACAGTATAAAATTGTTAAAAAAAAAAGGAAGAAACGTTATCAATTATACATATCATACCATAGGCTGAGTCCCACCCATACTAGACTTCCCGCCAACGAGTACTCTGAATGTTTTTTTGCAGGCAAACCAAACATGCTGTGTGTTTGTTGAACATGCGATAATGCGCAAAAATCAATATTAATTCAGTAATGCTGGCATGCGTGCATATTATGCAAGTGAAATGAAATTTGCATTTCCTAGAAATCGGTTAATTAACCAAATAACTTCTTTGCAATACTATAATGACATTATTCAAGTTCAACTACTCACAGATATCGCTAGTCGCAAATAAGTTATGATCATATACATATGTAGGTATGTATATTATATTAGTGAAGTAACGAATACTCGTAGTTGCGAATATTCGCATATTTCATGATATTCGTATTGGTGTATTCAACCAAATTCAAATGTTACGCGAATAAATTTTTTTTAGTTCATTAAGTTTTTTCATAACAAACTTTATTTACAATCTATCCTATATAGGATAATAAGCAAATTAGATAAATTTTAACATTTCATTCGTTGTTGTACTCCAACGAGAACAACAGCATAGTAACAATAAGGTTTGATATACTAGTATTAAGTTAAAAGAAAAATATATAAAAATTATTTTTAATATATAACATATTAAAGAGAGTATTAGGATTTTAAAGTATTTTGACAAAGTCTAAATTTTCGTAAACATAAGGTTACCGGAAAGGTAACTTAAGAATGGATATCGTTTAAGTGTTCTCACTTCATTAGTATCGTCTAGTAAAGATATCGCCAATAGGTTACAATGATTAATTAATCTTTTTTGATAATTTGCGCTGAATTTGTTAATTTCATCTTTAATTTTTTGAATAAATAAATAATTATGAATTGTTTTGTCAGATACATACTTTGGTGCGTTAACAATTAATCTCAAAGTATTGTTTTGGTATCGTTGTAGAATTTCAATATTAGAGTTGCTTGCAGTTCCCCACAACTGCATTCCGTAAATCCACACCGGCTTGAGTATAGTTTTATATATTATCAGTTTGGTTTCAATATTTAATTCGGACTTAAGACCCAGTAACCAATATAGCTGTTTAGTTTTAATTTTAAGATGTTCTATTTTAGCTTTTATGTGGGCTTTCCACGTTAATCTTTTATCAATATGTAGACCAAGATATTTTAAGTGTAAACAAAAATTAATAAAATATACAATAAAACTTTAATTGAATTGCATACTTTTTCTGGTATACAATTTCATACTGAAAGTATCTTCGGTTGTCGCACAAAATCGTCGAATATATTGAAAATATACGTTCAACATCTGTCAATGTTACTGTGTATGTTGTTTTTAATATTGGTCAACGTTTCGAGGCCAACGATTAAAAATTTGAAAAGTTTTTGATAAATATTTTATACTTAATATTTCAAAGTTTTTCTTTTACGTCTTCTAGGACGGATAAGCTTTCATGTAAAGGAAGTCCTTCGGTTTCTAATTTGATTATACTGTGGTAAATACATTCAAAATTATCTTTAATGAATGCTAAATCAGTTTTTACCGAAGAATTCTTAAATAAAGCCTTTCCATTACATATCGAATCTGCCTCATCATCAGAAGATTCATTTAAAACGCAGCTTATTTCTATTATGGTCGCAGCCTTTAACCGAGATCTCCATTTAGTGGAAGAGAGCTTGGGCACATAGAATGCATCAAATTGATACGAGATTGCGCCTGGAAATTAATTAAGACAATTAGTTAGGCAGACATGTGACATGCAACAATTTGGTATGCGATATTTGCATTGCTTTTGGGCTGCATTTGCAGTGTATTGGGCTGCGTCAGTTATCACAAGTAATTTATGCAAGTCATATAAAAAATTCTATTCTAAAATGTTAAAGTTACTTTTATTTTTCTCATGTGCATGTAAAGTCCAATTTTTACCCATTTACAGTGATGCATAAAGGAAGTTTCTACTGTAAAGCAAAGTTTAAATAAATCAGCAAAGTGCGAGTCCGTCTCGCGCATGGGAAGTTTTGCACTTGTTTGGGTCGATTAGGACACACCCTTTAATTTTTAACTAAATTATATTTTTAGTATTTGTTATAACTTTGCACTATTTCGGCTAAAACGGCAGTTGTAATTAATACACATTCTTTGAGAAATTTCAATATCTAATACGGCTCATATGTTATTCTCCGTCGCTATTGTAGCAAAAATCGCCGGCGAAGTAAAATAAATAATAAAATGGCTACACATCTTAAACAAATTTAATGCGCCTACTTGGCAGAGGTGGCGCTGCAACACTGATCTAAAACTAACACAACGCGCAATATCAGAGTTGTAAAAATGATGCTTTCTCACTTTCACCATGTGTCCTCTCACACTATGTCTTTCCCAAAGAATGTAACACACCTACTGCTTGATAGGCATATTAATTGTCTGAGTGTTATTTCTTTTTACTAAAAAATAAAAAAATATTTGCTCTGTGTAAAAAATGCTAATTGAAATTAATTAGTGTTAAAAAAAATGTTTCCTTGTTCCTTTGGAATATTGTCTCATGTCCAATTCTTTCTGACTAAAAACGTTACGAATATTAGCCAAAAAATAATAATCACTTTGGATTAAAAAAACTACAAAATAACTTATCTTGTCTATATATTCCTTAACTTTTGTTTAGCATTTGTTGTTATACCGGCCATTATACATACCGCTCCTTTATTACAATGTAGTCATGTATTAAAAACGGGCTTTTTTAGTTAATAATGCAGAATTATTCATCGTATTGTGTGAAAGTTCATATAAATATCTTGTTTACTAACCTCTTAAGGGGAGAGAATATTTTTTATTTACGCTTTTTTCTTGAGATATGACTACGTTGCAATAAAGGAGCAATATGTATGCTATGAAAATTTAAAGTGTGTACCTATTACGGGTTCAGGTGATAGAAGATTGTGATAGACGAACGGAAATACATCTTTAATAAAACAATATGGTGCCGTTTTTACACTTGTACGAAATTCTATAAAGTATCAATTATACGCGTTTAACTCAATAAATAAGAGCCAGTTGATCTATTTTTTGGCTTAAAGTATGTTTAAGCAAGTAAATCGGTAAATCAGTAAGCGCATAAAATTGGGCGTTTAAGCTGTGGGCTTTATCGTAAGAAAAATATTATTACAAAAATTTGCTTACACAGTTTCTGCGTAATATACCGGATGAAGGTGATCTCAAAAACTGAGAAGCCTACAATAAGCCCCTAATATTATTATTTTTTAAGCTATAAATAATATCCGCACAAAAACATAAATGTGAAGAATAGGCCATATTCCTATCCAAAACCTTCAGCTATTAAAAGTAGTGATATCAAAAAGAGGTCCAAGTTCTTCGTAGGTAAAATAGCATTTTATTTCTAGGTAAACTTCCAATTAAACAAAATTTTGTTCACCATAGTTTTTTTCTACGTTATAGAGGTAAATCTATTAAAAATCATAATTGTTTTAGGTTTAGAAAGCTAAAAAAAATATTGCCTAGAAATGAAGTGCTATTTTACCTATCCAGAGCTTGGTCCCCTTTTAGATCTCAATACTTATAATGGCCGATAGGATTAGATTGGATAGGAACTTGGTCTATTTTTAACATTTAATTTTTGTGGGGATCCGACGCCTTTTTGCTAAGTTTTCTTTATAAAAGTTTTGTTGACTCTAAATTAGGAGGAAATTCGTTAATCCTTTCATCTCCGTTAGTTGTTCACCACAGGGTTCTCAGTTTCGGGCACTTGTCCCCAAATTGGGGGTTTTTTGTGATTGGGGATAGAAATTTTGGGAAAATCCCCAGGTTATTTTTTGGAAAAAAGCTCTTTTTTCGCTGATTTTTGGAATAATTTATTATTATAAATCTTGTTATTTAGTTATTCTTTTTTGAATTCAAATTCATGTACATATTGACAAATCATATTTGTCTGCTTGATGATGATAACATTGAAAAAATTCGCAACAGAATACAGTATGACTTATTAGAAGCTCTTCTTAGAATAAATATACAATTTAAAAGTAATTCAGTTTGCTGTGCCGAATTTATTCCATCTTCTTAAATTCTAAAACTTTTTAATATATGCAACATGTACAACAAAATTGCATTGGCTGATGATTCTAAAGTTTTTGAAATGATAAATATTGATACATACATACATATCTATGTATATACAAATACAGTTTAATGTAAATATTTAGAGCTCGAATTCTAATAATATTACACAAATGGATTTAATTAAGTTAATAAATGTGTATATACATGTGTTTCCTTTGACATCATATTAATTCATTTTTAAGGATATGTGGGATAGATTATTATAATTATTTGGACCTCTTGATTAAGTTCCAATTTATTAATTAAAAAATAACAAAAAGCTTGTATATATTCAATATTTTGCAAATTTTTTTAAGAAAAAAAATTTTGATATTGTTTAAAAAATTTTTACAAATAAATGTTAATTATTTCAGAAGAATCTATCTGTTGTGTATGAGAAATGCTGAATTTCATAAAGCTTTCTGTTATTTGTTCATTTATAAGCTTCAAAATTCTTATTACAGATCTCTAGGGATTTTGGGGTCAACATATTAGCTATTTTGGGGAATTCGGGGATTGAAAAACTGCAAATTGGAAATAAGGTATAAAATAAAACTGGGAACCCTGCATGGCAGCCACACGAGTGAAATCGTGGTCCATAAATAATGCGAATATTTGTTATTTCTAACCAATAAAGCCAAAATATACCAACTAAAATTATGTTGAGTTCATTTAACAAAATTTTTTAAAATATGTTTGTATTTGAACGACTAGTAACATATCGTTAGGTGAAATGATAAATCACATAACTACACTTTTTTTCATTTTACAGGAGAGAGAAAAAACTAAATGAAATAGTTCAAGTGACTGAATTATACAACATTTTGTAATTTTCAATTATAATTTGGACGTTACTTTTGGTAGAAATTGCAAAAATAGTGAAAAGTAAAACACAACAATTTATACATAACGCGATTTCGAATTTTTGATTATTGACGTGGTTTTTCATTTCAGGGGGTAATTCTGGCTGTCGTATACGAACCAGTTCTAACGCGAAAGTCTGAGTTTTTTTAGTTTTGGGATTCTCTTATTCGTTATCGAGTAAAATGTATTGATATTTCTAATGATGGCATTCGATAGCGTGCGATCATTTGAATGCAATTTTGCGAGTTTTTACTCGTAAGCACAAAAGCTTTCCAATTAACGTTTTTGTTACAAAGAAGAATATAAATGAAAATGTAAGTTAACAAATTTATGAAAAATTAGTAATAAAAATTAATTAATAATATTTATGAACCTATTGCTTTATTCTACACGTTAAACTTACTCAACTTAAGGGATCGCTTCTACCTCGTATTTTTTTCTGAATAACATTGAGATTTGCATTCTCATTAGAATCGGAAGATGACGAATAAAAAAAGAATTCATCATTCATTTTATTTTATTACCTTAAAATTTTTTAACACAACTTAACAGTTTTTTTTTAATTATTCTGCGGAACCAATGTTTTTTGTTTAAATTTTTGTATTTTTTAGTGCTGTAAAGCATTTTTATATGTGCTCTTTCTGCAACACTAAAGAAACAAATCGATACGTTTAGTATCGACTAATATCATCAGAAAATTGTTCGCTATCGAATTTCTATTCGAATGTTATTTCGATCACGACTGCCAGATAACAATTTCTACGCACGCATACATACATACATATGTATGTATGTAAGTTAATTAACCAAACTGATGAAATTAATTATTGAAAAGAAATCATTGAATTTCTAAAATTTTTAGTTAAGGTTCTGTTAAGGATAATAACCCAACCCAGCTTATTACTTGTGACAGATGTTTCTGTTTGATTTTCAACTTCTTTTAGTAAGAAATAAGAAACAAAACCTTCTGTAAATATTTTAAAATCCTGTTAATTTGCAAGAAATTGCAACGTGAAAACATTTCTTTCTTTAAGCACAAACGTAAGATACTTCAAATCAACCCTTATGCGATTAATTTTAAACGTTTCACAGCTGTCAAGTATACAATTGTTTCCTTTGTCCTGGCAGTTTGCTTTATAAATATGTACATATGTACATACATACATATGTAAAAGAAAACACGTGTTGTGATCTTTGAATATATGAAGTGTTGTATCTTTTATCTGCAAAATGATCTCATTTTAACTTTCTAAAACTTATGTGCTCTTGATTGAAAAATATTTAAAGCACGTGACAATTTGTTCATACACAATAGGTTCGGATATATAATAAATATGTTTATTTATAAGATCATTCTTATTTCTTAAAGAAAATTTGTGATAAAATCATTTTAAAAGTCCTGCTATGGTTTTTAAAATCCTGTTATTCTGTAAGATCTTTATATGTATGTAATCTTATGCGATCTCAAACATTTTCTTTTTTCCCTACTTTTTTTGTTTTTTTCTTAATTTTTTATTGGAAATAGAAGAATAGAATACTTGTAAAAATTCTGTAATTCTTCAACCCTGTTTATTGTAAATAATCCTTCCAACCAACAAAAACTGCTTTCATTAACTTTGAAATTGTCCCACTTTCTTTTCTTTCTTTTAAAATACTTTCTTATTATTTGGTAACGCTGTTAATTCGCTAGACATGTTTGCTAACTTACAGTCAAATTTTAATTTCCTTTCAAATTGTTTTGGAATGAAATTAATTTTTAATTCTGTGATAAACAGTGTTAAATTTTATGAAATCCTATTATATTGGAAACTTGGAATGTGATCATATTTCCTCAAGACATTTTGAGTGAAAGAAAATTTAAGATTAAAAAATACCCTGCAGTTCTGTGCAACTTTGTTGGAACTATTTGATGATTTCATGAATTATTCTGAGTGGATTAATTAGTGTTACGAAAATCTACACATTCCAAATGGACATGCAATTATTTTTGGATATGAAAAATGTTAAACCGACTACAATTTAGACCAGGGATGGAAAATGAAGGGTTTGCTTTTGTACTAATTACAAAAACAAAATTTACTTTTAAGGCCAAGACGATTCACTTTAAAATGTTTTATTAAAAGCTTAGCAAACAAATTGAATAAGTTCTTTACTAGTAGATAGATGTATACCGTAGGATCATTTAGTATATTTCTTTCCTTCATGGTAGTTGGTTTCTTGAGCTAAACCAAACATAAAAATCTGTCATGATATTGTTTAGTGTTTTTTTTCGAAAATTTCGTAAGAATCACGTGTTATCTGTCTAGTAAAATTTATCACTACATATTCGTTTTATTATTTTCTTATAACACAATTGTTAACTTTTGTTATCCTTTTGAGGCATTTAAGTTCTTAATGAGTCGTAAGTGACAAATTTTGCTAAGGAAAAAATCAATTATTGAAATTTGTTTACATTTAATATTGAAACTAATCCAATAAGTTAGATTTTTAAATTGTACCAAACAAGTCGAGGTAGAACCACGGTACCAACGAGTTGCAATGTGTACCATAAAAGTCCAATTGTTTCATGATTTCCATCCCTGATCTAGACTATTAACATTAATCAAGACAGAGCCAGACTTGCTAGGTAACTAAACATTTCCTCAGTTAGTCCAGCACACACTTTAACTCGTCGGTCACCCAAAACTGTGTTGTGGATTTTATAAAAAATTTCGGAAGTAACCGTCCCGTGATGAACGATAAAGACTTCCGTCCATACTAAAGTTGAAATGGTTAAATTCGATCTCTTGAGTCGACTTTTTTGGCGTTGCCTTGATGTGACATTGACAAATAGTTACGGAATAAGGGGAGATAAGTCGGACTCCAGCTTAAAATTGCCCCAAGGCGAACTTATACCAGGTGAACCATCTTTTTTATTGTGAAAATTTGCTTCTTGGTACATTTTTCTGATTTTAAATTAAGCTACGGTCACACTTGCCGAAAAAAAACGTGATCAACAGGCAAGCTAAATTTGCATTTACCTTAATTCCAATATTTTTTTAAATATGGTTTCGCATTTATTAAAAATAATATAAAAATAACATTTTGCGGCATAATTGACTACCTGTATGCATTTGCTTGAATTGCCAAATAGTGTTTTATTTTGAGCGCAATGCAACCTATAACATTTATATGAGCGCCATAAAAGCGATGGTGACAATCCCTTTTTAATAACTTTTAAATGAAACTTACAAAATCCTTTAAGTATAAAGATACACCAATTTATTGTACGATATGTTTTTAAGTCAGTATATTCACTAGATTTGAATAAAGATATAAAGTAAATTTATAACAGACTTATGTTAAGATTTAGCGCCAATTAAGATACGACTTTTTCGATCCATGAAGAAACTACAGAACAACAGGGTACTTTTCGTTTTTTCATAAAATACTTACAAATACATATGTTTTTACATCTATCAAATTGTTGCATGCTGTTTCCATGAGCTACACTTTCATTTGTGTACTCTGTTTACTCTCCAGAATTTACGTTCTTGCATTCCATTGATTCCAAAATACTTTTTCTTGTATTTTTCTTCTTAAAGAAATTTATTACCTTCCACTTCATTTATTCTATCATCCCCTTCATCACTTAAATAATCAACTTGATTTTGCCTAAAACGTGACCTGAATTTGTAGAGAGGAACATAAACAATGTAAAACATCGCAAAACAACAAAAGAAATCCCAACTACCACTAAAAAATATCTCTAAGTTTTTTTTCAACTCAATCTAAAAAGGAAATATTTCCAAGATTCGTATCTTTGAAAGCAAGAAACAATAACTGATGCAACGACAAAAATCAACCCTAAAAATTTATTTGAAGAATACAAGGATTTTTTTTCAAGAAACAAGCGAACAGTTGAAACATCTTGTTGCCTTCGATAATTTCTCAACTCCTAGTAAAATGAAGACATTATTTGAAATTGAAACCTTTTAAGAAGGACTTGTTTTTTGTAAAAGAAATTTTCTTTAAATGTTGAAAAACGTCTCGTTTCTTTCTTTTTAAAATGACCACCTAATAAAGCCAAGAATCTGTAGTAGCAAATGTTCATTCAATCAGTGTTTTTTACAGTCTACTCACACGTAAATATATACATACATATATAATAATAATAATACATAAACCCTGTTTCTTGAAAATGATCTCTTTCATTTGCGAAAAATTTCAAGATCTTGAAATATTATAATATTTTTGTTTACTTACTGTGTTACTGGAAACCTATTACTCAAAAGACTCTAAACATCTTTTTTCGTTTCAGATTATGAAGATCATAAAGAAAGATCGAAAATACGAAATACGTTCTTATTTACTTGCTTATCGTTTTGCTTGTTCTAATGTAAGGCATACACGTTGCGACCTTTTTTCTAATCAAGTTGTGAGTTTTGCCCACAAACTATACAATTTTCTCATTCACAACTTCAAGCAGCACAAAATATAATTAAGTTGAACGACGCGCCAAAAAAATCTAATTCGTACAACTAAGACACAACAGCCAGTAAACTATACAATTTCGCACACAACCACCTCAAGCTGTCCCAACAGTCGCGACGTGTTGACGTTGAAAATTTCGAAAAAGTGTCATAAAAGAGTATTTAAGAAAAATTGGCCCCAAATTTCAAAGAGGAATTTTAAAGTAAAATAGACTCAAGTTTTTTGTGAGCAAAAAAATAATATCGTCGGTCACAGGTTGACAACTCTTAACTCACAAAAAAAATCCAATCAGGATTTTGATTCCAAAAGACAGTATTTGTCCTCTGCATGTTAGCACGTTTCATTTATATTTTTTAAAAATCTTACAATAAATATCTCCTACAATTTTTTTGTATCCTGAAAAGTACAAAAAAACATGTTAAGAGTTGTCAGTCAACCTGTGACAGACGATATTTATTTCAATTAAAAAAAATCAAAAATTAATTTTAACAATTCATTAAATACTTTAGACTAAAATAAAAGTAATTAATTATACATATTTGAATTATAAATCAATGTTAAAATCAAAAAAAACGTTTCACAGCTACATTCCAATATTAGTCAAAAAAGGAAGTTACTTTTACAAAAACAATTGATAATGTTTATCACTTTTTAGAAATACTTATTCTGTATTTTGCAATTAATTCTTCACTTGGAGTCCATTCTTTCAGCTCCAATTCGAGCGAATTGAGAGAAGATAGCATGGACTCACAAGCTTATATTTTAAGTTTATTTCCAATCAGTGATAATTTGGAAAAAAAATTCGTTCAACGGAAGCACTACTATTAGGCAAAGTAAAAATATTTGTAGCGAATTCATATAAATTTGAATATATATTATTATCAAAATTATTTAGTAAATTTCGTATCTCGAACCAAAACAATTCTGCGTTAATTATTCATACTTTTTGCTGTTTATTAGTATTGGAACTTGTACTCATTTTCAAAAACCTTCAAAATGTAGAATAAATATTGTTAAAATGATACAAAAGGATAAATAAAAAAGGGTCATAAAAAGTGTCATTGGCATGAAAAATGGTCGGGTCAAAAGTGATACTTTAGTGTCAGAACGTTTTGACGTTTCCGGTATGCCGTGGTGCTAACATTCTGCTGTGTGAGCTTTCTGCGCTTAAAAATGTGGTCGAAAATTCTGAATTCCGTTGTGATAATTCAAACTTTTGAGTGACCAAGCTAACACAATCTCAGGACACGGAGGCTTAAGTGGTTCGACGCCATCAGTGCGTGGCACTGGTAGTGAGGAAGTAAAAGTTGCAACATATCGTACTTGTTCCTCTCAAGAAAGTGAACTCAAAATTTTGAAATTTTCACTTTCTGCAAGAAATCGATATACAGTGGTCATATGTACCCACTATAAAAATCTTACATCATTTTCTCTACTCTTTCGCCAAAAAAAATTCAGATGTATCCTTCTTGATATAAAAGTAGTATAAAAATTTTTTTTTTGCTAACAGCATAATTAATGAATGCGCAACACCTGGTTTCATCATTAAGGTTTGGATATTTTACGCAGATCACCGGCTTAGCAAAATACAAGCGTTCCCCTCGTCGATGAAACCAATTGAAAATAGAGCTATAGAAATTACTGCACACTGCATTCGGCGTGACATCTTCACCACTTGTATCCACTTCATCGAAATTCGCGTATTTATTTATTTTTGAGCACTTTTTACTTCCCATCAGTGATGCCAGTTTAGAATTTTTGAGGTCGGATTTAGCATTTTTTCTTGTCTTTTAGCCTCGAAATATACGTTTTAGCCTCGAGGCTTTTTTTTAACTTTTTTCTATTTTAAATTTAGCCTCAAAAATGTTAAATATTTTCATTTTCTACTGAACCCATAAAATCATCTTGAAACTTTCAAAAATTAATCCAAAAAAAGCAAAAATTACATTGATTGAAATCCAATGGCGAAAGCTTTTAAGTTAAAAATGGAGAAATGATGGGTCAACATCTGTCTGGGAGGAGGTGTGATAATTTAAGAATACGCTGCAAAAAAAAATAATTTCTTGATTTGGTTAATCTAGTAGGGTGTCCCATTCGTAATGGAAAACAATATCATGGCACATTTGCTGCTGAATGTCCTCGATAACTTCACGAATCCATCTTTGAGGTCTTAGATCGATTATGGGAAACTTTTCACGTGTCATTTGTGGAATGTCCAATTCCAAATATCGACGAAAAATGGACAAACCTGGAATTTACCTAACACTATGGGCTACAACAGCAATATTTTGAGTTGAGTTTGCGAGTTTTTTCTTCATGCCTAAATACAAATATTCCGTTATATTTTTTATCCAATACTGAATTGAACTCAAAAGAAATATATTATTTATGTATTGACTTATATGAATATAAAAATATGTAGACTTTTATTCTTTCCTTTTTTTGTTTATGTATGCATTTTTTTGCAACTTTTAACATGTTTTATGCATTGAACCTTGAATTATTACTAAATTTTTTTTTGCATTTTTTTAGCTTTTATTTTTGGCTGATTTAGCCACGGCATACCGGCCTTTTGAAAAAAGCTGATTTAGTCTTTGTTTGTTCCACCTCCTGGCAACACTGGTTCTCATATTGAAGCGTTTAATGCTTTCGCTGTTCAATTGTTATTCATTAATGACAGAATTCCGGGCTACATGACATTTGTATTGACATTGCCAGGGCTAATGCAAGCTTTATATGCACTTGTAACAGCGTCATATATGAGAGAAAACAATAAACTAAAATCAAAAAAATATATTTTGCAGAAATATAATTTTCTGAAGAGTTTTTTTCTGAAGACTGCTGTACTGAATTTTTCACAGTTTTGTAGAAATGGGACGAAAATTTATAATTATAGAAAACATGGAAATGTTTCAATGTTTTAGCACTTTTGAGGCACAACTTAGATGCAGTTTTTCTCGTTTTTTTTTCTCCTAGTGTGCAGCTACAGTTGGGCGGAGAAGAAAAAACTAAATTCCAATTGGTTTCCGCGATATAGCCATGAGCAAAATTGCATGTTTTTAGGAGAAGTCGAGTCTTAATAAAAATTTACATGAGGACAAAAAATCCGAACAGCAACTAAAACAAGCAAAACATAAATGGGGATCCGATAATTATCGACTAATTATAATTAATTTGAAAAATTCTATACAAGAAGGAGTTTGCACTCGATGACTTAAAAAATATTGCACTGTATGGTGAACTAATTGAAACCAATTAAAATTTTTGTTACACTATTTTAATTGAAACTTTTTTAAAATTATATTTTCAACGCTTCTTAATTAATAAATTCTTGAACAAAAGTTTCATTAGAAACATCGTCGTCCCGAAGTTATCTTCACGTATATCACAAAATAAAAAAAAATTAGATAAGACCGCTTCTTCTAAAAACTCAAGACTTAATGAATCAAACCTGAAGTGTGTGAACCGGGTCAAAGATCCTAAACTTATGCTTCGGAAGTAGTGCAAATTCAGATCATCTAATAACTTTTTTTGTATATAATGTTGAAAGTTTAGACCCAAGTTCCTAAAGAAAATTTTTTTTTTGGGATACGTGAAGATAACTACGCGACGACGATATGTAACTGCAATCTCTATTATTGTTTCTGTATATTTATTCAATTCATTTTATGATAGCAATATCAGACGGTCACTTAAATATGTTAACGAAAGTTGGATGAGTGTTTGATTTGAATGGGTATTTTCGTACAATTTAAGAATTTTTACAATTTTTGTGAAAATATTTGTTTGGATATCATAACAAAGGCAAATTTACCAAAAAAAAAATTTAAAAAAACATCGCCTTATTCGATTGATCGCATATTTTTTATTTGATCTAACATTATTTGTCTTACATTTTACAATTCATCGATCAAACATTATTCGAGTAAATACCGTATTCTCTACATTTTTCATGTAAAATATTGAAAAGCAAGACTTTCTTTTATCGTAATATTTATTAAAGCGACTTTTATCTTTCAAAAATTGTATGTGACATTGACCGATTAATAACGTACACAAAACTATGATTTTATGTGGATGTAAACGTGTTTTTTGCATATCAACAAAATGTGGCAAATATACTTATTTAAATAGTTAAGATTTTTGCAAACAGTTTTCTTGAATTGAAGCAAGTTTTTCAATAAAGCTTTCAACGATTCGCAAACGTTGGTCTCATGCAATTTTAGTCACTGTGAACTAACGCCAAAGCAAACGAGAACTGTCAAATCTGCTGTCAAAGAAAATAGTGTTGCCAATTCAATGTGCTCCGCCTTCAAAAAGAAACATCCATGGTAGAATAATACAGGTAGTGTCGAATCTACAACAACACTGCTTTTAGGTTCGAAGCTGTCAAAAAGCATAAATGAAATATGACAAAATGGTTGCATTTTCTGTTTTATACAGAATTTTGTTTCTTTTCTTTTCTTATTTGAATTTGAAACAAATGTTAAAGTGTGCTTTTTTAGCAGTGTGGGTGTGTGTTAATAATACATAATCAAATTTTGACAGACCCGAACCCAAAAAAAGTTTTTCAACGCTTCGACCCTACCTGTATTATTCTACCATGGAAGCATCCAACAAACAAAATAACTTCATATTTTTTTACGTTAAATAAATTAAAGTTTGTAAGTAATTAGTTAAATTGTTTTAGGTGTATGTTGAAAAAAACTGCTTGGCTTAATCTGAGTTTAACCATTTCTTTTTTAATTTTAAGAAATTTTATGATAAACTCAAATTATTTTATTAAGAAAGTAATATTGGCACAACAGACTAGCAGAATGGATCGGTTCTGACTACGATGTCGCTACATCATCTCATCTTCGTTCTTTGTTCCATTTTACTACTTTTAACTAGAAATATCAACTATTTAATCTCAATTATTTTAAAAATTTGAATTCAAAAATTGCTACTATTAATTTTTAAAAATTAAATAAATTTTTGTTACTACAAAATTCCCATTTCTGATGATTAATTATTCCATATTACTCTCTCGCTTTTTCCAGAGCCATTGACTGCTCAGAT
This sequence comes from Gymnocheta viridis, assembly GCA_956483585.1. Taxonomy (NCBI): domain Eukaryota; kingdom Metazoa; phylum Arthropoda; class Insecta; order Diptera; family Tachinidae; genus Gymnocheta; species Gymnocheta viridis. The sequence continues at coordinate 96,986,435 of OY101441.1, read as the reverse complement.
TAATAATCATACAAAAGAACAACATATTTTTGGAATAAAAAAGATATGTAACTAAACTAGAGAGGCAGACCCAATAAGTAAATATATTACTTGTAGATTTCTAACTTGTAGTCTTAAAAAATGAGCCTCTGGTAGTCTAATAAATAACAAAACAATATGTTTTGATGTGTATTTCATACAAGAATAAAAAAACATATTCTTCAATATCCTACAAAATCTGAGCGCCTGAACTACTCACGATACAGATTAATGTTTGTTTAAATTAAACATTTACAAACAAAAAAACAAAACAAATAAATGAACGAATTTAGTTTTACGATCGATCGATCCGACGTTTATTTGCTTGCTACAAAATTAAATTTCAAAAACACTCGGTTTTACATTACAAAGATTCCATAAAAAGCAACGAAAAAACTCTATATTTCACATTTTTACAAAAGAAAAAATTTCAAAATAAAATGCATACTTCTTCCAAAAGCTGTACACCTAATAGAATTAACAATTTTATTGGAATTATTGTGAGATTTTTTAATTATGTAGTTGTGTACGATGGTGGTGTATGATTATTAGAGAAATATCGTTAATAATGATCTGCTTTTAATCTAAAAAAGAGAGCTACAAAAAAAAAAAAACGAATTAGTATTTTACATTATTGAAACTTAACAAGAACGAAATGTCAGCCTCGAAGGTTTTTATAATAACCTGGAACCCTGTTCTACATTTGCGAATGATCTTGTTTTTAAAATCGTTATTTTCTTCTTTTCATCAATATATCAATAATCATTCAATCAGTACATATTTACTGGAAAAGAAGAAAAAAATACTTGCCTTTTCATTGGAACAAAAATAAATTTGGCTTTTTTACCTTTTTTTTAAACTCTTTTCTTTACTTTCCTTCCACAGATCCTAAACCATACAATATCATTTTTTCAAGATCTCTTTTATAAAAATAAAGACTTGATATTAACAAAGTATGTACATACATACATACATACATACATACGTAAACATATGCATGTGTATATACAAATATTCATAGGTAATAAAAATCAGATTTATTTTTTATCTTCTTAAAATTGTTTGACAAGTCCAAGAAATCTATATTTTTTTTCTTAAACATTACAAAATACCATCATATTTAATTCTCTTAAAGAAAAACATCCCACAAATGCTCTGTAACCCTATGAAAATCCACCACCATAAAAGGTTAAATAAATTGTTTTTAACTCTTTAATTTTTGTTTCCTACCACTTTGCGTCTGGAATTCATTCCACTGCACAGATAATAGAAATGAATGTTAGAGTTATTTTTGAATCATTTCTAATTTCTCTGGTCCCCTATGAAAAACCTCCACCAAATATGGTTAAAGATGCATTCATTTCTGTAGTGGAAAAAAATAAATCGAATCGAATAATGAAATTAAACAAAAAACTTAATTATATTATACAAAATGAAACGATAAGAAAATCAACAGAAATATGTATCTGTATTATGATTTAAAACCTTTCAAGAAACGAACAAAAGTTAAGAAATCTCTTCGTGAAAAAAATTGCAAGCAGCACCGTGTTTTTAATATATTTTGCAACATTTTTTTCAGTCCACAAAATCCAGAAGCATTTGATTCTGAACCGGCATCTGATTTTTGTATGTTATTCAAAATGTTAAACTTCATCACCCCGTATCAGTCAAAACGTTTTATATGTGATCAACGAGATCTGTGAACTACGATTTGACCATTATCGGTTGTTTCGGAATAGTTTGGTTTTTTCTATACATCCTACAACCATATAGACTCGCGGCGTACAGTGGGACCGACGGCAAAAATATTGATAGTAAATCTAAATATTTTAAACTGCTGATCCGACTACAAAATTATGAACACAAAAGTCATAGAAGAGGATCTAAGCTTTTATAAAATCAAACTCTTTACCAATCTGTTTCAGCAGACGATGAGGATGCCAAAGCCGACAACTTGGGGAAACTTTTCAAGACTCATAGCTCTTATAAATATAGCCCGACTGTAAAAAATTAAAAATTTTTACATAATTAGTAAGAAGTCTGCTTCTTAAAGTTATCTTTTATGTATCAGAAAATATTTAGCTTTTAGTTTAAAAATTTATATTTTTGACATTGACTTCATTTTGATTTTCTTTTTGCAAATATTTTCGCTAATAAAGCTGCGCAAAATTGCTAAACAATCGTGTTATGATTTGCAAAAATATCAAAATCATATAATTATCTCAATTCGTGTAGTCGTCGAAATACTCGAGATTATTTTTGACTAAAATGGAGCTTGATTTTTTTTACTTACATATTTAACAAAAATTAAAATAAAAATATATATTTTTTTAAAGTTATTCGAACAAGCTTGAAAATTTGCAATGAAAATTTAAATTAAATCGAGTAACGTATGCACAATAATAATATCTGCTCGAAATCTTAAAAATCATCAGTAAAAAAGTAAATTTAAATTTTCTTTACAATTTATAACAAAAAAATTTTAATAAGCACTTATAATAAATGCAAGGCAGCAGATTTTATGAAAACAATAAAACTTTCAGAATTAAAATTATAAGACTTTGATAAAATTCATATCATACATTTTTAAATTAAAAAAATAGTAGTCAAATTAATACGAATCTTTTTTATATTTTTAGGCAGAACTCTTATTTATTTTGCAGTATGCCTGAAACATAAATAGAAAATAAAAGAACCTTTTCAACAATATACAATAATATATCATTACAATAATGAATAAATTGGCCTCAAAGTATATAGATATATGAATAAAATTTCGCAAACTTTGTTAACATATAGTTCACCGTGTAGTGTATTCCAACTTGGTAAACAAAAGTACAATTTTCTCAAATTCACAGTCTTTAGTTAACTAATGACATTTATATTAAAAGTCATTAGTTAAACTTCCTTAATTAGTTAACTAAAGATTGTAAATATACATTGGCCATAGACTCTTCTTCATGACCAACACGTACGAGTATATTATTTTGATCAGTAGTTTATACAGAATTTTATAACCATTATTTTTGGATGAAGAATGTAGCGCACCGAAATATTTTTAATATAAATCAGTGATGTCTAAACGGGTGGTTCGAAAGGATTTGAATTCCAAAAAGGAAAAGTGTTCCAGCTTTAGTTTTGAAAGCGAGCTTTACAAATTTATCAAGTGGACACAAAGTAGTGCACTTAGTAGTTTTAAACATTTTTTGACCCTTTACAATTTTAACTATGCAATCCTATTCACAAAAAAAGTTTATGAGTATTTATAGCTCTTATGAGGATCTAGAAAAAAATACTTGGTCTATGCCACTCATATGTTGTAGTTAGTTATACTCATTTGAAAATTACATCTTCTTGATTTTTCTAAATGTTATTCCAGTATTATCGAGATATATGGCCCAAATATCTTTTGTTTATTTGTTAGTGAAAACATTAAAATTTTATAACATTTAAACAAATTCATGAGAATATATTTTTGAAATATGTATAAAATTTTAAAGTTAAAAAATTGAGAATATGCTGAATTTTGAACAATTTTATCATAAAAGGGTTCCCTTGGAGATATAAAAAAGTACACTCAAAAAAAATTCAATCCAACCCTACTTAAATTAATCTGTTATACATATATGTATGTATAACAGTTGCATATTTATGTTTCTGAAAGATATATTTGAAGATATAAAGATTATTGTAATTTACTATTTAATTTGGTGTCGGGGACTTCCAAATTCGACCTATTTTAGCGTAGAGTTTAACTTTAAACATAAACAGCTTTTGAAAAACTGTACCTCTATTTGTTTCCCAAAAGAAAAATGTGGTCAAAACTATAGCAAATTCTAAGTTTGGTATTTTCGGAAATGGTGAGATACTGCTACATAAACTTTTGTGAAATATCATTGAAAAATTTTTATAACTAAAAATGTTATGGCACGAGTAGAATTTTATATAAACAAAAATATCGGATAGAACATGTTTTTTTAATCTTTTTCTTATGTGGTTTTTAAAGAGCCCAAGCAATCGAATTGAGTGAATATTTTTTATGAAAAGCAGTCAGTTTTTCGAGTGGCTTCCATACATATTTTCTATTCAAGTCGATTCCTTGGCTTCTAGAAAGAACACATAAGTTTCAAAATGTAAGGAATCAAAAAAAATATATATGTACGTATGTACATTAGAGCTACTCAAGTTGTATGGAAGCTAAATTCGTGCAAGGTGTACCACCCTCAAAATGAACATTGGTATTTTTTATGATGACATTTAAAATATTTCGGCTCTAGCTTTGACCTCTCGTGAGCTGGACCATTTTGGAAAAGGGTCCATTTTTGCATGTTTTGTTAATTTGAGAATCTGTTTCCTTACCAACAAATACCATATGGGTATCATAAGAAAGATTTTTTTAAGGCGCGTCCAACTGTATATACAATTTGTCCAATGACGATTTAACCCCCAAATTGCGCCGGCGCACACCAGCCGCAGTACGGTGTTCACATGCCCGAAATCTTGTGCAAATATGAATGATTTGTTAGTAGATTTCACGTAAATAATCCCAATCAAATACATAAAAAAAATATTTTGTACATTTTATTTAAATTCATCGTGCGGTTACGATAACGGTCCATTCTGTTCTGTAGACAATATGGCCATTGAGAGCTTCATTCCGTTCTGTTTTAATTACTCTTGAGTACAACAAATAAAAAATTTCTATTGGTGTCCGATCGAGCACCCCTTTTCAGACTAAATTCGCACTTCGATAGATTTTTTTAAAAATGAACATGGATTCGAAGTTTATTTTTAGTGAATAGAAACAATTTGAATTTTTGTGATTATTTTTAGTTTAATAAATCCAAAATTAGCACACATTAAAACCTTTAATTTTCAAAACATCGTACTACCTATTTGTAGTTTGATATTTTACAGGGTATAATTTTTGCATATCATTGATGATGTGTTCATTGCAAATATTTCCGAACGCCGGACGAACATCAAACGAACTTAGGGCTTTACCGAACTCCGGTAACGAACCCGGTCGGACTCAAATGCCTGTATTTGATTTATTTATTTATCGGTACATATTCTACAAATTAAATTTGCAGAATATTGTTGCACAAAAATGGCGCCGGTAACTAGACTATATGTCTATGATGTTATTAACAGTATTTTAAAAATGTTTTTTATGACTGACTATATCCGACCTATGCCTTCACATAGGAAGTAGCAACGTGGTTGTCAACGAAATTCCATAAAAGAACCGCAAGACTATACGGTTATCCGTGGCAAATTAGTCAACCAGTACGAGCGAGACGAATAACTCTCGAAGGCCAAACAACACACGCAAGCCTGACCGCCCTTAAGAAATAATTACGATGATGCGAGAGCTGTTCTTCAGCCCAGAGCTGCTTAACGACAGTATTTGATTTAGTTTTCAATAATTCTTCTATATTTTTTTAAATGTTGTTGACGGCATGAAAATACTACAGAAGGGTTCTGATAGGGGTGTAGTGGTCCCCTAAAAACATTGTTACTTCTGTTCTGCCATGTAAGTTGAAATTATTTCATGGTAATTGTTCCCTTCTCCCCAAGAAATATTGTCTCATATCCAATTTTATCTTAATAGTAATCAATTTGAATTAACAACAACAATTTTGATCGAAAAATAGTAACATGAAATGATATACATAAGTACATATGTATGTAGGTATTTGAATTTTTTATGAACAAATTTCGTTTTGGCGTTTACGATAAACATTTTGGAAAATTAAAAAAAATACGATTTAACACGGAACATTTATAACGTGACATATGTGTTTTCCTATCACGTTTGTAATAAAATTGTATTAACTACCTAAAATTTCATATTTATTATTTTATACGTATTCATAGAAATCAGACATGAGTATAATTATCAAATATTGTTTTCTAGGAAACTATTCTATGGCTTCTATGGCAGAAATTTCTTCATTAACGATGACAGTATCCATTTCGCTTGCAGACTGGACGTTTATATTTTCGCGTGTAAAAGTCTTCCGCGACGTTCCTTTTCGCTAGACTTTATTGTTGTCCCAATTCTTATACTCGTAGGTAGCTATAATGTTAGAAAAAATAATATCCTTTTAAAAATAATAATTTTCCATCCCGGTGGACCTACATATCTGTGAAAATGCCCATACATAAAATAAAATATTTCAAGGTTTTACAACTAAATAAGTAAATTAAATGGCAAAAAATCAATTTTAAAATGAATAATGTTTTGCAGCCCCCTTTTTAACTGCAAGCCTGTTATTAAAAAACGAATACAATGAAGAAACTGTATGCCCAGTCGTGCTAACTAAGTAGATTCCTTAAATTCTGTTTTTTTATTGTTTGTTTATGTTAAGAAAAGCAACAATGTATTGAATACCAGGGATGGAAATAAAGATTTTGGCAGAGTACTAAACTAAAATTAATATAAACATGGTACAATTATTGTCACGTAGATGCAGTCAAAAAAACACATGTGCATTGTTTTTATGCTGCACCTATCCGGTAATAATTTTACAATGAGATTAATAGAAAAGACCAAAAATTGGACGGACTGGTATTGAATCCAATACTACAAATATATTTTTAAATAATAAAAAAATAAATCCGACAGAGAACAGGCACTCGGGCATCAAATTCAAATCCTTAAGCCGGGCAGATATAGTTTCAGGTACTGTCCGGATTAGTAGATCGTCCGGACTACAGTTACAATAAAATTTTAAACGCAATATATAAATGTACATATACATAATTGATTTTTATTACCGAAAAGAAAAATAAGAATTCATTTGTATATAATTTATTTACAGAAAACATAAAGAAACATACTAAAAGTCACCAAAAATATTCATTTTGAAAAATAAGAATTTTTATGTAATTTGTCAGCTCAATTCTTAAATTCTTTTAAAAATAAAATATCCTTATTTATCGCTTTGGTTTGTTCACCCCATAAAATAGCTTTTGAAAACAGTTCGCCCGCAAATTTTACTGAGAAAAAAGAACACTTGTCCAGACTATAGAGGAAAAATTTTAATATTACTGGATAGTCCGAATTAGCGTGTGTCCGGATTAGGGAAGTTGTACTATATTTAGTTTCAAATAAAAAAATTTACTAATCTGTTTATAAATGTGCGGTGAGGAGAGGAGTCTTGAAGACTGAGAGGCAACCAAAATGTTTGTACTTCTAACCATTTAAAGCAAGTTTTTCAGTATACTATAGTATTTATTATACTATCCATACCTGATTAAAAACTAAGCCACAACAGCAAACAGTGAAAGACTTAATGACGTATAAACATGCAATGCAAACAAGAAATAAATTGGTTTATATTTCTTTGTGGATCTAAAAATGAAAGAATGAAATTTATGAAATGTGATCGTTTTATTATAGTTTTTTTTAAAGCAAAGTAAATATATTGCAGTTGTGTTCAGTAAACAAAGTGCATATGTACATACATATGATTGCGGTTGGTTTTTTGTTAATTCTTTTATATATGCGGGTTTGCCAGATTAACTTTCGAAATAAATTCTATAGATTAAATGAGTGAGTCCATATAAATTTGGCGAGAAACTTCATTTAAGCAGAAATCTCTGCGATGTCTTTAAAATAGTGATGGAAAAGTAGATACAATTGTACATTTTTATGATACCATATGATATTAAAAAATACCGTGTTACTCCTCAGACTCATTTAATACTTTCAAATTACACTGAAACGCGTGCTCTCACAGGTCTCCCGTACATAATTACCCAGGGGAGAATTTTTCGCTTACAGAACCGATGATTTCATCCACACGAGTAGGACAGTAATGTACACAATCTCCATTACAACATATTATACTTTTTCGAATGTATTGCCGCATTTTTCGAGTGATCGCCTTCCACTTGCATACAAAGTAAGCGGGATAGTTATGTGTTCATCCAATTCATAGAAAATGATTACTGTCTCACATACAGTGTAAACAGGTAGTAGACAGTCTATATACAATCTCCATTAATTCGTGGGAAAGTAGAAGGAGTATGGAACACAACTTCGCACACATTGTAAACAGACTGTTGACAAGCTATACACATTCTGCATTACTTGCACATTATAGAAGATGAACGGAATTCATTTTTCAAATTCCATATACTGCCTCAATACACTTTGTAAGCTAGAAATAATTGAATACAAAGTGTAGCAAATTTCATTGAAGGGATGTAATGTGGTATGAATGTATCATCTGGAATATTGGTATTCTCCACAAATATTTAGAGTTTTCTTCAAATTGAGAATTGTGTTAATTCTCATTTCGGTTGTAATTGAATATGGAGAACATGAAATTGAATATAAATTACTGCATAGCAGTTTGAATTTTAATACTTTTAAATAATAGACCTAATGATTAATTAAATTACGATACTCTAAGCGCAACCTGATAGAACGGGTGGTTCAAGTATAAATATCATTTTAAATAATATGCTATTTTATCATTGACTGATTTTTTCTATCCTAAATATTGACTACCGCTCTTCTTTCATAAATAATAAGGATGTTTTTACTTTTATTTATAAGAAAGCCATTATATACAAAATGAAATTAAGTTTAGCTCATTTTTACTTAATTTTTAAAAATATGCTCTATTATTTCTAATAATCCTTAACAACCAAGTGAAAATAAATGAACAATGGTATGTTTGTGATTTGCGTTGAACAAATTTTTACTTCAAATTTACTTTTAGTTTGAGAAGCATAACAATTTAGTAAACTATAATTTTTTTAATATTTAAAGCATGGAAAAAGATCAATGTAAATTTGAATTCAAACGTTAACTTGGCGTGAAAAGGGATTAGGAGTAATGTTTGATATCAAATGAAAAAACGATTCTGTTTGTTGGGAAAATGTAAGATAAACGCAGTAACAAATACAATTCATTATATTACTCCTTTCTTGCAACGTAGTCATATCTCAAAAAACAAAGTTTTTAAGTTAGGAATGCAGAAATATTCGTCGTATAGCTCTTCATTTTGTGTAAAACATACATATGTATGTCGACATCCTAAAAGCAGGTTGCAAAGCATAATTCGAAAAACTGCGTATGTAATGCAAAGCATGTCTTGGGTGCAACTATGCTTTGCAGAGAAATGTTTTGCATATAAACGGCGTTAAGGAACGCTGATGTGCAACTCATACATGAAGCATGTGTTATAAACATATATACATATATATGTTATTAAATCTAAAGAACTTTTTGAAAATATGGATGCAAAAAATTTATTACAAATAGATAATCGTGTTATAATAAATAAAAATATGTAAGTACTTATGCCGCCATTGCAGCTCAACAGCTTGCATCACGTTTGCATACAAAAGAAACTGTATGCAAGATTTTGACAGCTGATACTCATCAAACTGAGCTGTCAACCGATTAGAAACATTAGGCGTTGCCAGAGAATTCATCTATGCGCTTACGAAGTCTATGCATTGTAAATATTTATTGCAATTTGCGCTTAGGAAGTCGACCATATATACAAATATCTCGTTTACTTACCTCTTGAGGGGAGAATACTTTTTTATTTTTGCATTGGTGTTTTTGTAAATTAAAAACTTATTCTGGCCAACGAGTTTTTTTAAGATATGACTAGGTTGCAATAAAGGATCGATATATATTTAGTTAATAAAGAAAAAATTACATATAAGTTTATTTTAGTACTCTGGAGGTCAAAAAAGTACTATTTAATTTTTTTTCGCTACCAAAGAAAAATTTAATTTTCCATCACTGTATGTTAATTATGGGATTCTTAAGACATCAAAAAATATCTGTCAAGTTAGAAAAAAGATGGCTGTAGCAACTACAGTGATGTTCAGTTCGTTTTTCCGTCTGTGCGTCCGACATTTTTATTTATGTCTTAATGTCACGATAATTTCATGAAATTTTACTGGGCGAGCAGTAAATTTAGTTACACCAGTAAAATTAAAAAAAACAGACACGCTTTGTGATAAACATTTCAAAATAAACCCTTATAAAAATTCACATGGCTAAACGAAATAATAAATATGTATTTAAATGGATCTTCTGTTTAAAAAAAATATTATTTAAAGAAAATTTTTAAACGTGTTAAAATTGCTGCCAGCCTGCTGTCTAACATTGATCAAATATTGATTTTTTGATTTTTAAAGTGCGGACTTAAAAAATTTCCTTCTAAATCGTTATGTGTTGTGTACGTAAGTACATACATACAATATGTATGTCGTCAATTAATAAAAAAAGTTTTTAAAAATTTTCTGGAAATTTTTGTATTTTGAGCGCCTAATAAAAAACATAAAATTATCTTGACACGATCATTTTGTTTTATTTATTTATGGCAAAACATTTTTTTATATACTTACATATATATTATTGTATGTACTATTAAAAAAAGTAACTAACACGATCGTAATAATGATGAAAACTACTTTTCGTTAATGGGAGTGCAGTCAGCATTTCTATATATTAATTGAATAGGGCTACAGCAATATACATACATACATATGAATACATATAGTATTTAATCCATAAATAAGTAAGTAAGTAAACATTTATAACAATAGCGACGATGATGATGATGGTTTAACAAAACAATTTATTTAAATTTGTATAAAGTGTATCATTTTATTAGAAAATCATCAAAAACAACAAGATACTTTTTTGTTGAATAAAAAAATCGTTAAAAACAACTCTTGAGCTTTCAGAGGAAAAAACCTCTTCATTCATCATGCGTGTGTGTACCATCATACTAATGTGTTGTTTTTAAAGATCACTTAACATTTAATGACCCAAAAAACCACACCGCAACATATTTTTATACATTTCGTTCGTGTGTTGTTTAAACGAGGGTTGTGTGCTAAGTGTTTTAAATTGATCATGAAGGCACGCAGAGATATATTTGAGCACAAATTAATTTTTCTTAAGTAGACAGTGATGCCAACAGAAATTTTTAAACATCATCAACGTATCCGAAAAATGCTATCTTTTTCTCCTACACACAAGAAAAAAGTCCCTAAATTTTTTCCTATTCTAAAAATTCATTGATTTTAGAAAAAATTTAACTTTTTATTTAAATTTTTTATATTTACATATATCATTATTTATTTAAAAATAAAAATAAAAAAACATATACAGGCATGTTCTACAAAAGTATTGAAATTGAAATATGAAAAGTAAACTTTTAATTTTTGATGTTCGGGAAAAGTAGAGTATATTTGTGTTGAATATTTAAATTCAAATGTAAAAAAAGGAATGATGAACATAAAAAATTTAAACTGAAGTGAATTCAATTGAATTTCCACCTCAAAGTGGAATGTAGAACATACCTGATAATTTCAAATCTTCAAAAATTATTTGATTTTTAAATGAAGTCTTCTTTGAATTTCCTCAAGAGCTGTTATGTGAAAAAAGAGATCAACTGCCGTATTCATAAAATAATCATTTGGGTTTGTAATGTATGTATGTATGTATGTATTTTAAAGAAAGCATTATGAAAAAGTTTTATTAAAATACATTTAAAGTACAAAATATTTTATATTTTATTTGCTCAAATATATATTTATCGAATCCGAGTTTACCCATTTCTTTTTAAAATTTTTGGATAAATTCATTATTTTTTATTAAGAGAGTATTATTCATCACAGTAGCAGAATGGATCAGTACTGATTTCGAGGTCGCTACACCGTCTCATCAGCGTTCTTTGTTCGATGTTACCACTCTTGACGGTAGATACTAGTGATTTAACGTGTAAAAAATTAAAGATGATTTTAACAAATAGAAGAGATTAAAAAATAAAACAATGTAAACTATGTACATAATGTTTTATCTTTATTTCAATTATCATAATATTATTATTTTTGTAAACTTTTAAATTGTATAGAAAAATGGTTAGAATATAAATTTGCGAAGATTTAACAATCGAAATAGTAAATGATTTTAATGCTGATTGAAAGTAAAAAACTATTTATGATAAACATTATAATTATAAAGAACCGCTAATCTTACACTACCACACTAAACGTTACATTGTGGGCAAAAACATACCAACTACCAATAAAATCCGAAATTTTACCACGTAAATGGAATTGGATCGGGCTTACATGAAGGAAGGCCCCAGACAATCACTCGAACTGCGCTTGACTGGAATAAACAAGGTAACCGAATAAAGGGAAGACCTGCTAACACATGAAGGAGACTAGTTCAATCTGTGGGACTATCAGCATGGCGTACATGGCGTGAAAAAAAGCCTTTGACGTTGGACAAATCAAATTTCAACATGTTTGTTGATGCCACCTAGGAGCTACGGGATTAAAATAATAAATAATAATAATTTCAGAAATATTTAAGAGGAAGTTCTCGTAAAGCAAGAGAGTTTGAAAGCTTGGCGATGGTAGGATTATGGCATGTGGATTTTTTTTCGAGGCAATAAATGGGTACAGTTCATGTTATAAAAAATGCAATGACCACAATCGAATTCGGGCTCGTTTTTATACCTATACGCAGAGGGAAATATACCATTAGTTTTGAGAGACAGCCATCTAGGGCTGTAGCTGAGAAGTTACAACCCAATAAGGCACGTGTTTGCAAATATCCTGCTTAGTCGTCCAATCTCATTTCCATAGAAAATGTATGAGAAATTGTAAATATCAAAATACGAACCAAGAGGGAAGTTTTGTCAGAACAAACTATTGAGAATTTAATCAGATCTATTAACCATCAGTGTGACGTGACCTGGTGATAAAAAAACAAACGATGTTGCACAAAATATTGAATCACGGAAAGAAACAGAACATTTATATTAAATTGAAACTCAATTATCATTGCTTTACTAACAACCAGGACGAACATATTTTAGTTTGTTTTTCCAAATGGTGTTCCATTTTTCTTTTATATTTTCTTTTTATATTTTCTCCAACTGTAGATAGCAGTAGTTTTTCTAAACATTGCATTTAAAGAACAATTAATTTTTTCTATTGTATAACATTTATACTGAACAAAAAAATATATTTTGTTGTACACTTTAACGAGCAAATTAACAAATTCGTACAAAAATTCTTTAGTATTTGAGTGATACAAAATAAAAACTATTGGTGATCATCTAATGAGCTGGTAAGTAACAGATTTGTGCAAAAAAATGGCTTACTTGCACAGAATCTTTATAAATTTATCAAAAATATATATTTTAGATCTGGAAATATGGGAGACCGAATTTTGCAAAATACAGAATATTCCTTCGTTCCAAGTTTAGTGTACTCGTATTGTCAAAATAAAAAAAGTAAAATAAACGTAAAAAATAAACAAATGGGCACAACAATGATCAGTCACTAGAAATCATAAAATAAATATTTTTAATGATACTTGTATTGCTTACTGCATTCATATTTACGCTAAAAACTGTTGTCCTGACACACTATCAGTCAACAACCAAGATGACAGCTGACTGTCATTTAACCACAAAAACTGTTTGCCATTTACGGTTGACTTGCAAAAGTTATTGTGGTTACTGAAGTTCGATAGTCTGCACCGCACATAAACCAATTTTACGTTACAAGAATGAGGAAATTCAAAAGAGGCGATATGATGGGTTGCCTGACTAGATTTATAAAAGTTTAGAAGGGAAATTTTTAATCAATACTTGTAAGATTTATTAGACTTAAAATCTTTACAGAGAAATCTACGGCAAATTGTAAAAATAATTTACCAAAGATGGTATTTTAGGAGATATTCCCGCATTAAGTAGTTAGAAATACATTTTTCTTAAACTTGGACCAGCACCCAGGGGATGATCCCTACATATGCAATGCATTGTGCCGGAACTAGGAAAATTGGTTATGGAAAGGAAGTAGTGCTTGTGGACGTTGGACTTGAACCTTTTCAAATTGAAAGTAACATGTTAGGAAAGACCACTGCATAGAGTGTAGTAACGATGAAACATGTCCCAAAATAACGTCGATAGAGTTGGCTACACTACTGTCGTCGTCTCATGTACGTGGTCGAGTAACTTCAAAATAGACTTTGAAGCACCGGCCCATACATGGGAGTTGTATTCCATTTTAGGTCGGATATAGGTGGTATAAATATTGAGGAGATCAGCTGGCGTGAAGTATCGGGATCCGGGTAAGGAAATAGGCAAGGCTCATTCATGTTTTTAAGTGTAGTCTTGGCTTTTTGGAGTAAATTACTCATGTTAGTCTTACATTTTTATATTTTAAGTAAGCAGTGCATATAACGAACTTTTCGGTTTAACACAGAACAAGAATGTTAACTTAGAGTCTCGTTAAGCCAGTAAACTCTTTTATGTTTAAAATAGTTTAAAATATTTACTTTAGTAGTACAATATGTTGTCTGGCGTTAGTTCAAGTCGGAGACTTTGTCGAAACGGTATTAGCAGACCTACAACTGTTTAAAAATCAACAACCAATTTTCATTTTCTATTGCATGAAACCACACCGCAACATAATGCTTGTTGTTTTTGTAATAGGTTCAGAACTGCCAATATAATTCTGATACAATCTCTCAATTAATAGTTTAAGCTTCCTTTCCTTGAATCGTGTTTGTATTAGTTACATCCGAAGTTCATTCCTTACTTAAGCACATTATTACACAACTTTAATAAACTAAATGAAACAATAATATTGCATTCGATTTGTAAAATTATTTTACCAAAAGTAGGGTGCTTTAATGCATACTTTTTTATCTGTGAATAAATATAAATGTATTTAGTTGTTTTTGAATACATCTTATCGTTTGTTATTTATTTTTTTATACGACTATGTTTATTTTTTTGTTCTGAATTTTCATCAAAATAACTCCCAGTCCCACGATGTCACACATATTCATTCTTTCGTACAATTACATTTAAAACAAAAAAAATTAATTAAAAAATTTTGTTTGTTTTTTTGTTATGAAAGAACGATTACGTGTGATATCGTCGGACTGGCAGTAAATAATAAAATGATAAAAAACAAAATTTTTTGGTAGAAAATTTTTGGTTTTTATTTCAATTAATTTTTTTTTTTTTGGGAGTTTATTTATCATGGGATGGCAGAAATCCAGATAGGTGAACTAACCGTTTTAAAATTAAATAAAAGTAATTCTTATTTGTATTAAAGATTTTCTTATTAAGTAGACTAGAAAAGATACGGAACACACAATAGTCATATAAAATAGGAAATTTATGAACACAATTAAGACTTCAGTAGAGATTTGGTAGAATTAAATTCTTGCTATAATTTCGAAATTTTTATTTTAAAGGCTCACAATTTTTCCAGCTTTCAACTTTTTATTTCAAAATTACCTTAGCAGCATGAAATGTGTAGAGAGAACACGGAATTTGCTTCAACAAATCTAATTTTATTATTTTGCATTCTAGGGATCGTACGTAGAGATCCATCGATACAACACCGATACTTGAAAAAAATATATCGACGATACCGAGATGGATACGCGTATTGAGTTTGAATTCAAGATAAAATTAACAGAACACAAGTAGAGTAATTTTAGTCATTATTATACAAACTTACAGCGTAAGAGATTATTATTACTTCAATTGATATTAATAAAAGATTTTTGTTTAAGAAAAAAAGTATTCTAAAATTTTGCGAAGAAAGACGATTTTGCAAGGCTGTGCGATTCTGACTTTATCGTCAGGAGGGGACAGAGGATTTAAAAAGAGTACACAAATACATGTATGTACTCTTAAAAATCATTCTCTTCTCTCGATCACACAAATACAAATGTATACAAATCTATAGATCCTTACAAAATTTTGGTCACGGTTTCATACATGTAGATAACTTTTTCAATAAAAAACGTGGATTTTTAGATTAACTTGGGCTAATTTATTAAGAAAACAATAAGAAATAAGATATAAAACAGTTTTCTTGATATACGAAAATCCCGTTAAAACATCAGTCACGCACCACGATTTTTTATGAATATACTCCACAAACCGTTGCACATCAGGAAATATTAAGTTGCTTAGTAATTTTTTTTTGTGTTTGTCTCAATAGAGCGATTAAATGGTTCAGAATAAGTGGTTTAATAACTAACCACCAAGCCTGAAAGAGTTAAAGAAGAAAAAAGAAAAATTACAGTATCAAAAGTTGCATAAGTTAAACTGCTTGGAAAATAGTCTCTCAAATGCGACAGAACTCATTTGAAAACTTGAGTTTTTCCGCGCCATTTTCTTTAAGTTTGGGTAGGACATGTCATTGCAGTAGTAAAACTAGCAGATCTGCATCTCCATATGCATTATGATATCTCGTAGCTTCTTCTTTGGCAGAACCACAGCTTACAATGACAGAGGCTCGTCTTCCTCGGATTCTCTAATAATAGTAAATACCTACAAAGTTAAATCAAATCAAAAGCAAAGCAGCAAGTTGAATTTTTTAATCTGTTGAAATGGCTGCAAAACTGAAGAAAATTATTTCAATATTTTGTTTTCCAGTTTCAATTTTAGTTGTTGTTATGCAGCAAAATAAACATTAAAAAAAAGTTAAGCAGTTTCAAGAACAGAACCACTGTTTATTCATAAAATAGTATAATAAAAAAGAGTATCGTTGTATCGACAATAAAAATATCGCCGATCGGCAAACCGATCGGTGTCAAATGCATCTTTAATCATGAATAATTTTTCACTCACTATCGTGCATGTTCAGGATAAAAAAAATTTATCATGCGCAATTTGCTTGGCTCACTTGATTGTAAATATAAATTAGTAACCATCATGAAAAGTCACTCTCACGAATTAATCACGATAACATCAAATCTGGGGTATAACAATTGTCGCTTTCGGTAATGAGCACATTATGGCGGTCGCTATCAAACAATGCGGTTACATTGCAAACACGACCACGTGTAAAATACGTGATCAACGGACTCGTTATTGAAAGTGACGATTAGCCCTTTGGTTACATGTCACAATGTCCATGGACACTATGAGGCAACAAAATATATTATAATGTCCATGGAAGTGGTTCTATATTTGCTGGTGCATCTCGGACCACTAATGGTCTCTCTCTCTCTCATGGCATGTTAACAGAAAATTTTTGCTTGTTAAACCCTTTGTTTTAAAAACTCAGAAAATAAAAGCCATAAGTGTGAAGGCCGCCGAGGCAGAAAATAATTATTTAGGGAAGCCACTACCAGAAACAGCTAACAACAACAAAAATATTTTAGTCAGTGAAAACGCTATTCGTATATGAGCTGCCATTCAGTTTTCTCGAAAATCCTTAAAACATCTTTGTCATTAACACGGCCTCAACCGGCATATTTTATTTTCTCAGTAGCAGGAGCTAATGAATCACTCCAAGTACTGCAGTCATTACATCAGTCGAATGGCGACCGCACTGGGTGTTACACGTGTTCAAAATAAAAAAGGTAAACAAGGCTCATAGTGTTTTAGTATTTTAAATTTTTAATCGCACTATTTCCCATAATTAATATTTTACCTATGCAGGCACATTAGTTTTTTGCCCCAGCATTTTTTGAAAGCTTATAGGATAAAGTATTTTTGTGACTTTTTTCAGATTTTTCGGAGGTTTAGAGGTCGCTAAAATCGAATTGAACCCAAAAACCAGGTTTGCTCGACTTTTTTTTTTTCAATTTTGCTCATTACTCGGTCCACTAGCACGATTTTCTTTGTTACTAGTAACATTGTACATATGTAGCAAAATATTAACACTTTTATTAAAAACAAATTGAAATTGATTATTGAGGGGTATAGATAGTTCCTATGCGCATTTCACTGTTGCTAATGCAGATCATCAGGGAACTTCATCCTGGTTTTCCCCCTTTTTGCGCTAATTGTAGCAGCGACTATCATTTGAAGTGATATTTGGTTATTTTTCTTATTTTTAGGTAAAAGATGAACGAACCTCTTGTTGACTTTTTTATCGATTTTATACAAATGCTAAATTACACTTATTATTATACTTATTATTATATGATAATTTTCTTTTATTACTTTACTTAAATACATAGAAAGATGTCCTCTAATAAGGTTGGGTTTCTGGTGAAAATGGAAATATATATGCCAGACCACTTGAGTCTAAAAAGAATTATGGTCCCTTTATGCCAAATTGACGAAGTAAGAGAGCCAGTTGAGAGAATATTGAAATGAAAGATAAGAAGACTACTGGTGCGAAGGTTTGTTAAACATGATATTGAAGAGAGATTAGAGCGGAAGAAAAAATATAATTCCGAGCAGGAAGAGAGAAAACCACCCACTGCATCCAATCAAGAAACTTATATTTTTGAGTTCCATATCCGATAACTCCGAAAGGCTACTGAAGCATCTTTTGCCTAGAAAGCGAAAGCGATGATGTTCCAGCGCGCTGCAAATAAGATGTGTGATATTTTCTTTTTCCTTTTCATCCTGACAGCTAAAGCGGTGACCCATTCATTTATCATGGGTTATAAAAGTGTAGTCCCCTGTGAGTGTAGCCACGAGGTACAGCAATTGTTCTCTTGTAAATGTAATAACTTGCTTTGTTCTATTAATATCGATGCGGAGTCAGGCATTCTCGCTATCAAGAATCTTCTTTGAGCTAAACGCATAAAGCCAGAGTCAATGTTCCTCCAGCAAGATGATAGTGGAATGCCGAAGAGATTGTCAATATCAACATCTCTAACAGCACGTCTCCACGCGCAATGTTTACTTCCGGACATAAGCAATAACGTCATGTGCAATTTTATGTTTTTAGTGCAAATTGGACATAAATCTAAAAATTTCACTGTGAATAATTTTTTTAATGAAATTCGTTGTGTGAAGCTTTTTTATTTATTTTCTTTATTGCATTTAAAAAGTTGTATGTATATTTTATAGTATTTATATGAATTTTTTCACCGCACAACCTTTTTTTATTTAATTTAATGTCAGAGAAATGACAGCCAAATTTGACAGTTTATTTTCAACACGTCCAATACCCTTTTGAAGCAATCGAGTAAATAAGGAGAGCTGCAGGTTGCT
This sequence comes from Gymnocheta viridis, assembly GCA_956483585.1. Taxonomy (NCBI): domain Eukaryota; kingdom Metazoa; phylum Arthropoda; class Insecta; order Diptera; family Tachinidae; genus Gymnocheta; species Gymnocheta viridis. Next base: position 96,967,422 of record OY101441.1, on the reverse strand, counting down.
GGGAAAGACCTCACTCAAAGTGAATTGGAATTCTCTTTCGAGAATTACTGTGCCTAGTGCTGGTAGATCTCTCGGGAGCAGGCACAACAGTGAAGAGCGCCTTTGTTGATGTATATTTAAGGGCGCCATTTATAATAAATGCCATCATTCGAAAAATCCTATCTATACGTGTGTTATTAGTTGCGATGTGCAGTGCCAGACTGATATGCTTTTCTACCATATTGAAGCCGGGTTGAAACTTTAGGAACAAAACAGTAGGACATACTCATAAAAATTTTTTAAATTTCATTATGTGAAATTTGGTAAATTTGCTAGACTTGTTTCATGAAGTCCCTTTTTGAGTTGTTGTGCTATTTTTAACTGCTACTAAAAATTTATTTCTTCAGCTACTTCTTGCACCAAATAGTAGGTTTCACACCAACAACGATTTATATATCGATGACGGGGAGAAAATCTATGCACATATTGGTTGTTCTTACTTAAAAAAAATAAAAATAGAGTCGTTAAATTTTGAAACAACACAAAACATTTTAAAAATGACATTTGATTTTTTATAATTTTGATTTTGAAATCTTCGCAAAAACTGGTTCTGGTCATTTTTCCACATCGTTAAAAAAATTAATTTACGCGAAAAAAATTTTAAAACTTTCCAACAAATAAATATTGAAATAACTATACAACATAAAATATTTCGCATTGTGTTTTTGCATCGATCCTTTTTGTTTATATGATATTTCATGCAGAAGTACAAGACTATTAAGTGTTTTTCCGGTGCATAAAAATAATTACTCTTTATAAATTTTGTTTTAAACAAATAATGGCTTGAAAGTGCTAAAAGTTGCCATCTTGCAAAATGAGATATAATTTTATTGTTTCCAAAAAAAATAAAATATAAATAAAACTGTTGTAAAAAATCCTAGGGCATCATTTTGTAAAATGACATTTTTCTAAACGTTTGAAATTTGCATTGAAAAAACTCAAATTAAAACAAAATATTGTTGGCATTTGTCATACAACTTTGAAACGTTTAGAAAGTTTTATTTTACTAAATGAAAACTGAAATAATGCAATAACATTTTCAAAAAGTACAAATTGATTGAAATAGGAAGGACCACAATATGACGAACGAAATGATCATTTGATTCCTTGTCGAAATTTATTTTTTTTAATTGAATTTCCTCTCAAAACTATTAAAAATCCAAATAATATATAATTTTTTATGACATACGATAAAATAAAAATATTTTTTTAATTAAACTCGCAGGTCGAAGATAATTTTGAAATTCCGAAATACGCCCAAAAAATTAATTTTAGCAATCTAGATTTTGCCAGTAAAAACTTTGATGGCAAAGTAATGAGTGAAAATGCTAACAAACATAGAAAGTACATACTACTTCTACTTTGGTGTTTTATTACTGTAGTATGACGATGCCATTACAGATACATAAGTACTTACTTCGGATTACAAATAGCGAATGGAAAATTTCAATACTAAGAAGTTGTTTAATACGTTAAATAAAATCATCCCTATCGATAATATTTGCCTTTTCTCTGATGTTACAATCGTGAATAGTTCCCGCAAAAATTGTTCACGCAAACGAAATAATTTTTGGCAATGCAGTACACTGCCGATAATATGGACATCCTGTACGTGAACATCCCAAAATATGAGCATTTCTGCTCTACCACTGACTAAATGATGAAACAGAACTGGGGCTGACGTTTGTTTTCCATACAATTTGACATAAAATTATGCCAGAGAAAGCGGTCGTGAAATAGAATATATTTTATTTTTACAGCGTTTTTTCTTATACTCTCAATTTTAGATACTCATTCTCTCAACAATGTTACCGTGTTTTCATGAAATCACATACATTTTTCATACGAAAAATGCAAACACAAAAAAATCAAACGATAATAAGAGAGTATTTGAAGTTACTGCCGCGGCAGTGGCTGAAAATCGTTTTTCATTGGCCAAAACTCTGTAACTTTTGAACCGATCAAAATATTGAAGTAATTTTTTTTTTATTGGATAGATATTTAGTTCAGCTTGACTCAGTTTAAATTTTATTAAAATTGATTGAGGACTTTTTAACGAATTCTAGGTCAAAGTTGAACTTTTGAATTTTTTTTAACTTTTAGAGTGAAATATGGAATTATTATTTTTTTATTTATTAAAAAAATTGAATATTTGGAAATTAATAATAATTATAAATAATTTTTGTAATAATGGAATTTTTTTTATGTTACACTTAAAAAAATTGTACACTGAAAAAAATAGTAAAATCAACTGGAGATTTTGCTATTACTGAAAAATTTAAAATTTTTTGCTGACAAATTTGCAAATTTGTTTACACTCAAAGAATAGTTACACTTAAAAAAAACGTTAATGATATTATCTAAAAATATTGCTATTACTACAGAAAAATTTATTATTTTTTGCTGTCAAATTTGATAATTTTAAAAACATTTTAAAATAAAAACTGCAATAAATTTTAATAGCATTTGTAACAATGGTAGGTTCGTTTATTATTATTTTTTACTAATACTATGTTTTTCGTACTTAAATAACAATGAAAGGCAATTATAATTATTATTCATTTGACTCAAATATTGATTGCAAATATTCCATATTTTGTTCTGTGCTATCTCTGTTCTTTAGTAGTTTTTTGGCTTCTTCATCTAAATCCCGATGTTCCACTTTCCATTGATTTCGAATACTGGAGATAAACGGATCTGACGTTGCCAATAATATATTAAATAGATCTTCATTTGTTGAATTTCTTGAAATTTTTCTAGTATTGTGCTCTCTATAAAATCTGTAATCCTTGTTCCTTTTTTCCTGAGCCTCCTCTGATAGATCTCCAAGTGGCACCAAATGATATTTAATGACATCTTCTCCATGATAAAGGATTTTGTGAACTGTTGCAGACATATTTCTCCATGGGTAGTTGGTTGTATATATTTTTGCAGTTTCCTTTGCATAATCTCCAAATTTTCTAGAGTCAATTTCTTCATTGCACGCAAGTACTTCTAGGATTATTTTAAATCTGAAAATGAGGTTTAAATCCACTCCTGTTATTTCAGATGCTGTTTCTGGATCTGAAAAGAATCTTCTTGCGGTATTGCCATCATTTGTATTGCCTGACCCTTGTTTTGGCTGATCTATAATCAATCCTAATTTGCGATATTCATCTTGAACATGTTTCTTTTTTGCACTTCTTAACTCTTTGTTGGTTTCGTCTTATTGATCCTGAAGACCCGAAATCCAAATCATAACTGATTTTTAGTATGTGTTCCATAAGTCGTATTCTTGCATGTAGTGGTGATAATCCAAATTCATATGCATCGGTATTATCTAATAATTTTGTCGGGACTTGGTTTAATTGTGTTGATGTTGCTTGGCATATTATGCAGCCTTCGTGTTAGTCAAAGCCTGACCTACTTTTCCATCTATCATTGTCAGCACTAATTGGTAGCTTACTTCAATTTGCTGCCCATCTAACTGTAATTGTAATGGCTGTAGTGTTGCAATTTGGGTCTTGATATCACTAACTTCTTTGCTAATGGCATCATGAGTTTCTTTTTTGAATTCAAATTTGATTGGCCTGCAGTATTTCGTAGAAGATGGTGTCTCATTTTTCCAAATATCCATTGTTTGCGTTGTACTAGTCGAAGGATCTGAATCTTCCAAAATCTTTTTCAATCGCAATGGTACAAATGATACCATGAACATATCTGAGTCCGATATATTTTCACATACAGCTTGTTTGTATTGTTTTTGTCCCGAAGAACCATCACATCCATATTTACAAAAAAGAAATAACTTTGTGTTTCCATATTTCTTTAACTCATTTCCTGTTATTGATTGTAGCAAGCGTTCGGCTGTGTGATCAAGTAGAGATTGTAGTTGTACCTCTGCCGAAATTGGTGTGATTGTAATAGTGTCCTTTGATGGCAAACAGTCCATTTTAGCAGCGGTTATGTAATGATATGCTGGATACATATTTGAACCTTTTTCAATCGTACGCAGTCTGAGCTTAATATATTGCTGTTTTATTAATTTCAAATCCAGAAATAATGCTAATGCCTCCTCATTTGTGTACTGTATTGCATCACTCGGAGTTGGTATACTTTTAAGAATCCGTTTTGTTCTCACTGGACTAGCTTTAACAACTTTTTCAATGATATCCACTTTTGTTAATTGGTTCTGTGATCGTAATTGATGTAGGAAAGATTCTTTTATATTTGTACAACCAATTGCATCGTTAATATCTTTAAGTTTCCGCCTCTTAGATCTATCGCTGCAGTTGCCCATTAATGATTTGCGTGGTCTTCCACCCTTATCTTGCTTTGCTGTTTCTGCAGCGACAGTAAGTTGGCCTTCTAACCAGGTTGCACTTTTTATATAAAACTTTTGTTTACTGTAGCTAACTTCTTTGTAGCGTTTTTTTTAGTGCTTTTACGAAATTAAATAATTGCTCTTGCATTTCGGTGCTACACGAATTTAAGTTTAATTTTATTTTAACGTAGCTAAGAACATCTTCCTGGTTTTTGTTTCTAAAATACTCTTCGGCCAGTTCTTTATAACTGAAGCTCTCCATATTTTTCTGAATATTTTTATTTGTGTCTGTTATGTTTTAATTGTACACTTAAAGGATTAACTTATTACTGAGTAATCCCTTATCGAATACGTATTTTTATACACTTTTAGATACATGTTATTCACACATTGATCTTTAAGTTCATAGCAGGTAATGTTTAAATTGAACAAAACTGCACATGTTGTCCAGACCTTAATATCAGGTAAAACTGATTAGTATCTCGCCAATATTAGTTGTTGTTGTTGGGTTATTTTTTTTTCTTTAGTGCTTTAATGTCGCGATTATTGTTATAAAATTGCTTATGACTTTGGTTGACCCTAACATTTGATAACAGGTAAATTTAGAAACAGAATGTTTACTGTAGAATTTTGTGATAATTTGTGATAATTTTATTACCAATTTTTGGCTGATCAAAACAAAGCCATTAAACCCTTTCGCAGGTATTATATTTAATTTTTTTAGTTTTACGTAGTCTAAAGTAAAAAACATAAACTTTTAGGCAAAAAAGTGAAAATTATATACACCATTGTATACGAGTAGTTTGGAGTAATTTCATTAAAATGAAAAAAGTGTTCTACAGACGGCTCGTCGCGGGTGCAAAAGTATATATAGCGTTAAAGAGAACACTTTCACCTTTCTCCGGGTGGTATACATTTCTTGTTCCCTTTTGTTCCCTAGAAGTTCTATTCCACTAAAGTTTAAATTTGAGAAAAATATAGTAGTTTCATAAATATTCCGTAACGCCCTTAGTATTAAACGCTAGAGCTCTGACCACTTACAAAAACTAAAGACTATAATCCTACCAACATTATAAAAAAGACCGCAGGCCATTATCGATGATAGCTTGCGAGTAGTAACCATTTATTTTTTATAAAAAACAAAAGAAAAACACCTTTTTCTGAAATTAAAAAAACCGTTGAGTTTGACAGCATGCCACGCTCACAATTATCAATAGTTTAACCTAATTTTTTGGCTACCTTAATCTGGATATATTAGCTGCAAAATGGCGTAAAAATTTTAAAAATCGGTGACAAAAAAAAATTTGAGTTTTGGCCAATGAAAAACGATTTTCAGCCACAGTGCTGCAGTGTTAATGGGATCACAGCAACTGTGGATATATTTTTATCATTTCTGTTGGTAGTGGGTGAAAAAATTCGTAATTGTTGTTTTCTCTTGAATTGATTAGGAAGATTTTAGAAAAAATTAAAGAAAAATAAAAATTTGTCTCGCTTCTTTAATTAAGATTTTTATATGCTACGGAAATAATAGGAATTAAAGCAAGAAATTAATGAATTCTGAAAAGTTGTAGCGAAAGTAGGATATTCCAAATCAAATAATTCATCGTTTCTCGGATTCTTGAAAACAAATATATATATACAATATATTTTAATTGGAATAAACAGAATTTCCATCGTTTAAATTTCACACGCTTAAAAAGTCTAACAAGACTTGGTTAAATTTCTAATTAAGAAAGTGACTTTTATAAGAACCATGTAATGGGAGTACAGGAATTTCAGCTGGGACATTTTGAGAAAATGTGTAAAAGATAATAAAAAGACTTTTTTCTCTGTATTGTAAAATGATTATTTTAAACATGACTTCTTGGAATAAATTCCATTAGGTACAGAGAAATTTTGCCAAGAACAATTTAGTCCTAAAAACAAATTGTAATTTTTCAGGTAAAGAAAAGAATTGATAATTATTGAATTTTCGTGCCTTAGAAAATTTCATTTCACGATCCACGATCCATCCATTCATTTTTAAACGAGTAAAATTTCTCAGTTGAAACAAGCCTTTTTTAAACAAATGTAATGGGGTTCCAGAGATATAAATGCTGGTAAATTTTGTTCATATGTATGTATGTATATGAATTTCGTTCCTTGAAAAATGGAAATGAAAACTGTCCTGCAGAACAAAATTTTCGTATTGATAGCAAATACATGCATACATACATACAAATGTGTATGAGTTCATATATGTATGTGTATTTAAAATGTGGTTTGCATTTGTCATATTTATCTGAAAACTCATTTGAAAATTTGAAATTATAGGAATTATTGTAAAAAAAATTTGGCTGGCTCCTCTGCTATTGCTACTTGTTGTACAGAAATCCTTAAATAAAGTTGTACCGAAATGTTAAAACAAAAAAAAATAACATAAAATGTACTCGTCGTAGCATTAGAAAATATTTGAAATTGTTTGGAATAGAAAAGAAAGTAAAGGAAAGTTTTTCAAATAGTTTTCACAGGCTTGCAGCAATTTAACACGCTTTCCACCCCAAAAAGAAAATATTCAAGAAATTTGTCAATTCAAAATGTGATCATTTTGTGTTTTTCTTTTATATATGTATTTCCTAAAAAAAACATTCCGCATTGTTTGTTTACCTTTCATTCCAAATAGTTTTTCCGCATTTTGTGCTCTTCTAAAATGCGTGTGAATTGTGACACATGTTTTCGTAAATCGCATGCCGTCGATTTTGTTACGGGCCACCAAGCGATTGTTCATAAAGTTGCAGACTTGTTCTGTTTCACCATTAATCCAAAATATGAATTTTGCACAAATATTTTAAATCATGAAGAACATCTTTTGAAAAATGTCTACCGCATAGAATTATAATTTGGCGAATAGCAACGTTATTTGCATTTATTAGATATTTTAAATGTCGTTGGCTATTAAATTGAGACACAAAATTAATTTATGTGTGCATTATATTTTTGGCTTACATTTTAATCATCTTAGTAATTTAAATTTTTTTTTAATATATTCCTTTAAATTTTTTTAATAAAACAATAAAATAATTTTAAAACAAAATAAACTTTCATATAATTAGAAAGCAGTTCCATGTGGCAAGGAGATTACTTTTTGTACAAACTTTTCTAACCATTCGCAACAAATTAACTATTCTACACATATAAACACGATTGAATTTAATTAGATCATATTATCGCGAACTCACTGTACATATGAAAAATTGCACAATTATATTGCAAGTGTATGGACCGCTTAAATAATTGAGTTTTTTTATATATATCATCGCTTCTCCAAATGAAGAGGACGAAAAATTATTTTTTGATTTTTATAGTATTTTTTACCCCAACAAAAAATGGTGAAAACCAAACGAAATGCTGTCGCTACATTTAGTTTTTAAATTCCCAGCAATAGTCAAAGTAATTTTATTTTCAAGCAGTGTAAACAAGATAATGACTAAAAAATAAAATAAATGTTGCAAATCTAATACCAGCTAAAATCAGCCTATCACTCACACACACATTTTTGTTGGTCACAAATGTTCATTAAAGTTGGCTGTTATCTCACTTACCCTGATTGAATTGAATCGTTTGAATTTTTTTAATTGCTCAGCACAATTGTCACGATTTCGTAGTTCTGTCAATAATTGCTTGTTTTCAAATAGGAGATCATAAAAAATGGAACACAGTTTTTGGTATGGACTTTTAAAAAATGTTGTTGATAAGAAGCCTGTAACGAGAAAAAGAATAAAAATTGTAAATTGTTTTGAAATCAATAGGCTATAATTAAATTAATAAATTATTCGAAAAAATTAAATTTGTACACTAAATAGTTTATGTAAATAAGCCAAAACGAAAAAGTTTTTTTTTTATTTAACTAAAGAAACGAAAGACAAACAAACAAATTTAAAGTGTTTTACTTATTAATTATAAAAATTTAAAGAAAAACTGAACCTAATATTAAGTAAGTTTTATTACGAGTTAAAAAAAAGTTTCTTTTGTTTTCTGGCCCTTAAAAATGCATAATCATCATCATTGCTGACTGGCAGAGAGACGTAAGTATGTACTTCATTTAAAAAGTAAATCAATAATCACAAAAAATTGTCATTTGTGATTAGGCAGCCATAAATTTTAGTACCGTTTAAATGAAATATGTACATAATATTAGAAAAATAAAAAAGTATTCTTGAATATGAAAATCCCTTAGTTAAACAAATACGTAATATGAACACATGACATAAATATAAATGAACGAGCTCATACATACAATGCATTAAAATTGGATGAAATTGCATTAGGGCGGCTCAAACTTATATTAAGAAAAATAACGTTCAATATAAATCAATCAATATTCAGTAAATACATATTGCATACTGAAAACAAAATGGCGAAAGAGCCGAAAGCTTATTTTGCCACTCCTACATAACTAAAAAAATATCCCCTTAACCGTACACCCTTATTATCGGAACCAAAAAGAAGTTACTGAGTTGAAAATTTCACGTCCATCATGGCGTTTCCGAATTTTAAGAGATTTGTAATTACATATGCTGCGATTATTTAAAAAATTTCTTAACTAAATTCGAAATTTCGAATATACTAAAAATCAAGAAAATTTGCAATGATTCATAAATTATGAAATTATTATATGCTATATTGTTTTAAACTATATTGTTTTATTTTTCATTAGTTCGAATTTCCGTATGTACTCAGAGCTTAATAAAACAATAATTAAATTATCCAAATAATTTTCTAAAACTTCGTTTCAGTATACATATATACAAATATAAGTTCAACTAATTACTTACAAACATTAATTAATTGAAAATGATTTATGAATATTCAATAAAGACAATTTCTTTGCCTTGCTTAGAAACTCGAAATTTATTTCGAAACTGCGAATATGTACTCGTATACTAGTTAGAGTATTAAAAAACCAAAATTTTTTAGAAACCATTTATCGAATACGGTTTTGTGCAAAAAAAAACGGTAAGCCAGTAAAATGTACCCAGCCACAGCTTGGTAATGATTTCAATTAAGGACGACACAAACTGCTTATTACCGTCTACAGTATTTTGCCGTAGCTACTCAACTGCTTACTATTAAATAAATATTTAATTTACTTTCTTAGTGGCGCGGAAGTCGCTCTAGCGAATATAAAACACATTTAAAATAAAGTTTCAACCCCTCGCAAAGCGTAGTAAATACTTTAAACAGACACTTAATTTTTATTCTGTTTTATGTATTCCATGAGTTCAAATATTGGCATCGTTATTTGTATGCTAAAGTGGTAAATACTTGACTACAATGACAACTCCATGTTAAAGTAATGAGTTAAAATACCATTTAAAAATAGCATTTTATATCTTTATTTACATTTTAACTAATTACTTTAACATCAGAGCTTTTGTTGGGTACATATGTACCCATTTTATATTTCCCTGAAGAAGCCATACAAGGAAGTGGCGAAATATCGGTTAACTAATAAAATTTTATAAACGTTTTTTATAAAAAATTGACCTATAGCTCGAGATAAATTAGATTCATTTAAAAAACAAAAGGTCGAAAAAATATACATATAAATATAATTTTACCAAATTATTTTCGGTGAATCAGCACAAACAAACCAGCTTATCAAAGCTATAAATTGTTCGAAACCAGTTAATTTTTTAAGAGAAAGAAACAGCAAGCCAGTTTTCGGTTTCGGTTTTTAAATACTCTAATATATATTCAAGACTTAAATATTTTGCAATTTCCATAAATGGTAAAATTATTCACATATAATTAAAGTTTTTTTTCGTCTCGTACGTTCGAATTTTTGAATATTCACATAATTTTGTAATTCTCTAAAGCTAAATCTCGATCGCTAAAAGCACGTAAAACAATTTTGTAACGTGTTTTACTAAATTTGGCAGTGTCTAAAAATGGAATTCGTCGTAATCTTGGCGAAAAAGTTTTTATTGTCAATTCATTCGACTTTTTACTGATCGAGATTTAGCTACGAGATTTATAGAATAACATACGATGTTTTTTTATCATACATGGTTATTTAAATTCAGATATCATTTTTCAAGTTCCAATAATAAATAAAATAAATAAAATACAGAAAAGATAGATATTAGTAAAATTTATGTTTTAAATCGAGTCGTCTTTAATCGTTTTAAATTATTCAAACGATTTGCAGAACAGAGCCGACTATAGAAAAAAATTATTTTTAAATTTTGAAAAATTAAATACAAGTTTTCGAATATATGAACTTAAATGTCGCTCATATGCTCCAACATCGTCATAACTCAAAAGAACTTGTTTTGAAGAAAACGAGCTTAAAGTTTACAATTCACACTAGAGAATTCATTGAATCGGGCTTTAGCTTTAATCGGTTAATCGCTCGATTAATTAACCGAGGTTTTGCTTTAATCGGTTAAAAAAGTTTTTTTTTATAATTTAAGTAATTTCAACAAATAAAAATACATAAATTACACAGTGTTACAAAATTGAATGAAGTAGAAAAACCTGGGACCGGATATTATTTTTCTTGTAGGGCTTGTCAAGTAAAACTAGATTCCAATAGTGAAATATGCCGGACACCTCCAAAATCCGGATTTACGGTTAAAAAACCGGTTTTTGTACCTTTGCGCACTTATGTAATTTTGTAATAATAATCTGATTTTCAATTTCTTACTAGATTTGGAAAGAAGAAACTGAGATCTTTCGAATGACATAATTTATATCAATATCAATGGAAAAATAGAAACGTATTCTCCTTTCAAGAGGTGAATAAACAAGATATTTATATGAATTTTTCGCACAAGAGGAAGAACGCAGCGGTGAATAATTCTGCATTTTTAATTCGAAAATCTTGTTTTTTGAGATATGACTACGTTCCAATAAGGGATCGAAAAAAAAATGTTCTGAATTTCTTCTAAGCAGCTTTTTTCTTATTCAAAAATAAATATCTCAACATATTAATCCATTTAAAACCCAAATATATATATAAATTGTAGGTTGTATGCAGTTTTTCTATTGCTGATGAACGACCCTATTGCACTCTTGGACAATTTCACTGCATTTAGAATTTATTTCCTAAAACTACTGCAGCCCTGGTAAAATGCCAAAACAAGTTTTTAATTCAAACAAAAATTTTCCCACAACAAACATTGCACGTCAATACAACCAACAGACAAATATGTCACTATTTCCGGTACAAAAACAAAACTCTTCCGCTGTTTGTCGTCTCTTCCTATAAAATTATGAATACTTTTAACACATTTTTTGTTCCCTTAAAATGGAATGCATTTTTTTCTTTTTATTAAAAAATTGCAAGCAAGTGTGTCACGGGTAATTTTATTCTTAACACGTGTTGTACTACGATACTGAGAAATTAATTATTATTCTGAGTAAATTGTAAGAGGGTCCACCTCTAGAGGAAACAGTAACACAGTAACAGGTGGCAGACTATTTTCAAATCCGACCGCCTAACAAGGATCATTCTTTACCCCGCAGACGTGAATCAAACTTAATATGTTTGGCAACTTTTGGGGGAGAGGAAGAATTATAGTTATATATGAAACTAACAACTTTTAAGCAACGTAATGTAAATAATATTAAAGTAGGAAACGTTTATAGGGTATGAAAAGGAAATTTTCCCTCTCTCTGGATCAGTGATCAACACTAAAATAATGCTGGCTGTCACACATCAGCTGAAGCAATCGACCATCTAACCTAGTGAAATCATCGAGTAGATGGATCATCCATCGTAAAGCGTTTGAAGCATGTTATGGTGCTGCCTCGGTCGGAATGGAAGTGCTAGGAAATTGGTTCAAATTCGGCGCCCATAGAGAAGGCCTTGAAAATATTTAGTGTACCTTTTATTTCGAACTAGAAAAAGAACCTTCGTTTTACTAGTATTTTATTACAACAGATGGCATCTAACAAAGGCAGTTTCCATTTTCTCTGCATTTACAATATTATGATGTTCCAGTAGTTTGCAAAGTATTAATTTAAATTGACCTCCCACTTTCTGCCTGCCTAGTCGCTATTAACTTCACCCGTGTTGGTAGTGTCCATGATGCAATGATATAAAGAAAGACTCATCTCGTTGTACAAACTGTACAAGATTTGGCTGTTGCAATAGGCGAGGAGTTGAGGCAATTAAGGGTTGCACAAAACGAGGTCGTTCTGTATGTAAACGATCATGTTATAGAGCAATGACGGTATGCATATACTTCTGTTTTATTCATACTTTATTATACATATTAGAGATATGCATGTGTCAAATATCTTTTTTGCGTCATGCGTGAGTCACTTGTGTTCGTGATTGAATTTAAAATTAATAGCATGAGTGCGTGAGCGTCATTGAAAAATAATATGGCGTATGTGATTCTGTAAATACAATTACTACGCACTTACGAAACAACATGCCTAATTAGTCAAAATTTTTATTTTGCAAGCCGGGTGCCGGAAAGTTTCCTCTAAGGTTTTACCTTGGTTTGGATTGTCGGGCTTCCTTCAGAAATGCTGAAAACCTTAAGTTAGCGAAGCCAGTTTTGGTCATACCTCAGAGGAGAGTATAATTCAACCTGGCCGAAGACATGCTGTGGAAAAAATTAGACAGTTTTTATGTATCTTAAAGAACACTTTGCCCTGGTATAATCTCTATAAATAAGTAGGCTTGGATAGTTTAAATTGCAAATTATTTTATTTCTGTTAGGACTTTAAATTAAAATTTTGTTGGGACGCATTTCATTAGGACCTATTTCATTTCTTGTGAGATTTTTGCAGTGGGAGTTTCATATTTATTTAGCAATTTCGGTGTTTTTGAATTTTTTCCGGCTGTGCCTTTCTTCAACTTGCTTGAGAATTATTTCCTTTGCGAGTTATTGCATCGTACCGTTAAAAACATTTATACTTGCATTCATGATCATGTCAGCATGAGTGAAAGTGCGTCATTGTGAAAATTCAAAACATTGTTGTGAGTCACTAGAATTGTTGTCTTCATGATCGCGAGGTAAACCCAGCCCACGCGCACTTCTCTAATACATATAATCAACAAATTGCTTGCGATTATATTAAAAAAGTAACGAAAAACTAAATTGAAAGCAGATGACATTTCCGTTACATTTTATAAATAAATTCCTAAACGAAAAAATTTAATTTAAATCCAGCCTTTCATAATTCTGTACTCCTGTTAGGAAAGAAACAAAAAATGTCATAAAATTTCACACTGTCACAACTTTTTAAAAATTCATTTTGTTTGCATGTTTATTTATTACTGCCGACCGAATTAAAATGTGGCTAAACTCACCCCAAAAAGAAACATGCACAATTAACTTCTTCAACAAGTACAGAAAATATTTGATTGTGAAATGGCATGTGTGTAAAATAATCCTTGTTGTGCTCATACATTAAAAATGTTGTACATTATTATTTGCAATATTTCCAATGATATTATGCTCTCCTATTATATTGCAAACTTAAAATTCTATAGATTAAAAAAATGTTAAAGAAATCGTCGTCGGTTTTCTTTCCATATGATGATGAATGGAAATTCCTTAAAACGTTTATAGTGTTAAATTTTCAATGTTATTTCAATAACAAACACTTCATTACTTTAACTTCCTGTTGATTTTTCTTTGTTCAGGCATGCGCCAAAAACGCATTTCCGGGTTTTCTTTATATGAACATTTTAATATTTTGTTTTCATATGTATGTATATACATACTGTGAAATGAAAAATGCTTTCTTTATTGATTTTCCTGGCAATTGTGCATTCAACATTTGTTGGAAAAATATTTAGATTTTGCGTTAGTAAATCCTGATTCCCTGTTATTGAAATATCTCAACTTTCACCTGAGATTAGAAAACTGTCACTGTTTATTCTATTGCACATTTTTTTTGAAGACGTAGATGAGTTTCTATGTACCAGTTTACATATTTACTCGTTTAAAGATAAACCGACAGACAATTTTATAAAATGTTTTAGTAGGTGACATTTTTCTTTGAATGGAGGTTTTCAGGCGGAAAACTTAAAATATAAATACATATAACACAGACAAATGTTCATGAATGCTAATGGATTCGATGCAATTTCCGCAAAAAAAACTTTTTTTTGTGTTCATTGAAAGGAAAAATTTATTGAGTGTAAATTGCTGACCATAATAATTTTTGAAGTCAAGGGCCAATGATATCGCTAACTCAAAAAAAGCAACAAACGTGAGATTCCCCAATCAAACCATAACTTTTTAACAAATTTTATCAATTTAAAAACGTCATGATGAGTTTTCCAAATCAAACTAGCCATTTGTTTTGTGATCGACCTGGCCTCACGTCAAACAAATATGTGTAGACAAAGTCACAGCTATTTAAAGATATCTTACCAAGAGCACAAGGATAAACTATTTTAACACAAGACTGTAATATTTCGCTTAAAAAACTTATTTGTTCTGGTAGCTTGGTTTTTTTTGTTCTGGTTATTCTTTACTTATTCATCCCAATTGTTTTTCTATTACAAAAGTAAATTAATAATTCCATATTTGTTTCTTTCCCAATATTCCTTTTGCCTGCTCTTGTAATTTCTATACTTCTATTGGTTGCAAGGAAAATTCTCACGACATTAGGAAACGTGAGAACTTACATAATTTATTTTTACTTCAAATAATCCCAGCAAAAACTTTGGTGGCAAAGCTATGAGTTGATACGCTAGCATGGGAAGTACATACTTTTAACTACTTGTAATATGACGTTTTAACTCATTATTTTAACATGGCGATATCATTGGAGGCAAGTACTTACCAACTTCGGTCACAAATAGCAACTTACAATTTTCGATATTAAAAAAGTCATTGAATTCACAAAACACAACAAAAATGTAAAACAGTACAACCTCCCTAATCCGGAAAGTCGTTAATTAATATCCTGTAATCCGGACATTAAAATTTATCGGACAGTTTAGAAATTGTTCCTCTCAGTAAAATTTGCTATTTTATAGGCTGAACAAACCAAAGCGACTGATAATGATATTTTATTTTTAAAATAATTTAAAAATAGAGCTGAAAAGTTACATAAAAATTCATATTTTTTAAAATGAATATTTTTTGTCACTCTTAGTATGTTTCTTTACGTTTTCTGTAAATAAATTATATACAAATGAATTCTTATTTTTCTTTTCGGTAATAAAAATAAATTATATATAAATGATATATGACACATATGTATTGCGTTTAAAATTTCATTTTAACTGTAGTCCGGACGATCCACTAATATCGGACAGTAGCTGAAACTATATCTGTCCGGATTATGGAGGTTGTACTGTATCTGCTTTGGTATTGAACTCATGTTTTTGAAGTGATTGTTAGGTTTTAACATCAATTATTTTACTCGATTGTGTACTGCTCAGCACTCCAACTCCGAGACTCAGAAAAAATTACTTGTTTAAATACTATTAATACAGTAGAATCCCGATAATTCGTACCATGTTAACTCCTGAATAATTCGTAACAAACAGTTGGTTCTTTAAAAAATGGCTTTAAGTCGCGATAGTTTGATACATTTCGGTTAATTCGAATTCTTTTTTTCAATGAAAAATTTGGTAAACACCTTATACATTCTAATTGGGTGTTGCAAATCAACAGTTAAAAAATAATGTACATACATATCGTCGTCTCAAAGTTATGTTCACGTATATCACAAAATAAAAAAATTAGATAAGACCGCTTCTCCACAAAAGTCAGGACTTGACTAGTCAAACCAGACGTGTGTGAACCGGGTCTAAGATCCTGAACTTGTCCTCCAAAAGTAGAGCAAATTCGGATCATATAATAATTTTTTTGTATATAATGTTGAAATTTAGCCTCAATTTCCCAAAGAAAAATTTTTTGGAGATACGTTAAGATTACTTCGGTACGACGATATGTAAGTAAATTAATACGTATATGTATGTACATTAGGGCGTATCACAAGAAAAAAGTTCGCCCTTCACCACCGGATATAAAGTATTGTTGCAAGGCAGTTTCGAAAAAAATCGATAAATCATACTTTAATATCCGACTGTAAATACCGAAGATATAACGAAAAATTTAAAAAGGCAATGCCCACGTTCGGCAAAAAAAATAAGAATTGTTTTAAAATAGTTCTGCTGGATTTACCGAAATACTTCCTTAACAAAAGATTGATTTTTTGCGAGCTTTGATTTTCTGATATTAGAGCGGTACATTAGGGTGGTACGAACTGAGATCTGGTGGGTAAATACAAGACCGGTATATTTGAGATCATTGACTATTAAAGCAAAACATTGGTCTCCTTGAGACAAAAACATCGATATATCACACTTCAAGAGTCGACTGTAAATGCCGAAGATATAATGAAAAATGTATTTTGGCGACCCCTACGTTCGGTAAAAAAAATAATTTTTTATTTCGAAACTGCCTTGCAACGGTGAACTTTTTTTGCCTGTAAGGCGAGACGGTCTAATGTACATTCTCGTACATCCTTTTATTTTATGGTTTCTTTTTCGTTCTAATGAAAACACAATTTTTTTCATCGTAAGCTCCAGTAATTCGTGCCTTGCAATCACTAATTATCGGGATTCGAGTATAGTAGAATTAGTCGAGTACTATCATAAGGTTACGACAGTTGATAAACGCTGTCATGTAACTAAAGCATTTTACTAATTATTCAATATGTATCGAAGCTTTTGTTTGACATAGAAATCCGTCAACAATAATTTTTTACGCAGAGAGCGTCAAATGATGACTTTAAAAAAAATCATGCACATTAAAAAAACAAAGTAAAAAAAATTAAAAAAAAAATAAAACATGAAAAGAAAATGATAGACAGCAAATTTATTATTAAGACATTTCTTATGCCACCCGTAGACGACATGTTTTTTACGTCTGACTTGTCACCTTTGCGACTCATATGGAATCGTGCATGTCTGTCAAAATTTTTAGTTTACAGAAGATTTATCATATTAGCTCAAAAACGTTAATGAATAATTACGTCTGAAAATGTTCAGGTTATTTGCAGTAGTTGAGCTGAGCGGAAATTTTATTAGAATTTTGTTTTTTTTTATTTATAAAGCAACAAATTTGCAGTATTTCAATAATAACTAATAAAATCATAATAATAATAAAAACAGCTGATTGATGTCAGAAGGTTTGTTAGATCAAAATAGAACACGTTCTAATTGAAATTTTGTCAGATGACTTTACACATGAGTTTTACAGAAGCAATATTTTAAAGGGACCACACGACATGAACGTATTTTACAGTGTGAGATTATACAAGTCAGATGTAAAAAAACATGTAGTCTACGGGTGGCATTAGCAACTCTTTGTTGTGATTAATTAACACACAAAGTGAAACGATACGAAAAGCGATAAAGTAACACGATACGAATCCATTAATTCTGCAACATCAGATTGTAGAACTACTTCAAAGTAATGCAGACAGTATGTAGTTTATGTTCAAAATTACATATGTATGTTATTTTTAATTGAAGTCTTTACACAATTTTTGCTGGGAGATTACAACCAGTTTATTATCGTTTTAAGGCATGCGTCAAACTCAAAGAATGTTTAAATGAAAATATTTACTTCATTTAATGTGAATGTGAGTGAGTATTAGCTGGAAAGGACAAAAACAAATTGCAAGTTAGGTAAAAATTGTATTTATTTGGTAAGAAAAATCAGTAGTTCCTTATTAAATATTCTGTCCACTTGGTCTTAACATTTCACAACTTTCACTCAATTTCAAAAAATTCTCATGAGGAGAGCGTGGGAATTTCGAAACAAAGAATTTTTAACACTACATACACATGTACATATATACGTACATATAGACATATATATGAGTGTATTTCATTACATACAGTTGTGTACTTAATAGAAAATTTTAATTCATATTCTGTTTTTAAGGATTATTTTCATAGATATATTTCATAGAATATTGTTAAAAAAGGAGTGCAACCGTGAAAGTTATCTTGCTTTTAGGTATGAAGCACTAGTCAGCGTGTCAGCGTTAGTCCTGGAAGCCGTTTGTTCTAATAAGATTTCCGCGAAGGTAACGCAAACCTCTTAATTTGCCAAAGATAACGCAAGACCGGCAATACGATATATGCTTCGGCATTTGTTCCATCACTGAAAATTGTGAATATATTCTATCCGAGTGCTTCAGAAAACGTCCATAAAATTTCCACGAATCGGAATAGCAGGTGTGGTTGCTTCAATAACGAAAATTATTCGAAATCAAAGTACTTCAAAGCAAATTGCCTTCTGTTTCTTTAGAAGAGTCGGTCACGAAGCTACTGTCCCATTAGAGTACCAGTGGAAATGGTTGTTTTGCCAGGGATGCGTGGATGCAGAAGTTATCACAATATTGAGGTATTCTTGGGCATTAGGTGCCACTAGCGTAGATGAACTGCCTGTCACACGATGTCGCCCGTATTTGTTCTTTCGTACAATTACATTTAAAACAAAAACGAAATTTCGAATTCGTGTGATATCGTGAGACTGGCAGGAAATATTGAACGACATTTGGCTTTGGATTCCACATAATTTGTCAATCTCCTATCTGACGTTAATTGAGCAAGGAAATGTAGAAAAAATAACACCACAGTGGTTCAAGAGACGATTATCGGTTACGAAGCAATGACGTTGGAAACAAAAGATTGGCCGATGGAATGACTGCTTCAACTTGAACCACATCTGACAAAAATTGTTGGCGGCTGAATCACTTTAAAGCAAATCTTCGCCTGCAGATGCAGAAAATCAGCGCATGTAGTTTAGTGTACCATGCGATCAACAACAACCACATGACCCTACCCGACATATATTAATATTATTAAATAAAGTGAATTTAGAAGTACCTAAGTGAGAAAGAGTTATTGGAAACAACAACGCCTTTTTAGCATTTTCACTGCTAGATTTGATTTGTCATTTAGTTTTGATTTATTGCACTAAAATTTTTTTCAATCTTTTAAATGATATTTTATGATAATTCGTATTTTTAAATCTTCACCGGTATAATAGTTTGTTGCTGCTTATTTTTAGTGACCTTTCGTTAAGCACGGTCTAAAAAGTTTAAAGATTTAAAATCAAATCAAAAACTCATGCTAATTGGGAACACTGTGTTTTATTAAACACATGCTATGCTGGATTTTCAAACTCTCCAAAAATACAGTTTCATTTTATTGAAGTAATTTCAGAACTATTGCGAAACAAAAGAGCGTAGATACAGTGAAAGAAATATCAATAAGTTAAAAAGTTGTGACCGCAAAAAAAGTAAAAATTATTTAAATTAAACCTGTAATTATAAAAAATATCTCCTTTCGGAAGATTCGTCCTCTTCCACAATATTTACAATATCAATTATCTGCTTTAAACCAACTAAAATTGTAAATTGATTGTCCCTACCATTCATTATTTTATATACAATGAAAATGACGCACAACCTTCTTCACAAAAATTTTCAAGGTTGTGTTTTAAGATATTTACGTGTTCGCCACTCGAGACACAACCCAGCGGGAAAACTGGTCATTGATTACATATGTAATGGAAGATATAATGTATTAATTTCCAAAGCAAAACAATGCAGTCCTTTGAAAACGAGAAGGTAATTTGATCATACACAAAAATTACACATTGCTTACCACGTATATTACCACTTCTTACGAAGAAGGAATGTATTGTTTTTGCTTGCTTATTGCGAATTCATTACTTTCCTAGGACATGTTCTGTGTTAACAATAATGAATTCTGAAATGAGAAATTATACATGCTGTACATTACTCTCTCAACTACTATTCATTACCTTTTCCCGCTGGGATGTTTCCATATGAGCAATTCTGCCGGCGTTATAATAATAGAATCAACCCATACGAACTTACTCGAGTGGTCGATGTTTTAAGGAAGATGTTTGGCAATCAGTGTTACCATATGTTAAGTTTTATCTTATTTTTGAAGTTTTTTGAAGTGCCAAAAAGATGAAACGATTTTTTAGCTAAAAAAAAAGATTTTTTAATATATGATATTTCGCATTATTACTTGAGATTCCTGTTAACTAAACAACGTATTTTCTTCTTTACTTCATTAAAAGTGTGAAAAGATGTTAACCGCTGCAACACTGATTACTTCCATTAATTAAATTGCAGCGATATTTTATTTTTATATAAAAATGCATTTACTTTATAATGGAATTCTTCGTATGCATTTAAAAATATTTGAATACATTTTGAAAGATGAATATATCTGTTTTGAAAAGCTTAACAAAATTGATGTTAATAATTGTACATACCTGAAAGATATTAAGAATATGTACTTGGGAGCCCAAATAACTATAGCACTTAGTTCTACTTATAAATTATCAGATGAAGCTGAAATGCAATTTCGAAATAATTGGCTAAAGTTTTATGTTGAGTTATGTAACTGTTTATTAAAAAAGTTTGATTTTGACAGCGACTTTTTAAAATGTTTTGAGTTCCTGGCACCACTTCAACTTTAAAGAATATAATTTATTGGATGAAAAGAATATTGAAACATTTTCGGAAATCATTTTGAATCCAAATCGTTGCGATGGCTTTTAAGCTTTTCTTTGGTTGAAAAAAGTTAGTTTATACAGTTTTGTCAATACCAGTAGCAACAGCAACAACTGACGTCGAAGAACTTTTACTCAAATCAATAAGAACAAACTAAGAAATAAATTGGGTATACCAGCATCGTGTGGTATTTTAAGAACCAAAGACATTTTTGAAAAAATCTGATCGTAATTGTACAAATTTCGAACAAACAAAAGAAATGTAACCATAAAAAATGTATGAATACAATGCAAATACGTTATTACTCTAATTATTATAGGCTTTTAACTTCAAATTTGGCCTTTTTCCAAATCAAATTCAGTTTTTTCAAATATGAGTTTGAATTTTCCAAAACATATTCCGTATTTTAAAAATCAAACCTAACAGTTTTTAAACCAAGTTCGGCATTTTTAACACCAAAAAGAAAAAGTCTGATTTTGATCTTTCGAATGCCGAACTTAGTTTGAAAAATATTGAATGTGTTTTAATTTGGACAATTCTGAATTTGTTTTAAAAACCTGAATTTGATTTAAAAATGGTGAACTTGAAGTTAAAAACTTATATATTCCTTATATGTATGTACATATATGCAATAAATATTTTATGCTATTTGATTTTATGTCCACAAAAAATAATTATTAATTAAGCTAAAAAATTAAAATAAATTTGAACTGAATTTGATTTCAATAAAAAAACATTTTTAATGCAACAAAAAGATTTTATTTGTTCGACTCGAACATTTTTGAAAAAAATATGGCAACACTGCTGGCAATTCAAATTTATTTTAGTATTTAGTTTTCTTCTTCTACTATAATGTAGCATAATTTTTTTACTCGTTTGGAATTCTACAAATTTCATTTACTGGCAACACTGTCAGAGAGCTTTGCAGAAATGAAGTAACCAGTGTTGCCTGTAATGTCCATTTTATTTAATTAAAACATGAAATTTATATTTTCTTGAATCAAATGTAATGTTTGGCAGTTTTTTGATAATTTGTTTTTACAACAGGAGTTTATTAATCACAATTAAACTAATAACTAAATTATTAAAAAAAATATTCTGCACTTAAATACTAATGGCTTTATTCACAAACGATTAATGAGGTTAAAGTAGGTTTAATATTGGATTATTATATGGTAAAACTGGTTTTAATGCATAACATTATTAATCGTTGGTGAATAATGCCATAATAATTTTTTATTGCTAGCTTGTAATTAAGCTGGGGGGCGTGGTCCAAATCTTCTTGTGATAAAATAATATTGGTGCACTAGATTTTGGCTTTTGTCAAGCTCATGGAAATTTAAGCTTGGCTTGCTGCAATTTATTAGCATTTGCCGAATGATGTTTTACAGTCAAATTCCACAAATTTTTGCCTGGCAAAAATTTTAATTGCTAAACAGAACTGATTATTTAGCACTATTAATTTTGTGAAAAGTTTAATTAAAGAGTGAAAACTTTTGTGATGTTACAGCATGAAGTTAACATTTTACATAAAATAATTTCGAGGGTAACTGAAAGAGTAAAATCTATTGGCAGAGAGGTTTTCCTAGATGTTAATATAATTAAAAAAATCCATTAATGGACACTATAAAAGTTATGAATTAGACATTCTCTAAAACTGACTTACACTATGTTTTCATTGAAATAATAAACGAAATAAATTATAATTATTCATATATCGAATTTGGTGTTGTCGAGATCGGAGGTATGCAATCAATACGAGCTAGATTTGCGCAACCGAAAGGAAACCGGGGTTGGGTTGTTGCTTTAACCGAAAAGTTGTGATAACCGACCACTATTTAAAAACTTATCACTGTTTAGCTCAAATTCATTAAATTTTATTTTTTTAACATAAAAAATCATTTTTAGGGCAAAATGATAATATTAACGTTTTATACATAAAAAAAGCAAAACAAAAAATAATCTTCTTAAGTTCTATTTATGAAAATATGTTTAAGCCTTTAGTTTAAGGGCAATAATGTTGAAATTTTTATTTGATTTTTAGACTTTTTAGCCTTTTGGGAAATCGCAGCTTCCTTGATTTCTTGAAGAGCGGTAAAATTTTCATAAGAAATTTCATTTTCTGTTGCCCACTCCATACAAATGTTAAGGGACTTGATGACATCATCTACTTTAACTTTTTGTTTATGTTCAATTTGTACAGTTTCTACAATTTCTTTGTCTGAAACGCTACATAGTCTTCTCTGATACATTCTGCAATTTCACCATCTGTTAAGTTTATATCTGGCCGAACATCCTGCAACAAATTTAAAATGGATGGTGTAATTGAAGCCTATTCTTCTGCTATCTGATCCCGTAACAAAATCAATGGTAGATCGTCTTTGTCAGTCCATTGTTCATTTTTTGACATTAAAACGTTTCAACATTTCTTAATGGCTACGGCAGAAACTTTGCCCCATGCATTAGCTAAAAGAATAACTGCCATACGATTATTAAAGGCTTTAAAGCTTATTTTTCCAAGTCTGTGACTTTTGTGTCAATTAAATGTGTTAAAAGGTGTTTTTTATAATAGATTTTTGTTAAATTTATTGCATTCTGACCTAGCGGTTCAAGTAAAGCTGTGCAATTTGGAGACAGGCACATTATGACAAAGTTTCCATCATCGCTTTTGAGTTTGCTGAAACTTTAAGTACTTGTTAAAACTACGTTTCTGAAGAAATAAATTCAAAGAGAAAATTCCTTTCAATTTTATAAAACACAAAAAGTTGCACTTATTGAGACTCGTTTTTGGATAAAGTTGCACTTATAAAGACTATAATGTAAAAAAAATTGCGTGTTGGAGTTATCGGTATTTGCGCAAATCGAGCTCGTACAGTTGCCAGTTCAGTAATGAAGGAAGTTTAACTAGAGGCTTTTCATATAAATGCCATTGGTTATGTGAATGTGAATTTGAGACTTACTGATTCTAAATCAAAATTATTTTCCGGTACAGACATAATGGATCGCACATCCTGTATTTATGTAGAGAGAAGTTTTCTGCACTTGCTAATCCCAAGTAATCTAAATTCTCCAGGCATAAATTTCTATATCTAAGGAATCATTGTAATCATCGCATGTCTCTTATATACTCGTACAAGTATATACTCGTATATATGAATGTATGTATAGCATATAATTGTACATTTTACTCCAACAAGAAGCACAGGGACATAATTATTGCCCTTGCTCAAAGAATATTTATTTTCCAGCTAATTTTTATATTCTGTTATCCTGTTATACAATTATTTAAAAAGTTAGAAATCTTGAAAATTTTCTCATGAAAAAATTATAATCACATTTCTCACGCACAAGGAGATAGATAATTTTCTACTTCTTCAACTTTCTATTGAGAATTTGAAGTACTCGCACACGTAATTTAACGACAATTTGGTGAGAATTTTCTCATGAACACTTTCTTCAAATTATTTATTATCACTAACTCGATAATAGTGTGAAAAATGTGTCTTTGATTTTTGCTTTACGATGGGTTTTTCCTTTTTCTCTACTTTATGAGTTCTTCGAAATTTGTGTAACAGACATCAGCCTCTGTGATTATGGTTGTTTTTTTTCATGCCATTCTTTTTTTCTACCTGCGGCACGTTTAGAAAATAATAAAGAAAATCTTTGAAATTCATGAAATTCACATGTTTTTGTTATATTTTTCAATATTTTCATAAGAATGTTAGAACATTTTCTTTGCTGTCCTGTTGAAAATTCTGCTTACCTATTCCTTGTAAAGAAACATTCTTGAATTTCTGAAATTTCTCACGCGTGTTTTGTTTTCTACGCATCTAAAAGGTGAGATAGATTTTTAGAGATATTCAAATGAAGTTTAACACCGTGGGAATGTTCGTTTTTTAATGTTCAATTTTAAAATATCAATGTTGAAAGTTCCCACCGTAAATCTCAGAAATCTACCTGTTCTATGTTAAATGAAAAAATAATTTTAGACAAGTGCCTGAGAAGGCATTAGAATTCGTTTAAATATTTTGAAATCCTGTTAAAGAAAATTAGAATTCAAAACGGAGAATATAATTATTGAATTCGCAATTATATTTAAGAAATCATAAACGTTTCCTTACGCACTCCAACAAAATCTCACAAACAAAACTATAGATTCTAACGATTATTAACGACCATTTGAGCCAAATTATCGTAAGTGACAAAATTTTAATTTTTCATGCGAAAGTTTTTTAATTATTATAAAATAAAATCTTACATCTTACTCTCGCTTACGATAATTTGACGCTAAGACGTCGATATTTAAGTTCAGTTCTGGAATTGTCCTGAATAATTTTTTTTTCTTTCATTTTTGTGGCAGTTGTCAGATTTGACGATCGACATCTCATCATAGAAAAAAAGTATTAATTTATTTTCATTTAGAGTGAAAATCCTTTTGAATACTTTGTTTTCAAATGGCTCACATCTTAAGTGCCTTCTGAAATATATATTGAACAAATTTCAACATATGAGATTTTTTATTATTTCGCAATTTTTTCCACGGCTTATTTGATATTCTTTATACTTTTATTGCACATGGAAAGCAGAGGAAATCTTAATAGTCAAAAGTATTTCCAAAGTTCTGAAATCCTGCTATCACTTGGGATATTATTAGATATTAGATACATACATATGTTTTGGAAAATTACATTAAATACAATAAAAATCATTATTATAAGATGATTTTAAATAAATCAAATTTTGTATTGCTGAATCTTCAATTGTTTTAATTAGTTTTGTATTGCTTCATAAATCATAAGAAGCAATACAATACTAATTAAAAAAAATTTATATTGAATTGACAAATTCAACTATTTTTCGTCACCAATAAAATTTTAAGTTTATCTTAAAGCAAATTAAATATAAAAATAATTTTACATCCTGTTAAAGTTGAAGTAGTTTCACAAAAAATTGTGTTACATCTAAATGTTTCCTAAAAATACTTGTAAAGTAGTTGAGCAGAAAATGCTGAAATCCTGTTGCAACTTACAAGAAATGAGCAGAGATATTTTTTAAATTCCCACGAGCTCTCCAATGTTTTTTTATTTACACGACGCTTTTGAAGGTCGTGGGAATATTTTTCTGTTACTATGGAAAAACTGAAACTCTCACAGTTTAATTTTTATTTTTCCTTACAAATTTTCCCAGGTTTTCCATAGTTTTAAAAAATCAAGTGTCTAATTTTATTTTTTTAACAATAAACATTATTTGAGCCTTGTAAATGTTTAAAAAATTATGAAGCCCTATTACAAGTTCAAAGAAATTAAGCTGAAAAGGGTTAAAAATTCTTACAGGATTTTTGATTTTTATTTTCATTAGAAATGGCTAGAAATAAAATAAAAATTTTTGGTTGGATTTTTAATTTTCTTTCGTTGAGTTTTTAAAGCCGAGCTCAAAAACATGTTTTACATATAAAGTAGTAATTCAAGATTTTCCCATCATTATCCATACATACACAGATGAATTTTCCTTTAACATGTTTTTATGGTTTTTCACACACACACACACACACACACACTATTTATCTACTTCAACGTTCTAGAAGAAATTAATATTGCATTTCTATTTTTCAGTTAGAAAAAAAAAGATTTTCTTTTATGCGTCCTTTTTAAGTTTCTGAACTCCTGTTGACAAATTTTCACTGTATTCAATAATAAAAATGGACTTTTCCCAGGTAATTTCTAAGTTTTATTGTCGCACTCTTTAAAACAAAAGTGATGATTAAGAGGATTTTCAAGCAAATGTTTTAAAATTTCCTACAAACAAGTTGAAAATGTGGAAAATCTGACTTCACCAATTTCTTTTTATTAAGAAGTAGGCTGACCAGGCGTTTTACAGATTACCTGAACTTAAGTTATTATTTTATTGATAGTAATACAATGAATACAAAATAAATATTAAGTTCACTACTTGTTCAAGTTAATAAATAACACAAAAAGAAATAAAAAAGTACAAAAATTAAGTATGTATATCAATCGCGTGTAAACAAGTATTTTATTTTTTATTTTTTTTTTAACTTGGACCAGCACTCAGGGGATGACCCCTACATATGCAATGCATTGTGCCGGAACTAGGAAAATTGGTTATGGGAAGGAGGATAAAGGGAGTAGTGTTTGTGGACGTTCGATTTGAACTTTCCCACACTGAAAGTAACAGGAAAGACCTCTGCAGGAAGTTTATTCCACATGCGAACTGTTCGACTAAAGAACGAATTTTCTCTGTAATGCGTAGTGCGATCCACTGGCATATCAACCACAAATGGATGCGCTCTTAACGAAGAACGTGTTGTTCGTACAAATGAGCGGGTTTCGGGAACAAGTTCCCTGATTTGATTAGAGCACATTCCATTGTAGTAACGATAAAACATTGAAATACATCCCACATTGCGTCGATGCTCCAGTGAGTCAATAGAGTTGGCTACCCTACTGTCACCGATGAGCTTCTTCGCCCTCTCCTGTACCCGGTCGAGTATCTTCAAAATAGACTTTGAAGCACCGGCCCATACATGAGAGTTGTATTCCATTTTCGGTCGGATATAGGTGGTGTAAATACTAAGGAGATCAGATGGAGTGAAGTATCTCTTACACCGTCTTAGAAAGCCGAGGCACTTGAATGCTTCTTTTGAAACCTGAAAAATATGATCAGTCCATCGAACATCACATTTAATTTTCATGCCAAGAACATCAAGAGTTTCTGATTCCTCAATATCTACACCACCCATTATTACAGATGAAGCAGCATGATTGTACGTACGTTTGTGTGTAAGCATACAACACTGGGTCTTGCGAGCATTAAATTCGACCCTATTCGCACGTCCCCATTCATGGATTGCTAAAAGATCAGTATTTATCGAATCATTCATATTTTGCCTCATTGCCGCGATCTCCGGCAGGCTTGGTCTGTTGTTGAATGAATATGAATGGCACATGCTGCTGTCATCTGCAAAAGAGTAGATAGGATTGAAAGTTTGAAGTAGAAGGTCGTTTAAGAAAATTAGAAAAAGTGTGGGAGAAAGAACGGATCCTTGCGGTACCCCTGAATTAATCTTGAACTCGTTTGATAAGATCCCTTCTATAACAACTCGTATAGTGCGATCTCTGAGAAAGCTTGATATAAATCGAGAGAAGACATCACCGACACCAAAAGCAATAAGTTTTGACAGAAGTGCACCATGCCAAACTCTATCAAACGCCTTGGAAATATCTAGAGCCACCACCTTACTCTCGCCAAAATGGTGAATAGAATTACACCATCTTTCCGATAGAAAAGCCAGTAGGTCTCCCGTAGAGCGACCCCTACGAAATCCATACTGGCGGTCGCTAAGTAAGCTGTTGGTCTCTAAATATCTCACAAGATGGAAGTTTACCATACTTTCCATAACTTTGGAAAGTGCAGAGCAAATTGCAATTGGGCAGTAATTTTCAGGGTTGTTAGCCTCTCCTTTTTTGGGGATTGGCGTTACATTAGCAACCTTCCAACACATTGGAAATTCACCAGCATGGTACAATGTACTGAAAAGGTTAGCTAACGGACGCGCTAGCGTCGAAGAGCACTGCTTCAAGACCAGTGCTGGAATACCATCCGGCCCAGGAGATTTATTTATGTTGAGATCTGCTAGAACCTTTTTAACTGCACGGGCTCGAAAGAATATTCTAGGCATAGTTACAGATACTCTTTCAAGCACGGGCAGTGGTTGAGTGCTTTCCGGCAAGTGGGAGTTACTTGCAAATAATTCAGCCAGAAGGTTAGCTTTATCAACCGGGTTAGTGAATACTTGATCATCCTTTAAACGAGCTGGAATTGTGAAACTAGCATTATCCTTTACTCTTTTAACGAATGACCAAAAGCTCTTACTACCCCGAGGGGCATTAAGAACTTTAGCACGAAGGCACTGCTCGTACAAAGCTTTTTGCTGCCTTAATACTTTGGCATATGAAGATCTCGCCCTTTTGCGCAGCAAATCAGTATCGGCATTTTTGTTATTACGCCATATACTGAATGCTTCCTCTCTGGATTTGACTGCATTTTTGCACGTCAGATTAAACCACGATTTAGCTCTAGGTTTAATGGATATTTGCTTAGATGGAATGAAAGCTTTCATTCCTTGCAAAATTACTCCTTCAACAATTTCCGCCATGGCATTGACATTATTGTCTAAGAAACAAAGCTTCCAGTTAAAATGCCTAAAGAATGCGTTGAGCTCAGCCCAACGAGCCTTTTCGTATATGTATTTTGTACGTTTCGTAGCTGTTTGAGAAACGTTGTGAAGTTCTGTATGTACATTAGGGTGACAATCCATTATAAAAAGAAAATTTGGTTGAAATTTGAAGGGTGCCGTTCGAAATATTGTGGCATTAGGTGTAGAAGTTCAGTTCTAAAAATTTTAACCAAATCGTACAACTCTTTCTGGTCGCGCATCGAACTCAAAGTTCACATTGAAATTAAATTTAAAAAAATTGGCTGTCACCCTAATGTACATATTGTGCAGCATGTCATGCTGCACTCGGTTTAATTCTCTCCGTTTGTCAGGCGGAATAACAAATAAAGCGGATCATTTGCCGACAATTGAACATGCCACGAGAAAAACATGGATTTTATAAGTTGAGACCAGAAACAGTCGAGGATTGGCCTTGTGATTTGTTAATCTTCATGGCGAAGGCAAGACAATTCGAAACCTTTATTTAAATACGTTCTTTAATTTAAGGGGAGAGTTTACCGGATCGACGCACAGAGGTGAAAGAACTGAAGACGTTTTCTTTCCTAAAAAAATGTGCAAAATTTTTTGCCCTTTTTATTAAAAATTTGCAATATAATGATTTTTTTAAATAGTGAATAATGAATGTTTGTCTTAATAAAACATTGAATAGCGATTTTTTTTTTATAAAAAGTAAAAGAAATGTACATTTTTCGAAAAGAAAACGGCATAAGTTAGCTGCTCCATACACAACAACATTTTACGTCATTTTGTAAATTTTTAAGACTTTATGTTGCGATTTGTAGCTCTGAGACACTGCTGAAGTCAGTCAGAAAAGTTAAGAAAATAACATGCGTTTATAATGTTTTTTTGGTTTCAAGTTGTTTTTATGATATTTTTATTTGTGGCTAAACGAATAAAGGAATTACATTGATTTCTTTTTTCACTGAAAGATTTGACCAAAAGGTATTTAAAAAAGAAATTATCTTGAATATTAATGTTGAAATAACTCGTTTAAAAATTCAAAAAAAAATTTAATTTATGCACTTTTTTTGCAAAAAAAAGAATGAACAAGGTTTTTAAAAGTGAAGGTGGCTAATGTACAAATTATGTTTTTTAGCACAATAAAGTTTAACATTTTTAATTTTAGACCCAAAAAAATTTTGCACAAGTATGCGCTATTATTTTAACGATTTTTTTATATATAAAATTTTTTTCGTTCATCAGGCATTTTTTCTTATACTTTTTGACGTCATGATGGGTTGTAGTTGTGAAACGGCTTCACGAGTTATTGGAAAATGAACAGATGATTAATGTAAACAATTGAAAATAAATTAAAGTGCTGCAAAAGAAATATTATATATTATAAATGCGATATGCAATGCTATAGTCAGCAGCTCAGAAATTTTCCATTTTTATTTTAAAATCTGTATCACAAATTAAATAATCACAACATTAAAATGCCCAGCAAAACACTGCAATAAAATGATAAACTTGCGCCGATAGTATTTATATTTCAACATTGAACTAAATGTATAATTAAAATAAATAGACACCATAATAAACAAACTTATATTTAATGAAATTTGTATTTCAATTTAATTTTTTTATTTTCGTTACTTTATCGCATTTGTAACGCAAAATTTAACAAATTTATTTGCTGCCGGCACCTAACAAAGCGGCGTTACATTAAAGTATAAAAGGGCATAACTCTCTTGACGAGCTGTAGCGGCTAAACACAACATTTAGACTATATGTACATATGTAGCGAAAAAGATTTATGATGTAAGAAATGGCAGCAAATACTCCACTGTTGTGTGGAGCGAAACTACTCAACGGTTGCGCAACAGTTACGTGCTATGAACGTGACCAATCTTTTGTGTCTAGTGAATTATTGATTTTAAATCTTATTCAGATCATTCATTACCTGCCTACAAATATAAATTTGCAAAATGCTTATTATCGGTAATACCCCGATGAAACAGTTTTTTATTTGCTTGCGCTCTATACAAAATCATATGTTAGAAAAATATATGTATGTATGTACATTAGACCGTCTCAATTTTAATTTTTTGTCTATATTCTTTCATGAACATTGATTTTCTTAATCTACTCTAAATACCAAGAATTTTGGTGTGTAAACAATTTGGTGTATTCTCCCAAATCGTTTTTTTTTGTTTTAGGAAAAATGCCTTTTTACCAAAAAATTAAAAAATCTAGCTTTGGTAAATTGCCTTTAAAACAAGCAGTTCTTAACGGATTTGAACTTAATTACATGTATTACAAAGCTTATTAAATTTTCTAAATGTTTATTAAAGCAACATTACCATTTTGTTCGATATCGATGGTTTTTTATACATTGCATTCAAATAGCATTCAGATTTTCAAATACGAACTTATAATTTTTTTCCATTTTTGCTTATGTAACTTTTCGTATATAAAAATTTAACGAGGCAAAATTTTTATATTCTGTAAATGCAATATGGTAGGGGGTATTTTTAAAAACAAACCAAAAATCTGCCACTAGATTTTTTATATCAAATTACACCTAACACTATCAAACAAACCAATCTTTTAATTAAAAAAAACACGTTAAATAATTTTGGCCAGCTTTTCGAGCCAAATAATCCTCTGTGCGACCGGATGAACATCAAATGTTTGACATACACGATACGCCTGAACATTTTGTATTGGAAAATATTTCTCCTTTATTTTACTTTTTTTGTAAATTTTTTAAATTTATTAATAGTTATTCTGCTATTCGGCACGGAAACAAATACAGAAAATCAAAAACCATTGACGAGTTATAAGTGTTCAAACAAACCCGACTTTATTTATTAAGAAGATTTTGGGGGCAAATTACGGCATTCGATATCGAACGAAATGCCTTACAAAATGTTTTGAGTTTGTATGGAAATTTCGTATTATATCGAATGACGTGATTTGCCCCAAGTATTCAATTATATAAATATAAAAAAATATAAGCAAATTTATTAAGTAAAGAACATAACAAATATAATAAACATTAACTTCATATCTTAACATTCTCCCGCGCGTTGAATCTTGTTCAAAACATTACAGCAACGTCCTCAGGGTTCTGCAACATCAACCGTGACTCGTGGAGCTGGTTTGGGTGTAGATTGTTTGCCATTATAAAAATTTTGATGAAATTTCCAGGACAGCAGAACGATTGCAAGTATTATGGAAAATATTAGTGCGGTGTAACTCACTGCATGATGATGTTGGCTGTTAGAATTGATGATTTGCGGTAGTTGTACTAGCGTTGATTCATTTAGTTGCCTTTGTAGCCTGTTTAGCCGCTCTAGTTGGGTCTTGTACTGGTGATTTGTAGTGTTAACCAATACCTTTTCTATTTCTTGTGGTTCACTAATGGATTCTATGTGTTTTAGTCTTGTGTATGACGTATGCACATAATTTGATATACCAAAGTGTCCTTGTATTGTTATGAAGTTATTTTTGATTACACAATTAGGGGCAATTTTCATCAACCCAGTGTTTTTTAGTATAATAAATGTGGTTTCCGTGCCACACACCAGCGATGTCTCAACGTCTGTGGTAGTAGCAAAAATCCAGTTGTTTTGATCATACAATTGGTTCCATGCTGTCGTTTCTAGGATTCTATTCAAGTTGCAATTGGTTGTCGATCGATTGTTGAAAATATTGATCTCGCATGGATTGACATCAGAATTCTTTTTTAATTTCGATTGTTTATTTTTGCAAATGTATTCGTCAATTTTTGTTTTGACACAATTTGCTAATTCATCTGCTGTAAACGGAATATACTCATCTCTATGTGCATTGGTAGCAAGGTATGATATGTCCAGTTTGATGGCGAGTAATGTATTATTTTTTATTGTTGGGACTGGCACTATGTTAAATATCTCGAAGAATTGTTGATCCACTAGAGGTATCTTCACTTCGAAAATTACTTCATTTTTTGTCACAGCTCCCTTAGCAGTCATAAGTTTATACAGTTCGATTATATTGTCATCTCCTGTTGGAAGTACGTGAGATGATGGAAGGTGAGCCTTGATTAGAGCAATCTCATCCTTTAGTTGGTGAGGTGATAATAGCAGGGGACCAATTTTTCCATTATGGGCGTCAGTAAGTACATTTATGATTTCAGCCTCTATTCTTTAAAGATTTATTGCCATCAATGATAAATGAGTTGATAGAAGCCCAACAACTTGCGAGTTCCTAATTGTTGAAGAGTCCCTTCCTATTTGATTTTTGTTCAACTCAACCATTCTTAAGATATCGTTTATCCTTTGCTCTGTGTTGATCTCATTTTGTTTAATAATATTGATGGTTGAATCAATTATTGATGTTTGAATTTTTAAAAGCATCACGATATGATTTTTTTCTATTTTTGCATCGTTGATCGTTTTTGACATTTCTTCTGCGTAATCTGCATCAAGAACTCCAAACAGTGATCTGGCAATGTTTCCGACTATATTAAACGGTGATCTTTTAATTCGTTTGTTGGTAAACAATTCCGTTTCTTGCAGCAATTCATTCCTGATTTGGTCTAAGTTGTTCACC
This sequence comes from Gymnocheta viridis, assembly GCA_956483585.1. Classification (NCBI taxonomy): domain Eukaryota; kingdom Metazoa; phylum Arthropoda; class Insecta; order Diptera; family Tachinidae; genus Gymnocheta; species Gymnocheta viridis. Next base: position 96,933,748 of record OY101441.1, on the reverse strand, counting down.
AGGATATCGCACATTGGTTCTTTAAGGCATAGTTCCTGTAGAGTTTGCAAGCCTGAAGATAGCGCCTGTATCTCTGACGAGAATGGAGTAAGATCGTAGTAAACCATTATTTTCCATTCTGCAGTGTTTAGCTTTGCAGTTCCAATTCCTTCGAAATACAGTCCCGGATCATCTTGGAACCTTGTTATTAATATCTTGTTGCATAATACAGTAGGAACAAAGAGAAGTGCTAGTAACATAGCAAGCATTAATGGACCTGTTGAGATCTTGGGTCTTTTTGATGGAATGAGATCATCATTTCTCGACCTCGGTTGTACCAATGACGGTTCTTCTTCCAATGGTATTTGATTTTCATTTTCTTGGAGTAATGACGCCATTCTGTGAATGGGTCGTTTAAACACTCCTGTTGCCGTTTTAACTTCAGTTACTCTCACAGCCCCGTCATCACCAGAATACACGTGAACAACTCTCTCTAATGGCCACTTCATTGTAGGTAGATTGTCTTCCTTGAGAATAACCATGTCTCCCTTTTTGAGATTGCCAGATTTTTTTTTTCCATTTGAAACGCTGTTGTAGTTCGGTTAAGTATTCTGTTGACCATCTTTTCTAGAATTGGTGCTTTATATGCGAAATCAACTTCCAATGAGACAAACTTGACATATTACGAGTTTCGGCTCGACTGTCTACTTGGGACACAAGCGGCTCACCGATGAGAAAATGACCAGGTGTCAGTGCTTCAAGACTATCTGGATCATTCGAGATTGGTGTTAAGGGGCGCGAATTTAAAATGGCTTCGATTTCCACAATTATTGTTTCCAGTTCTTCGTGCGTTAACGATTCTGTTGATACACTGCGTATCAAAAGATGTTTTGCCGCAGCCTCCCATAAACCTCCAAAATGGGGTGCTCTCGGTGGAATGAAATTGAAGTTTATACCCTTAGTGCTGCAAGCGGAGATTATTGTTTCTTGAGCCTTAGCGGACTGTATGCTTTCAGATAATTCCGCTAATTGATTTTTTGCTCCGATGAAATTGGTAGCGTTGTCGGAGTAGATATTTTGGCAGTGTCCTCGGCGAGCAATGAACCTTTTAAGGGCACCAATGAATGCCTCAGTTGTTAAGTCAAACACCAGTTCTAAATGAACTGCCTTTGTTGTGAAACAGCAGAATACGGCTATGTAAGCCTTGGTTGGCCTTTTCCCCCTGATTTTGTGATGTATCCAGAATGGACCACAGTAGTCTACGCCGGAATTTATGAACGGACAAGCAGGAACCACTCTTGTCTGTGGTAAGTTTCCCATGATTTGTTGATGTAATTGTGGTCGTGCTCTAGTGCATCTTACGCATCTTTGAATCACCGATCGAGCTGTTATTTTTCTCTTTATTGGCCAAAAACGCTGTCTCATTATATATAATAGTGATTGTGACCCGCAATGTTTGTTATCTTCATGTGTCATAGTAAATAATAATTTTACAAGCGGATCATTGTATGGCAGAATTATTGGATGTTTTGCATCTGCTTGTAGGTTGGAATGTTCTAGTCGTCCTCCTACTCCAAGAATACCTCTTTCATCCAAGCATGGCGCTAGGCTACTAATTGGGCTAGTTTTACTAACCTCCTTGCCATCTTGAAGTTGTTTTATTTCTGTAGACAAATCTGAAAATTGTATCATTCGAATGATAACACCGAGAGAGTCGTCCAGTTCCTTTGAAGTTAGCGAAATGTGTTTTGGACTTCCTTGAGTTATTTACGAACCGAAGTACGTATGCCAAAATTCGCTGCAGGGTTCTAAATGAATTCTTGTGGGGTAGCATGCATATCATGTCGCTGTTAGTCGCTACCACCGTTGCTGTAATCACTCTTTTCCTTTCAATGCTGCTTGTTTCGGAGAGCTTGGGTACAAATTTTAACGGCCATAAGTTTTCTTGTCCATGAAGGAAAATCGGTCCATGAAACCATAATCTACTTGTGGGCAGGTTGCTTGGTTGAAGTCCTCGCGATAAAATATCAGCAGGGTTGTCCGCTGATTTTACATGGTGCCATTGTTCAGCAAGTGTTAATGAGTGGATCGTTGAAACTCTATTAGCCACGAATGTTTTATAAGAGGATGATTGTGAACTTATCCAGGATAATACAATCTCAGAATCGGTCCACAGAAGCATAGGCTGATTTTGCAATTTTAAGTCAACTTTCACTCTTTGAGCAAGTTTAGCTGCTACAACTGCGGCACATAACTCTAATCGAGGAAGTGTTTGTTGTTTTAACGGAGCCACCTTTGATTTTGCGCATAGCAACCGCACGATTATTCGTCCATCACGGAGAACTGCACGGATCTACGCGGCCGCACCGAAAGCCCTCTCAGATGCGTCAGCAAATACGTGTAATTGTGTTTCTACAGGAATCTCACCATTGAATATATGTCTTGGTACCTTGAAGTTATTCAAAGTCTCCAAATCCTTTCTGAAGATTTCCCAGACCTTACGAAGATTTTCAGGTAATTGTTCATCCCAATCGAATGGGTGTTGCCACAATTGTTGAATAAATATTTTCGCCTTGACAACAACAGGAGCTAGGAGGCCAAGAGGATCAAACAATCTTTCCAACTCAGAAGTTGCTTTACGTTTTGAAATTACTTGCTGCTCGTTAGATTTTACTTTGATGCAAAAATGATCGGTTTTGGGCACCCAAGATAAGCCCAAAGTTTTTATTGTTTTGTTCGTACTATCATCGAGATCTAAGTTGACTTCTCTATCACTATGTGGTATATCATTTAGTAGCCTTGGGTTGTTTGAACACCATTTTCTTAAATTAAATCCGTGGTTCTTCAGAATAATTCTCAGTTCCTTTTGAGTTGCAACCGCGAGATTCAAGCTATCTGAACCTCCAAGCCCATCATAAGTAATTGGTAGTGATGGGTTTTCTCTCCAAATGATTAATTTGTGTTGGTGATTGTCTGGGTTGATTAATATCTACCTGTACATTTTTTCTATGTCTGTTGTAAAGACAAATTTTGGCAGTCGGAAACGAAGTAGAATTGAAAAAAGTTCACTCTGGACAGTTGGTCCAGTATACATGAGGTCATTGAGAGAATGTCCTGTCGATGTTTTCGCAGATGCGTCGAAGACCACTCTAAGTTTTGTAGTAGTACGGTCAGGTTTTATCACGCAGTGATGCGGGATGAAATATTTTGGACTTGGTAAACTATCAAGCTGTACTCTTTGCATGTGTCCTAATTGTTCATATTCTTTCATGAATTGAATATACTGACTTCGAATGTCTTCGTTCTTTTGAAGTCGTTGCTCTAGACTGATAAATCTATTGTAGGCCATTTGATGTGAGTTACCCAATGCTGCTGGATTATCTCTGAATGGGCGACTGACAACAAAACGCCCATCTTTGTGATTGTGAACGTGCTGATTAAAGTGCGATTCGCATAATTGTTCTGCTCGAGACATGATGTTTTCGTTTGATTCTACATCATCGAGCTTCCACAGTTGTTCTATTGCTTGTTCCAATGAGTTTTCACCGTCAAATATTGCGCATGTCAGTGTTGAAGATGGACGAGAATCAGAGTACTGCTTTATGGAACCGCCGACAATCCAGCCAAGTGCAGTATTTTGAAGTATTGGATGATCTTCAGTTAGTTTTATTGTCCCAGGTTGCATAAGACTGAAGTAAAATTCTGCTCCGAGAAGAATATCTACCCTCTCAGGCATGTTGAATTTGGGATCTGCTAAGCGAATGTTGTTTGGAATTTTCCAAGTAGAAATATCAATATTGCGATTTGGCTGCACTGGGATAATAGTTGGTAGAACAAATGCTTCTAAGTTTGTTGAGAAGTCACTATTTATGGATATCATTTCCACATTTACACGATGGGATGCTCTTTTTTGAATCCTTCCAACTCCGTCAATGCACAGATAGGCTTCTGCTGTTGAAAGGGATAACTTCTTGATAAGTCGTTCAGTCACAATGTTGACTTGTGAACCTGAATCTAGTACGGCCCTGAATTCCTCTGACATGCCGTTTGCAGCCTTGACTATGACCTTTGCTGTGGCTAACATGACGTAGTTCTGATCTTTTGTTGAAGCTGAAGAAACTGCTACTGTATTAACGGGGGATGCATCGTGCCTAGTGGTAGTAATGTGGACAGATGGGTTTTGTGCACCTCGCGATACCTTTGGCAAATGCAACAAAGTGTGGTGTTTATTGTTACATTTCTTGCAGCAGCCACGAGTACAAGTTTTGGCCACATGATTGGCTTTAAGGCAATTCACACATAACTTCTGTTGTTGTATCCATCTTAGTCTTTCGGATTCTGCCATTGCCAAGAACCGATTACATTGATAAATGAGGTGTTTACCATTATTACATACTTTGCAATTGTTATTGCAACTTTCCATTGCTGCTACTGAGGACACAGATCTTTGATGGATAGTCGATTTTTCTTTGTACCCAATTGATTCCATTGATTCAAATTGCGCCTCTAAGAATGACAAGAATTCTTTAATTGTTGGGACTTCTTTGGGTTTCGCTAATGATTGTATAAACTGAACGTAAAGGGATCGGTCCAGTTTTTTAATCATTAGCTGGATCAGCATAGCGTCCCAGGATGTCGTGTCGACGTGTAGGTTGTTTAGCGCCAGTAAACATTCCTTTGTGGTGTCATGAAGTGCCTTTATTGATGCACTCGACAATGTTCCTGTTGGTTGGTTCAAAATTTTGTCTACTAAAGTTGCTACTATGACTCTTTTGTTATTGAATCGCTCCTGCAACAGTGTCCAGGCCGTTTTGTAATTTTCTTCGGTTAATGATAGATGACTTATGAGTCTTGCTGCTTCTCCTGACACGTTTGATTTAAGGTACCACATTTTTTGTACCTGAGGCAATAGTTGTTTATCTACCATTTCAGTGAATAGTTCGTAGAATTGACACCATTTTAAATAATTCCCATTAAAATTCGGAAGAGGCAGTGTGCCATATACTGCTGAATTGTTTGGTAAATTCGGTAAATTATCGTTCACGAGTTGATTGGCTTGATCTCCCATTACGGCCAAATCTACTAAGGACTGTTGAACTAAGTCGTCTAGAATATAGTATTCATTTTGATCAAATCCCAATGTTGAGGGAACCTCTACCTTCTGCCATATTTCATCAGATAAATTTTGAATTTGAGACCACAAGTTCCTTATACCTTCGCTTTTGATTTTATGAAATTGTGATGGTTGGTCATTATTTATTGATGACAACCCGTTCACCAAGCGTGTCAACGCCGTCATACGGGCCTTCAGCATCCTAACTAAACCCATGTTGCAATTTGATACATGTTGATCACTTGTAGCATGTTCTATTTGCTTCTCTCTTGTTGTTGGTACAGGCTTCGGGTATCCCTTTATCTCGCGTAGCTTAGATATCTGAGTCTCAATTAGTTCAATTGTTGTGCTATATGTATTTCCAATTGTTTTGTGCAGATTTTTAGTAATATATGGATCATTATCTGCCAATGTTGAATCTCTTCTTATTGTATTTTCCATTTTATCAAAAGCTATCCATAATTCCCTTAATTCCTCGTGTTTGGTTTCGTAAAATTCTACCGCCATCCGATCTTGTGGAGCCTTTTTAATATTAGAGACTATTCTTTCAATCTCAATTGCCCTCACCTCCTGTTGAGACACTAGATTTTCCAAGCTTGACATGTTGACTTTTCCTGCGCTGAATAATTTGTTGATGATGGATGGTAATGTCTTGATAGATCACTACTTTGCCTTGATGATAAGCAAAATGTCCTTGATGATGAGGAAGATGTCCTTGACGCATTCAAAAATGGTTGCGTATTTTTTAAATTTAGGGGTCACCAAAGTGTTTAATGTGAATGAATTAGTGGTTGGTGGTCTAAACACATAAATTTAGGCCTTCACTAATTTACGTTTTTTGTTCCTTGCAAGCACTTGGAAACTTGAAGGACGGTGTTAAACAATAAAACAATAGAATTGCCGTATTATAAAACACTAAAGAAAAACTTAATTTTACTTCTGTTTAAATATAATTAAGACATTAAAGAAAAATGTTTAGTTATACGGAAGTCCAACATTGAATTACAAATCAAGCAAAACTTACATATTGGACTAAAAATTGCTTAACTGATTTTTTAATAATTAATAATACATTATTTGTTGATATTAATATGAATAGTCAATAGGTTGAGTAAGCAAATAAATAAAACTGTAATTAAAGTTTACTGCCAGCTGACCTATATATTAGTATAAAATTCTATAAGTTGAGTAAGCGAATTTATTAATTAAATAAATAAAAATAAAATTGCAATTAAAGGTTATTGCCAGCTGGCCTATATATTAATATAAAAAAAATATAAGCAAATTTATTAAGTAAAGAACATAACAAATATAATAAACAATAACTACATATCTTAACAATCATGATGATAATGATTCTTATGCATGAAAATAATTTTTTTCCAACAAATCAGCACCCAATAGCTACTGCTTCAGATACCACTTGTATGTCTTAAGTCAATAACTGATCCAGTGCATCCAAATTGGTTAGTTAATATTTGTAACTTGCATTCCATAGGTATCAAACTTTAATAATTCATATAAGTAATTAGTGATCACAAGGTAATCAGAGATATGCTCCACTATTTAAAAACTTATCACTGTTTATCTCAAATTCATTAAATTTTATTTTTTTAACATAAAAAATCATTTTTAAGGCAAAATGATAAAATTAACGTTTTATACATAAAAAAAGCAAAACAAAAAATAATCTTCTTAAGTATTTTACACGTTCTATTTATGAAAATATGTTTAAGCCTTTAGTTTAAGGGCAAGAATGTTGAAATTTTTTTTTTGAGTTTTAGACTTTTTAGCCTTTTGGGAAATCGGAGCTTCCTTGATTTCTTGAAGAGCGGTAAAATTTTCATAAGAAATTTCATTTTCTGTTGCCCACTCCATACAAATGTTAAGGGACTTTATGACATCATCGACTTTAACTTTTTGTTTATGTTCAATTTGTACAGTTTCTACAATTTCTTTGTCTGAAACGCTACATTTTCCTCTGAATAGTCTTCTCTGATACATTCTGCAATTTTACCATCTGTTAAGTTTATATCTGGCCAAACATCCTGCAACAAATTTAAAATGGATGGTGTAATTGAAGCCTATTCTTCTGCTATCTGATCCCGTAACAAAATCAATGGTAGATCGTCTTTGTCAGTCCATTGTTCATTTTTTGACATTAAAACGTTTCAACATTTCTTAATGGCTACGGCAGAAACTTTGCCCCATGCATTAGCTAAAAGAATAACTGCCATACGATTATTAAAGGCTTTAAAGCTTATTTTTCCAAGTCTGTGACTTTTGTGCCAATTAAATGTGTTAAAAGGTGTTTTTTATAATAGATTTTTGTTAAATTTATTGCATTCTGACCTAGCGGTTCAAGTAAAGCTGTGCAATTTGGAGACAGGCACATTATGACAAAGTTTCCATCATCGCTTTTGAGTTTGCTGAAACTTTAAGTACTTGTTAAAACTACGTTTCTGAAGAAATAAATTCAAAGAGAAAATTCCTTTCAATTTTATAAAACACAAAAAGTTGCACTTATCGAGACTCGTTTTTGGATAAAGTTGCACTTATAAAGACTATAATGTAAAAAAAATTGCGTGTTGGAGTTATCGGTATTTGCGCAAATCGAGCTCGTACAGTTGCCAGTTCAGTAATGAAGGCTTTTCATATAAATGCCATTGGTTAAACCGCCATTGACTAAGAAATGTGAATTTGAGACTTACCGATTCTAAATCAAAATTATTTTCCGGTACAGAAATAATGGATCGCACATCCTGTATTTACATATGTAGAGAGAAGTTTTCTGCACTTTCTAATCCCAAGTAATCTAAATTCTCCAGGCATAAATTTCTACATCTAAGGAATCATTGTAATCATCGCATGTCTCTTATATACTCGTACAAGTATATACTCGTATATATGAATGTATGTATAGCATATAATTGTACATTTTACTCCAACAAGAAGCACAGGGACATAATTATTGCCCTTGCTCAAAGAATATTTATTTTCCAGCTAATTTTTATATTCTGTTATCCTGTTATACAATTATTTAAAAAGTTAGAAATCTTTAAAATTTTCTCATGAAAAAATTATAATCACATTTCTCACGCACAAGGAGATAGATAATATTCTACTTCTTCAACTTTCTATTGAGAATTTGAAGTACTCGCACACGTAATTTAACGACAATTTGGTGAGAATTTTCTCATTTTCTCATTTTTCATTTTTTCTTTCTTCAAATTATTTATTATCACTAACTCGATAATAGTGTGAAAAATGTGTCTTTGATTTTTGCTTTACGATGGGTTTTTCCTTTTTCTCTACTTTATGAGTTCTTCGAAATTTGTGTAACAGACATCAGCCTCTGTGATTATGGTTGTTTTTTTCATGCCATTCTTTTTTTCTACCTGCGGCACGTTTAGAAAATAATAAAGAAAATCTTTGAAATTCACATGTTTTTGTTATATTTTTCAATATTTTCATAAGAATGTTAGAACATTTTCTTTGCTGTCCTGTTGAAAATTCTGCTTGCCTATTCTTCCTTGTAAAGAAACATTCTTGAATTTCTGAAATTTCTCACGCGTGTTTTGTTTTCTACGCATCTAAAAGGTGAGATAGATAATTTTTAGAGATATTCAAATGAAGTTTAACACCGTGGGAATGTTCGTTTTTTAATGTTCAATTTTAAAATATCAATGTTGAAAGTTCCCACCGTAAATCTCAGTAAATCTACCTGCTCTATGTTAAATGAAAAAATAATTTTAGGCAAGTGCCTGAGAAGGCATTAAAATTCGTTTAAATATTTTGAAATCCTGTTAAAGAAAATTAGAATTCAAAACGGAGAATATAATTATTGAATTCGCAATTATATTTAAGAAATCATAAACGTTTCCTTACGCACTCCAACAAAATCTCACAAACAAAACTATAGATTCTAACGATTATTAACGATTTGTGTTTTTCTTCCGAAGGGGTTTGATGCAATTTGGAATGACGTGGGATGACGGAAATTCATTCCAAATTATTAACGACCATTTGAGCCAAATTATCGTAAGTGACAAAATTTTAATTTTTCATGCGAAAAGTTTTTTAATTATTAAAAAATAAAATCTTACATCTTACTCTCGCTTACGATAATTTGACGCTAAGACGTCGATATTTAAGTTCAGTTCTGGAATTGTCCTGAATAATCTTTTTTTATTTCATTGTTGTGGCAGTTGTCAGATTTGATATGAGATTTTTTATTATTTCGCAATTTTTTTCACGGCTTATTTGATATTCTTTATACTTTTATTGCACATGGAAAGCAGAGGAAATCTTAATAGTCAAAAGTATTTCCAAAGTTCTGAAATCCTGCTATCACTTGGGATATTATTAGATATTAGATACATACATATGTTTTGGAAAATTACATTAAATACAATAAAAATCATTATTATAAGATGATTTTAAATAAATCAAATTTTGTATTGCTGAATCTTCAATTGTTTTAATTAGTTTTGTATTGCTTCATAAATCATAAGAAGCAATACAATACTAATTAAAAAAAATTTATATTGAATTGACAAATTCAACTATTTTTCGTCACCAATAAAATTTTAAGTTTATCTTAAAGCAAATTAAATATAAAAATAATTTTACATCCTGTTAAAGTTGAAGTAGTTTCACAAAAAATTGTGTTACATCTAAATGTTTCCTAAAAATACTTGTAAAGTAATTGAGCAGAAAATGCTGAAATCCTGTTGCAACTTACAAGAAATGAGCAGAGATATTTTTTAAATTCCCACGAGCTCTCCAATGTTTTTTTATTTGCACGACGCTTTTGAAGGTCGTGGGAATATTTTTTTGTTACTATGGAAAAACTGAAACTCTCACAGTTTACTTTTTATTTTTCCTTACAAATTTTCCCAGGCTTTCTTCCATAGTTTTAAAAAATCAAGTGTCTAATTTTATCTTTTTAACAATAAACATTATTTGAGCCTTGTAAATGTTTAAAAAATTATGAAGCCCTATTACAAGTTCAAAGAAATTAAGCTGAAAAGGGTTAAAAATTCTTACAGAATTTTTGATTTTTATTTTCATTAGAAATGGCTAGAAATAAAATAAAAATTTTTGGTTGGATTTTTAATTTTCTTTCGTTGAGTTTTTAAAGCCGAGCTCAAAAACATGTTTTACATATAAAGTAGTAATTCAAGATTTTCCCATCATTATCCATACATACACAGATGAATTTTCCTTTAACATGTTTTTATGGTTTTTCACACACACACACACACACACACACACACACACAGACACACACACACACACACTATTTATCTACTTCAACGTTTTAGAAGAAATTAATATTGCATTTCTATTTTTCAGTTAAAAAAAAAAAAGATTTTCTTTTATGCGTCCTTTTTAAGTTTCTGAACTCCTGTTGACAAATTTTCACTGTATTCAATAATAAAAATGGATTTCTCCCAGGTAATTTCTAAGTTTTATTGTCGCACTCTTTAAAACAAAAGTGATGATTAAGAGGATTTTCAAGCAAATGTTTTAAAATTTCCTACAAACAAGTTGAAAATGTGGAAAATCTGACTTTACCAATTTCTTTTTATTAAGAAGTAGGCTGACCAGGCGTTTTACAGATTACCTGAACTTAAGTTATTATTTTATTGATAGTAATACAATGAATACAAAATAAATATTAAGTTCGCTACTTGTTCAAGTTAATAACACAAAAAGAAATAAAAAAGTACAAAAATTAAGTATGTATATCAATCGCGTGTCAACAAGTATGTATGTACATTAGGGTGACAATCCATTATAAAAAGAAAATTTGGTTGAAATTTGAAGGGTGCCGGTCGAAATATTGTGGCATTAGGTGTAGAAGTTCAGTTCTAAAAATTTAAACCAAATCGTATAACTCTTTCTGGTCGCGCATCGAACTCAAAGTTCACATTGAAATTAAATTAAAAAAAATTGGCTGTCACCCTAATGTACATATTGTGCAGCATGGGATGCTGCATTCGGTTTAATTCTCTCCGTTTGTCAGGCGGAATAACAAATAAAGCGGATCATTTGCCGACAATTGAACATGCCACGAGAAAAACATGGATTTTATAAGTTGAGACCAGAAACAGTCAAGGATTGGCCTTGTGATTTGTTAATCTTCATGGCGAAGGCAAGACAATTCGAAACCTTTATTTAAATACGTTCTTTAATTTAAGGGGAGAGTTTACCGGATCGACGCACAGAGGAGAAAGAACTAAAGACGTTTTCTTTCTTAAAAAAATGTGCAAAATTTTTTGCCCTTTTTATTAAAAATTTGCAATATAATGATTTTTTTAAATAGTGAATAATGAATGTTTGTCTTAATAAAACATTGAATAGCGATTTTTTTGATAAAAAGTAAAAGAAATGTACATTTTTTAGAAAAGAAAACGGCATAAGTTAGCTGCTCCATACACAACAACATTTTACGTCATTTTGTAAATTTTTAAGACTTTATGTTGCGATTTGTAGCTCTGAGACACTGCTGAAGTCAGTCAGAAAAGTTAAGAAAATAACATGCGTTTATAATGTTTTTTTTTTGGTTTCAAGATGGTTTTATGATATTTTTATTTGTGGCTAAACGAATAAAGGAATTAATTACATTGATTTCTTTTTTCACTGAAAGATTTGACCAAAAGGTATTTAAAAAAGAAATTATCTTGAATATTAATGTTGAAACAACTCGTTTAAAAATTCAAAAAAAAAATTTAATTTATGCACTTTTTTTTGCAAAAAAAAGAATGAACAAGGTTTTTAAAAGTGAAGATGGCTAATGTACAAATTATGTTTTATAGCACAATAAAGTTTAACATTTTTAATTTTAGACCCAAAAAAATTTTGCACAAGTATGCGCTATTATTTTAACGATTTTTTTATATATAAAATTTTTTTCGTTCATCAGGCATTTTTTCTTATACTTTTTGACGTCATGATGGGTTGTAGTTGTGAAACGGCTTCACGAGTTATTGGAAAATGAACAGATGATTAATATAAACAATTGAAAATAAATAAAAGTGCTGCAAAAGAAATATTATATATTATATATGCGATCTGCAATGCTATAGTCAGCAGCTCAGAAATTTTCCATTTTTATTTTAAAATCTGTATCACAAATTAAATATTCACAACATTAAAATGCCCAGCAAAACACTGCAATAAAATGATAAATTTGCGCCGATAGTATTTATATTTCAACATTGAACTAAATGTATAATTAAAATAAATAGACACCATAATAAACAAACTTATATTTAATGAAATTTGTATTTCAATTTTATTTCTTTATTTTCGTTACTTTATCGCATTTGTAACGCAAAATTTAACAAATTTATTTGCTGCCGGCACCTAACAAAGCGGCGTTACATTAAAGTATAAAAGGGCATAACTCTCTTGACGAGCTGTAGCGGCTAAACACAACATTTAGACTATATGTACATATGTAGCGAAAAAGATTTATGATGTAAGAAATGGCAGCAAATACTCCACTGTTGTGTGGAGCGAAACTACTCAACGGTTGCGCAACAGTTACGTGCTATGAACGTGACCAATCTTTTGTGTCTAGTGAATTATTGATTTTAAATCTTATTCAGATCATTACCTGCCTACAAATATAAATTTGCAAAATGCTTATTATCGGTAATACCCCGATGAAACAGTTTTTTATTTGCTTGCGCTCTATACAAAATCATATGTTAGAAAAATATATGTATGTATGTACATTAGACCGTCTCAATTTTAATTTTTTGTCTATATTCTTTCATGAACATTGATTTTCTTAATCTACTCTAAATACCAAGAATTTTGGTGTGTAAACAATAAGCAAAAATGGAAAAAAATTATAAGTTCGTATTTGAAAATCTGAATGCTATTTGAATGCAATGTATAAAAAACCATCGATATCGAACGAAATGCCTTACAAAATGTTTTGAATTTGTATGGAAATTTCGTATTATATCGAATGACGTAATTTGCCCCAAGTATTCAATCATCATGATGATAATGATTCTTATGCATGAAAATAATTTTTTTCCAACAAATCAGCGCCCAATAGCTACTGCTTCAGATACCACTTGTATGTCTTAAGTCAATAACTGATCCAGTGCTTCCAAATTGGTTAGTTAATATTTGTAACTTGCATTCCATAGTTATCAAATTTTATAAAAATTAAAAACTAGCCTCCAAATATTCTCCAAAGTTCAACGTTTTATTAAAAAATAAATAATTAAAAGTGAAAACAAAAACAATGTTAATAATAATATTTTTCTATTCCTTGATTGACTGACTGACTATTTGAAACTGATCCTTGTAACCTTGAAATGTTGTTCTTAGAATATACTAAATCCGCTAAACATGAACGTAATCACAAAAAAACACAAAATTATATTACATACATATTAAGCGGAAAAAGACATTAATTAATGAGCTGTCAATAGTATCACTAATTTCTCAAAGTGTATGCAACATATTTATTTCTTTGTTTGTTAATTACATAATTAGAATTTGAACAAAATGATAAGCCCGTGAAACGGTAAACCCAATAGAGTTCAGCTGCATGCTTCCCTAAACCGTAAATTTTAAAGACGTACAAATGGATGAAATTGTTTTAATTGCAATATAAAAATGCTTTTTAATTTCTTGAAAAGTGTAAGAGTTACGGCCCTCAAATTTATTTAAAAGAACTACCCACACACACTTATGTTTGCCCAATAAAATTGAGCAGAATAGAATACCAAGAATAGAAAATAAAAATCACAAATGTGAGTGAATAGAAAAAAATTCTGTGAACACACACACACACACACATCCCTGTTTTGTTTCTTTTTGTCTAAACGGTTTTTCCAAATGAAAACATTAGCAACAAGTTGTTAAATGTGCATTGGAAAATTTCAAAACATTTTGTTACAAGAATGTTTATTTGTGAAATAAAAACAACCCTTAAACAATTTTCATGCTAAAGGAAAAACACATGCAACAAGTTTTATGCGATGGTGTGTATGTGTTTCTATTTGCGTTGGGTTTTCCATCAATTTCTTTGTGCTGGCAAGAGAATTTTCTAATTTTCTTTTTTTCTTACTTGAAAATATGTTGGCCTGTTACAAATAGTGAAAAATTTACGAAAACATGTGTCACAATTCACACGCATTTTAGAAGAGCACAAAATGCGGAAAAACTATTTGGAATGAAAGGTAAACAAACAATGCGGAATGTTTTTTTTAGGAAATACATATATAAAAGAAAAACACAAAATGATCACATTTTGAATTGACAAATTTCTTGAATATTTTCTTTTTGGGGTGGAAAGCGTGTTAAATTGCTGCAAGCCTGTGAAAACTATTTGAAAAACTTTCCTTTACTTTCTTTTCTATTCCAAACAATTTCAAATATTTTCTAATGCTACGACGAGTACATTTTATGTTATTTTTTTTGTTTTAACATTTCGGTACAACTTTATTTAAGGATTTCTGTACAACAAGTAGCAATAGCAGAGGAGCCAGCCAAATTTTTTTTACAATAATTCCTATAATTTCAAATTTTCAAATGAGTTTTCAGATAAATATGACAAATGCAAACCACATTTTAAATACACATACATACATATATGAACTCATACACATTTGTATGTATGTATGCATGTATTTGCTATCAATACGAAAATTTTGTTCTGCAGGACAGTTTTCATTTCCATTTTTCAAGGAACGAAATTCATATACATACATATGAACAAAATTTACCAGCATTTATATCTCTGGAACCCCATTACATTTGTTTAAAAAAGGCTTGTTTCAACTGAGAAATTTTACTCGTTTAAAAATGAATGGATGGATCGTGGATCGTGGAAATGAAATTTTCTAAGGCACGAAAATTCAATAATTATCAATTCTTTTCTTTACTTGAAAAATTACAATTTGTTTTTAGGACTAAATTGTTCTTGGCAAAATTTCTCTGTACCTAATCGAATTTATTCCAAGAAGTCATGTTTAAAATAATCATTTTACAATACAGAGAAAAAAGTCTTTTTATTATCTTTTACACATTTTCTCAAAATGTCCCAGCTGAAATTCCTGTACTCCCATTACATGGTTCTTATAAAAGTCACTTTCTTAATTAGAAATTTAACCAAGTCTTGTTAGACTTTTTAAGCGTGTGAAATTTAAACGATGGAAATTCTGTTTATTCCAATAAAAATATATTGTATATATATATTTGTTTTCAAGAATCCGAGAAACGATGAATTATTTGATTTGGAATATCCTACTTTCGCTACAACTTTTCAGAATTCATTAATTTCTTGCTTTAATTCCTATTATTTCCGTAGCATATAAAAATCTTAATTAAAGAAGCGAGACAAATTTTTATTTTTCTTTAATTTTTTCTAAAATCTTCCTAATCAATTCAAGAGAAAACAACAATTACGAATTTTTTCACCCACTACCAACAGAAATGATAAAAATATATCCACAGTTGCTGTGATCCCATTAACACTGCAGCACGGTGGCTGAAAATCGTTTTTCATTGGCCAAAACTCAAATTTTTTTTGTCACCGATTTTTAAAATTTTTACGCCCTTTTGCAGCTAATATATCCAGATTAAGGTAGCCAAAAAATTAGGTTAAACTATTGATAATTGTGAGCGTGGCATGCTGTCAAACTCAACGGTTTTTTCTAATTTGAGAAAAAGGTGTTTTTCTGTTGTTTTTTATCAAAAATAAATGGTTACTACTCGCAAGCTATCATCGATAATGGCCTGCGGTCTTTTTTATAATATTGGTAGGATTATAGTCTTTAGTTTTTGTAAGTGGTCAGAGATCTAGCGTTTAATATTAAGGGCGTTACGGAATATTTATGAAACTACTATATTTTTCTCAAATTTAAACTTTAGTGGAATAGAACTTCTAGGGAACAAAAGGGAACAAGAAATGTATACCACCCGGAGAAAGGTGAAAGTGTCCTCTTTAACGCTATATATACTTTTGCACCCGCGACGAGCCGTCTGTAGAACACTTTTTTCATTTTAATGAAATTACTCCAAACTACTCGTATACAATGGTGTATATAATTTTCACTTTTTTGCCTAAAAGTTTATGTTTTTTACTTTAGACTACGTAAAACTAAAAAAATTAAATATAATACCTGCGAAAGGGTTTAATGGCTTTGTTTTGATCAGCCAAAAATTGGTAATAAAATTATCACAAATTATCACAAAATTCTACAGTAAACATTCTGTTTCTAAATTTACCTGTTATCAAATGTTAGGGTCAACCAAAGTCATAAGCAATTTTATAACAATAATCGGGACATTAAACCACTAAAGATAAAAAACAACAACAAATATTGGCGAGATACTAATCAGTTTTACCTGATATTAAGGTCTGGACAACATGTGCAGTTTTGTTCAATTTAAGCATTACCTGCTATGAACTTAAAGATCAATGTGTGAATAACATGTATCTAAAAGTGTATAAAAATACGTATTCGATAAGGGATTACTCAGTAATAAGTTAATCCTCTAAGTGTACGGGTAAAACATCACAGACGCAAATAAAAATATTCAGAAAAATATGGAGAGCTTCAGTTATAAAGAACTGGCGGAAGAGTATTTTAGAAACAAAAACCAGAAAGATGTTCTTAGTTACGTTAAATTAAACTTAAATTCGTGTAGAACCGAAATGCAAGAGCAATTATCTAATTTCGTCAAAGTACTAAAAAAACGCTACAAAGAAGTTAGCTACAGTAAAAAAACTTTTATATAAAAAGTGCAAACTGGTTATAAGGCGACCTTACTGTCGCTGCAGAAACAGCAAAGCAATATAAGGCTGGAAGACCACGCAAATCATTGGACAACTGCAACGATGCAATTGGTTGTACAAATATAAAAGAATCTTTCCTACATCAATTACGATCACAGAACCAATTAACAAAAGTGGATATCATTGAAAAAGTTGTTAAAGCTAGTCCAGTGAGAACAAAACGGATTCTTAAAAGTATACCAACTCCGAGTGATGTAATACAGTACACAAATGAGGAGGCATTAGCATTATTTCTGGATTTGAAATTAATAAAACAGCAATATATTAAGCTCAGACTGCGTACGATTGAAAAAGGTTCAAATATGTATCCAGCATATCATTACATAACCGCTGCTAAAATGGACTGTTTGCCATCAAAGGACACTATTACAATCACACCAATTTCGGCAGAGGTACAACTACAATCTCTACTTGATCACACAGCCGAACGCTTGCTACAATCAATAACAGGAAATGAGTTAAAGAAATATGGAAACACAAAGTTATTTCTTTTTTGTAAATATGGATGTGATAGTTCTTCAGGGCAAAAGCAATACAAACAAGTTGTATGTGAAAATATTTCGGACTCAGATATGTTCATGGTATCATTTGTACCATTGCGATTGAAAAAGATTTTGGAAGATTCAGAGCCTTCGACTAGAAGAACCCAAACAATGGATATTTGGAAAAATGAGACACCATCTTCTACGAAATACTGCAGGCCAATCAAATTTGAATTCAAAAAAGAAACTCATGATGCCATTAGCAAAGAAGTTAGTGATATCAAGACCCAAATTGCAACACTACAGCCATTACAATTACAGTTAGATGGGCAGCAAATTGAAGTAAGCTACCAATTAGTGCTGACAATGATAGATGGAAAAGTAGGTCAGGCTTTGACTAACACGAAGGCTGCATAATATGCCAAGCAACATCAACACAATTAAACCAAGTCCCGACAAAATTATTAGATAATACCGATGCATATGAATTTGGATTATCACCACTACATGCAAGAATACGACTTATGGAACACATACTAAAAATCAGTTATGATTTGGATTTCGGGTCTTCAGGATCAATAAGAAACAACGAAACCAACAAAGAGTTAAGAAGTGCAAAAAAGAAACATGTTCAAGATGAATATCGCAAATTAGGATTGATTATAGATCAGCCAAAACAAGGGTCAGGCAATACAAATGATGGCAATACCGCAAGAAGATTCTTTTCAGATCCAGAAACAGCATCTGAAATAACAGGAGTGGATTTAAACCTCATTTTCAGATTTAAAATAATCCTAGAAGTACTTGCGTGCAATGAAGAAATTGACTCTAGAAAATTTGGAGATTATGCAAAGGAAACTGCAAAAATATATACAACCAACTACCCATGGAGAAATATGTCTGCAACAGTTCACAAAATCCTTTATCATGGAGAAGATGTCATTAAATATCATTTGGTGCCACTTGGAGATCTATCAGAGGAGGCTCAGGAAAAAAGGAACAAGGATTACAGATTTTATAGAGAGCACAATACTAGAAAAATTTCAAGAAATTCAACAAATGAAGATCTATTTAATATATTATTGGCAACGTCAGATCCGTTTATCTCCAGTATTCGAAATCAATGGAAAGTGGAACATCGGGATTTAGATGAAGAAGCCAAAAAACTACTAAAGAACAGAAATAGCACAGAACAAAATATGGAATATTTGCAATCAATATTTGAGTCAAATGAATAATAATTATAATTGCCTTTCATTGTTATTTAAGTACGAAAAACATAGTATTAGTAAAAAATAATAATAAACGAACCTACCATTGTTACAAATGCTATTAAAATTTATTGCAGTTTTTATTTTAAAATGTTTTTAAAATTATCAAATTTGACAGCAAAAAATAATAAATTTTTCTGTAGTAATAGCAATATTTTTAGATAATATTATTAAAGTTTTTTTTTAACTATTCTTTGAGTGTAAACAAATTTGCAAATTTGTCAGCAAAAAATTTTAAATTTTTCAGTAATAGCAAAATCTCCAGTTGATTTTACTATTTTTTTTAGTGTAAAATTTTTTTTAAGTGTAACATTAAAAAAATTCCATTATTACAAAAAATATTTATAATTATTATTAATTTCCAAATATTAAATTTTTAAATAAATAAAAAAATAATAAACCCATATTTCACTCTAAAAGTTAAAAAAATTCAAAAGTTCAACTTTGACCTAGAATTCCTTAAAAGGTTCTCAATCAATTTTAATGTAATTTAAACTGAGTCAAGCTGAACTAAATATCTATCCAATAAAATAAAAATTACTTCAATATTTTGATCGGTTCAAAAGTTACAGAATTTTGGCCAATGAAAAACGATTTTCAGCCACTGTGTGCCGTAAGAGAATCACACCAGGGATTTTGTAAAAAAACAGCAAAACGGTGTTGGCCCAATTCAATAATAAAATGTTTGGTGTATTTTTGAGGATGTACAGGGAAGAGAAGAAAACTAGTCAGAGAAAAATATCCGTGTTCTTTAAAAGAAATATAGAAAAATTCATGATAAAAAATTCTTGGTCGAAATTGGGCCTTTGATGAGCAAGTAATGAGACATAATGCTAATAAACATATGTATGAATTTAAAGAACAAAATAGGTCTGAATACTTTTGGGTTAAGTGTGTAGATTTCTCCTTTTGGATGTGTGTAGCTAGCAGCGGGTGGTTTTGGAGAAGATGTGAAGTGGTTTTCTAGCAAAATTATTGGGCAATTATAATTGAGGTAGTGGGTGTAAAAGAGAATGGAATTAGTGTATTAAGGGTCTGGCAATTAAAAGGGCATGCTCACCTTTTCCTTTTGTTCCTTTGGAGAAAGAATGAAAGATCTATATCAGTTCAATTCAATTTATTCTTAACGTTAATTCAGGGTTAAGTGTTGAGGTAAGTACAGTAGGTACCGGATATAAGCACATCGCATATAAGAAAAAAACCTTATAAGTAAGTGGACTGAAACACCATGTCTTTTTATAATTTTCTATAAAAGAAAATCGTATATAAGAAAAAACCTGATATAAGAAATTTTTTTCTAAACCACAAGATGATGAATGATATGAAAGTAGATTTTATATTATATTTTTTTCAGGAGCACTGAATATATCAAAATTTAAAATTTTTTCGAAACACCAAAGAAGATAAATGATATGAAAAAAAGATTTCATATAAGAATTTTTTTCTTTCGGGCAGTACTGAATCTACACAAAATATACAACTGTGCTGTGCGTTTGTTGAACTATAGCTTTAAGTTTGCGTGTAAAAGATGGACACAAATAAGAAAAGAACAGAGTCACCAATGTTAAGAATTTGGTTATTGCGAATATCGAGGTGTTGCGCTTATCGACGGTTGCGTTAACCGAGTCTGCACTGTATCTACATATGTATGTTTTATAGAAAACACACTTATAAGAAAATGGTTTCTTATGTCCATTTATATGTTTATAAGAAATAATTATTTCTTATAAGAAAAAAGCGCACACAAGAAACAATTTTCTGACATTTTTAAAGTTTCTTATATTCGATATGTACTGTATGTAGATGACAATAACTGGACGATAAATCCAATATACGTTAGGTAAGTATATATGTAGTTGTACGTAAGTTCAAGCTTAAGTTTATAATTTTATATAACTATATAAACTTAGTGTAAGTATATAAATTTATATTTAAGGATATAGATAAATTGTCCGTAGATTATAAAACTTAACTTTAAATACAACACTTGCATTTTATCGGTTATACCATCGATAAAATGCAAGTGTTGCTAATTAAACGAATTGGAACTTTTAATTCCAACCATCTGGTTGAATTTAGCGCACCCAAGTTTGCAGATTTTAAACTTAACCAAAAACTTTCAATTATAATTCTTTTTATAATTTAGTGTACAAATGAGTTTGGACAAGGTCCATTCAGCGAAAAGTTAGTTGGCTCAAATGTTACACGAAAAAGCAACTCATGGTGTTTTAAAGAGATGAGCCCATATTATGCCATAATCATGAATATTACAAGATTTCTGATACTTATTCGTATTAACAATATGCCAAAGGGGGAACTTTAACTTCTCTTGAAACGACTCCCAGATTTAAAATTTCAAAACGCTTAATCAGTCATTAGAACCTTGTTATTTTGAAAAAAGTAAATAAACAATTTGCTTAAATAAGATTTGAAATCACATTCAAGGGAACCACCTAAAAAGTGACGAATACATCAACACTGATGATAGCGGTGTAGCGACCACCGAAAAACTATTTTTAGAATTTATTTCCATTGTTTATTCACGATGCATTCTTCTTTTTAATAATAATTAAAAAAAACAAATTGTTTTGTAATTATTTCAAGTCTCAATAAACTCCATCAATCAATCCCTCACTTTAGATGTGTGTATTTTATTCCAAAATTTTTGCTATACACGGCTTTTGTTGCTCAACATATTTAAGTAGTTTCGTAAGTTTCCTGGGACGCTTAACTTAAATCTGCAATCTGTTGTTTTAAATTGGTTCTAGTTTTCGAGATATATCGTTTTGTTAAAAATGAAGGTAGTTGTACGATATACAGGGTGGCGTAAAATTAATCACCCTATTGGAAGATGTTATACTTTTGTAAATGGCGTCGTACGTCAATCAGATATCATATTTGTGAACTAGACAGCTGCAGTATACAAACGGACAAACAATGGCGCGCTGTACTCTGTAAGAAGAGCGTGGAATAACTGGGATGTTTTTTTTAACAATAATCGGTCGGTGTTGTTAGCGCAGCGTGAAATCTGATCGCCCTGAATCTCGCAGCTGGGCTGCTGAAGAAACATGATAAACGACTTCTTACCGCCGGCATTGAATGAGCGGAGCTTGGTGAACATCTGGTTTCAACAAGACGGTTCAAATGTACACACAGCAGAACCCACAATGGATATTGTGAAGAAAGGATGATTAATTTTGCACCACCCGGTATATATTACACAAATGAATAGCGCTTTTGTCCTATTTTGTTAAATAAAAATTAAAATATTTTTATTGTAGATTTTCTAAGATTTTATTTAACCAAACAGAACAAAACGTTTTTATATAAAGAAGAACTGATGATAAAGCCCTCTCAGCAACTCTCAGCCCCTAATTTGTGGAACAATATAACTCTATATAATATAGATTAAGGTGCGCAGAATCTTCATTAATGATCTCTATAATGATTTATAAAAATTCTTAAAGCGAGAATTGCATTTGACGCTTCTAAAACTTACTTCAAAGAAAAGTTTTGGAAAATAGTTGAAATAATACTTTATCAAAAAATTAAAAAGTTACCTTTCCCGGAAAAGTTTGACATTATTGATACAATACGACAACAAACATGGGATACGAATCAGTGAGATAAAACTAACAGCTGATTTTTTTGTCAATGTTTGAAAGGCCATATTTTCCGAACGGAATAACCTACTTTGTCCGCTTATAAGTTAAGCCAGCTGCCAAACAATGCGTTAAACAGGCATGCCGTCTTAAATAATTTAATATTAAACGCTCACCAAATAATCAATTAAATTAAAATAAATCAATTTATTAACCATAGATTCCCTTTTATAAAATTATTTTAAATTAATAAATACAGTAAACTAAGGGGTGATTTTTAATATCTTTCGGATTTGATATAAAAAAACACAAACATTTTAGAGAATTTACGAAATTTGAATCGATAGAACGATCTATATAATTTAATGTTTAGAGATGATTTCATGTAAATGTTGACCGCGGCTGCACCCCACTCTGTTCAATATGTGGGCCGGTATCTCACGCATAAATTCTTCAAAATTAGCTTCCAGTGCGACAACCTTTGCGGACTTGTCCCTATAGACATGAGCCTTAACATAGCCCCATAAAAAATGGTTTATACTGGGCCATTGTTTCTCGTGCTGTGTGGCTTTTGCCACTGTCTTGTTGAAACCATATGTCGCGGTCTTCCATTGTAATCATCGAACGGTAGCGCTCGCGATTCAGCTCTCCTGCCTTCGTCGTCTTTGAAAAAGTACGGTCCAATGATGACACCGGCCCATAATACACTTCAAACAGTGCATTTTTCGGGATGATTGGCAGTTATTGCAATGCTTTTGGCTGCTCTTTATACCAAATACGGCAATTTTGCTTGATCACGTATCCATTCAACCAGATATAAGCCCCGTCGCTGAACACAATTTTCCGATAAAAAGGTGGATCCTTACCCAACTTTGCCAGCGCTCTTTCACCAAAAGTAAGCCGTTATTATTTCGTGCACCAGCTATATTTTAAGAGATTTTACATCCAAATATTCCCCAAAATTTTCAACGGAGGCCCAATTGCTGCAAACTGCGCCGAATCGGTAATTCGCGGTCATCAACAACACTGGCGGATACAGCTACGATATTTGCATATGTCCGCCCACTACGTATCTGTGTTGGTGGTTTAATGTCCAATAATGTAAATTTGGTGCGAAATTTAGTCACAAGATTCTGAATTGCCGCCTCAGAAGTCCGCCCAAAAAGACCATAAAATGAAAGAAGTGCAGGATGCACGAGGATGAATTTTGATAATAAGATTCAATAAGCTGCCAAAAAACAGTGTTGCCAAAAAGGAAGTTGCCGAAAAATCACCCTTTAATATAACAAATATAAATTATTTTACATTCATTATCCGCAACAATTAGTTTATAGTATTTTTTGTTTAGTAAAAACAATTTATAATTTTTTCACTGCCAGATAAATATTGAAAATTGCTGAAAGTGTTTTGCTAAGATTGAGTGTATAATTCGTATGAATGTGTATGATCCAAATATCTTCAATTTAGTTGAATTAAAAAACCACCTCAACAATCCCTTTTTTAACATCTCGTACAAAACGAAATTATTCAATTGTAAATATTTCCGTATACATATAAAAATTCTGAACTCCTTTTACTTGGAGTTACAATTCAATGATTTTTCACTTCGATTATATTGAATTCAATTGTTTTTAATATTATTGATTTGACATTTTATCATCGTATAATTTAATTAAAAACTTTCTTGTCGTTATCAAGATTCTAGTTCAATGAGTTTTCAAGTGAATTATAATTATATTTAATGAAGTGATTAATAATGGTGGCTGTTTAACCCTTTGACGACCGATCTCAAGCTGTTGAAAATTTGTAAAGTAAAATTGTTTCTCCATTTTAATCGAATGGACACGATATTCACAAATTATGTAACTCACTTAAGTGGTTGAGAATTTGCACTCAAAATTTATTTAATTTTTTTACAAAGAGTGGGAGAAAAAAATTATGTTATGTAATTTGTGATCCGGCCTTTAAGTACTAAAAAAACTATTTACAACGGTCATAAAATTCAAAAATGGGAATAAAAAATCGTTAAAGGGTCGCCAAATGATTAAAAGGTTTAAGATATTTTTTTCAGGATTTAGAGTTCTTGTGTTATTCTGTGAGCCCAACACAAAACCTGTTCATGTTCCAAATCAGTGATTTTTTAAATTAAAATTACGTTAGATTGTTTAATTTCTTAATGGTAATTTATAGTTTGGGACGTTTCAAAAATATTTAAAATGATTGTTTTGCGGTTAAAGTTTCAGAGATCTTTGAACTGGGGCTTTAAAATGCAATTAAAGTCGTTTTCTGGTTGTAATCAGATTCAAGAAATATGCACAGTGTCAAAAATAATAATAGATAGCATTTTATATATAATAGATTCTCACATTTTTATTTAGGTTTACATAAATGAAATGAAATTTATATATTAAGCAAAAGGTATCAAATTTGTCTATAATAAAAATTAAAACAAGAAATTCAGTCCAGCTGTATTGCAAAAGTTAATATAATTAAAAAAATATGCTTGGAAAAATAATAGAGTCGCTTTATGATTACAAAACAAACTTAGTTTTTACTATCTAGTCCAAGTATTATTTTGATATTTTATAGAAGCTCCTTTCATTTTAATTACTTCCCCACATCGCCGCTTTATTGAACTCAGGTATCCAGAATCTTATGTCACATTATCTGCTCCTTTGTAGATATATGTATACATCTAATTTTTTTTAGAACCTTTCTGTAAGACTCAAATCCTGTTATTGTAATGGCCACTTCATGACGGATAATTGATTTTGATCAAACGATTATTATACACTTCTGCCGGAGTGCTTGGGGTAATTATCCCGCATAAATTCCCACCTTAACGACATTTCTTCTTCAGGAAATGGAAGCATTTTGTTGAGCAGTATATTCGGATAACCTACGGCGATAATTTTTCCTTGTATCCAGAAAATTGGATCACTTTTCTGAAACCTGTCACCGAGTTTGACGCACTCACAATATTATTACAGTAACGGACTGTACGTTATTCAAGAAGTAGTCCGTTCAGTAATTTTTAAAAGAATAAATATTTAAAATTGTAAGCAATTTTATTTTTAACTGATTCTAACATTCAGTTAAAAAAACTAAGGACATATTAATACGGATTTTTGGTTACATTCAATATTGTCCATTGTTTTCAACTGCTGTTTTTTTTTCTTTGCTTGGTTTAGTTGATTTATTCAGTATTATTAAAAAATTAATTATTCATTATTTTCCTTTACCTGAATTATATATTATTATTATATTTACATTTCTATATATAACACAAAAATTTTTATTGACAGTAAAAATAGCAGAAATAAAGTAAAAATCTTTTATTTTTAGGGATCTTAGGGTTGATTATTTGGCAGTAAAAATAGCAGAAACAAATTAAAAATCTTTTATTTTTACGGGTTTAAGTCAACTAATTTTTTAACATTAAAAATTAAATGAACTTTTGGTTAAATTTAAATGAAAAATGAGTAGACCGGTTTTTAAGTGAACTTAAATTACATTTTCAGTTAATTTTACGTACAGAATATTTTGAGTACGGCCTTTATGTGTACTTTAAGTTAGATTCGCTATTGACAGAACGACGCACAAATTACTTTCCATCTAATTCAAACGTATAAATCTTAGTTTTATTAGACCACAGAACATTGTTCTAACTTTGACGGTGAAGCTATTGCCTTTCAAAATCTTTTTGTATATTTCGCTTACTAAGGATTACTTGGATTCCGACCCATAAGTCTAGCCTCTCGTAGGCTATTTTTAAGGTCATTTGCTAAATCGAAGGCAATCTTTTTTGAACAACGTATCAAAGATTGTGGAAGCGTGTCGACGTTTTACGCTTTCTGCCTCTAGTTCGATGGTTTCGTTTAAGTGAATCGCATTAACCACTTTGTTTCTGGAGCCATCCATTTTTTACAATTTCATTAATTGATAGCCTTTCGGATTTTAAATTTTGATTGACATTTTTTTTAACTGTTGCTGTGAACTCCACGACCCGTTTTTTTCTCGCATCGAAAAAAAAATCGTGTCAATTTATATTTCATTTAGTCAATGCTCATCAACTTTTGCCACTTTTATGTATCTTTTATATAAATCTACTTCTTTTATAATTTTTTTGTAATAAGTAATAAATTTTAAAAGATCGAATCATGAAAGTAAACTGATAATGACAATCAATCAATAAAAGTTCAACTCAGAAAATTTTATGACATGTTATTAGGAAGGAAGGTATCATCCCTATTATTTTTCCGGTATCTATATGTATGTATTAGTGATGTAACGAATATTCGTATTCGCAAATATTCGCCAAATTTTGATATTCGTATACGTATAGGTGAATATTTCGCGATTATTAACGTTCCAAAAAATCGCAGAAAGTGTAAATAAATATTTGATAGATGCAATTATGAATTCAATCACTTCTAATTATTTTCATTAAAAAAACTTTAAATAATAATGCGCTTTTATTAACTAAAATGCAAACTAAAATTAAATTGCTCTTATTAAATTTATATTAATCGAGATTGCCTCGATATCTCTTTTCAAAGATATAAAAAACTTTTGTTTGTTGAGGGTTTTTAGCTAGTCTATATACATGCGTTTTGCCTTAAATACTTTCATTGTCACCCAAAGGGCGTCTAATTGTATAAAAGGTTGTAAAGAAAATAAAATAGATTCATATCGAATATAATAATTTGTTTGTTGGGATTTTTGAATAAGTTTCAAAGCATACTATGCTTATACTATTGTAATTTTTATAACTCTCATTGAGGTTTTAAAAGTTTTTGTATAAGTAAAGAGGTTTGAAACATTTAAAAATTAGGTTTAAGGTCTACTGATGATTTGGCTTTAGCACCAATGAAATGCATGTATATAGACTAGCTAAAAAACCCTCAACAAACAAAAGTTTTTTAAATAAATTGCTCTATTAAACTTATTTTACAACGTTAAATCGTTTTACTTCTTATAGTGTTAAATTAATAATCCAATCTTAGGAGAGGAATTCTAAACTTCAAAAATAAAAGTTTTAATACTTTTTATAGTTCGTGCCTATTGCGATGCGCAGTGTGAATATGCCTTGAAGAAATAAACCACTGAGCTACTATTGATGAATTCCCGGCCAGGACTTCTCGGGAAAGGACACACCCATATCCCAAGAGAAAATTGTTGCCATTTTTCGGAAAATTAAAAGTATATATTACTACATATCGTCATATAAAACATGAAACCATGTAACTATACTTTTTCCGATTTTACCGGAGAGGGAGAAGCTTAATAAAATATTCAAGTAAGTACCTGAAAAAAAGTTTCTTCAAAACTTGCATAAAATTGGCAGACTCACCTATATTTTGACAAAATATTATAGTTTGTACGAACGTGCATATTCACATGGTACACAATATTCAATAAAAAAACCTATTTTGAAAATTTTGTTACTTACATGGTTTTACGTTTTATATGACGATATGTTAATATGTACATATCGCTCGTTTACTAAAACAACGTCATAACCAAAAAAAATTCGTTCTTCAGAAAACAAGCTGAAAGTTTTTAATTTACCCACAACTCAGTGGAAAAGTAAAAAACTATTCTTCTCTCAACAGCTGAGTAAACAAAATATTTGTGAGAATTTTTTACACAAGATAAAGAACTATACGGAGAATAATTCTGTATTCTTACCTCAAAGATCACGTTTTTCGAGTTATGATGTTGTTTGAGTAAATAAGCGATCCTTAGCAGGAAATGAAAATGATGTAAGTGACAGCGAACTTAATTTTGAATGGTATGAAAATATTTGAAATCGATGTGACTTTCAATACTTATACATTTAGTTGTGTAAAATTAAAAATGTATTTAAGAAAAGTCCGAATTCAGATTTGACTGAAAATAATCCGCTAAAATAGTATTGAGTATTTCAAAATCATAAATTTAACTAAAAATGCAGAAACATGCGTTTTGAAAGTGCTCGTTCTAAAATTGCTTATTTATCTCGAGAAAAACATGAAAGAGGAATTTCATAGAGATCGTGTGACATACGATATTCTTAAAGTAAAGCAGAGAATTAACATTTTTTTAAATTTTCGATCGTATTATTAAATTTAAAACAAAAACAAAATTTAATAATTCGAAAGAAAATATTCTTTCGATATCGACGAACAGGCAGTAAAACAACTTTGGAAACTTTATTAGATGATTTGAGGTCTATTAAAAATTCCGTAGAGATCTTGAATCATCAGGACTAAAATTTGTTAATAGCTAAAGGACTTTATTATTAAAGTTCAGTGCAAGCAATCTTAATATAAATATGAAAATGCAAAACCAATGTAATTATTGCAAAATTACAAAGCATTATTAACCATAAGACTCGCCGCAGTGGAAGGTAAAATATTTTTTATATCGCAGGAAATTTGACAACGAAGATAAGAAACAGTACGTAAAGAATGTTAAAATTTAATATTTAATTAAATATTTATTAAAATATTGTTCCTCCTTGCTAATTGATAACTAATGGCTTTTTCTTTTCTAGAAAAAAAGTGCAAAACTTGTTACCCTTTTTATTGGAAATTTGCAATAAAATGATTTTTTGAAATAGAGAATTTTTAAGAAATTATTGTATCATCAATTATAAGACAAAATTGTTGTTTTAAGAAAACTTTGAATTGGATTTTTTTGATAAAAAAGTAAAAGAAATGTTAAATTTTTTTTAGAAAAGAAAACGGCATTAATTACTCAGTTTGCTACAATTTTATTTCAAACAAAATTAATAAAATAATGCACTATTTTTCGTTGATAATTTCTCGAGATTCCCGGGAATGCAATTTCTTAATTCCTATTTCCCGGGAATTGAAAAAGTCCGGGAAATCGCAGAGGCTTGTAAAGAGAATTGGCGAATTAAATGCGCCGAAGGGAGTTACATAGTCTTCTCACTTTCATACAATAGGGCTCTGCAAAGCTTTAAATAGCATCATAGTATCACTACTCCAGCTCAACATCCTTTTGTTACTACTCCCCTAAAATTTATGGTATTTCATTAATTATCCTTATACTTCATTGCGTATTTGAAAGTGTGTGAAAAAGAAAGTAGTATAAAATACATCAAATTCTAAACGGATTCAGTGTCATTACCTCAAATTTCTGTTAGCCTTGTAAACATCCTTGTAAACCGTTACAATTGAATGATTTTTGAAATATTTGTACGTAACAAGCGACAGCAAATGTTAGATTATATGTGTACAGGCAAATATACATGACAATTGTATCCTTTAATTTAACAAATTTTGGTGTCATGTTACAAAATTCGCTGAAGTGTTTCAAGTTCACTGATTCATGTAGTGGTTTTTAATGAAGTGCTTTAAGGTTAAAGGTGGTTCTTCAAATATTTTTCTAAATGGATTTGTATCCAAAAACTTTCTGCAAGCCTAATACAAATGTTCAGTCATGTTCCAAATCACTGATTTTATTTTTTCTGGTGTAGAAATTCATTCATTTGTGCCAAAGGAATGCGCAATGTGACCTGACCTCATTAGTGTTTCATAAAAACGTCCCTTTACATTATATTTATTTCGTTTCATATATTTTGTGCTGTTTAAGGTCTGGTGATTTGTAAAAGTTGTTATTTTTTTAAATATTTGTTATCTTATCTGATCAAATCGAGCAGAAAAAAAGTATTTATATGAACTTCGTTGAAGTTTTGCTGCGTTTTAGCTGTTGTCCTAGTAGAAACCAACAATTAGAATTTACTTGACTGATTTTTAGAATTATTGATGTGCATCTTGCTAATAAGCAAAAAGTAGAAAAGTAAAATTTATGCTCTGAAGTTTGCTCTTGGTGGCAGCTGTAAAAAAAGTGTAGCGATAAAAAAGGAACAAAAAATTGTGTACGAAATTTAAAAGAAATTTCTGAGTTGCTAAAGACTTCCTTCATTCATCCTGAATTCTTGAACACTCTACTAAGTACGGTGCCTGTTTTGCGTTGGTGCAGTTTTGAACACCCCAATTGAACAACATCAAGTTTTTTAATGCAACGTAGCGAACATAGCGTCGCACAGTAGGACACTATACTAGAAGACAGTCAAAGGTCTGTAGGAGGGATGCATCGACACCCTTTTTTGCCAATACGATACCGATACCCCAAAATAAAAAATTACAGCGCAAGAGATTATTAGTATTTATATTGAGATTAATGAGTAGCAGTTTGAAAAACTCAACTACCATATTTATTCATAAAAAATGTTAAAAGTATCGTTGTATCTTAAGATTGTTGTTCGGTTCTAGCCGAAGACGAAAACACGGTTTTAATTTGTGCCTAAAATTGAAACCTAAAACTCTTTTTACATACAAAAAAAGTATCTAAGGCCCAAATTTACAACCTTTAAGCCCATATTCTAAGTCTTTAGTTAACTAATGACGGTGGTTTAAGTAACGACTTTTCATATAAATGTAAATGGTTAAGCATTAGTTGTAAATTTGGGCCTTAGTTAACCAATGACATTTATACAAATTTAAATAAATTTCCTAATATGTTTAAACAAATGGTACAAATTTTGCAAACATTTAAAACCTGAAAACGTAAATATCAACTAAGGAAAACTAAGAAAAATCCGACAAAACATTGAAACGATATAATATCTTGAACGTTAAACGTATCCTTTTAACTCGGAACTCGGACATATTCATGTTTAGCACGGAAAAAACGTCGTTCTCATATGGTTTTATTACAATTTATATCATTCCATCTGTGCAGCCGTTATTGATGATGAGTCTGAGAATTATGAGTTAACAAAGAAAGAATGCAGTAGTTCGAATCAAGAAATTGGAGGTTTTTTCTTAAAGTTCGAACAATCTGTTAAACGGCCGACAAAATTTAAAATATGTTGACCTTGAAAAACCTCCGTACAAGGAAATTTCCAGAATACTATGGCCGACGAAATCGACCATATTCTAGCTATAATTTATTAAATATTAAGCATTTACAATGTAAATTTTACATATACAAATATCTTCCCGAATAAAACAAAACTGTAATGAAAATGTACATCCATATTTAATTTTCATCTCTTCCAATTCTGATCTCTTTTTCGAGTTTACTCATTTGAAGAGAAGAAATCTTATTACATATATACACTCTTAAGAACTCTCATTGCGTTTTACTTGAACCAATCCATACATAAGTGAATGCGTGTACGTGTGTATTTTTAGCATTTGTAGTGGTTTCAACTTTAGGAGCCTTTTACTCCATTAATATTGAACCGATTTAACTAATATATAGTCGGGTCACTAAATCTCAACAATTTCTACCATTTGTATAAAGAATGAAGAAAATTGTTTGACAAACAAAGGAGAAAAAGGGATCTAAAAATTTGGCTTTGCCTGCTTATATATAAACATAAGTTATGTTCAGTTCATTTTATTCATTAAAAAGTTCTTAAGCTTAACGAAAAATGTTAGGGCAGAAAAAGTCATGCTAGATTCATACTATTCAAGTTCATACTAAGTCAAATTCATTGTGGATATAAACACTTTTTTCCTGTGCCTTACTACTGTTTTACATTCATAAAAAATTTTAAATCTGTCAAAAGCTTTAGTCGGGTATCAGTAAGTAAGTTCATCTTCCGTTATCAGTCGCTCTCCATCGTTCTTGTCACTTCCGTAGGCACAGATCTGTCACACCATCCGTACCGTTCGATATGGCCTCTAGTTCGGTGGGTATCATGCCGGCAATAACAAAAGTGGCCTCGTCCGATACAGTTCGGAGTGCGCTACATACTCGCAGGGCAGCCAGCTTATACACAGGGGATATCAGATGCACATATGTAGAATATCTAAGTGCGCCTGACCATATAGGGGATGCATATAGGATAATACTCCTCACTACATTAGTGAGCAATTTTCTCTGCAGATATTTAGGACCTCTTGTATTCGGCATAATCCAGGAGAGAGCTAAGCAGGTTTTTCATGCTTTGGAACAATATAAATATAATTCAAATGCTCATGAAAAGACAGACGACTGTCAATTATGACTTCATGGTATTTTAGACTCTCCTTGGATTCTTTGCTACACGTGCCAATATTTAGCCTAATTGTTTCCTTAGTCTTACGACTGCTAATGAAAACTGCTTCTGTTTTATGATCTGCTGGAGTTAAGCCCATTGATCTCAGCCAAGATCTTACGACCTGAACACTGGCGTTTACAATGGTTTCCGCCTCTACTAACTCTTTTGATTCGCATACTAAGGCTATGTCGTCTGCAAATCCAACTACATTTACCCTTTCAAGTAGATTTAACCACAAAACTCCATTGTACATGATGTTCCACATCAGTGGCCCAAGTAGTGATCCTTGAGGGGCCCCACGAATGATCTTTCGTCTCCTAGCACTCTTACCAGTATCATAAACTAACTCTCTATTCCTGAAATAGTCCTGTGTAATTGCCAGTAGATAACCTGGGATGTCTAATCTAGCTAAGGCATCAACAATATGTTCCCAGTTTGCCGTGTTAAAGGCGTTCTTTACGTCTAAATTTAAAACAATTCATGTATGTATGTGTGTAAGTGCACACTTATTTTACAAATATTTTTCCTTAATTTTCTCAAATGTAAACAAAAAATAACTGACCCACATATTCGTCATCAACCTAAAAAATCACTGTAGTGTAACGTTTACCAGGACTTTTAACAGGACAACAGTAGAAACAATACGAGAAAAATGTTAAATGTTATGTCATATTATAAATCGTGTCTAAAACTAATTTGTAATGAAAAGCCACTGGTTTGGAACAATGACAATGAATGTTAATGGATCATCAGGATAAACAATAGAACACTAGTTACATGTGTATGTACATACATACAAATGGATATTGATGTCAAAATCTATAAATATATTTTAATATATTTTTGCTAAGACATAGTAAAGTTATTTACATACTTAATATGAGTACATAAATGTAAACAAATTTACAACAAATCTTTAAGAATTTTAAGCGACTTTTCCGTTGTTCAATATCATTTCGTTCGAGTTATTTGAAAATTTTTAAATTTTACTCGATTTGTATTTGTATTTTTATTTTTTTGTAAATAAGTAAAATAAATTCATTTCAAAAACTTCTATATTATATAATTTTTGAGTGGACATTGTTGTTTTAGGTCGTACTTGTATCGTTTCGGACATGACAGTGTTTCGTTTTGTTCCAGTTGTGATGGTAATATCGTAGAAGATGCCGAACATGTGTTCTTCACATGTCCACGATTTGATAGTGGGAGGGCGTATTTAGAAGAAGTTGATGGGCGTATCATTAGACCGGAAAACATAGTTCCAATCATGTTGGAAACTTTGAATAACTATAAGTGTGTACGTAACTTTGTGAATTTGGTTCTATTGTAACTTCGTAGGTTAGAAGAGATTCACAGAAAAATCAATATAGTTTAGATTGGGTCTAGGATCTATACCACCCCGTTACGTAAAGCCTTGCAGTAGTTCCACAGGGAACATTTGGGTTAGTGTAAATGGGTTTTTGGTGTTTTTCGGGTATTTTTTGGTGCTTTTTGCCTCTTCATACGCGCTAAATTTTTGTTAAATACCCGTTTTTAAAAAGCGGGTATTTACAATGCTTTTCAAAATTTCTCTCAGTGCCTTTTGTGCTATTTTTTAAAATTTGAAAATGCTTGTTGTAGTACTTTTCAACTGCCTTTAAATGTTTGTAGCAAAATAAATTCGAAAGAATCATACCAAAAATCTCAATATTTTATAACAACTATTTTGTGGCCTGATTGCGACGACGAAATGGATATTTTTGATAGCAAAATAAACAAAAATTAAATAACAATCGGTTGATATGCTATCATGAATTTCATTCGACTTTGAATTGCTTTTTTTAATCGATTCCTTATTATTTAGAATTTGCAGAAATTTGTATACTACAAATCGCTCCTTTAATGCAACATGATCATTTCTTAAAAACAACCAAAACCTTTAAGTTACTTAGAAAAAAATGATGTTGAGGGTATTTCCTTATATGTAAAAAGTTTTTCAGTAGCATATGTATGCTTAATCCAAACCAAATGTATACCCACTAACAAGGCAACACATTTTTAATATTTTAATTTTGATAAATTACTACAATTCAAAGTTGTTAATTTACACACATCTCAATTGGCCCTCAAGAGGCCAGTAAACCCTATATTTATATGAATTTTTCACAAAATATGAAGAACGATACGAAAAATTATTCTGCATTCTTAGCCCAAAAATCATGTTTTTTGAGATATGACAACTTTGCAATAAAGGAGCGAATGTACCGAATGTATAGGTACCATGTATCAAGGTGTATTTAACTAGGTGACAGCATTAGAAAAACAATTACAACAATACAAGAACAATAGGCATTTTTGTTTGTGTAGTTTCATTGCGTATGTCAAAAACCTAACCCATAAAGCAAAGAAAACAGATACAGAAAAAAAACCAAAGGTATTTTGTATGTATTTTGATATTTGCGACGAATAGTCAGCTGCTGTAATGCTGTCACCTGGTTAAATACGTCTTTCCTTGTATATTCTTTTACTCCTGTTTTTGTTTTGTTACGTTTTTTACTTTTATTAAATGAATTGTGATTTTGTCAATAAGTTCTACTGTTTGATCTCAAGTCCTTTCTTTATTTTAAAGCAAAAACTTTACATGTTTTTAACTTTACTTTTTTGTAAATAGCTTAATACGTTTTGGCATACTTAAAATTTTTAAAATATTTTGTATGATGCATTTTTAACCTTTTTTAATTTTTTGCGCTTTTTACCCTTTTTGGAACAGTTTACGGTGCTTTGGTTCTTTCTAGAGTTACCAACACTGGTAAAGGGTTGTTTTGGCGAGTTAACGTCTTGCACTCCTGGCAATCACCATCACTGCCAGTGTCTTTCAATGTTTTTATCCCATGAATTTAAAAAAAACCTTCCATACATACGAGGGCGGACTGATATTGAAGCCACCTAGCGCTAGATGGCAGCGCAAACACAAAAACTTTTTTTAGAAATTGCTATCTGTCAAACGTCAGCTAATAAAATTTCACCCAAATTCATCGATTAGTTTATTTGTTGTAGTCGTTTGAAGTAAGCAACTTTTGTGTTTCTCGAAAAATGGAAAAAAGTAAATTTCGTGCAGTGATTAAACACTATTATTTGAAAGCGAAAACGACGAAAGAGACAAAAGAAAAGCTCGATAAACATTACGGAGAGTCTGCTCCGTCAGATTATTGATTGCTGAATTTAAATGCGGCCGAACAAGCACTGCAACAATACCATCAACAGGAAGGCCGAAAGAGGTAGTTACTGAAGAAAATATCAAGAAAATCCTCCATATCGTTATGAATGATCGCCGAGTCAAGTTACTTGAGATTGTTGAAATGGTAAACATATCATATGAACGTGTGTTCAACATTTTGCATGAACATTTGCATATGAAAAAGCTATCGGCACGATGGGTGCCGCGTTTGCTCTCAATTGGCCATAAACGTAAACGTGTGACGTGTGCAGTCTCAGTGGCAAAGCTCTATGAATTGGGCTACGAATTGGTACCTCATCCGCCATATTCTCCGCACTAAGCCCCTCGTGACTGCTTCCTATTTCCAAACCTAAATAAATGGCTCGGTGGAAAGAGATTTAGCTCCAACGATGAAATTATTGACCAAGCAAATGCCTATTTTAAGGACCTTGAAAAATCTTATTTTTTGGAAGGGATACAAACACTGGAGAAACGTTGGACTAAGTGTGTTAAGCTAAAAGGAGACTATGATGAGAAATAAATGGTTTTTGAAAAAAAATGTTTTTTTCCTACTTAGGTAGCTTCAATATCAATCCGCTCTCGTAAGTATGTATGTCAGGGTGACCCATCTAGCATTTATTTTTTTGCAGCAATAGTTTGTAAGAAGTTTTGTAGAAGATTTTCAACAAATTAACATAAATGGAAAATAGTTTGATCTCAGCAGCGAATGGCTCTGGAAAAAGTGAATAATTACTTTAATTATTTATTATGGGACTTTTGCACTAACCGAAATGATTTAACTCGTAAAAATGAATAGTCACTAGACATACGAGTACTAGCGGCCTCGAAATCAGTACTGATCCGGTATGCAAGTATGATGACTAATGTGATGTTCATAGAATCGAAGAAGCAATCGAATTGAGTGAATAATATGTATGAAAACCACTCAATTATTCAAACGGTTTCCATATATATTTTCTACTCAAGTCGATTGTTTGGATTCTATGAACAAAATTTTCAAAAATCAGATTTGAGCTGGAGCCAAAGAATTCCTTTCAACTCAAATTATTCCACTAAAATAATTCAAAAAATTAGGAACTCTATAGGATTGCATCGTTTTTTTTTTGTAGTAAGCGATTGTGGTTTATTTAAAAAATTTCCCGTTTCCCTATTATTGTGTAAATAAATTTTTATTAAATTCAGAACAATTTACTTTTTATTTTTTGTTATTCACTTTTTTTAATCTGAAAAATATTAAATTTAAATCTATCATCAAAAAGCGACTATGAAGTAAATATTACAGAATTTAATTAGTACATTTTTTAAAGTTGTATTAATTTTAAATTTTCTTAAATAAAAAATGAGTAGATTTTATATTTAATTTTCAGTAAATTTTAACAAAATTAAAATTTTTAAGAACAAATAATAATTAGAAATATAATAAATTAAAATGTTGTACGTACTATGTAGTTCTTTCTCATTGAACCAAACGGACAGCAAATTATCTACCTGCCTTAAAACCGATCCGCGTATACATAAATGTTCACTTACTGCAGATCGTGCTTCCCTATTACAAATGAGGGTGGAATTGGTGTTGTTACTCTTTTTATAGTAAGTAAACTTAAGACGACAGACATAAAGTATGTGTACATTATATCCGACACACTAAATTATTAAGGGCTAGTGAAAATTATATTTCTAAAGGTACGGGTCACATCTGACAAACATTTCCCCAAAAAAACGTAACCACTACTTTTGCTTAGGGTTAGTGTGACTTTACTTGGTTTTTATATCACAAAATAAATTCAATTATGCGGCAAAATGCTATTTAAAATTCTTTTAATAAATTCGAACCCATATTTAAAAAAATATTGGAATTAAAGAAAATGCAAATTCAGCTTGTCTGTTGGTTACGTTTTTTTCGGCAAATGTTTGTCAGATGTGACCGTACCTTAAGACAGAACATGACAATGTGCTCAATAGAAATCCAAATCAGACCTGCTTGGAATATTTGTATGTTTAACTTTATTTCAATTTTCTGAGAACCCTTCAATTTTACAAAGAATTTGAAATACATGATCATTTAGTTAATATATTATGAACTCCCAATAAATTCAGAAATATTCTCTAAATTAAAATTTTGAAATACGTACATGAAATACGTACATTCATTCTTAGTTTATTTCAAAATAGTTTTCAAGCCTGATTTACATATTTCTATTTGTTTGCAATTGTCCTGGGCTCCTATGGAAAACTAGTGTTGAAAAATCAATGATTTCTTTCTCCATTCTAGCAATTGCGCAGAAATAAAGTCTATTTGATAATATTAACTAGATTCTTTACAACAAATTAAAAAAAAGTTTTAAAAATTCCCAACACCGTTTTTTGTGTCAGCCGATTACACAATTCTCGGTAGTTTTGGGCTTAATTAGCTTTGGCATTTCCCTAGCAATAGAGTCTCGCCAAGGTGTAAATTGATTTTGAAAAGTATGGCTCAATTTTTCTTTCAATTAAATTTTGGTAACGTCTACCAACCATTTCGATGTGTTATTTTCTTTCGGAAAGGAATATTGCAGAAATAATAGATGATCAAAGTGAGAAATCTTAATTAATTCCTGTACAACTCTGCTATTGCGCAGATTGTTAATTTCAAATAACAGTGTTGCCGTGCCTTAAATTTTTGCCATTATTATTTATTTTACTACGACGCGTCGGCGGCTTTGCTGCACAACGACGAAGTAGGGTACTGTGATGTACAATTAGCATACACATGTATCACTTGCTGCCGTTACGGTCCAGTGACCAGTGCAATGCCTTCGTCACTTAAAGAGTCGAACAACAAAAAATGTAATGACACACTAACGCACATCTGAAAAATGCTGGATGCTGTGACTTACCTGTAACTGGGCTCGAACCCACATTCTCGGTCATCATTGGCCTTATAGTGAACGCGTTAGCTACTTTAGCCAACAGCACCCGCATTCGGTTAACCCATTCGCAATTTCGAAACACCACTTAGTGTACTTTACGCGCAAATAGAATCATTGGTTTCTAAGTCTTGAAAAATAATTATGTTTTGATAATTATAGAGAACTTTAAAGACGCATATTCATATTTGCTTTTAACTCCAACTTAAGTCTGATTTATTAAAGTCGTCTGTTTAGTTTCGATTTATCTGCTCAGTTGCAATTAAAAAGTTAGTTTCAGCTGAAACTGAAATTCAGTTGAAACTTACGCCATTTAGACGAAGAATTTATAAGCGTGGTACAGATTTGATAAGCATACAGAAAATTATTATTGATAAAATTTTCTACAGTGCAGACTCGGTTAAAGCATCCAATAAAAATTTTGGGCGTTGCGAAAACAGAGTAAAAAATTTCTATGTCTGTTTTTCACTTAAAAGCTTTTCTTAAACCAAATAAGAGGTTTATTAAAGAAACAAAGATTAATTTTAAAAATAAAAGCAATAAATTAATAAACAAAGAATTTTTTGAACTACGTTGGTTTCAAAAACAAAAAATTCTTAGTCGTTCCTAGAACAAAATGATTTTTGTACGTAATCAGAAGATTTCATGCACAAAGGTTTATAGTTTTGAATTTATTAATAAAACATTAAAGTAAAAAATTAAACGAGATAGAGAATCTTAGTTTTGTTTGCAAAGTTGCGTTAAGAATTTGGGTGTTGCGAATATCGAGGTGTTGCGCTTATCGAGGGTTGCGTTAACCGAGTCTGCACTATATTGATAAACAGATTTCCTTTTTTAATTAAAATTTGATTTTATTATAGAAAATTGTAAATTTTATCCTTCACGTACAAGTGGCACCGATATTTCTACACAAAAATTTTTTTTCGCCATACCATAGAAACTATTTAACAAGAAATCTTCTATGAATAGAAGCGAA
This sequence comes from Gymnocheta viridis, assembly GCA_956483585.1. Classification (NCBI taxonomy): domain Eukaryota; kingdom Metazoa; phylum Arthropoda; class Insecta; order Diptera; family Tachinidae; genus Gymnocheta; species Gymnocheta viridis. The sequence goes on along the minus strand of OY101441.1, from coordinate 96,894,303 downwards.
TTATAAGTTGATAACAAAATTTAAGTTTCATCTTAACTAATTTCAAATTAAAAGTGTGACTTAGAATATGCTCCTTTATTACTAACTCTGTATTAATACTATTTTTTTATACTTATTGTAAGTCTTGAAAAGTTTATTTTAATCACTTCTTAAGTTGTGTGTACTTAATAAACCTTAAATAAAGTACTTAAATAATACTTTAATTTTCTCACTAAAGCCTTTCAGCAGATCTTTTTAGTTCCTTCCGCCGAATAATACTGTTCCCCTAATAAGTGGTTCCACTGGTTGAACGTGCTGCTCTATAATATTATTTTTAAGCATCATATTTGGCATTAAAATTTCCCTTGTTTTTACTGGGTCAAATACATTGAAGTGGTTTTAATAGAAGATTAGGTCTGATGATTTTCTTCAAAACTTGTACTATTTATTTTATTTAACTATTTTTTATGGGAAGATGAACTCACGAATTCCCACAGCATGCAGTCAAGTGATAAGGTCATAAATATTTAGATAAAATTTTGCGGGTTGTGTTATCTTATGAAGTCCTGTTAAAAGAATTCCAAATTTTACACAACAGCGATTTTGAAAAATGAATGGAATAAAATTAATTTAAAAAAATACAATATTAAATAATATTAAATAATATACAATACATATACAAAAACTTTTTTAAAAATGCTTTTTCAAAAGAGTACACAACTACAAAAACGTTATTTAATAAAGTTTTTTTATAAAAGCTATTTTTTGTAAAAGTGCATTTTAGAAAAAACTTCCTTAATGAAAAGTACTTTGTAAAGAAGTAAATTGAAAATAAACAAAAATAAATAAATAATGTAAAAGTACTTTAAAAATTAAAAGACTTTTAAAAAGTTCTGTTTTGAAGTACTTTTTTAAAAAATATCTTATATACAGTGTTGTGCAAAAGAAATCCAAAAAATTTTATAGCACTAAAAAATGTGATTTACTTAGAAACGTACTTCATCTCCAGAGAAAACTTTTCCTATAATTAATTACACAAGGCAACAAAATCGAAAAAAATTTAAAGGCTGAAAAACCACAACACAATTTTACAATTTTGATGCATTGGGGTTCCAGTAGTTCAAATATGGTCCAAATATTAAATTCTATGGAGTTTTTTATTTAATTTTTTAGTAAAATTATAAATTTTATTAGACGTTTTTCTCCACATAATTAATGATTACTCAAAAACTGTTAGTCCGATATTATTAAAATAAACTTAGAGAAATTTAAATTAACTTAACTTTTAATCAGTTTAAATATTGCATTGCAATCGGCTCAGTAGTTTCGGAGTTATAATAAAAAATTAAAATAGCTAATTTTTTTGTTTTAAAAAAATCATGAACAATCGGAAACGGTTCAAATTTATTGCTTTATCGCAAAGCCACATGTAATAGGAACAAAATGAGATATAGATCATAAAAATCGATTGATTCTTTTTGAATTTATTCACAATTAAGTGAATTCGCTCATTTTCACAGATTTATTTATTAATTTTTTTTTATATACATAAAATGGAGTACTTAATGTTCTTCTCTGGATTGATTTAATTTTGAAAACATTTTCCCCCTGCTATGTAAATTATTGTATATCGAAAATGCTTTACATAGTAACATTCGTGTATTTTTTGGCAAAACCCTTCTACATACAATACTGATTCTATTCATCGGTAAAACATTTGAATTCGATGAGTTTAAATGTATAAAACAGTAGAAAACATATATTTTATTATTTTAATATATTATAAGAAATAAAATAAGAAAATAAATAAATAATTTTTATAAACTACAAACTCTGGAATTTTCTTTTATTCGATTTTCTACTATTGTTGAATAAAAAAGTGTTACTCTGAATACTCCAGCAAAATCAGCCATCATGTATGCATCGCAATGACCCTGGTATCGTTCCTCCATTCTTCGGATATCTTGGTGGAATCGTTCGCCCGGTTCCTCACTCAAGTCTCCTAGATTTTCAGGAATATGATATAAGTGACTGTGAATGTAGTGTATTTTGATGCCCATGTTGCATCCAAGATTCAACGTGCGCAACGTAATCATCACCTTGTTATTTTCTTAGAAATTTTGAATAACCCATACAAAAGCATCCCATGCATTCTTCCCAATTTCTGACATTGAACTGCCAAAATCAGTATCTTTCACCAATTTGCGAATTTGTGGGCCGTCAAATGTGCTTGCTTTCAGCTTTTCCATACTCAGATTGGGAAACTTTCTATGATGCGATCTCGGGGCACTAGAGGTTCATTTATAACATTTGGAATACCTAGAACCATTGTTTCCCTAGAAGGCCATTGTTTTCTCTTCCAATGTGCTGATGTAGCTCTGCTGTCCCATAAAAATATAAAACAAGGATATTTGGTAAAGCCGCGTTGTTGACCTATGAGGAAATTTACCATCTTAAGATCAACACAAATTACCCAGTTATATTCATCATACTTTATCTTCTTCATGACCAATGCAATTACAGAGTGTTCTTCATTCACTTTGGTTGAATAAGCGATCGGCAAGGAGTGAAATTTATTTCCTTATTGAAAAGGACACACTAAAAGCTGCGTTTCGATGAGTCTACAAATAAACGCCATTCGTTTGAATCGTATATCTGTAGGCCCATGGCAGTCATCAAACCAGAAATATCTGTGCTGTACACGAAATCATCCTCTTCAACAAAATAATGACGTAAGCCTTTTTCTCGGGTACGGTAATACGAAAAACTTTAGATTTTTTAGTTCTTTCAACCTATACTACTTTACGTTAGAAGACCTCATAGATAAATTCAATCGACATGAAATGCATATACTACTTGGTGTCCAATGCTGGTTCAATTTATGCGGGTATATATTATAGCAGTCTTGATATGACTTTTGCAATAAAGTTAAGAAGCACTTCCGCTTTTTATCGATGATATATTGGCCGCACACATAACAAAATAAATACGGATTGTTTTTACATAAAAATATTCTGGATTTCTTGTTCATTTTTATTAATGCTTGAAAATGGTTTTTAAGTTGTAAGCTGAATGACTCTAATCTTTATGAAGGGATAAAATGATGTTTCAGTCATCGCAAACACTTCTTGGATGAAATAAAACGGTTCAAGGAGCTCTTATAAGTACTGATACTATAATTTGGGGTAACCCTTTGTGTGTGCTGCAAATTTTTTCTTATTCCCAAGAATCTTATAAAACATTAAAGAATTTTATGCAAAAAAATCATCCTTTACAGGTAGCCAACGGAAAAGAAGTGCAATTCAGGGTGCACGGACATTTATTAGTTTGCTACGGCAATCGTAAAAATGAGACAACCTTTTGTTTATTACTTATATATTTTTTTTTTATTCTGAGAATCATAAAATGTCATAAAGGTTTTTTGCAAACATTTTTCTACATGTAAAAGGGGTTAAGCAAAAATTCGTGTCGTAAAATGCATCTGTGTTTTTATGTTCTACAAGGCAGCTAAATCAAAGCTACTGTACCTTAATAAAAATCAATTTTTTAAAAATATTATTTCGTGAAAAGTGCCTTTTTAAGAATTACCTTTGGAGAAATAGCTTTCATCAACTTTTTAAAAAAGTTAATTCAGAAAACGAGTACTTTCTTTGAAAAAAATATCGTTTTTGAATATGATATATAAAAAAGTGCCTATTACAAAAAATTTTGTTTCAAAAACATATTATTTATTTTAAGTGCTTTCGTTGCAAAAGTATACGTTTAAAAAAAATATATTCAAAGAAAGTAGAATTGAAAAAATTAATAATATATCGCCATCTAAAATATAAACGGACGTAACTACACTTTTATTTATTTTAAAGAAGAAGCTTAAAACGTTATAAAGTCAATAATATTTAATAAATTATTCTTTGCAATCCTTTTAATTTTTTTTATAATATTTTTGAATGAGACAACGCAAAATATATTTTTTTACAAACGTATATGTAGTCACAACTTTTTGCGCTAAGAAATACTTGCACTTGTATTTACTCCCGATTAAACTTCTTTAATAAAGTCTACAATTTTTCGCGAACATGTTTTTTGACAAGACGAATCATAATCAATCAAAAACTCTATTTCGATAATTTGTGTAGTTACGTTCGTATGCATTTAATGAAATTTAATGACGATATGAAAAAAATTAATTTCCCTTGTTCATTATTTATTTCAAAAGTACATTTTAATCAAGTACATGTTGAATTATTTGTTATGCCTAATAAAACTTAAACAAAGCTATTAAGTCCAAGAGTGATATTCAATGTTTTGGGGTCTATGGACTTGCGAAAGTGCAAACATAAAATTTTCTAGCATTTTCTTTACAATCCAACAAGTTCACTGATTTTCACCATTGTAAAATAAAAAGAGTGTAAAATTTAGAATTTGGCAAAATTGAAAAAGCGTATTTTATTTACATACTTTTATTTGATATCAATAAAAAAGAACTACAATAATTTACATTTGCACTTCCGCAAGGCCATTTGCTTTAAACACTGAACTCCACTACTATTCCCTTTAAATTTTCGCGCCTAAGGCATCTTTTAAATTCCTGTTCCCCTAATTAATGGTTCCAGTACTTGAACGTGATATTTTATCACACAACAACTAACTGTCAAAGGCATTAAAAGCGTGAGTAACTTAGAAAAAAGATTAGGTTTAATAAATTTTCTTATATTCTGCTCTACATAAGTGTAAATTCTATTGAAATCATATTTTATGGGAAGATGAACTCACGAACTCCCACAGCACTAAAGTGATAAATGTGTGAGAAATAGTAGGAAACATTTTGCGAGTTGTGCTGCGTTATGAAGCCCTGTTACGAAAATTGAAAATTTTACACAACAGAGGTTTCAATAATTCAAACATCAATAAAATTTTATTATGTTAATTATGGTGGCCTAATTAAAACAGAATTTTCTACAAAATTGCGCAATAATTTAATGTTTTTAAACAAATTGCTTTTAATTTTCTATATTCAATTTTGTGCAATTCTAATTGTGTTATTTTATCCTGTTATTTATCCTGAAAACGTTTACACTCTAGTAATTTCATATGTTATCAGAAATCGAAAATTAATTTTAACTTGTTTCTAGTTGAGTGAAATCCTTTTGGAAATCCCTTTTATTAAGAACCAACATGTTACACGTCAGTAATTATTATGTCTGTTAAGAAAAATAAGAAGCAAAAATGTTTTTAAATAATTTATGTTTGCTTGATACTAAGTTCCGCTAGTTAAACACTATTGAACACATTTATGATTTCCTTAAAACAATTAAACAACAACAATTAAAATTAAACAATTAAAATTATTTTAAAATCTTTACAAAACATAAATGATCAAAATGGATTTGTTCATTTAATCATTTAATGATTTGATTAATGTAATAGTAAATCAACTCAAGGCATCTATATATTGGTTCAATGTTTTCGTGCATTAAAGCTATGCACTTTTACGTTATTTATACTACAAGTACTTTTCTAGGTTTTCATAAAAAAAAATTTATTTGTCTTTCCTAAAATTATACACAAGATCCGTAGCAATTATTAGTTTTTTGTTTGGTACTGGCTGAACTTAAATAATTAAAAATAATTTAAATACTTATTGTTAGTTTTATTTATAATTAATATACAATAAATAATAAGTGAGAGAAAAAGATTTTTTAGCGGTGATAAGTTTGTGGTTTTCTAAATAACCGCATATGTCGTAAAAATATTTTTTTCTGGCGAGACTAAATACATTCTATTTGAAACTGTGCACTTGGTATGGCAATTTTTGAACTTTTCGTTTTACAAAAAACGTGTCCAAAAATTTCAGGATAAATCAAACATGAATGAGATCACGGGATGGCACAAAGTATGTGTGCCGAAAAACCACTCACAGTATCGTTAAAAATAATAGCACTATGGTCAATATGAGTGTGCAATTTTTTTTATACGAAATTTCTAATATCCGTCTTTTATTCCTTTCCGTTACACTACAATGTTGTTTAATATGTATTCTTTCTGAAAAAGTAATGTTAACTCTAAAAATATCAAGTGATGTTTCCATGTCAAACAGTTTTTTCAGTGAAACGAAAAATCTACAGGTAAAAAATAGCACTGATTATCATTATCTTCCTTAGAAATTCGGTTTTTAGTAAAGAAAAGCCAAGTGCAAAATAAGTTCTGTTTTTAAATATACTCGTACGATAAGGCAGTGGCGAAATTGCTTAACCATTCAAACATGGTACTCAACACAATAATTTATGCCAAACAAGTTGAATTTAGTGGAAGAAAATACACAATGACCAATTTATTGGTCAAGCGATTGATTCACGAAAGCAAAAGGAATCCGTTTAAGGCTCCCACGGAGCTTATATTCAGATAGAAACACGTGTTGACATTGTTCGGAGTCAATTGCGAAAGAGAACACAATCTAAAAACATCTAAGCCAAGAAGAAGTACACTATTGACTGTTAGAAATGTGCGTAATGTTCACACAACGACAGCTAAATTGATCTGTCAGAAAATTAAGAATTTTTTTTATGGATGGATGTGAGTAAAAAAGATATCTTTTGTATGCTACATGATAATGGAAGTTGGAATATAATACAGAACAGCAATCCGAGACTGCAAAACTCTGAAGTTTAAGCTCTATTTCTCATAAGACAGAGTGTGTTCTAATCCCCTGGATAAAAACAATTAAATTTAAACAATTTTATGTTCAAATATTACAAAATGTTATGTTGCCTTATTTGGAATAATAAATGTCTCTGTTCTGGGTACTCAAACAGGACGATGACCCCAAACATACAAGCAGAAAAGCTCTGGAATGATTTGTAAACAATTTCATTAACGTAATAAATTGGCCCAGCTGATCGCCAGAGCTTAATCTGATCGAGAATCGTTGAGCTGATGTCATAAAATAGGCGTCTGTGTGAAAACCACCGAAACAATGAACAAGTCTGGGCTGTCGTTAAGAGTCGTGGGAAAGAATTCTTAAAAGAGATGTGATGACTTATTAACCCAATTCCATTTTATTCTTCCATTAATAGTTTTATGTTTATTTATTATGTTTTTTTTTACTTTCTGTTATCGTAAAATGAAAGTGATTTTTTTAGGGACAAATTTTCAAGATCGGACTGCAATATATTGCGAATAATTTCATTAAAATTCAGTATAAAAGTAGAGTAAGTTCAGGTCTTGTGGTATAGGCGGGTAATATATTATAGTAGCTTTTCTCGAAAACTAAAAACTAAAAGCTGACAAAACCAAGCTTAATGGTTTTTAGATCTCAGAATATTAATAAATCATGATTTGATTTACTTTGGAAACCATGCGAAGAGGTGGTAATAAAAAAATGTACTAATTTTTTAATTGACTTTTTTTGGGCAGGTCCACTGAAAAATGTCTGCCATCTTGAAAACAACTGATTTAGGCCCCAATAAATAATTTTGAATTTATAAGTGAGTCCTTTATTACGGAAACACATTGACAAAAATGTAGTTCATTAAGGAAAAGATTTTTATTTATAATTATTTGATTGAAAATCGAGTTCGGCTAATGTGGTATATGCCAAAGCAGCTAAAGTGGTATAGTGTATTACATACCAATTATGCTCAGACATGCCAAAGAAAAGTCAAACAAGGAAATGAGAAGCAGAAAAAAGGGGAAAAACTATAAGTTTACACAAAATAGGTATTTCATTGGTCTGAAAACATTGACAATCCCCATGAAGTACTATAAGCAGTTAAGCTTGATTGCAATCCCAGTTTAATTAAAGAAACAAATTGAAGGCATTTTTTAAGTACCCGGGGATTACTTGTTAGGGCCATATTTCATTAACAGAACAAAGTATTACCCCCCATTTTTTCAATGGCTGGTTTATGGGTTTTTTCACTTTCTCTCAAACATCTCTCAAATTTGGGATCCAAACACTTTTTCGCTTTCCTGAATATAAATCTAAGATCTGTAGTAGAATACCAGCTGATATCCAGGGGGAAATTACGGCATTCGCTATCGATCGAAATTTCCATTTGACTTCTATTGAAATTTCAATAGATATCGAATGCCGTAATTCACCCCCAGTTCTAATCGAATTAAACTTCAAAACACTATGGTCTAATAAAAAATAGGTATACCACATTACCACATTGTTTACTAAATAAATCTCCAATACTGTTATGAAAACAAACAAAACTGTAGTTGCTACTTTTTTACCACAAATGTATGTCAAAATAGGTGGTTATATATGTATGTACATAGCTAGTGCTGAAAATTATTTGAATACATATAAAAATTAAATTTTTTTTAAAGGAAACCCCCAAAGTCGGTCCATAATATTCTGTACCAGAAAATATATATTTTCGTTTTCATTTCCCTACGAATTTTCCTTTTATGATAGAATAGTATGGATACAAAGGAAAGCATCGCGACTAACGGGCAAACGTCGTATTCCCTTCACATGTCTCAGCCTTTGAATCGCTACTCTACTAACAATTCTGTGCTCCTTTCATCATGTTTCCACTTAGTGAACATTTTATGAAATATTTTTCCCAGCATCATTATCATCTTTCATTTTTTTTCTTGTACTTTGTATTTTTAAGTCATACTCCAGCACACGTATTTTGACACTCTGATAGCACGTAATCGTACAAAATGATGAGAAGTGATGCATTTCAAATGAGCATGATTTTCATTAGACATACTCTGATGATTTTTTTTCTCAAAACAATTAAAGTTCAGCTTGAGTTCTTTGTTTATGGGAAAATGAACTCACGAACTCCCACAGCATGCACTCATGTGGCAAACAGCGAAATAGATGATTAAAATAGTTTTTGACTGAATAAGAGTACGTTTTTTATTTATGAAATCCTAATAAAGAAATTTTTAATTTTTACACTACAGTAGCTTTAAGAAAACCAAAAAAAAAATCAATAATAAAATTGTCTAAAAAAGATTTACATAATTTCCCAAAAATAAATTTTTGAAGATTAGCATTTCTTTGCGGTACTGGTATGTAACAGCATTTCAAGCATGCACAGTAATTAATATCTAAAGCACATATTTAGGCGTTAATTTTTTAACTAATGAAAACTCACATAAATTTACATACATACTTACATTCATAAATATTAGTTAAGGTGTGACAAACATTTCGTTGTCCTTTTTGTATTTTGATATTGCTAGCTTAAAATTATCCTTCTTCGTCCCAAAGGAAAAAGAAAACTCCCTGATCACACATGCTAACAAAATAGTTACACTCTATTTATTTTCATTATTTTTTTTCATATTTCATTTCGTTTCATAGCATTTCATTTTTTAAACATATCCAAATCCTTATACGAGTACAAACGTTCTACTTCAGTTATTTTACTATAAATAAATATGTAACGTTGTTGAAACAATGCAAAATCAAAATTTAAAAATTTTGTTTCGATTAAAAATGATCGCCTAATAGTTGGTTCCACTAGATGAACATCACTGTAAATGGCAAATTCTCAATAAAAATTAAATTCAGTTCAATTTCGCCTTATAAATGTTTAACACTTCATAGCATGTTGAGCTATTTAGCAAAACATTGCATATGGGCACTTCCACAGGAATTCCCACTTTTTGTCACGTAACCTCTTTAATTAAGTGGAAACCACAAAAACAATTAACCGTTTTTTCCTTCTTCATGTATATTTTTGTTTAGAACGTAAATAGCCTATTTAGTAAAAGAAAATGAAAAAACTAAAAGTTTCAAAATATGTACCAACAAATGAAGAGCATAACGTTATTGACAAAACATAGATATTTCTGTGGAAATGCCCACATACATCAAGCCGCAATCAGAATTGACACAGCAGGTGAAAATTTTACATTAAAGAATAGCAAAAGGGATCCACATATCTGTTTAAATTATTTTCGCAATCAGGATGGCATCAGGAATTTTAAAATTGTACCAAGTAGCTTGAAAACTTGTGCTTTGTGGAACTTGATTGTACTAAAACACATTTTTTCAATTTATATTATTTTTATTTAGATCTATTAAGAATAAAGCGAAAAATGCAAATTATATTTCATCTGTACTATAATATAACGAAAAGCAATTTAGTATTGAAAATGTATAAACTGTTTATTTACGTATAAAGAAAATCAAGGTACTTTTAAATCGTTTTCTAGATCGTCTTTACAATATTAATTATAACTTATTTGATATATTTAAATCATAAAACAATTGCAATTTTGTGAATTCAGTAAATCATGTGTTTGAATTAACCCGCACAGAGTTGCATTTTCTAGTCTATTTTTCTCTTTGACCTTAATTATATTTTGGTAAGAAAATATTTATTTCACATTTATAAATGAATGTGAAATCGGTAATATTCCTCTTAGAATTTTTGAAATTCCTCTAAACATGAATTCATTTCTTTCATTTTTTATTTTAGAAACTGTTGCCTAGAAATAGATAATGTTCGAATATTTGTAAGATTTTAATATTTTAACATCAGCAAAAGACCTAAATTGCAAAATGATGATATAAAATTTTAAAATTCGTTTGGGAGCATTTTTATTAATAGTGGTACTATACTATTAGTTTTCCATTGCTTTTCTGGGCACAAAATCGAATTTCGTTCTTAAAACTTTGCAAAATTAAAAATGAAAATGTTGGGCAGCTGTTTTAAACTGAATTATCACATCATTTTCAATTTCATTGGTTTTTATATACAGTTCTACATCAGTTCCACAGTAAACATCATTCAATAATAGATAATTTTCTTCTAATTTAATCAAACCTAAAAAACGGGGAAAACGTATTTGGCGGGCCTATTTTAGTCATCAGTAAGACGACGGACCAATACGTATTCCATCTTACTGGTGTCTAACTATATTTCAAAAATTTTGCTTTGTTAACAACAAACAAAGACAAGAATATCAATTGCCGATCCCAACCTGTTTCTTACGTATTTTTAGATGGCAAGCCAATAACACTGTACAACAGCCAATCTGGGGGGTGAGAAATTCCAAGTCAGGGGGATGGTACTAGGTCAGTATAGTAAAACCCTCAAAGGGTTTGGCGTTCGTATGTGTCAGTTTTTTTATGACCTTTTATATTTTTTCCTTATCTTGATGTTTTTTCGCTTAGTTGTAACATTTTGGCAAAAACGTAGTTTAACATAACTCGAGAACCACTTGTCCGATTTTGATGAAACAAATTTAGAAAAATTAAGAATTACAATTTCTCTAATCTGTTTCTATACCGTTTTTCTATATGTGCAACACTTTCGAAGTTAAAAATGAATGTATGAAGGGAAAAAAGTATTTTTTGCCTAAAAATTTAAATATTTTTTTTTTTTAAATTCATAAAAAATCCAAAATGGAAAAAAGTGCCAAAACTAATTTCTTTCGCGTAAAGTCACATAACTCATGAGCAAAAAAAGGCATAGATCATGAAAATCGATGCATACGAACGCCAAACCCTTTGAGGGTTTTACTATACATACTGACCTAGTACCATCACCCTGACTTGGAATTTCTCAAAAATGTTCCATAGTGTAATATTTCTTTCATAATTTAGAAACCATTTTATAATGAAGATTTGTTAAATTACAACTACCTGAATATGTTCATTTTTGTCTTTTCCGCACGATCTAGTAAAAATCGTAGAGAAGTGATTTGTTTTTGAAGATCTTTCAAGCTACCTTTTAGGTTTTAGAAATTCTTAGCTTCATTCTTTTCTAATTCTTTCTTATCTCTTTACTTGTCCACTATCTTTGTGTATTTACCTATAAATCACTTTGCATTTTCTTTGGAATTAGGTTTTATTTGCAGGTAGGCTAGGATTTTCTTAAAAAATTTTTCTGATCTTCGTTTACATCCTGAAACTGATGATCGCCTAATAATAATTCTTGAAACCGTAACACGTGAGTGATTTTGAAAATTAAAATGAAAATAAATGAAAAATAACATTGTAGATAATTTTTCAAAGCATCATCATCAGCATTTTTCATCATCAAAAAATTTCTAGTGAAAATTGGTTAAAATTGCCTTTTTTTTGTTTTGAGAAAAAAATCTCAGCATGGTGTCTATTTCGTAAATGTCAGGTCGGCTTTAGAATAAAAGAGTTCTTTAGCATCTTTCCTTAAAATTTGAAAGCCTAATACAAAAGAGAAGGGGAGAAATTTTATATTTACAATTTTGATTTGCTTTTTTGAAATTAAAGAAAATTAAAAATAACATATAAAAAATAACAGCTAAAATTCTCTTCAGGCCTAAAATTAATATTGAATTAAGAACAGGTTTCAGAATATTCATAAATTTATAATGTTTATTTTTAATGCAGCTAATACAATTTGTTACATTTCGAACGAACACAAAGTATGTGTGTATGTATGTAGTTTAAATAAAAAAGAAAAGATACATGCATCTTAAAAATTAATTTGACATGTCAATGAACCTATGACAGTTGCATCATTTCTCTTTATTTGTAGTCTTCCAAGATCTTTTAAAAAACTATTACCAAGTAATATGATCTCCTGTTATATGGTTCCACTATTTGAACATGAACAACAAAATAATTCTCAGCATCATTAACAACAACATGCATCTATTTATCTATCTGCATGTTTTCTAATAAAATAGTTGAATTTTTAATCGGCTGCAGCACACGCTACAGCATTTAAGTATTTAAATAGTTGGCACTTGAGATTTGAACCTGCCTGTCCTCTCTATCTCTCTCTTCTTTATGGAAATGCTTTTACAAGCGGTTTGAGTAGCTGGTTGATACACAAAAAGTATACCATTAGATATACTCTAATGGTTTTTCCCATACAACAACAATTGTTTTATTTTGTATAAATCTTTGTTTATGGGAACATGAACTCACGAACTCCCGCATCATGCATTAAAGCGGTAATCGACGTCAGCGGTACAGGCACTTCATTTAGGTGCTGCATTATTGCGATGTAGTGCAGCACGTACTTTTTGTAAAAAAAAAAACAAAACAACAAAAAATTAAAATTACTAACTATTGATGCTGTTCACCTATTGAAATGTTACACTTCGTTTCACTTCACTTAACAGCATCTCATGATGATAATTGATGATCAACATCATCGTCATCATCATCGCTTGCAATCACTAGGATGTGCATTGAATTTGTCACGCTTTCGATTATCGAAGTATTGGACTGAAATAACAAAAATATGTTCAGTGATGTGGTTACACACACTTAATTAAATTAAGAGAACATTATTTTGTATTTCCTTCCTTCAACTGATTCAGTTCTCAGTAGAGGTGGAACACGAGAATTCTGTTATCCTGATAACTTTACAAAATAAGCTAAATGGAAATGTGTGTAATACAATTTTAATTAACAAAATCCGGTCCGGTCAAAAAATGCACAGATATTTAATAAAAATTTTAAAAAATACGTTAGTGCAGTTTCCACAATCCAGACGATCGACTTAAGCATACCATTTTTCAGTTATTTTCATACAAAAAATTTACTCATACCAACCGTCAGAAATGTGGAAACTACGATATATTAAAAACAAGTATACTCGATAGCACAACAACAGCAACATTACAAAAACCACACGCATTTTGTTTTTGGAAAAACCGTCTAGGGATGTCAAACAATTGCTTTATTTTTAATATTTTCTTTTTTTCTTTTGAAAATTTTTAATATTTTTGTTTTTAGGAAACACAATTCAGTTAAGTAAACTCAAAACGAAAATTATTTTACCAATTTTGTATTAAAAGTAAACAAATTTTGACAGCTCTGGGAGATAAACAAATACAATCAGCGGATCACTTAAGACTACCTGTTTTTAATATAGCTTGGTGGAAACTGTCCTTAAATTCATAGAAATAATTGTAGCCTATTTTGAGGCATTTATTTTGACTCAAGAGTTGGTATATTTTACACAGACTTAAAAAATTAAAAAAATTTTAAAAAAGAATGTTGTCTTTTATTTTTTAAAACGAAATAATTATGAATAAATGTGTTTTTAATCAAAGAAAATTATATATTATTAAGGGGCTAAGGTATGCTAAAAAAATCACCTCGTAAGTAGAGCTGGAATTGTGAGTGACTTTCCATTCACTTACATTCACTCTCACGATAAAAAAATTTTACTCATGTACGACCTTATATTTTTGGCTCTCGTTCATGCACGGTCACGTGAGGCGAACAAAAAGTTGGTCAAAATCACCAAAACTCACGTTATTATTATTCGTTGGATCGGGTCTTTTGCAGAGTTCTAATTTAATTAAATAATATTAAAAATCTCCAAATTAAACAATACCAGCAGAATTAAGACTTTTTAAGGTGAACTTTCCGTGTCTAAAATAATGAAATTCCAGAAGTAGGATATAAAAATCAATAATTTATAATTACTAGAGTACGCCTAGTGTTCGAAATTCGACCACCAGCTTAAACGTATACCTATTTTAGTTGCATTTATTTAAAGAGAAAAAGTGACTTAATTACTCCTTTTATTCCCCATGGAATAAACAAAATAAAATTGCATACAAACACGTACATTTATACAAAAAATCTTAAATTTTTTTGTAATAATTATTACTCATATACATATGAATGTAGGTATTCTTAAACACTCATTGATTTGCTTATGTTTTTACTTGAACCAATACTTACATAAGTAAATGCGCGTACGTGTGTATTTTTAGCAGTTTTAGTGGTGTCAACTTTATGAGCCTTTTATTCCTTTAATACTGAACCGATTTAATTGATATATAGTCGGGTCACTAAATCTCAACAATGTCTACCATTTGGTAAAAGAATGAAGAATATTGGTTGACAAACAAATGAGAAAAAGGTATCTAAAAATTTGTCTTTGCCTATTTATATAGAGATAAATATTACTTTTATGTGTGTGAGTGTAGCACACCGGGTGTTGCTAGTACTTAATATTTTGAACATACATATCATTTATATAAGAATCAATATCTGCCCAATTATAAACATTCGCAAGGAATTTTTTCATGAGGAAAGGTTTTTCTCAAGAAAAATGTTTCCAATTAATTCAAACTCCCTTCTATTTCGTGAGGGAATTTTATTTTTGGAAAACCCAAACTTAAATATATTTAGAATAACTACTTTTTAGGTTTTTATTTTTTCTCCCTTTTACACGGTTGATAAAAACAGACCAAAAAGTATATTGAGGGAATTTTTATTTAAAATAGTAGAAAAGGAAAAAGGGAAAAAATTGATGAGGAATTTCTGTTTTTAATTGGGCTGTATAAAATAAAATGTTTTGGACGATTGAATACCTAAATTAAGTGTATAAATACCATTTCTAAAATCACATAACTACACATTTCTTTGAATTTTAAATTAAAAATAATATGATTCCGGAAATCTATCTGGTTGTTATCAAATTACGGATTGAAAATTACATAACGACAAATGCAACAACATGTTGCTAGGATATATACCTAATGTTGATAATAATTTATTAAGTTTTAAAAACTTTTAAAAGTAAATGCATCTACAGCTTACACCCCTTTCAATACTAAACAACATCTTGGCGATGAAAACAGTAAAAATAAACTTTAAGTTTTTTTAAAAATTATTAATAATTTTACTATACGAAATATTAGGGAATATATTATAGAATTTTGTAGGCAATATTCAATAGACAATAATAAATACTTAAGGTTGTGCAAAAGAAACGAATTATGTATTTAATTTATTTAGATGTAAACCGCTTATACGGATATGATATCTCTCATTACCAGTGTTGCCAGGAGCTGGAGAAAAAAGAGGCTAGATCGGCTAGATCAAAAAGGTTAGAAAAAGCTAAATGGCCCAAAAATAAAAGTTAAAAAAGGCTAAAAAGATTTTATTCATAACTCAACGTTTTATATATTATAAATAAAAAATGCATAAAACTTGTTGAACGTTATAAAAAATGCAATTCAAGTACATTAACAAAAAAAAAAACGAATAAAAGTCTACATATTTTTAAATTCATAAATGTAAGTCAATATATAAAATTAATATTAGGTATTTCTTTTATATTCACTTCAGTATTGCATTTAAATATATTCAAGTAGTATATCTGCCATAAGATAAAAAATAAAAATAAAATTATATCGTTAGCTAAAATCCATAACCACGTACTAACAAAAAATGAGAAATCGATTTTTTGATAGATTATAATGCATATCATCAACATCCATACGTTTTATAAGCGAAAACCGAAAGTACGTAACTACTAGTGCAATTATTATATAAATCAAAAGTACGTAATTACATATTGGTTTCTTGGAAAACGTCACTAACACATACTTATTTCAATTGAATTTTAATTTTACTAAATTTTAATTTAATTCATAGTAAGTATTGAATTTTTTCATTATATATCTTATCATAGCTTTATAGACAATTTCAAAGCTCTCATTTTAAGCAGCTATTAACAATTTTCTATAGGGACTACTTACTATACTTATAATTTAAGAAAAAAAAATTCTTCTATAGGTAAAAATGTCAATATGTTGCGTGTATTATCGTAAGATCCCTCTGGAATAATTTATTTTAAAGTAGATGTTACAGATTAGTATAGGGAGCTTCCGCAAAGAATCGGTATAAAATTAAAAGCTTTTGAACCCTTGAAGCTACATTTAAAAATAATAAAAATTTCAATCAAGAAATCTCAACATCTTCAGGATCTTAAACCATTTCTTCCACCGGATTGTCATTCTTTTTACAATGACATTCCATTTGAGAGGTAGTTTATAGAATTTTTTATTTTCACAATTTTGCAAAAACTGAATAAATAAATAAAAGTAATATATTGAATTAAAACAGAAAATTTTTCTTAATTATTTTACATTTTACGAATGCAAAACAAACTCTATTTAAATGTTAAGTCTACAAAGATTAAATTAAGAACGAATTTAAGCCAAACTAAATAAATTACTTTGCATCTTAAGCAATCTGCGACATTTAATTACAAAAATTGTTTTTAGTTTTCAACATATATTTTGTTTCTACTGAAAAATAATGAAAATGTTAGTTAAGTGGTTTTGGATTTCAGCTGACGATATATATTTAATATATACTTATATACTTTTATGTGCATTTATTATTTATGCATATAACAGGCATCATAATTTCCTCATGGCCAGTAGAATCGAAATTGACTAAATCATGGCAACATATATGTAACATTTTTAAAGATCATTGAATGTATAATAAATAATTAAGCATTTAATTCTAGTACGATTTTAAAATTTTTTTAAAATTATTTTCATGGTACTAAAAATTATTTAACCTTAGCTTTACTAAAAGGCAATACTATGGAGTGGTCTAATAAGACGTTCCATTTTAACAATTGTCATGACTCAACCTGTAACTACACTGATATTATTAAAATTTACTAAAAATGTGGTGAAAATTTAGAGGTCACAATTCGCAAAACTAAATTCTTTTTGCGTCGTCGTGAAGCACGTTTTTCTCGGTCAGCAATTGTGAAACTCGTGAAAAAAATTTTAGTATTTAGGACAAGTCATTGATGTGAAAAATTAAACTAATGTACATCGCTGAACTGAGAATATTAGTGTTGTAGCCCATGGTGTTGGGGAAATCCCAGGTTTGTCCATTTCTCGCCGATCCTTGGAATTTGGCATTCCACAAACGACACGTGAAAAGTTTCCTGACTGTGAGATTACTCGAAGAGGCGATCACAATTGACCGCCGAGATCTTGTGATTTAAATATTTAGAATTTTTTTATTTGGAGCTGCGTAAAAGATGTAGTCTATGCCAAAGGCCCAAAATAGATTCAAGACTTCAAAAATGGATTCGTGAAGTTACCGCTGCAAATGTGCAAAATAGTAATGGAAAATTCATGGGAAGGACATTGCCCTACGGGCGTGCCATGGCGGTTATTTGGCTGATATTATTTTTCATTATGAATGGGATACTTTCCTCTTTACAATTAAAGAAACACCCGATGATTTCGCTTAAAAATACTCTTGTTTACATATCAAAATTAAACTTCTTATTGGAAAACAATATGGATAGCGAAATACCAAGTTAAGAAATGAACATTTTTGCAGAGCGCTCTTAAATTGTCTCACCGCCACCCTGAACTCAACTGTTGACTCAACATTTATCCATTTCTAACTTAAAAGCTTTCGCCATAAAATTTCAATGAATGTAATTTTGTCTTCAGCGTACTTACGTTTGCACATTGGAAAATTTTTTTGGTTTCATGATGATTTTATGGGTTCATTAGAAAATAAAAATTCAGCCTTTTGAGACTAAAATGAAAATAAAAAAAGGTTAAAAAAGCCATGAAGCTAAAACTTAAATTTCGAGGCTAAAAGACAAGAAAAAATGCTAAATTTAGCCTCGAAAATGCTAAACGGGCATCACTGCCAGTAAAACTATAACAACCATATTGAAATGAATGAAGAATTACTTAAAGAATTAATTCAGTATTAAAGAAAAAATTTCAAAGTCTTAAAGTTGGCGAAAATGTAAACAATGAAAAATTTAACAGAACCTTTTAAGCCAATTACAGAACCGCTTAAAGCAATTATTCGCAATAGTAAAAATGTTCAAACTAAACTCGAAAATTTTGCAGTGAAAATAGTTTAATCGTTCCATTTAATGCAGTGGAGTCAAGTACTCCTAAAAAAGTCTTGAAAGATAAATATCATGATGTTGAAAATTATATTAACACTATGAAGACAACTATTTAAAATGAAAGTCACGGTTTAAGCTTCAATTCAGCAAACTATTCATACACATTCTGTTAACTTATCTAATTTGTTAAAGAATTAGCTACTTGATACTACGCATGGACCACATAAAAATTCAGATAATGTTTGGAAATTTAATGATAATGATCTAGAACTAGAAAGTTGTTACAGGAAATCAAAAATAGGCACTCACCCCTGAACTATTTGAATTGTTGTTTTACAAAAATTCCAGAAGTCTATGAATCATACGAATTAGATATTTATAAAAATATATTAATTAGTAAATACAAACGTGCATAGAAATAATTTCAATGCGAAAAGCCTAATTAAGGAGATTCGATATGAAATCAATGGAGTAGAAATTGATCGCACAACTCACTTGGGTATTGCAATAGAATTGAAGAACTAAGTTCATATGTATGTATGTGTCATTGATTACATCTGAAATAGCGGTCTACAAGTGTTAGGTCGTTACGATCTTTCACTCTATGAATTTTTTGACGTCCAATTTTCGACGTCTTTTTTGGTTTATTAGCGAACGGTGTAGAGAAGAAAGGGAGGTAGAAAAAATGACACGATTTCTGGTTTTTATGGTTTTTTCATATTTATCTTCTTTACTCGCGTGAAAGTTCTTGTTGTTAAAAGGGAGTTAAGAAAAATAGACGTAATAAAAATCATCGTGCGAATCGTGTGTTTGTTTACTTATGAATCAAGAAACCAAGATTGCGCACTCAGCCTTACAAAAAAAATTTCTACTGCGCATCTACGTTCTCATAGAATACAAATGAGTGTTTGTTGTTCAAAGTGTAAGAGATTTTTGGTGCAAAACTGGAAATACCTAAATAACTTCTAAACGGGTACACCGATTTGAACAAACTTTTATATGGACAAAAAAGAGATGTAGTCGAGCAAAACTTTTGATTTTGGGCTTGAAGCTATTTGAAGAAGACCTTCGTAAAAAAATATGAAACACATTCTGCGATATCTTCGGCATTTACTACTCCATAGTCCATCCAACATCAAAATAAAGAACAGCACTGCTTACTCATGATCATAGAGCATGAATTCTTCGAAGTTTTAAAAAAAATCTCTTTAACTTCTGCTCTGTTATCATGTCTAATCTGACGAGGTTCTACTCTTCGAATGAACAATATTGAAATTTTTTGTTTGGATACTAATAGGATTTATGAAAATCTCTATATGTATATAATTTTTGTATTTTTTTGTATCTTTCTTTTCAATATTCTACATTTGTCCTTTAGATAAAATGATATAGTAGTGCAAATAAAATTTATTCTCTTTCTCACTCGCAAGAATGGGGATGATGGATGGATAAACTGAAACTGAAACCAAATGTGAGTGAGATCTCAAACGAAAACAAAAGCAAAATGAATAGGATCTCAGAACGAAAACTGAGTGAATTTTCTACGTACACTTGCCGACTGAATTTTCTGATTTCTTCGTTAAACTGATATTATTTTGTGTATGAGAGTGCGTGTGTTTATTGTTTGTATGTTTATGTTTGGTTTGCGCTTTTTTAAATATTTTTTTTTCAAGCTGGAGTGGTGCAGAATGTAGTATGCCAGTATGCCTTATTTTGGTGAAGATTCAACAAATATATAGTTGAAGATTTAACCAATATCTATGTAAATTATTTATCTAAATTCACGAAAATGTTCATGTCCCCCTACCTTGGAAATAGCTGATTATCATAATCCTTAATATCTATTTATCTCATCTTAGCATTAGCAATGCATAGAGGTGTATTTGAACCAAAAAGCTGTCCAAAATGATTAAACGTGTTTTTTGAATTGAAATATTGAGTTTTTTGATAGTTCTAGGTGTAATTTGATATAGAAAATCTAGTGGCAGATTTTTGGTTGTTTTTATAACAACCCCACCTTTCTGCCATACAGCACCCAGTCGTGAGTAAAACAGTCCAAAGATCACTCTCGTAGTAAGTAATAAACAAACAAATAACCAAACAAACATGCAAGCACAAATTAATTTGTATATACATACATATATGTATGTATGTACTTATATGTACATAGATTTATAATATTTAATGGGTCCGCCACCTAACGTTTTTTTTCAACTAGTGCTTATTTCGTGATAACACTTAGCTCATGTCTGATTTGACAGATAATTAGTTTTATCCTTCCGCTGAACGAATATGGTTGTGTATACGCTTGAACAACGCTTCGCTAAGTGGGAATGCGATCGACTTACAGAAGAAGCCGATTTTGCCAAAAAAAATTACAGTTAACAGCGATCGTTATCGGGCCATGTTGAACGAATTTTTGTTCACAAAAATTTAAGAGGAGGATATTGGCAACATTTGGTTTCAACAGGACGACGCTACGTGCCACACAGCCGAAGATACACTCGATGTTTTGCGCCCTGTTTTTGAAGATCGCATTATCAGCCGCAGAGCTTGGCGTTTGGTCACGTCGGAGCTGCGATTTGACACCGTTGGACTATTATTTGTGGGGTGCCGTCAAAGATAAGTGTTACGCCGACAAGCCAGAGACAATTGACGCTTTAAAGGACAATATTCGTGAAGCCATTGGTGAAATACAACTGCACACAATCGATAATGTGCTTAAAAATTGGACCGATCGTGTACGCTACTGCATGGCCAGCGGAGGCAGCCATTTGAATGAAATTATTTTTCATTATTAACCGGAAGGATCGTACTTTCAAACAAAAAAAGAAATTTGAGAAAATATTCAGTAGTTTTTTTATGGCATTTAAAAAAAAAAGTTATCTGGAGCCTTTATTTTATATTATACTTAACACAGGAATAAGTTATAGTAATTAAAATCGTCGAAATCACTATCTTCTTGACATTTTGAAATTTCGCACAATTCTCTAACTAAAAACTACAATTCCTCGTCAATGGCTCAGATTCATTTACTATTTGGAATAACTGTAATCTTGTGTAAACTTTTTCCATGTTATCTCAATCCAAACGGTTCTGATAAAAATTTGATATGTATTTTTATACTTACGTTCTTATGCGTAAGTTATTGAGTAGTCTGGTACCTGGGTGGCCCATGTATTTTTTCAATCTAATTTTTGTTATTAGTGCTTTTAAAAATTACTTTAATTAGGGTACAAATACATATTTTTCTAATAAATAATGTTGTTAATTTGAAAATTTAAAAAATCCTTAAATGGCACAAACTTGCGCAAACTCTTTTTTGGGTCCAAAATTAGAGATTCTAAATTTTATTGTGTTATAAAACATAATTTTTACATTTACTATATTCACTTTTAAAAACCATCTTCTTCTTTTTTAAGTGTATAAATCTAGTTTAAACGAATTGATTAAACATTAATATTCAAGAAAATTTCTTTTTTAAATACCAAAAATAGCTTTTGAACAAATATTTCAGTGAAAAAAATCAATGTAATACTTTTATTCGTTTAGCCCAAAAAAATATTATATAAATATCTTGAGACCGAAAAAAAACATTAAAAGCGCATGTAATTTTCATCACTTTCCTAACTTTAGCAGTGCGCACCGGTTCTATTCTACGAAACCATTCAAGACCAGTCTGGATAAGATATATATACAAAGTTTGGAAAATGTGTACTTAAATGCAAATAAAACAAATATTCTAGTTTAATTATGCCATAACAGTACGCATAACTAATGTAAAAGAATTAATTGTATAATAATAAAAAAAAAACATTCAACAATATGTGTATGTAGAATTTTATCAGAATTTCATAAATTATAGCATGAAAGTATTTGTACTCTATTTCTGATTAAATAGTGCACACAAGCTGAATATTATTTTGATTATATGTTGCGCTACAATGCTATCTGTTAATTCTGAGATCAAATTTCATGTTTCTAATAGGACAACATGAAAGGCAGAGTATTGAATATAAACGTCCTATAAAATAAGTTGTTAATAAGCTAATGAATGTTAACAGGTTTAATTTTTTTCAAGCGTACAAAAGCTTAATAGTAGTTTTGCTTATGAAATTTAAACCAAATTCTACTTGTTGTACAATAAAATTTATATGTGTCACAACAGCATAAATACATCCATACATACGTACGTATAGATGTAGACTATTATGTACATACGTAAGTATGTATGCATATAAATATAAAGAAAACTTTGTAACATTTAATGATTTTAGTCGAACGGCGATTACAACGGTATGACCGTTTGAAAGATAAAAATCAAACAAACATGTTTGTTTGAAATTATGTTATTGGGAAAGGCCATTTGTTTAATTTGACCAAGGTAACAGAAAATTAAACATGCCTTTGAAATTGTATTAAATCTATTAATTGTTTTTTTTAATAATTAAATTTTAGTCTTTTTGTTTAGATGTTATCAAAAATTCACTTTGTTGATAAGTTTTTGTTAATTATATTACTAAAAATATAAACAAATAGGTATGTTCATATATATTAATTAATATACCCTTTGTTTCATGTCAACCTGATAGTATTCAAGACCTAGTTTCCCGATTAAAAAAAATAATTTTAAAGAAATAGATTTTTGCGGAAATTAAAAAATATAATTAATAAAATTTTTACTTAAGGAGGTCTATATACATAGGTCCTCTGTGCGATATTGTTGAGTTTTTCATATTTAATAGTAAATTTGCTCGAAATTTGAAATGGGGAAGTTTGTCTAGGGGTCTTGAAATGTAACAAGTCAGCAGCATTCTAGAAAGAAAACATTTAAACAAATTAAAATATAACATAATTAAAACTAACAGTAGGTATAAATCCGAAAATAAACAACAAAGAAATGATACAAACAAAAACGGAAAACGACCATGTGACCTTAAAAAACAAAAACCACCACAATATAAAAAAATAATATTGTATAGACACGTTATTAAGTATTATAACAACAAAACTAAAATAATTATGTATATTTGGAATAAAATATGGAGATTATTTAAATACATACCAGCAACAACCAACCACAAACGAAACAAGAAATAATATTTCATTAACACCGCGCAGTTTTAACAGCAACAATGACGTTTTATTTGAATGTTTGTTTAAGCTAAATATGTACTTTGTGTTTTAACCCTAAAAGGTGTCGGGCAAAACATGTAAGTATGTACTTCAGAAAATGTTTCATTTTTCGGTATTTAAAATACAGTTGGCCTTATTCAAAAACGAATAATAAAGTTAATGTGTGCATTAAACCCGGTTTTCCCATATAAAATTATAACATTAACTTTATTAATCGTTTTTAATCAAGTCAAGTGTATAAAGAACTAAAAATCTCGTTCTTTAGAAAAATATTTTTTATGAGATGAGATATTGTGAATTTTTAAAATTTTTTTAACTTCATTTTGGTTACATTCTCGGAATGTGTGGCAGAGGATAATATTTAGATATTTTTACAATATTCCTTTACTCTTTTATATCTCATAACGTGATTTTTTAGTATTGAATGAAAGTTTTAATGGTTTTTGAAACATTCTGGCCACCGATTTTGATATTTTATAAGACGCACAATTTAAAATATTGTAGACTATATATTGTAATATTTATTTCGTACCAAGCTTGGTCTCTTTAAGGATAATTTATTCGGGAATAATTGCTAATGATACACTACTTCAATACAACAAAGGAAAATATGTCAGCAAAACAATTTTTTCCGGAGGATGCTACAATCTCTATCATTAGCGTTCATGTGTGTTTAATATGCATATTTCACCACTTGTCGGGAGATGTTGGTTGTAAGTGAACTTAAATTTTTATTTGTGTAAATTCTTTCAGAAAAGTGCATGCGAGAATGATTATTATTCCAACATACACAAGTGCTCCAAAATAACTTAAATAGTTTAAATCTGCCATCATTATTTGACGTTAAATTAATTACCCTAACTTACGCATTGGTTTTAATCTCATGCGCTTATTGCTTCCATTCTATGTTTTTACTTAACTCTAACTTTCTCTATTTGATTTTATGCGTAAATAAATGTTTTGTGTTTTTTTTTGTCATGTAGCGTTTGTGAAAATAGTAAGGGAATTTGCGGAACATGGGACTGTGTCCAATTTTAGCTGCGGTTTTCTAAAGAAAAAGTACGGAGATACCTTGGATCTCCTTATATACATATCTAGACACTAGATTCTAGAGATACAGAACCTCTCGTTTTCATACGCGGTGACTTCATATACCTAAATTTTAAAAAGTACTGCTACGTCAACTTTAGTTTTCAAATGATGTTTGGTTCACCTAAGGATGCAAAATCGTCTTTCGCCGAAAAAAACACATTCTTTTTAAGAAAAATCCATGGTAATAAAGGTAGTGTCGAAGCTACAACAACACTGCTTTTTATTGTTGTTTAGTTTCAAAGCTGTCAAAAAGCAGAAAGAAAAATCGCAAAAAATTGTATATTCACATGTGTGTTTGTTTGCATTTGCTGTTCCTTTTCTTATTTGCATTTGAAACAAATGTTGAAGTGTGCTTTTTTAGTAATGTGGGTGTGTGATGATAAAACATAAACAAATTTTGACAGAAGCGAACCCAAAAAATAAAAGTTTGTTAACCCTTCGCTACTACCTGTATTATTCTACCACGAAAAACCCCGTATTGATATTCATTTTGAGTACTAAGACTGCTTTTCCGCAGACAAAGTATACTTCGCAAAGTCTTGAGTTTGTTGAGGAGAAGCGATAGAATAATGGGGGTGAGTACAGAGTTTGATGTACTCGCAAAGTTGCTTTCTTCTTCGTTCGTCGGTTACACATACTTGTATTTCGAATAAAAGATTCTTATACGATTCTATTAGGCGCATCGTAGACGCCGTCTTGACACAGTTTCTTCTGTTGTACTGAATACTACATCGCAGAAGATTAATTTAATCGCCCGCTCCGATGGCGGAAGATTCTTCTATAATAAATAGTTTTTAATTATTGGTCGAATTTAGATTTTTAGTCCTTGTTCAATTTCTTTTTATTTTGTTGAATATTCGATTTGAATTTTAACTTCGTGATAATTTTCGATTTTGTAGTGAATTTTCAGTATTTTCGAAGCAGTGTTAGACTTAAAAATTTTTCACAATTTTCGAATAAATTCCTTTTTGCACTTCGACTTTTTTCTATTTTTTATGAAAAATTTATTTTTGTGGAATTTTTGATGTCTTATTTTAACTTTTTTCTAATAATCTCAGTCTTCTTCAATTCACTCAAATTATAACACAGGCCTACATTTCAGCACTTTTTGAACGGACTTCGACATTTAAACAGTGCACGAATTTTTTTGCGCGGAGATTATAACTTTTCGCGCAATAGCGGCTTGTTAGTTATTCGGGAATTTTTTTTCTCTTTGGCTTAAAATTTGGGAACTAGAACATAAATTTGCGTTTAAAAATAAGCTCTATAAATTCCTGCAAATACTGCAAATTTTCTCTTAAGGTAAAATATGCCAAAAAATGCTCTAAAACGTAGTATATGATAATATGTATATACATTAAGAAATCGATGCAGAGAAGCTCAAAAATGTCTACAATGGATAAATATTTTATCTCTGCCACCATAAGTTGTGCAAGACAAGAACATGCAATTGCACAAATACGGGTATAACACTGATTTTTATTAAAAAAAACTTCAAAATTTTCTTGGCAATATACAACTGCAGCGCCACAATAAACAAACTTTTATTAAAAAAATTTAAACGCCTAGGAAGAGATCATGATATAGAAATAAAACTATAAAAAAATTAAACATATGAAATCATTAAACTGTCAGTGAGTGAAGCGGATACAATCACAAAGCGATTGTATCGGACGGAATATTTTTTGTGCCGAACTTAAAAGTTTTTTTCTGTCGCGTAGGGTTTTCTCACAAATGCAAATTTAAACTAAAACAAAATTAAATAATTTTGAGTTTCAAACAAGAAAAATAAAAATGCGTGATAATCAAAGTCACAAAAGATCGAAATCTTGTCGAAAAATTAAATTTAACCAAAAAACTTATGTTCGCAAAAAATTCAAAAGTTTAAAATTTTACTTCAAACGAAATTTTGGGAAAAATATTAAAAAATTTTGATAAAAATCGAGAATACACCATAAATGGAACAATTGAGACGATGAGATTAAGATTGAACTAACTCACAAAACATGAAAATGCCACGTAATGTTAATGGAGTGCAGTTTAAATGCTAAATATCGACTGTTATCGACAGTTTTGCTTTTATCGCCACATTTAGCAAATTTTATTTCAATATTAAATTAGCTTAAAAGTATCAGCGAGCTGCCTGGAGCTTGGGAAAAGCTTGTAAAACTAATACATATTTCGAATTATTGTAGATACACCGGAATAGGTATAACGAAATTGTTTTTCTTTATTTAAAATAATGTTCTACTCTTTAAGCCCAATCAAGGGTTAATACTATTATAGTACAGGGCTAAAATTATTCATAAAAACTTGTACATTTCACTGAGGCCCTAGTAGAAATTATGAAATAATTACTGATTGTTATAAACAAATTATGATGATTTATTGTTGTCATATAAACAATCAAGTTGAAAAGCAAATCGCTTAAATTAAAATTACTTATGTATTTACATATTCACAGAAAATAAGAAAATTTTCCATTTAAATAATCAAATTTTAAATTTTAGATATTGAATAAGCGAAAAGAAAAGTAAGAGAGGGAGGGAAAATATACTTTTTCTTTTGCTTTTGGTGACAAAAATAATTGCTTTAAAAAATTAAAATTTTTCCAGCAGTTTTAAGTTACTACTACAGTTTTAAAAATGTTGCTGCAAAATTTTCTGTTATCCCAATAAAAATTATTAAGTTGTTATTCTATAAAAAAAAATAAGAAAAAATTATGATCACGTTGAAAAAGATCTTTTAAAAATTATGTATGTATGTGAGTGTTTTCGAAGATATCAAAAAGCTTCTTGCTTAAAAAAGCATATAAACAAAATGAAGACATTAAAACATATTAGGGGATCGTATTGCCCCTCAAGGTGTAGCCTTTTAAATTTCCTGCTAGCCTATTCAAATGGGTTCGTCGTTTATATTAAAGTAGAGAGAGAGAGTTAGATAGATAGAAACTTAAACTGTTTAGTTATTATTAATTCAGTAATTAATTCAGATAAACTAAATAAATAAAATGTTTAAAAATTTAGTATTATTAACTAAATAAATAATTCGAATATTTATTTATATAGATACGTTTTTTGGGGTAATTTAATTCGTATTTGAATAAAAAAACTTTTGGTAAATTCCACCAAGTTAGAGAATTAATTATTTTATTTCTATTAGTTTTGAACTATAATTAAGTTTATTGACATTTTAAATATGCATGTACGTGTGACTTGTATTATAAAAAAATGATGGATGTTGGTAATGGGTTAACAGATTTCTAAAATTTGGGCTAACATATTCTCTACACTAGTTTTTGCTAGCAAATATTAATGAATCCTGATAAATAAATAATAAAAAACATTAAAAATAAAAACTTTTCTTAATTGTTTAAACAATTTTTATAAATTTTCTAAATGTTTATAAACAAATTCCGGCTGCTTTTGATGGGTTAACAGAATTTGCAGATGTTCATTTATGCAAGCTTTTTTTATAACAAAACAAAAGTTAAATAACACAGCTATACCCCGTTTTACACGGTAGATAGGTTCCTGAGAAATAATTTACATATTATTTATTTAACAGAAAATAAAAAGTTATGTACATACGAGTATGTATCTCATGTAAATTAAATGAAACTGTACATTGATGTAGGTACGTAGCAGTGATGCCAATTTAGCCTTTTCGAGGCTAAATTTGTTTTTTTTTGTTTTTAGCCTCGAAATTTACGTTTTAGCTTCGTGGCCTTTTTAGCCTTTTTTTATTTTAAATTTAGCCTCAAAAATGCTAAATTTTTATTTTCTGCTGCGCTTATAAGATAATTTTGAAACACATTAAAAAACAAATTCAATGTACAAGCATACATTTTGAGTCAACAATTCAGTTTTGGTTGTAGGTGGATGGGACGGGACATTTTAAGAATGAGCTGCAAGAAAATCCATTTTGAAAAACTATTTATAAAACTATAATGATACTATTTATATGAATAAATAATAGTTGTGCATATTTTAAATATTATATATTTTAAATATTATATATTTAAAATATATATTTAAATATTATATATTTAAAATATATACAGTGCCAGCTCGATATGCGCAACCACCGATTATTGCAACACCCTGATCAGCGCAACCGGTAATTTTTTAATGATGTCAATTAAATGTCAATCAAAAAGAAAACGGTGTCAATAAGTGTAACTTTTTTCTGTTTTATTAATTTAGCCAATTTTCTCTCTGAATTTATGTGTTTTAATAAGAACTTAAGGTTGCAGCAAAGAACACATTTTTAAAATATTTTTCATAAGTTAATGTTGATAATTTTTAATCGTTTGTTAACTAATTTTAAAAAATCTAGTTTTGTTTGAAAGAGCATACTTGCAGTTTGGTTCCATAATTTGTTTTTTAGCCTTCCCGAGATATTGATTATTAATTAACAATGTTAAAGTCTCAAAATTTCAGAGAATGTACAAATTGAAAAAGCACATAAACTTAAAGTAGATAATGCCAATAAAGCCCAAAAGGTTTCCATAGAATGTAGAACAGAAAATAACATTTCTTATGAAAAAGTAGTTGTTATTAAAAAAATTTATGAAGCTGCAGTTTCCCAAAAAAAAAAAATTAAAAGTCTAAAGTTCAAAACCAAAGAATGCTGATTCTTCTTAATCATAAATACATTAATTTTTTAGCAATTTTTCGGTGAAAGCAACAACCCTATTTTCTTTCGGTTGCGCAAATAGAGCTCGTACTGTATATATGTACATATGTATATATTGTTTTTAAGATTTTCGTTTAATACTTGAATATATTCAAAAAATTATACAATATTTATTGTATCATGCCTAAATACAAATATTTTGTGTGTGACTTCTGAATGATTTAAGTTTAATTTAATATTATTCAATAAACGGGTAAAAAAATATATAAATATGTATGTATGTATATAGGTTTTTTTGCGCGCGGTGGTATACATGTAACACCACCAATACAATGCTCAGAGCCGTACTAGAAGAGCACAATTTTTTATGTTTATATTTAAAAAAAATCGATTATAAAAGAAATCAAATTAAAATTGTTTTGATTTCCACCGATTTTATAGTGCCCCGAAAGGGTTAAATAAAAACGTAGGTAAATTAGACTGAAAGTGCTCGAAGAATCTGTAGAGTAAAAGTAAGATATATTATGTATGTATTACTTAGTCAAGAAATCCTTGACATTTCATTGAAATCGGAGGGTCGTTCAAAATTTCCGTAATTTTGTTGAAAATAGTTGACTAATTTTGTTGCTATCTCCATTTAATTTATTAATTTTTACTATAATTTATTTAACTTCATTTTAAAAACCGTGTAACTACGAAAATGCGTAAAACGGGGGGTGGATGTATTTTGTATTTGACAAATATGTATCAAATTGCTTAAATAATTTAAATAAAGTCTTTTTTGTTTAATATTTAAAATGTTGCTTGCTAGTTTTTTTTCATTAAAATTTTTCTATTCTGTTAAACGTGAAAAATTTAATTTTTTTCTATAAACAAGTTTAAATGTTTCCTATAAACAATTGCTGATTATTTATAATGGGTTAACAGAAAAAAGTGACAGCTATTTGAAATACAAACCAAAAGCAACTACAACAGCCGCACTATTAATGTATTAATGTGGAGGTCTACACTTTTTTTTCATTTTTGTTTATTTATTTATTTTTTTCTTTTGTAATGATAACAATACCACAAACGACCTCTACACAATTTTATCACGCACTTATCAACCAGCATAACAAACATACGTACGTACAAAAGTCCCCAAAAATAAACGAGCAACGGAATACTATATTGGAACATTAAAATAGTCTGACTTATCGCCCTTTTTGACTATTCGAAAAATTTGTCATATCATTTTAAAATGCGGGGGCCACTTATGAGCTTTATTGTAGACCTGAATGCTTGTGACTTATTACAAATCTCTGAGCTCCCATTAATTTGTTATACATTTTAAATATGTACATATGTTAGTTTTATTTATACTGTAAATGTAAACTCTACCTCCCCAATTAGCATACAAACAAATAAAACAATTTAATAAATTACAAAAAAAAGTGTAGAATTTTTATCAAGGACCTGGGAGAAGAAAGATTAAATATGCATATATGTATGTAGTTATGTACATATTTTGCAAAAATTGAGAGAATTTCATTCTTTATTATAACAGAAGTACATCATTCGAAATAAGCAAAACTCGTAAAACTTTTAGATTTTTTATTAAATATATAAATATATGATTC
Source organism: Gymnocheta viridis (assembly GCA_956483585.1). Classification (NCBI taxonomy): domain Eukaryota; kingdom Metazoa; phylum Arthropoda; class Insecta; order Diptera; family Tachinidae; genus Gymnocheta; species Gymnocheta viridis. The sequence goes on along the minus strand of OY101441.1, from coordinate 96,863,216 downwards.
AAATTTAAATTAAATTTGAGTTCAATGATCTAAATATTTGAAGGGCTTTTTTAATGTTAATTAATAATATGGCATGTTAAATGACCTCATCTAAGGCCATTGTATTAGGTGTTCAGAGAAATTCAAGGATTTCCACTAAAAATATAAAAAAATAAATTACTACTTTAATGAAAACATGAGTTTTATTATAAATATAAAATATTTTAAAATATGCTCGTAATTTATTTATGTATGTACGTATATAAAACTCCAAGCTTTTAAACAAATTTTTGTGAATTAATTAAAAGAATTAAATTGTAGAAATACAAACAAAATTTAGTTTTTTAATATATGTACATGTACATATGCTTTTTAATATACATGTATATATGTATGTACATATATGTATATACAGGTATTTACATACATAAAGGCATTCATTTAATTCATTAATTCATTCAATTACATAAAGATCTAAACTGTATGACGCATACAATCATTATTACAATAAAAATCTCTTAAAATTATATATATATTAGTATTTTTTAATACTTTAACAGTACTTTAACAGTATTAAAATACTAATAAATAAATAAAATTATCTACTAATAAATTTATTAAACAATTTTTTAATATTTTATAATTTCATAAATTCATGTTAATTTGCCAAATTTTCGTGCCTTCTGAATGTAGGCGATATATGTAGATACATACAAGTACATATATTGAAAGAATATGATGCATCACTATATGAACATATGTATGAATGTAACAGTGCTGCGTTTTTCATACATAAACAACCTTGTATGCATTAAAACCATTTTTTCAGGAGAACCAAAATATGTACATATGTATGTATATTTCATTTGACACTCTGAATTCAGTATTAAATTTTTTAGACTTTTGATTTAAAAGTCATAATAGCGATAAGAACTACAGTGAACTTCGGTTATAACGAACTGGACAATGCAAGGTAATTTTGATAAAGTAAACATATTTCCTTTCGTTATAACTGTAGCAATTTGTATGAAATGTTGATATTTTGGGACAGAAGAAGATGTTCGTTATACACGATAACCGGTGTACGCTATAATCGAACTCCACTGTATGTATACAAATTGCAGGCCATTGAACCTAAAAGTGTCTCCATTTAATAACAACCCAGTGGTAAAAATATACATGCTGATATAATTAATATTTAGTAGCAATCAGTGGTAATTCTTACGATTATTTTCTCGGTGTCCTTATTACTTAGGAAGAAATCCACGATGTTAGAAGTTGTCACTAACATTGCACTTACATCGAAATCGGAGTTGTAAGCGACGTAATGATATGCCAATAAAGACACGTAAATTAGAATGTAATGCTTGTAGATTACAGCCTCATTCACACTTTGATGGCAAGTAATGAGTTTAAGTCAACAATTATATGGTATCCATACTTTTCGGTACTTCTACACTTTCGCTATAAAAGCTTGTTTTCAGACACACACACAATTAAAAAAACGCCAAGGGTCGAATAGCCAACCATATCCACTAAACACGTTCGTCACACGATTAACTTGGAACCAATATGAAACATAAGCAGCCCGATTTTGTATAAAAATTCAACGGGACATTTTTACCTTTTCCCATTTTCAGCGTTGTGAACTGGGTGCGTTTCGCACTATTTTCGGTGCTTTTTAAAATTTTTCGTGCAATTTTGGTGCGCGGAGCGCTGTTTTAAATTTCGGTGGCACCAAAGCAAATTCAACCGAACTTTATGTTTCAGTGTGAGAAAAAAATCTTTGTACAATAAAATATGCTTGTTTAGTTTAGAATAATTATTATAAATTTTTTAACTCATTTTAAACAATGAAAATTACCAGAAAACGTTAACGATTTTGTTCTGTTCGTTATAATAGCATATATTCTAATATATATATATATATATATACACACACACATATATATATATATATATATATATATATATTTGTGTGTGTGTGTGTGTGTATTACGCTATGCGTATAAAAATGCACACATTTTTATATTGAGTGCTTGAAAAAGAGGTCGTTATAAGCAAAAATTACCTGTAACCGAAGTTCGTTATAATCGTAATAATTTCTATGAAATATTCATGCAAAAGGGTTGGGACCGGAGAAGGTGTTCGTTACAAGCGAAAATTTATAATCATTGATTGTATGTTAGAAGCTTACTCTACTGTATACTAAAAATATATATGTTGTTAACATATCATAACATTTACATTGCAAGCAACTGTTACTCAATAAATTAATTCACAATAGTGCATTTATGAGAAATTCCGTAACAGTTAATAAAAATTAGGGATTCAATAATAATTGCATTTTTTGTGAATATCACAATCGAAATTTGTATTTTTTATTTAACTAAACTAAGATATCGAGTTATTCTTTATAATTCAACAAAAATTAAAAACGTCCAACTTCTAGCTTACAAATCAAACTCTTATAATTTGGAACAAAAACTAATTAGCTAATGTTCTGAATCTTGTTAAAATCTTACGATGTGAATTTTATCGTTTGAAATTAAATAGATTTATTACAAGTTCGCTACATTATTTAAAATTTAATGAATTCTATTGTTATTCTTTCTTATGTGCTTTAAATATTAAGAAAAATATAAATTATTAACCGTAAATTAAAGTAGCGCATATTCTGTACAAAAGGTAGTGCCAGATTTTTTAACTTTCCCACTTGATCCTTAATTTTATAATATTTGCTTTGAGTGCTTGCTATTCACATATTACGTAACGCACTCAGGTGGGGAGGTGGCTTAGAATTTCTTAATTAATTTATAACTTAAACTGAAAAATAATTTAAAATGTTAAATTATGAATTTATGTTATTTTCTATAATTTTGATCCAATCAATTAGCTTTTATTTGTTAAGCTTATAATCGTTTTTGTACGAATGCAACAAATTAATATATTTTACTTCTATTTTGTTGTCCGAAGAAATCAACAACCTGAAAATACCCGAAATATCAAGAAAACCCGTGATCACGAAATAAGTAAAGAGCCAAATTACGCCATTCGATATCAAACGAAATCGCAAACAAAATTTTTTGAATAATTGAAAAGTTAATTTTACAGTTCATTTCAGAATTTAAAATATACGTTATCTAACAGTTGTTGCTTGTCTTTAAAATACAACCCTGCTTGCTTGAACATAATACAACAATCAAGCCCTTATTTTTGTTAGCAAACACTTCCCAAATACTGACAACCAAAATGGTGTTACTGTCAAGATTAACTAAATGATAAAATTAACACACGTGCTAGCATTTCATTTGCGTACTAATAGTTCAATATTAACACAACACTAAATCGGAGAACATCGCGTATTTTGCTTATACTTAGTAGAATTCTATTCAATAAAATAATTATCCTGTCTTATGCACGCTCATTAGTTTAAATTAAAGCCTGAACTTTTCGAGTGCTATTTTAAAGACACAGAAAAAATGAAATTGGAAACAAGTTGCACAAATTAAATGCCCTTAGCGGTTTTATTTTGCATGCAACTTATTTCGACAATTTTGAAATTCTATCACAAAAAAAAAACATTTATTAGTACTCGCCATTTTTTAAGTAGCAATTTGTTTTTTTCAATAAAAGTTGCAACTTATGCACCTGGCGACAGATGAAAATTGTAGTATTATAATAACTTTTAATTGTTTAACCAAAAATTAAACGGTTTGAGGTGCTACAACATTTTAACAAAAAAGTTTTTACTTTGATAATGTAAAGGCATGCACATGTACTTACATAATTATTTATGTGCGGCTGTGTGTGTTGATTATACCTATTGGTTTTTCTTATAATTTAAACTCACTTCACTTTCGCCTTTTATTCGTGCATATTGTATTTTTATAATTTCAATAAAATACTGTTAATTTTTCACTAAAGGCGTTAAATTAAATTATGATTACATATGTATGTATGTATGTACATACATACACATGTATGTAAGTGTACTTAAATATTGGTGTTAATTTAATTTTTACGTTTTCGAATACAACTACAACACCGACCAGCACTAGTTAAGAGATTCGCGATTAAACTAATTGCATTGTTTTATGATTCTGCTTTGTCTCTTTATATTGCAATGTTGTTTTGTTGTTATTATTGCCGTTATTGAGATGGATATTTTCAAGAATAATAAAACTCATTCATTCATGGATATTTAATTGTTGTTGTTAAACAATTCATAGTTGTAAAGAGAAATGCTTAAATTTTAAACTTTTTTTTACATGATTTGGGAAAATGCTTTTTTAAGTTAAATTAAAGACCTTATTTATTGTGACTAAAAATGAGGGGTATAGTTGCAAAGGCTGCAATTTCCATTTTTCTCACTAATGTCGCGAAAAATTTCGTATCCTTTTTGATACGAATTTCGTTCAAACTTAGCTTAGATCTTCTCCCAAATCTTTTCTACTGAATACCATGATATGTAATATAATAAATTTCTGTAACTTTAAATAATGGAAGTTTTATAATATAGTTTTAAAAATTATTGAGACGGAGATTGCAGCCTTTGCAAATAGTATGTAGGTAGTAGTAGGTATCTTCAGATTTATTTATTTGTTCACATTCAATTAAGAATGATGCTTATATAGTAGATATAGGATGTAAAATATTAAAAATTTTCAAAATTTATTTAATAGATGTATGTATGTAGGTAGCTATGTATGTGGTTATTTCATATACATATACATACATAAGCAATTATTGTCCATAAGAAATTTATTCTTATGAATGTTTTGATATGAAAAGTAAAACAAATACAGGTCTATATTTGAACAATTCTTATGATATGAGCCAATGGTTTTATATCAATCAACTAACTAACTTGAATAAACGGACCAAAAAATGTACTTTAGTTTTTCTAATACACGAAATTCTTATAAGAAATCTTTTTTAATATAATTTATCATCTTTGGCCCTTATGAAAATTTTTCTTTTACAGAACATTTCTCCCAAGGGAAGTATGGAGATGTTTTTACTTACATACATACTCGTACATATATTCGATATCTACTTTACCTACCCCGCAGGAATTGTCAATAGTGAAATTATACTGATTACTTATTGACGATGTCAACAGTACTACTGACAAATTATAGCCCAACTAATGTTATCTGCTACTGACATTTAACACAGGCTTGTCCTACGAAATCTACCAGTAGACTGCTTCAATACTGACTAGGTAGTTTTTGTGGAATCATATAAAGAAAATGTCAATAGTAAGATTGTACTGGCCTACTATTGACGATATCACCAAGCTGTGGGAAATGTCCGTAGTAAAAGTGTACTAATTCACTATAGACGCTGTTCACCACTGCAGGAAATGTCAATATTAAAATTATACTGCACATGTCACCAAACCTGTTTTATTTTAATTTAGTTCAAACAGCTACTAGTATTTATTTAAAATAGTATTTAAAAGTAAAATAAAGTATAAAATATTTTACAGTCTTCTTTGAGGAATACTTTTGTTACTGTTAAATAACATAAAAGGAACTTCCTTTCGTTTTAAATTAATGATTTGTTTTTAACCGTCAAACATTTTCTCTACCTATCAAAAAAAATTGTTGACAGTGTCATCAAAAAGACACTATAATTGTTGACAAAAATATTGACATGGATACACTTAACTCCATGCTTCCTCCAGGATACTTATAAACTTACTAAAATAAAACTAAGCTAAATGAGAATGCTGGCTTTTTAGTTAACATAATATTAACAGAATAATTTTTTATCCTTTGGTATCGCTAAAAACACGTGTTGATTTGTTAGCAATAAAATTTTTTACGCACCTTTTTTTAAATTTTCTAAAAACTCCATTCATAAAATTTTTAAAATGCTGTATTTGATACACAAACATTAATCAAACATTTATGACCTTGCAATATTGGAAACATATTAACTTGCAACTTCGCTATAGAAATAAAAACTAATTTTTTTTAAATAAGATATCCAAGCATATCTCGAATTATAAATTTACTTGAAAAAAAATTACGTGATCATTTGCTAATTTTGTCACCTTTCATGTGAAATATTTTAAGAAAACAAATTTTCGCCTCTTATTCACGGTACGGCTAATTATCAATTGAACTGGCAATTTTGAAACTATTTTGAGAGACTTAAGAAGTTGTTAGTCTTCTGAAATTATTAGTTATGTCAAAGTAGATTAGGCGTTGACCCTTTTTCAAATGGATTGCATACGTGAACGGCCACGTCTAGCTATAACATCTTGTAAAAATTGTTTATGATAAATTTAGCAAATGCTAAAATGACTGCATATAAAAAAACTTAATCTAATTAAAAAAAATATGAATACTAATTTACTAAATTTGTTTATGAATACTATATAAGTACAGATTGAGCGAAACTCGTTATAGCCGATGTAAATATTTGCTTCTGCAAAACTTTACTAAATCGGAATTTTATTCATTATTGTGTATTATACTTATAATATAAAACACAATTGGGGGTTTCAAACGGTGTCATATCGCTTTATATTGCTTTAAAATGTTAAACTAATTTTAAAATACATTTATATCTTTTCATACAAAAGCTGTCCTATAATAATACAATTTTCATGCTATTTTTCTGTTACTGTTATAAACAATTAGTTTTCTTTTTGCTTTTGTTAAAAAAAAACTGTTGCTCCATATTTTAAAATACTGCAGATTTTTTTTAAGAATTTTATCTGAACAAATATATGTATTACAAAAATCGAAAAAAGGCGAAAAATTATTAATTAATAAAAAAGATATCACTAAGACTGAAAAAAACTCGGCCAAGAACAAAAATCTTTATAAATAGTCCGAAATCACAATAACTTAAAGTAAGAATGAAACGATTAAAATTTGCTAAAACTGCAAACAAAGGTAAACTTCCGAATAATTTCTAAAGAAGTCTCAAAACCGGTTAAATTGTTTATAACTGTAGAAATGGTTAAAACTCGAAAAATTCGCCTTTATCGCGGAAAATTACAGACAAATTGAGAATATCATAAATTAACAGCAAAGGAGTTTAAAAATCGGATCTACAGCGAGTATAACGACGCCAAAAATTTAAACAAATCTCAAAATTAATAAGAAAATGTCCTAAACTGTAAGGAATGGCAAAACCTTGAAAAAAACGCGAATATAACGACAATTCGCACAATTTTGCGAGCATCGGAAATATGTACTCGTATATCAAGGTCTAATATTGATTAAAAATCACTATTACTGTAAGAAAGTAAAAAATTTGCAAAAGATCAAATCGATCGCAAAAATGCTGAAAGTTAGCAAAAATTGCAAAATTTGAAAAATTCGTTCGTCTAACCTCGTCTGCAGATAACAAATTCACGATTATTCCATTTGGCGACATGTCGTGACATCGAAGTCACGTCAACACAATACCAAAAGAAAAATTGAAGCATTTCTACTCGATCTCGAGAAAAATTTTGTGCTAATGAAAGTGTACTTCTGTTCTATAACATGAGCCTGTCAATAGTAGTCAATTGTTTTCGAAAACGGGTAGACAAGCCTCAATTTTTTGGTATTGTGTTGACGTGACGTCGATGTCGCCAACTGGAATATGGGTGATTATTTTTTTACCTTCTAGGCTCTTTTCTATAATTTTTTTATTTATTTTTGATTTTTGACAGCACATCTTCATGCGTCTTTTTCATCACCAAAATTTCCCTGTGGTTGATAGATAGATTGATGGGGTGGTGGTGGTTTTGTTGTTATTTCAGTTGTTGTTGTTATTGCTGCTGTTGATATTGATGATGCTCCTGATAATCTCCTTTAGTAGATATAATATATGAAAAAGTAGTTGTGTTTTCTCTTCATCCATAAACATTTGCTTCGCTTTTGTTGTGAACTTAATTTTAAATATTTCTAGAAAACTCTCGCATTTATATTAAATTGTGTTGCGAGTTTACTCCTCAAAAGCCGATAAGGATTTTTATCAAATAATATTGTTCAGCCAATACTATAAAAAAGCATATGTAAATAGGAAATATTTCTTACACAATCATATACACATATCGTCAAACGTAATTAGCAATAAATGTTAAATCGTACTTTTTTCATTATTTATAGTTTTTTAATATTATATAAAAAACAATAGAGTAACTTTTGATATTGTGGAACCCCTATTTTTGTTTTGAAGGTATTTAAAAGCATATTAGCAAAATACTTACCGGATTGATTACAATATAATTGATAATCTATAGTCTAGCTGCGTGTAGTGCAAAAACCATATTATTTTAAAATATATCCATTTTCAAAATTGGACTACAATGTAGAATCCCCCTTATGAGTAATGTGGAATAATATGCCATACTACCAGAATCAAAATATAAATAAGAGAACAAGTTAAACTTTTTAGAGAATATGATAAAAAATACCAAAAAAAATTGCAATTAATTTAAAAAATAATGCCGTTTTCTTTTCTAAAAAAATCAACATTTCTTTTACTTTTTATCAAAGAATCGCTAGTTGAAGTGTTTTAAGACAAAAATTTTGTCTCGTAAGGGATGATAAAATTATTTTTAATAAACTTACTATTTCAAAAAATCATTATATTGCAAATTTTCAATAAAAAGGGCAAAAAATTTTGCACTTTTTTTAAGAAAAGAAAACGCTATAAGACTAAGCTTTGGTTCTACTCCTCCTATACATTTGAATTCTATAAAATGCGGTGTGAAGAACATGGTTTTTCGATTAATGTAATTAGTTCCCATCTAATTTTTACTAATTCCACTAATTAAGCTTTTTTTAGTATGACTCAATATTTTCTCTTATTGAAAATGATATTTTTTAAATTTATTAATCGACATTGTCTCAATATCTTTTTTCAAAGATTTTCAAACAAAAGTTTTTTTAAATCATTAAAAAATAATATTAAAATAGAGTTCCAGAATATTTTCAATTGTTCTTTTCAATTGTGCTTCACGACCACCCAAAAATGCTTTGAATTCACGAAATGTGATCACAAAATTTTCACAATTTTTGTAGTGCATTTTAATCTTTTCAATGCGTTGTTGAAGCGTATGTCCTTCGTTTTTTTTATTTGTTATTTGTTGAGTCATGACGACTGTTAAAATGGCGGGCTATTAAAAATTAAACGTCTTACTGGAACACGCTGTATGAAAATATCTCATTCAAAACGGCAAAAAATTTCAAAATATTGGTGTACAAATGTAACGTCTGCAACTCATGATTTTTTAATGTGGTAAATTAATATCAGATATGAATTTCAAAGCTTTAGAAAACAACGAAAAGATTGTACAAGTTTGCATATGCAGAGGAAAATATGCCCGTATGTTCGAGATATCAGCGATTTCTACAATGGCATCGGAATGGCTACAGTCCAAGAAATTTTGTGTTTTGAAATTATACCGAGAAGAAAGTTTTGTGAAATGTGGCTATAAGCGAATGACAAGAAAAAACATCAAAGGAAACGATTGACAATTTAATTGGACCCATGAACTGCCGATGTGATGCGCTGATTAAAAACCAGGGATGTCCCACAAAATATTGAATCACTAAAAGAGAAAGAAATTTGTTGTTAAATTGAAATAGAAGTGTTCATTGTCTCGCCAATTCCATAATTTTTAATATTTTTATTTTCGGAACATAATTATGATGTAATTTTCTATTAGATTTATGGTACGAACTAATAAAATACTAAACTTGTTGCAAATGGCTTAGGAATTATTTTGAATTTTCGACGTTTAAGAACGAATAAATGGATATTTGAAAATGTTGTAATTGTATTGTCCCCTACTGTATACGTACTTCCAACGATCGATTTTATCGAATCCACTTCATACTTTATTTAATTTTATTTTATTTTTGGAAAAAAAAATTTTTTTAAAAAGTTTTGAATTTTATTGCCAAATTTATTTATTTTATTTCCTTTAATGACTTTTTTATTTAATAGTGCCACCTTTATGGCGGTTTTAAAATATCCATCGATTTGATGTACTTCATCCGAAATTTAATTTCCAAATTTAAATAAATTTTAATTTTTGACAATTTTAATATCTACCATGTCTTTTGAAGACGATCTACGGAAATAGTTCTTTAGTCTAATCAAATTTAGGAGAGCAACGATACGCCTTATTGCAGATTTTTCATTCATTCATTTTTATTTTCTATCATCATACAATACAAATATTTTAAAATATTTTATATATATACACAAATTTTGAGATTTTACTAAATAGTATTGCACCAAGTATTAAACTATTATAAGGAAATAAGAGAACATTGAAAATATAATTATTACTTAAGGAGAAAAAAGATAGCTAAAAACCTTATATCTACATACAATATGTTTTATAAGAAATTTTTGCATTGAATCTTAAGCCATTTTCCTGACAGAAGTTGGCGAAGATTTCAATGCTACAAATTTCGTATCAAATCATAGTTTGAAAATCTGTTGCGATGTTCAAATCTTTGTGTTAATTTACAAATTACTGTTTCAAATAAGTTTTCTTTGAAGTTTCTGTGTAAGTCCATTGTAGGGTAGCGTCTGGGTAGGTTATATATAATTTTCAAATTTTTATTTTGGATGATCTGAAGCTTTTTCAGGTGAGTTTTTGCGCATTTTGTAGACCACACCTGACATCCGTAGGTCATAATCGGTCGAATACACATTCGATAGAGCAATAACTTATTTTTCTGGTTAAGGGATGATTTTCGATTAAGCAGAGGAAAGAGGGCTCTCCCACATCTTACGGCTTTAGCACATGTTTGAAGAATGTGTTCTCTGAAATTCAATTTTTTATCGATTGTAATTCCTAAATATTTTACTGAATCCTGTATTTCTATGCCCCGAGTAGAAAATCCTCCCTGCAGATAATATTGGACTACGTGGTCCATTATAGCTGAAATGGACTAGTTACAACATGGTCCGATGTAATGCAGTCATGGAGTATGTCATTTTCAAACAAGAGCTTATTGCTACACGACAAATGTTCGTGCTTTCACGATATTACTCGTGCCGAAGAAACTATTTGTGCATGGTCTATTTTTAATGACATGGAGTAGTTTTTGGGTTAGTCCGATGTAGTGCAAACCTGGACCACATGGTCCAGCCCTAGGACATCGTAATGTTAAATAGACCATGTTTTCTTCATACATTTGGGCTACTTTTGGACTAGTCCTGGTCCTTTATGGAGTATACTTTACATGCGTGTATGGACTAGTCGCGTTATCTGCAGGGCTATACCAGGTATTCGTTTTGGCGATTTATTAAAGGGGAATATAATTGCTTGTGTTTTTAAATCGTTCATTTTAATTTTCCATTTTTCGAAATAGTTTTTAGTTTTTATGAGAGATTTGTCAAGCTTTTTAATAATTGCATTCGAGACTTTGCCAGTTGCTATTAAAGCAGTGTCATCCGCATACAGTGCTGTAGTTTGATCTCTTAATGTTTTGAAATCCGACATATATATGGAATATAGAATAGGAGATAAAACTGAACCTTGGGGCACACCAGCAGGAATTTTACGTAAACTAGAGTACTCATTATCTATTGTTACTACAAATGTTCTTTCTGATAAAAAACTGTTTATAATCTTTTGCATGTAGATAGGATATCCAAAAGTTTTTAATTTATAAATTAAACCATTATGCCATATGGAATCAAAGGCTTTTTCAATGTCTAGCAGTACAACACCAGTGCTCCTTCTATTATTTTTGTTGCATTGGATAAGGTTTACTATTCTTTTAACTTGATGAACTGTGGAATGATCTTTTCTGAACCCAAACTGTTCATTCTGTAATATACCATGATTTTCCGTGAATTCATGAAGCCTTTTCAGTATTATTTTTTCAAAGACTTTATCCAGTGTGCTTAACATACTAATGGGCCGATAATTTTTTGGAGATTTGGCATCTTTACCTGCTTTCAGTATTGGTACCACTTTGGCATTCTTAAATATTTTTGTAAAATATCCATTATTTAAGCACCAATTGAAAAGTTTTGTTATGATGTTGAAAAATGTATCCGACATATTTTTAAGTATTATAGCATTAATGCCGTCAATACCAGGAGCTTTTGAGTTATGTAAAGTATGAACAAAGAATTTCACTTCATCTTTCGTTGTATTGTACTCTTGTAAATTATCAGTGATAATTTGATTTCTTAACCATGCAATATGTTTTGATACTTTACGATCATATATTGATGTTAAATTGCACGTAGTTGCATGGATATTTTCAAAAGCATTTGCAGATAAGATACCGTAAATCAAGCAAAAATAACGGTGATTCCGCCTAATGAATTTAAATTAAAGGTAAAATAAATAAAACAGGAGCAGAGTTATTCTATATTATTAATAGGCAAACACGCTTTTTTAGATCCCTTTTACGTCCGTAATACTGAACTGATTTTGGAAAGATTTATTTATATGTTTTTAAACGGGGTTTTACATAGATGCGCACAATCTTAATTTTATTTCAATCGGTTCGATATTTAGGGAGCTATAAGCGTTTTTAGTTTTATTTATACTGTAAATGTAAACTCTACCTCCCCAATTAGCATACAAACAAATAAAACAATTTAATAAATTACAAAAAAAAGTGTAGAATTTTTATCAAGGACCTGGGAGAAGAAAGATTAAATATGCATATATGTATGTAGTTATGTACATATTTTGCAAAAATTGAGAGAATTTCATTCTTTATTATAACAGAAGTACATCATTCGAAATAAGCAAAACTCGTAAAACTTTTAGATTTTTTATTAAATATATAAATATATGATTCAAATTTAAATTAAATTTGAGTTCAATGATCTAAATATTTGAAGGGCTTTTTTAATGTTAATTAATAATATGGCATGTTAAATGACCTCATCTAAGGCCATTGTATTAGGTGTTCAGAGAAATTCAAAGATTTCCACTAAAAATATAAAAAAATAAATTACTACTTTAATGAAAACATGAGTTTTATTATAAATATAAAATATTTTAAAATATGCTCGTAATTTATTTATGTATGTACGTATATAAAACTCCAAGCTTTTAAACAAATTGTTGTGAATTAATTAAAAGAATTAAATTGTAGAAATACAAACAAAATTTAGTTTTTTAATATATGTACATGTACATATGCTTTTTAATATACATGTATATATGTATGTACATATATGTATATACAGGTATTTACATACATAAAGGCATTCATTTAATTCATTAATTCATTCAATTACATAAAGATCTAAACTGTATGACGCATAAAATCATTATTACAATAAAAATCTCTTAAAATTATACATATATTAGTATTTTTGAATACTTTAACAGTATTAAAATACTAATAAATAAATAAAATTATCTACTAATAAATTTATTAAACAATTTTTTAATATTTTATAATTTCATAAATTCATGTTAATTTGCCAAATTTTCGTGCCTTCTGAATGTAGGCGATATATGTAGATACATACGAGTACATATATTGAAAGAATATGATGCATCATTATATGAACATATGTATGAATGTAACAGTGCTGCGTTTTTCATACATAAACAACCTTGTATGCATTAAAACCATTTTTTCAGGAGAACCAAAATATGTACATATGTATGTATGTATATTTCATTTGACACTCTGAATTCAGTATTAAATTTTTTAGACTTTTGATTTAAAAGTCATAATAGCGATAAGAACTACAGTGAACTTCGGTTATAACGAACTGGACAATGCAAGGTAATTTTGATAAAGTAAACATATTTCCTTTCGTTATAACTGTAGCAATTTGTATGAAATGTTGATATTTTGGGACAGAAGATGTTCGTTATACACGATAACCGGTGTACGCTATAATCGAACTCCACTGTATGTATACAAATTGCAGGCCATTGAACCTAAAAGTGTCTCCATTTAATAACAACCCAGTGGTAAAAATATACATGCTGATATAATTAATATTTAGTAGCAATCAGTGGTAATTCTTACGATTATTTTCTCGGTGTCCTTATTACTTAGGAAGAAATCCACGATGTTAGAAGTTGTCACTAACATTGCACTTACATCGAAATCGGAGTTGTAAGCGACGTAATGATATGCCAATAAAGACACGTAAATTAGAATGTAATGCTTGTAGATTACAGCCTCATTCACACTTTGATGGCAAGTAATGAGTTTAAGTCAACAATTATATGGTATCCATACTTTTCGGTACTTCTACACTTTCGCTATAAAAGCTTGTTTTCAGACACACACACAATTAAAAAAACGCCAAGGGTCGAATAGCCAACCATATCCACTAAACACGTTCGTCACACGATTAACTTGGAACCAATATGAAACATAAGCAGCCCGATTTTGTATAAAAATTCAACGGGACATTTTTACCTTTTCCCATTTTCAGCGTTGTGAACTGAAAACTGAAAAAAATCTTTGTACAATAAAATATGCTTGTTTAGTTTAGAATAATTATTATAAATTTTTTATCTCATTTTAAACAAAGAAAATTACCAGAAAACGTTAACGATTTTGTTCTGTTCGTTATAATAGCATATATTATAATATATATATATATATATATATACACACACACATATATATATATATATATATATATATTTGTGTGTGTGTGTGTGTGTATTACGCTATGCGTATAAAAATGCACACATTTTTATATTGAGTGCTTGAAAAAGAGGTCGTTATAAGCAAAAATTACCTGGAACCGAAGTTCGTTATAATCGTAATAATTTCTATGAAATATTCATGCAAAAGGGTTGGGACCGGAGAAGGTGTTCGTTACAAGCGAAAATTTATAATCATTGATTGTATGTTAGAAGCTTACTCTACTGTATACTAAAAATATATATGTTGTTAACATATCATAACATTTACATTGCAAGCAACTGTTACTCAATAAATTAATTCACAATAGTGCATTTATGAGAAATTCCGTAACAGTTAATAAAAATTAGGGATTCAATAATAATTGCATTTTTTGTGAATATCACAATCGAAATTTGTATTTTTTATTTAACTAAACTAAGATATCGAGTTATTCTTTATAATTCAACAAAAATTAAAAATGTCCAACTTCTAGCTTACAAATCAAACTCTTATAATTTGGAACAAAAACTAATTAGCTAATGTTCTGAATCTTGTTAAAATCTTACGATGTGAATTTTATCGTTTGAAATTAAATAGATTTATTACAAGTTCGCTACATTATTTAAAATTTAATGAATTCTATTGTTATTCTTTCTTATGTGCTTTAAATATTAAGAAAAATATAAATTATTAACCTTAAATTAAAGTAGCGCATATTCTGTACAAAAGGTAGTGCCAGATTTTTTAACTTTCCCACTTGATCCTTAATTTTATAATATTTGCTTTGAGTGCTTGCTATTCACATATTACGTAACGCACTCAGGTGGGGAGGTGGCTTAGAATTTCTTAATTAATTTATAACTTAAACTGAAAAATAATTTAAAATGTTAAATTATGAATTTATGTTATTTTCTATAATTTTGATCCAATCAATTAGCTTTTATTTGTTAAGCTTATAATCGTTTTTGTACGAATGCAACAAATTAATATATTTTACTTCTATTTTGTTGTCCGAAGAAATCAACAACCTGAAAATACCCGAAATATCAAGAAAACCCGTGATCACGAAATAAGTAAAGAGCCAAATTACGCCATTCGATATCAAACGAAATCGCAAACAAAATTTTTTGAATAATTGAAAAGTTAATTTTACAGTTCATTTCAGAATTTAAAATATACGTTATCTAACAGTTGTTGCTTGTCTTTAAAATACAACCCTGCTTGCTTGAACATAATACAACAATCAAGCCCTTATTTTTGTTAGCAAACACTTCCCAAATACTGACAACCAAAATGGTGTTACTGTCAAGATTAACTAAATGATAAAATTAACACACGTGCTAGCATTTCATTTGCGTACTAATAGTTCAATATTAACACAACACTAAATCGGAGAACATCGCGTATTTTGCTTATACTTAGTAGAATTCTATTCAATAAAATAATTATCCTGTCTTATGCACGCTCATTAGTTTAAATTAAAGCCTGAACTTTTCGAGTGCTATTTTAAAGACACAGAAAAAATGAAATTGGAAACAAGTTGCACAAATTAAATGCCCTTAGCGGTTTTATTTTGCATGCAACTTATTTCGACAATTTTGAAATTCTATCACAAAAAAAACATTTATTAGTACTCGCCATTTTTTAAGTAGCAATTTGTTTTTTTCAATAAAAGTTGCAACTTATGCACCTGGCGACAGATGAAAATTGTAGTATTATAATAACTTTTAATTGTTTAACCAAAAATTAAACGGTTTGAGGTGCTACAACATTTTAACAAAAAAGTTTTTACTTTGATAATGTAAAGGCATGCACATGTACTTACATAATTATTTATGTGCGGCTGTGTGTGTTGATTATACCTATTGGTTTTTCTTATAATTTAAACTCACTTCACTTTCGCCTTTTATTCGTGCATATTGTATTTTTATAATTTCAATAAAATACTGTTAATTTTTCACTAAAGGCGTTAAATTAAATTATGATTACATATGTATGTATGTATGTACATACATACACATGTATGTAAGTGTACTTAAATATTGGTGTTAATTTAATTTTTACGTTTTCGAATACAACTACAACACCGACCAGCACTAGTTAAGAGATTCGCGATTAAACTAACTGCATTGTTTTATGATTCTGCTTTGTCTCTTTATATTGCAATGTTGTTTTGTTGTTATTATTGCCGTTATTGAGATGGATATTTTCAAGAATAATAAAACTCATTCATTCATGGATATTTAATTGTTGTTGTTAAACAATTCATAGTTGTAAAGAGAAATGTTTAAATTTTAAACTTTTTTTTACATGATTTGGGAAAATGCTTTTTTAAGTTAAATTAAAGACCTTATTTATTGTGAGGGGTATAATTGCAAAGGCTGCAATTTCCATGTTTCTCACTAATGTCGCGAAAAATTTCGTATCCTTTTTGATACGAATTTGGTTCAAACTTAGCTTAGATCTTCTCCCAAATCTTTTCTACTGAATACCATGATATGTAATATAATAAATTTCTGTATCTTTAAATAATGGAAGTTTTATAATATAGTTTTAAAAATTATTGAGGCGGAGATTGCAGCCTTTGCAAATAGTATGTAGGTATGTCAGGTATCTTCAGATTTATTTATTTGTTCACATTCAATTAAGAATGATGCTTATATAGTAGATATACATAGGATGTAAAATATTAAAAATTGTCAAAATTTATTTAATAGATGTATGTATGTAGGTAGCTATGTATGTGGTTATTTCATATACACATATACATACATAAGCAATTATTGTCCATAAGAAATTTAGGAACAAGTCTAGTTTAGTGACAGCTCCAAAAAGAAAAAAATATATATAGGGGTGTAGAAAATGGTAAAATAAGAAGAAAATGTAAAATAAAAAATTGGGGGAAACGTATAGTTCCGAGTTATGGCCCTCCGAAGTTTCCATATATATACGTGATTTTCCACTGCATTTATAGACGTACTTGGTCAATATTGATATCATTTTAAAGTTTTGAAGAGTTCTTTAAGAGTATACAAAATTTAATGAAAATATTTAACTTGAGTTCTCAATACAGTTTATACAAAATTTTATTCGAAAATGTTAGGTAATTATGTAGTTTATTCAAATGAAAGGATTTTGTAATCTATGGTATAACAAACACCGGCTTCGCTAATTAAAGCATTTTTGCATGGCCGGTCTTCGGCCGGGCTTAAAGATTTTCTCCTCCATGTCTAACGACCACAGGCTTCGCTAACTAAATAATTTTCGCATAGCCGGCCTTCGGCCGGGCTTAAGGATTTTCTCTTCCATGTATAACGAACACCGGCTTCGCTATCTAAAGCATTTTCGCATAAATTTTGTATATTCTAAAAGAACTCTTCAAAAGCTTTAAAATGATATCAATATTGGTCATATACATACGTTTATAAATGCAGTAGAAAATCACGTATATATGTATATGGAAACTTCAGTGGCCCATAACTCGGGAACTATACGTTTACCCTAATTTTTTATTTTACATTTTCTTCTTATTTCAGCATTTTCTACACCCCTATATATATTTTTTTTTTGGAGCTGTGTCACTAAACTAGACTTAAGCCGAAATTTATTCTTATGAATGTTTTGATATGAAAAGTAAAACAAATACAGTTCCATATTTGAACAATTCTTATGATATGAGCCAATGGTTTTATATCAATCAACTAACTAACTTGAATAAATGGACCAAAAAATGTACTTTAGTTTTTCTAATACACGAAATTCTTATAAGAAATATTTTTTAATATAATTTATCATCTTTGGCACTTATGAAAATTTTTCTTTTACAGAACATTTCTCCCAAGGAAAGTATGGAGATGTTTTTACTTACATACATACTCGTACATATATTCGATATCTACTTTACCTACCCCGCAGGAATTGTCAATAGTGAAATTATACTGATTACTTATTGACGATGTCAACAGTACTACTGACAAATTATAGCCCAACTAATGTTATCTGCTACTGACATTTAACACAGGCTTGTCCTACGAAATCTACCAGTAGACTGCTTCAATACTGACTAGGTAGTTTTTGTGGAATCATATAAAGAAAATGTCAATAGTAAGATTGTACTGGCCTACTATTGACGATATCACCAAGCTGTGGGAAATGTCCGTAGTAAAACTGTACTAATTCACTATAGACGCTGTTCACCACCTGCAGGAAATGTCAATATTAAAATTATACTGCACATGTCACCAAACCTGTTTTATTTTAATTTAGTTCAAACAGCTACTAGTATTTATTTAAAATAGTATTTAAAAGTAAAATAAAGTATAAAATATTTTACAGTCTTCTTTGAGGAATACTTTTGTTACTGTTAAATAACATAAAAGGAACTTCGTTTCGTTTTAAATTAATGATTTGTTTTTAACCGTCAAACATTTTCTCTACCTATCAAAAAAAAAAATTGTTGACAGTGTCATCAAAAAGACACTATAATTGTTGACAAAAATATTGACATGGATACACTTAACTCCATGCTTCCTCCAGGATACTTATAAACTTACTAAAATAAAACTAAGCTAAATGAGAATGCTGGCTTTTTAGTTAACACACTATTAACAGAATAATTTTTTATCCTTTGGTATCGCTAAAAACACGTGTTGATTTGTTAGCAATAAAATTTTTTACGCACCTTTTTTTAAATTTTCTAAAAACTCCATTCGTAAAATTTTTAAAATGCTGTATTTGATACACAAACATTAATCAAACATTTATGACCCTGCAATTTTGGAAACATATTAACTTGCAACTTCGCTATAGAAATAAAAACTAATTTTTTTTAAATAAGATATCCAAGCATATCTCGAATAATAAATTTACTTGAAAAAAAATGACGTGATAATTTGCTAATTTTGTCACCTTTCATGTGAAATATTTGAAGAAAACAAATTTTCGCCTCTTATTCACGGTACGGCTAATTATCAATTGAACTGGCAATTTTGAAACTATTTTGAGAGACTTAAGAAGTTGTTAGTCTTCTGAAATTATTAGTTATGTCAAAGTAGATTAGGCGTTGACCCTTTTTCAAATGGATTGCATACGTGAACGGCCACGTCTAGCTATAACATCTTGTAAAAATTGTTTATGATAAATTTAGCAAATGCTAAAATGACTGCATATAAAAAAACTTAATCTAATTAAAAAAAATATGAATACTAATTTACTAAATTTGTTTATGAATACTATATAAGTACAGATTGAGCGAAACTCGTTATAGCCGATGTAAATATTTGTTTCTGCAAAACTTTACTAAATCGGAATTTTATTCATTATTGTGTATTATACTTATAATATAAAACACAATTGGGGGTTTCAAACGGTGTCATATCGCGTTATATTGCTGTAAAATGTTAAACTAATTTTAAAATACTTTTATATCTTTTCATACAAAAGCTGTCCTATAATAATACAATTTTCATGCTATTTTTCTGTTACTGTTATAAACAATTAGTTTTCTTTTTGCTTTTGTTAAAAAAAAAACTGTTGCTCCATATTTTAAAATACTGCAGATTTTTTTTAAGAATTTTATCTGAACAAATATATGTATTACAAAAATCGAAAAAAGGCGAAAAATTATTAATTAATAAAAAAGATATCACTAAGACTGAAAAAAACTCGGCCAAGAACAAAAATCTTTATAAATAGTCCGAAATCACAATAACTTAAAGTAAGAATGAAACGATTAAAATTTGCTAAAACTGCAGAGGTAAACTTCCGAATAATTTCTAAAGAAATCTCAAAACCGGTTAAAATGTTTATAACTGTAGAAATAGTTAAAAGTCGAAAAATTCGCCTTTATCGCGGAAAATTACAGACAAATTGCGAATATCATAAATTAACAGCAAATGAGTTTAAAAATCGGATCTACAGCGAATATGACGACGCCAAAAATTGTAAACAAATCTCAAAATTAATAAGAAAATGTCCTAAAACTGTAAGGAATGGCAAAACCTCGAAAAAAACGCGAAAATAACGACAATTCGCACAATTTTTCGTATATCAATTTTTCGTAAATCACTATTACTGTAAGAAAATAAAAAATTTGCAAAAGATCAAATCGATCGCAAAAATGCTGAAAGTTAGCAAAAATTGCAAAATTTTAAAAATTCGGAAAAATTTTATTGTCTAATATTGATTAAAACTTTCCAAAAATAAAACTTAATATATGTATGTAAATCACTTCTTCCACATTTTCCACGAAACTTATGCGAACTGCCGAAGAAATCGTCAGTCAGCAAGCTCTGAAATGAAATAAAAATTACTAAACTATATAAATGATAAAAACTTGGGGGTGCTAAACTGGAATCCTTTGGAAATGGGGAAAACAGTAAAAAGGATCATATCATGCGAAAAATCATGTTTAAAAATTATATAAAAATTTTGCAAAACATAGCAAAATTTAAAAAATTCCATACTTAGAAGAAAGCATAAAAATTTTTGAAATCGTTAAATATTCATTAGTTTTTTATGTTCTTTTCATTTATTTACCTTCAGTTCATTTTCATACATAAATAAATTTCAAATAGCACACTAAGTGCATGAACGTGAGTGAAAAATCACTCACAATCACATTTCTAATGTCAGTTAATTTTATTTTGTAACTATTTTTCAGATTACGCTAAAAATACAAATAATCGCACTGAATAAAAAGAAATAAAACACATTTATGCATACACATCCATACATATATATATTTAAATATATTTTATTTATTATTATTTAACATTACAAATCATAATCCTTTGGCATATTGCAGTGCGATGTTAAATCTATAAAAATACTAGTGCCGCTAAATATGTACACTCAAAATATTCTGTACGTAAAATTAACTGAAATTGTAATATAAAATATATGAAAGTTCACTTAAAACCCGGTCTACTCATTTTTCATTTAAATTGAAACAAAAGTTCATGCAATTTTTAAAGTTAAAAAATTAATTGACTTAAGCCCGTAAAAATAAAAGATTTTTCCTTTGTTTGTGTAGGAGAGGAAATCTCAAACAAATCAAATAAAGCAAGCAAAGAAAAAAACAACAGCACTTGAAAACAACGGACAATATTGAATGTAACCGAAAATCCGTATTAATATGTTCTTAGTTTTTTGAATGAATGTTAGAATCAGTTAAAAATAAAATTGCTTACAATTTTAAATGTTTATTCGTTTAAAAATTACTGAACGGATTACTTCTTGAATAACGTACAGTCCGTTACCTTAATAATATTGTGAGTGTATTATTCAGAGGAACATTTTCAGTAAAATAACGCTCCACATTTTTTATTTATTTTGTGCACTGTAGGTACATACATATGTATATGTATGTCTGTCTACAAAATGGATAATTTAAATTACTCTATTTTTGTACACAGTTTTAACCAGAATAATACGTACAATTTAAATGGAATATATCATGGTAGAATAATACAGGTACACTACGAAGCGTTAACGGGGTTGTTTTTTGGGTTCGGGTCTGTCAAAATTTGATTACTAAAAAAGCACACTTAAACATTTGTTTCAAATACAAATAAGAAAAGGAAATTCAAAATTCTTTATAGAATAGAAAATGCAACCATTTTTCCATTTGTCTTTTGTGCTTTTGATAGCTTCGGACCTAAAAGCAGTGTTGTTGTAGTTTCGACACTACCTGTATTATTCTGCTATACACGTCGGGTATATATATATATATATATATATATATATATATATATATATATATATATATATATATGTATATATATTCGTCGTGTTCGTCTAATCTCGTCTGCAGATAACAAATTCACGATTATTCCATTTGGCGACATGTCGCGACATCGAAGTCACGTCAACACAATACCAAAAGAAAAATTGAAGCATTTCTACTCGATCTCGAGAAAAATTTTGTGCTAATGAAAGTGTACTTCTGTTCTATAACATGAGCCTGTCAATAGTAGTCAATTGTTTTCGAGAACGGGTAGACAAGCCTCAATTTTTTGGTATTGTGTTGACGTGACGTCGATGTCGCCAACTGGAATATGGGTGATTATTTTTTTACCTTCTAGGCTCTTTTCTATAATTTTTTTTATTTATTTTTGATTTTTGACAGCACATCTTCATGCGTCTTTTTCATCACCAAAATTTCCCTGTGGTTGATAGATAGATTGATGGGGTGGTGGTGGTTTTGTTGTTATTTCAGTTGTTGTTGTTATTGCTGCTGTTGATATTGATGATGCTCCTGATAATCTCCTTTAGTAGATATAATATATGAAAAAGTAGTTGTGTTTTCTCTTCATCCATAAACATTTGCTTCGCTTTTGTTGTGAACTTAATTTTAAATATTTCTAGAAAACTCTCGCATTTATATTAAATTGTGTTGCGAGTTTACTCCTCAAAATCCGATAACGATTTTTATCAAATAATATTGTTCAGCCAATACTATAAAAAAGCATATGTAAATAGGAAATATTTCTTACACAATCATATACACATATCGTCAAACGTAATTAGCAATAAATGTTAAATCGTACTTTTTTCATTATTTATAGTTTTTTAATTTGATATTGTGGAACCCCTATTTTTGTTTTGAAGGTATTCAAAAGCATATTAGCAAAATACTTACCGGATTGATTACAATATAATTGATAATCTATAGTCTAGCTGCGTGTAGTGCAAAAACCATATTATTTTAAAATATATCCATTTTCAAAATTGGACCACAATGTGGAATCCCCCTTATGAGTAATGTGGAATAATATGCCATACTACCAGAATCAAAATATAAATAAGAGAACAAGTTAAACTTGTTAGAGAATGTGATAAAAAAAAATACCAAAAAAATTGCAATTAATTCAAAATGTAATGCCGTTTTCTTTTCTAAAAAAAATTAACATTTCTTTTACTTTTTATCAAAAGAATCGCTATTTAAAGTTTTTTAAGAAAAAAATTTTGCCCGTAAGTGATGATAGAATTATTTTTAATAAACTTACTATTTCAAAAAATCATTATATTGCAAAATTTCAATAAAAAGGGCAAAAAATTTTGCACTTTTTTAAGAAAAGAAAACGCTATAAGACTAAGCTTTGGTTCTACCCCTCCTATACATTTGAATTCTATAAAATGCAGTGTGAAGAACATGGTTTTTCGATTAATGTAATTAGTTCCCATCTAATTTTTACTAATTCCACTAATTAAGCTTTTTTTAGTATGACTCAATATTTTCTCTTATTGAAAATGATATTTTTTAAATTTATTAATCGACATTGTCTCAATATCTTTTTTCAAAGATTTTCAAACAAAAGTTTTTTTTAAATCATTAAAAAATAATATTGGGGGATGGGGTTTTTTACAGAGGTGCACTTGAGCGGAAAGCTATCTGTCTGTCATCCACTTGGGGATGGCAAGAAGCGATTCCTCTGTTTGAAATTCTCAAGCAGCTCACTACTTCCGGTCTTATACCAAGTATCCCCTGGTAATGCCTTTCAGACACCCGTCTGACGGCAGCTAAAGTGAGAAGGCACACAGTTGAGTAACCTGAATGGCATTCCAAACCGATGCGTCTCAGGTAATTAGGTGTTATCCACTGAAACTCAACTGTTCTTTACCTGCCTAGAGGTTGTTGGCAGCCCCAACTCTAGGATCGGATGGGAGGCCTAATCAGTCACTCAATGCTAAACACCACTGATTACTGAAACCACAACAAATAATTACCAACGGATCCCCAAGATGACGACCTTTAGCATGAAAAAAATGACACGAATAGGAACATGGAACGTACGCACACTCCTAGATACATTTAAACTGGCCCAAGTATGCAGAGAATTTGCCAACTACAACCTGCTACTTTTAGGACTGTGCGAAACCAGATGGCCAGAAGCAGGAGAATTCAATACCTCCGAAAACCTAACTTTTTTTATACTCCGGTAGACCGCCGAACGAGCCAAGGTCGAGCGGAGTCGGATTACTCTTATCCAAGGAATCCCGTAGTGCACTGATCAACTGGAAACCATATGGTGACAGAATAATCACAGCAAGATTCCGCACTAGGGCTAGAAACCTTACATGCGTGCAGTGCTATGCACCAACAGAAACATCTGAATCCTCGGAAAAGGAAAATTTTTACAGTCACCTGAACAGAGTGCTGTCATTAATATCGCGAGGTGATATCGTGATACTCATGGGTGATTTCAACGCACAACTTGGAGCAACAACACTGGAAGAGAAACCATAACGGGGCAGCATGGCATCGGTAGAATGACGGCAAATGGAGAGCTCTTTACTGAAATATGTAGCAACAACAATCTCGTGATCGGAGGCACCATATTTCCCCACAAAACTAGCCACAAAGTAACGTGGGTATCGGCAGACAGAGTGACCGAAAATCAAATCGATCATATTGCTATAAGCAAATCATGGCGCAGGACTCTTCTGGACGTACGTTCCAAACGCGGTGCAGACTGTTCCACAGACCATCATCTTGTAATTGGAAATATTCGCCTAAAGGTATCTGCTATCCGTAAACCACCATCCGCTGATCGAAAATATTACGTACGCAAACTGAAAAACGTTCAAATCCGGCACAATTACGTGGACGAACTAAAAGGGGGCCTTTCTATACAACGAGCACACCCGGTGATAGAGTGGCAAAACATAAATAATAACTTCAACGATGCTGCCAGGGAACATATCGGTTACAAGACCCTCAAAAGAGCACAGTAGATGTCGGATGATACCTGGAAGTTAATATTGGAAAGAAAGGAAATAAAGGCAAAGCAAAATATAGCTAGAACGCGCGGTGAAAAGATAACGTTAGGTGAAGCCTACAGGCGTCACGATTTACTAGTGAAACGGAGTGCTAGAAATGACAAGAGAAGATGGCACGAGGAACTTGCGTGTAATGCCCAAAAAGCATCTGAAGAGCATAGGCCCAAGGATCTTTACGCTGGGGACTCACTCAACAACTCGAGAGTCTGGAGTACGCAGATGATATTTGTCTTCTGTCTCACAGCTATCGGCATATGTCAGCTAAACTTAAGTCCGTCGAAACCGAAGCCGCAAAAGCTGGTCTAAAAATAAATATTAAAAAGAGCAAGGTAATGCGCTGCAACACCATTAATAACAGCAGATTTAAAATACAGGATGTTGAACTAGAGGAAGTAAGGTCGTTTTGCTATCTTGGTAGCATTTTAACTCATACTGGAGGCTGCAGCAATGACGTCGCCTATAGAATGTCAAAGGCCAATCAGGCATTCGGTATGCTGCGCCCTGTATGGAAATCTACTGTTATTTCAAAGCACACTAAGATCAGCATATTCAATTCGTGCGTCAAATCGGTGCTCCTTTACGGTTGTGAGTCATGGAACACAACAACACGTAAAATAAATGCTATACAGGTGTTTGTTAACCGCTGTCTACGAAGGATCCTTAAGATATTCTGGCCAAGCACCATATCAAACACTCAACTATGGTCACAAACAAATCAAAGTCCAATCAACATCGAGATCCTTAAGCGAAAATGGCGCTGGATTGGTCACACGCTCCGTAGACCACAAGGCGACCCTACTAAAACTGCTATTGACTGGAACCCCCATGGAAATACACGAAGAGTTGGTCGCCCGTCGCACTCCTGGAGACGTCAACTCGAAGCTGAAGTAATCCAAAGTGGGCTAAGCTGGAGGGAAATCAAACACCTAGCATCAAACAGAACCGAATGGAAATAGTTCGTTGTGGCCCTTTGTTCCTTATAGGAACCACAGGATATAATATATATAATATAAAAAATAATATTAAAATAGAGTTCCAGAATATTTTCAATTGTTCTTTTCAATTGTGCTTCACGACCACCCAAAAATGCTTTGAATTCACGAAATGTGATCACAAAATTTTCACAATTTTTGTAGTGCATTTTAATCTTTTCAATGCGTTGTTGAAGCGTATGTCCTTCGTTTTTTTTATTTGTTATTTGTTGAGTCATGACGACTGTTAAAATGGCGGGCTATTAAAAATTAAACGTCTTACTGGAACACGCTGTATGAAAATATCTCATTCAAAACGGCAAAAAATTTCAAAATATTGGTGTACAAATGTAACGTCTGCAACTCATGATTTTTTAATGTGGTAAATTAATATCAGATATGAATTTCAAAGCTTTAGAAAACAACGAAAAGATTGTACAAGTTTGCATATGCAGAGGAAAATATGCCCGTATGTTCGAGATATCAGCGATTTCTACAATGGCATCGGAATGGCTACAGTCCAAGAAATTTTGTGTTTTGAAATTATACCGAGAAGAAAGTTTTGTGAAATGTGGCTATAAGCGAATGACAAGAAAAAACATCAAAGGAAACGATTGACAATTTAATTGTTCCCATGGACTACCGATGTGATGCGCTGATTAAAAACCAAGGATATCCCACAAAATATTGAATCACTAAAAGAGAAAGAAATTTATAGTTGAATTAAAATAGAAGTGTTCATTTACTTTCGAAATTTTTTATTTTCGGCACATAATTATGATGTAATTTTCTATTAGATTTATGGTACGAACTAGTAAAATAATGAACTTGTTGCAAATGGCTTAGGAATTATTTTGAACTTTCGACGTTTAAGAACGAATAAATGGATATTTGAAAATGTTGTTATTGAATTGTCCCCTACTGTATAGGTACTTCCAACGATCGATTTTATCGAATCCACTTCATACTTTATTTTATTTTAATTTTGAAAAAAAAATTTTTTTTAAAAAGTTTTGAATTTTATTGCCAAATTTATTTATTTTATTTCCTTTAATGACTTTTTTATTCAATAGTGCCACCTTTATGGCGGTTTTAAAATATCCATCGATTTGATGTACTTCATCCGAAATTTAATTTCCAAATTTAAATAAATTTTAATTTTTGACAATTTTAATATCTACCATGTCTTTTGAAGACGATCTACGGAAATAGCTCTTTAGTCTAATCAAATTTAGGAGAGAAACGATACGCCTTATTGCAGATAAGATACCGTAAATCAAGCAAAAATATCGGTGATTCCGCCTAATGAATTTAAATTAAAGGTAAAATAAATAAAACAGGAGCAGAGTTATTCTATATTATTAATAGGCAAACACGCTTTTTTAGATCCCTTTTACGTCCGTAATACTGAACCGATTTTGGAAAGATTTATTTATATGTTTTTAAACGGGGTTTTACATAGATATGCAGAATCTTAATTTTAATTCAATCGGTTCGATATTTAGGGAGCTATAAGCGTTTAAAGTTGCTACTAACACATGCACACTTATTACTCATACATGTATCAGCTTCAACTTGTTAAATAAATAAAGTGTTTGTTCAATTTGCTTTTGCATAGAAATGCGACCGAGTTTTAAGTTGTTTTTGGTTTTTGTATTTTATCGTATGTATTGATGTAAATATTCAATATTAATTTCTAGAATGCGGTCGATTGAGTCGACCGCTGGTTACACTAGTCTTTTTTATTAGTATGTATTTAAAATCAATATTAATAAGATTTTTGTTTTGCAATTCTGTTTGTAGGAGACCTGCAGTGGAAAATAGTCTCCCATATGCGTTAGATATAATTTGAAAAATAAAATAATGCAGCGTCTTTTTTAAGTTTGAATATAAGGCAGTGTTGCCAAGTAGATTTTTTTTAAATCTTAAATTATTTTTACGGAAAAAGTTCCTTGAAATGTAAGATTAAATAATAATTTGATTTCAAATATATTCAGTTGAATTAATTTTAGTATGAGTATTAATAATATCATTACACACAAGTTTCAATAAACTCAGACATTTTTACTAATACACATACATATTTTTACAACTTGATACGAACTTGCTTTTAAAATTCTCTTTCCAGTCGAGTGTTTCAATTTACAGTCAAGAATACATCTGATTCATATCTTATGCCGAATTTTTCGTTTTTTACAAGAATGGTGCCGCTATTATTTTTCAGTTTATTTTTTACAAATATTCTGCCGCAATTCAAAACTACTAATTAAAATCAAATAATCAAGTATGTTTGTCAATAGAAGTAATAAGTGGAATGAAGCTGCTTTCTTGACGATGACAACTTTAAAAATAAAATTCCTCTAAAATTGCGTGCAGCCTACAAAGACTCCCTAAATTTTGAAAATTTTACTGAAATTCCTGAATTACGGAAATTTATAGTTTTTTAAATATTTTTATTTAATAAAATAACGAAAAAAAATGTTTTTTCTCAATTGGTCTTTTCATTTAATGGATTCTATATAAATGAACGCAATCCAGTAAACAAAATAGTAAAAACTCAACTATATGGGTATTCTGATCTGTATCAAATTATGAGACCTTACACTCAGGGGAAAACAAGCTAAACGTAATAGAAACAACCCGAAAACGCCATAAAAGTCTGTTTAGCTTGAAAATGCTGAAATGCTGAAATACTGCAGTTTAGAATAGACAGAGGTTCATCGGCCTCAAACTTTCATATACAACAATAAATTAAATACTTTATTTTCTTATTTTTTTTCAAAAGACCCTTATTCGTAGTCTTGTACAAGTTGTATCGTTGTATCAGCAATAAAAATATACTGAGATCAGATGCCTCCCTAATAAAATAGCAAAAATTATACGAACAATACCAATTTTAATCTTCGACAGCTTGACTGTTACTTTAACTGAAAACTGTAAAAGGACATATGTACATATGAATACATATGTATATTCGCATATGGAATATGTATGCACATATGTACATATATGTATATGCACATATGTACTGTATATGCACATATGTACTGTATATGCACATATGGATATACTTACGAAACTATTGAAACAAAAGTAAAACATCTGCAAAATTAAACAAATAATGTAAGAAAAAGGTCAAAATGTAGTTTTAGCTGAAGGCAGCTGTAACAAAATTGAAAAACAACACAGGCCCAACGTATAACAACCCCCATTTTTTCGTATTAACCTACAATTCGTTCTAGGAAAAGGTTCATGGTACCTGAACTCTGTTTGAAATGCAGGTCATAAGTTTTTTCTTGTTTCAACTGTACCAAATGAATTTTCAAATTTGGTTTAAAACATTTTCAATACTTTCGAAATTGATCAGTAATTTTTTAGCTGTTGAAAGCGAAACATATGCCCAAGTAATGTTTTTAAAAAAATAAAATTAAAATCGCTTAGTTAATGGTGAAATTATTTACAATGAAATGCATATTAAAAGTGTTGTTTTAGTAATTGTTTGTAAAAAAAAATTTTGAAAAAGGTAAGCAAGAGAATTATTTTCATTCAAATAATAAAGTCGAAAATAAATCATACGAGTATATGTTGGGCTTCTCATATAATCGAACAAAATTGTTATAGTTTTCTCAAAAATTTGCGGAAAAGATTACTGAAGGTCTGCCTTGAACAAATTCAAAATAAAAAAATTTTTGCAAATTAAGCGATTTTGGAATGACGCATTTTAAAAAAATTCCAAGTTCCGTAAGAAATTTTGAGGTTCCCTTAATATGCTTCGTAATATGATAACGTCAAAAATTCGAAATATAATACACCACACATTTTTTTACAAGATCTTTTTACGAATAAGAGCAGATAAATTTTTTTGCACAAATTTGTTTTTTTCTATATTTTTACAGGCGCATATCGTGCTGTATTTTTAGTTTTTTGCTAACTATTGTAACGACTACTTTCTTTTTTATACAAAAGCACACAGTTTTGTTTTGTTACGTCGCACGCATTTTTCACACGATTTTAATTTGTACGGGTTTGCTAGAAACATATAAGCCTTGTAAAAAAAGAGTTGGGTGTACACACGACACTTTAAAGTGATTTCCTCGATAGTACATGCAATAAATTTCAATTAAATTTTGTTCCGAACATGCACTATTTTATTATATAATTTGTTTTTCTTAATGTACTTTTTTAACGAAATCAGAAACTGCTTAAGCCTTTTTGGCTTTTTTGCAAAAACACCCACGATCTTAGCAGGAATCGAACCACTATCCAGTGGTCTACGTTGGCGCCATGAAATGCACGAACCACTTTTTTTTGCTTAAATTTATTTTAGTAACTTTTTTAATTCGTTACAGTTACATATATCATTTAAATAGCATTTATTTTTTTCACGAATTTCCAAATTACTAAATTTTAGGACCTTATGAAAAAATAACTATTTTACAGTAGAACTGATGAGAAATTGGCCGCTGAAGTCATCAGTTTTCTAATTGGTTACGTTATAACATTTTATGGCAGCTGTGCAAACCGCACTGAAGTACGGGATCTATAAATAATGTGTAAGAGGTACAGACTCTTTAAAATGATTAAGGTTTGTGGACTAATTTTTTTATTATTAATTTACATTCGCATTACTTTCGCCTTCAATTGATATGTGTTGTATTTTTACGAGGGCGGGTCAATATATACGTGACTGTTTGAAACCAGCTGCTTAAAAACCAGCACTGCTCCTGAGAAACATCAGCTGTTAGTAAGCAACTGTCAAATGCTGAGCAAACTCTATCATTAACTTTATACCTGACATGCTGCGAATAGCTCACAGCAACAAAGTTTTATATTATTGCAACGTAATTTAACGACCATGTTGGTAAAGACCTCTTCCCGTTGTAATGAAGCAGATCGGGTATCTAATCGTTTCTTTCGATACCGAGCTGGTTCGATCGAGTTTTTTTAAATTAAGATTATGACATTCGCTTGCGAATAATGCGAATGTCATAATCCTGAACTAAGAAAACTCTATCGAATCAACTCGATATCGAAAACGATTATCAGACCCCAGAAACTTATGCTGATTATAGAGCCTATAGGCCCAATTGAAGGGGGAAGTACTGATTTTTTAATAACTACGTACAAAGCTCAAAGAGTTCACGGTTTTGTTGAACTGCCCTCGTACATTTTCAATATGGTACATATTCAATTTTTCGTAAAGGCGTACACTAATTCATGTAGTATTTATGGCGTAAAAAATATTGAGCCCTATTTTGTGCGTGTATCCATACAGCTACAAGACCAAACAAATGTTTTAATTTATATTTAATTAAAATTAAGAAATAAATAAATGCCAAAACATTTTTGTTTAAATATATTTGTTTGAAACAGCAGTCTTTTAAAAATGTTCTTTAAATCATTCGCAGGTCTGTTCGTCAAATCGCTATCCGCGTGAGATCGACTCAGAGAAAATTGTCTTTTTGGTGCCATCCAAAGCTTATAGATCGGTTTGTTGTATAAGGATTACAAAAACATTTTAAGGGTCTTTCAAGTCCTACGATCACTTTGAAATGATAAAGGTTTGTATGTGTTTTTTTCAGTTTGCACGCTTTACGTTCGCTTTTAAATCATGTGTTTTGTATTTTAACGAGGGCGGATCATAAAACATGCGCTTTTTAAACTTCCACCGTTGCTACTTAAAAATCACAACTGCTCTTGGCAAGCATCGTTTGTTAATAAGCATCTGTCAAATTATGATTTGTTACAAATACAGTTGAAAATTTTATTGTAACTTAATTTAACGGCCATATTGACAAAGACCTTCACTCGTTGTTATGAAGCAGATCAATGGTCTAATCGTCTCTTTTGATAACGAGCTGCTTCGATCAAGATTGTGAGATTTACTACTAGGCCCACGATGTCACACGTATTCGTTCTTTCATACAAATACCTTTAAAACAAAAACAAAATTTTAGAATTTGTTTTTGTTTTAAATGTAATTGTACGAAAGAACGAATATGTGTGACTTCGTGGGCGTGGCAGTAAGATTATGACATTCGCTATCGAACCATGTGTCTATATTGTACGATAGAGAATGTGATAATCCTGAACGAAGAAAACTCAAGCTAATAAGTTTATTATTGAAAACGACGATTAGACTTTATAAACTTTTGCTGCTAATCGAACCCACAGGTCTACTTGATGGGAGAAGTGTTGATGTTTAAGTAACTATGCACGAAGCTCAAAAAGTTTAGGAATTTATTGAACTACCCCCGTACATTTTCAATACGATACATATTAAGTTTTCACTAAAGACGTAAATTAAATCATGAAGTAGTTTTTTAGCGTACAAATACTGAGATTCTTTGTACGCCCAGTGATGCAGCTACAAGATCAAACAAATGTTTCCAATTATTTTTATATTGAAAGATTATTATACAGTGCAACACATAAAATGAAAACATCTTCTCGTGTAGAATTTCTCGAATTAGTTGTCGAAACTAACAAAACTCCATTTGGGTTTTGCTGCTGTTCGAATTTTATGAATTATATAAAATATTTTTACTGAATTTCCTACAGTTTGGTAGCTATGGGTAAAAAATGTTGAAAAATTTCAGAAAAAATAAACATTTTTGGACCTTTTATCAATTTCAAGGCAATAGATGTGATTTTTTCGGGTTAGTTTGTTTTACACTTTTTCTCTCCTAGTCTGTAGCAACAATTGTACCAAAGACAGGAAAGCAAAATTCGATTTGGTTTCCGAGATATAGCCGTGAGGAAAATTGTCTGTTTTTCGTAAAAATTAAGTTTTAGGCAAAATACTTCGAGAAACTCCATACGAGAAGGAGGTTGCAATCGATGAATTAAAAAATGTTACAATGTGTTATTTAAAAGAAGTTTGTTCCATAAAATATTTTTTAATCAACGATCTTTTAATTCTTTTTTAATTCACTCGCAGGTCTGCTTGTAAAATTGTAAAATACTCTCAACCATGCTATCCATATTAGACCGACTCAGAAAACATAAATCATGGATGAAGGCTCCCAAAATATTTTGGTCAAGCGATGACCTTTCGTGTGCTGAGCAAATACAGGATGGGAATCCAAAACAACTTTTAAGTTCTCCGACCATGATAAATCTATTAAGGTTTGTGTGTTAGTTTTATATTTATTTTTTATTTTTTTGAATTTTCACTCTTAACTTTCGCTTTTGATTCATGTGTATTGTATTTTTACGGGGGCAGATCAATATGTCCGTTACTTTCTGAACATCCTCCGTAGCTACCTAAGAATCAGCACTGATCCTGCCAAGCAAAAGCTGTCGAGTTCTGATTAAGCTCCGGCTTCGACTTTATGTATGACTTGTTTTTAGTAGCTGCCAGAAGCAAAGTTTTATTTTAATTATGTATTAAATATTACAAATAGTGCTACAAATTTTACTACATTTTAATTTGACGACAAATACTAACAAAAATAGTCTGTGCTGGTAATCGAATCCACAGGCCAGCTTGACGGGAGAAGTGCTGATTTTTAAGTAACTACGAGAGAAGTTAGATAACTCGGGAATTTATTGAAACTCCCTCGCATAATTTCGATATCATACATATCAAAGTTTCACTAAAGGCGTAAATTAATCAATGAAGTAGTTATTTGCGTATATATTTGAGCTTTTTTGTACGTACATCGATGCTGCTACAAGACCAAACAAATCTTTAAAATTACATTAAAATTAGAGATGGAATCGCGAGTAACTAACCACTCACACTCAAGCAGATGCACGTGAGTGGAAAAAATTTAGTAATAAGCAGGAAAACTCAGACTCACGATATACTTACGAAAATAAAACAATAAAGAAAAATTAAAAAATTAATTGAAAAAAAATACTGCAAAGCAAAAAAAATCACGAAACAATCGCACTAAAAATCTACTCATGCACGCTCATGTGATTGACACAAAAAACTAATCACGATCACGAGCGGTATCCATCTCTAATTTAAATTGAGAGATAATTACTCAAAATAATTTTACTTAATTATATTTGTTTGAAGCAACGGCCTTTTTACATACTTTTTAATTTACTCACAGGCCCATTCGCAAAAGTTCGAATTACTTTATTCATAACACCTTAGTTATGCCATTCACATTAGACCAAGCATCCCCAATTTATAGATGGGTTTGTTACGAGTACATGCAATTCCCAAAATATTTTATGGTTCTTTTGATGACCATTCGTGAGATGAGATGAAGATCTAAAACAACTTTTAAGTTCTCCGTGCACTTTCAAGCGATTAAGGTTTGCAAGTTAGTTTTATATTTATTTATTTTATTTTTAATTTGCACTCTTTACATTCGCCTTTAATTCATGTGTATTGTATTTTTACGGAAGCAGATCAATATATCTGTGATTTTTTTAACTTCCTCAGTAGTTATTTAAGAATCAGCACTGCTTCTGTCAAGCAAAAGCTGCTAGAAACAAAGTTTTATTTTAATTGTTTATTAAATATTACAAATACAGCTACAAGATTTTATTACAACTTAATTTAACGACATTCACTCGTTGCAGACCAGAGTCGTTAATAGAATTCACTTGAGGGGAGAAGTGCTGATTTTTAAGTAACTATGAGCGGAGTTCAAAGAGTTCACGGCTTTATTGAAACACCATCGTATAATTTCAATACAATACATGTTAAATTTTCACTACAGGCGTAAATAAATTCATGAAGTAGATATTTGCGTATAAATATTGAGATTCTTTGTACGTTTTAGTGCAGTCACACAAAATTTTAAATTTATATTTGAATACTCAAAATGATTTTGTTTAATTATATTGATTTGAAACGGCAATTTATTAAAATTTTTCTTTTAATCATTCCCAGGTCGCCTGCTGCTGTTCACACTAGATCGACTCGCAGGAAATTACGTCGTTGGTGACATCCACAGCTCATAGATCAGTTAGTTTTATGAGGATTCTTAAAACATTATAAAGGTTTGTAAGTTGCCTTTTTTTCTATTTATTTGGATGCTTTACTTTCGCTTTTAAATCATGTGTATTTTATTCTTACGAGAGCGGGTCAGTTAATGACGCGATTTTTGAACTTCCGCCGTAACCAGTTAAAAATCAACATTGGCCCTGTAAAACAACAGCTGTCAGTAGGAACTGTCAAATGCTGAGCAAGCTCTGTAATTAACTTTATACCTGACATGCTGCGAATAGCACCCAGTAACAATTTTTTATATTCTTGCAACAAATTGGAGAAGATAGCAGATCGGGTATCTAATCGTCTCTTTCGATACTGAGCTAGTTTGATCGAGTTTTTTTAGATTAACATTATGACATTCGCTTTCGAACAATGTGTTTTTATTGTTCTATAGCGAATGTCATAATCCTGAACTATGGAAACTCTGTGGAATCAACTCATTATCGAAAGTGGCGATAGACCCCAGAATCTTTTGTTGGCAATCAGACCCACATGGCAACTTTACGTGCGAAGATCTGATTTTTAAGTAAATACGAGCGGAGTTCAAAGAGTTCACGGACTTATTGAAACACCCTCGTATAATTTCGATATGATACATGTTAAATTTTCACTAAAGGCGTAAATCAATTCATGAAGTATACATATGCGTATAGATATTGAGATTCTTTGTACGTTTTAGTGCTCTCACACAAATGTTTAAAATCATATTCAAATTAAATTATAAATTTTCAAATCGAGTTTGTTTAATTATATTGATTTAAAACAGCAATCTTTTAAAATTTTTCTTTAAATCATTCGCAGGTCTGTTCAAAAAATTTGAGCCACCTCTTGATGAATAATTTTCAAACAATTATTTTGGAAATGTCAGCCGTACTATTCATATTAGGTCGACTCGCAGAAAATTATGGATTTGGTGACACCAACAGCTTATAGGTCGCTTTGCTTTATGAGCGCCTTGTTTTAAATAATAAAGGTTTGTATGTTGAATTTTTTTATTTTTACTTTCGCTTTTAAATCATGTGTATTGTATTTTGACGAGGGCGGATCAATAAATACGTGACTGTTTGAACACCCGCCGTAGCTACTCAAAAATTAGCACTACTCCTGCCAAGCAACAGCTGTCAGTAGCAACTGTAAAATGCTGAGCATGCTCTGTCATTAATTCTATACCTGGAAGACTGTGAATAGATCCCAGAAACAAAATTTTTATGTTATTACAACATAAGTTAGCGATCATATTAGTCTTTGCCAATATGGTCTACACGTCTAATCTCTGTTAGATTAAGATTATTACATTCGTTTTCGAACAATGTGCTTATATTGTTCGATAGCGAATGTCATAATCCTGAACTAAGGACCCTCTGCGGAATCCACTCATTCTCGTAAGCGACGATAGACCCCAGAAACTTTTGTTGGCAATCAGACACACATGGCCACTTTGCGGGAGAAGATCTGATTTTTAAGTAACTACGAGCGGAGCTCAAAAAGTTCACGTATTTATTGAACCACCCTCGTATAATTTCAATACAATACATGTTAAATTTTTAGTAAAGGCGTAAATCAATTCATGAAGTATATTTAGGCGTATAAATATTGAGATTCTTTGTACGTTTTAGTGCTCTCACACAAATGTTTAAAATTATATTTAAATTATTTAAATTAAAAGCCGATAGCCTCTGTCGCTAGTGCTATATAGTAAATAGATGTATTATAATTTAAATTGTAATAATATCTTAGTAAATAAATAAATAATAAATATTTAAATTAAATTATAAATTTTCAAATCGATTTTGTTTAATTATATTGATTTAAAACAGCAATCCTTTAAAATTTTTCTTTAAATCATTCGCAGGTCTGTTTGTTAAATTTGAGCCACCTCTTAATAAATAATTTTCAAACAATTATTTGGGAAATGTCAAAAACGCTATTCACATTAGACCGATTCGCAGAAAATTATGGTTTTGGTGACATCCACAGCTTATAGGTCGATGCGCTTTATGAGGATTCCAAAAACATTTTAGAGGTTGCTTAAGTTTTACAGCGACTTTTTAAAATTATAAAGGTTTGTATATTGAATTTTTTTATTTGGATACTTTACTTTCGCTTTTAAATCATTTGTATTGTATTTTAACGAGGGAGAATCAATAAATACGTGACTGTTTGAACAGCCGCCGTAGCTACTTAAAAATCAGCACTACTCCTGCCAAGCATCAGCTGTCAGTAGCAACTGTCAAATGCTAAATCAAATCAGTGGTCTAATCGTCTTATCTTTGTTAGATTAAGAATATGACATTCGCTATCGAATAATGTGTTTATATTGTTCGATAGCGAATGTCATAATCCTGAACTAAAAAAACTCTGTGAAATCAACTCACTGTCGTAAGCGACGCCAGAAACTTTTGCTGGTAATGAAATCTACAGGGCTATTTTATGGAAGAAATGCTGATTTTTAAGTAACTATGCCTGGAGTTCAAAAAGTTTACGGATCTGTTGAACCACCCTCGTATAATTTTAATATAATACATATTAAGTTTTCACTAAAGGCGTAAATTAATTCATGAAGTATGTAGCGGCGTATAAATATTGAGATTCTTTGTACGTCATCAATGCAACTACAAAACCACAAATGAATGAAATTAAATTTATATTAAAATATAAATACATATTCAATACAATTTTGTTTAATTATATTAATTTGAAACGGCAATCTTTTAAAATTTTTCTTTTATTCATTCGCAGATCTGTTCGTTAAATTGTGAAGTACTCTATTTGAGCCACCGTTTGGTGAATAATTGTCAAACAATTATTTTGGAAATATCAGCCGTACTATCCACATAAGACCGATTCGCAGAAAATTATGGTTTTGGTGATATCCACAGCTTATAGGAGGATTCCAAAAAAAACTTGTAGTAAATATACAGGTTTGTTGAATTTTTTTATTTGAATGCTTTACTTTCGCTTTTAAATCATGTGTATTGTGTTTTCACGAGGGCGGGTC
Source organism: Gymnocheta viridis (assembly GCA_956483585.1). NCBI lineage: Eukaryota > Metazoa > Arthropoda > Insecta > Diptera > Tachinidae > Gymnocheta > Gymnocheta viridis. Next base: position 96,824,918 of record OY101441.1, on the reverse strand, counting down.
AATAAAATTTGCGATTTTTGAACTCCCGCCGTAGCTAGCTAAAAATCTGCTACTGGTAAGCAACAGCTGTCAATAGCAGCAGTCAAAGGCCGAGCATGCTCTGTCATTAACTTTATGCCTGACAGACTGTGAATAGCTCACATAAACAAAGTTTTATATTATTACAACATAATTTTTATTAAATCAGATCAGTGGTCCAATCGCCTCTTTCGGCATCGAGCTGGTTCGATGGAATTTTGTTTGATTAGCGATTTGACATTCGTTGTCGAACATGGGGTAAACTCTGTGGAATCAACTGATTATCGAAAGTGATGATAGAAGTGATGATTTTTAAGTAACTACGCGTGGAGTTTATAAAATCGCAGATTAATTGAACCACCCTCGTAAATTTTCCGTATGATGCACATTAAATTTTCATCAAAGGCGTAAATTAATTCAAGAAGCATGTTATAGCGTATAAATGTTGAGGTCATTTTGTACGTTCACTGATGCAGCTACAAACCCAAACAACTATCGGAAATAATATTTACATAAATTAAGAGATAACGCAGGTCAACACTTGTGTTGTGGCAAAGGGTTTCTTAGATTATTTAGATACATGTGGTATGAAGATTCACCGTGAATTGCCTCTGTTTCTTGAGGTTTACCATTAGAGAAATAAAAATCAGCCAAGTGTGAGTCCAACTCGGTCGTGGAGGGAAGTACGGAAACTTGTTTGGAAAGCGACACCCTCTAATTTTTAACTGAATTTTTAAAACGCCAGTGACTGCGTACTTGTTGGCTGTGTGATGTTCGCAAGATAGCCAACAGATTTTCATAAAACATACATTCTGCGGTTAAGTTTGTCAACAGCCACCAAACAAAAATTGAAAAAGGAAAATTGATTAACAAACAGATAAAGAAAATATTTCGGAACCGTTTGACTTTTGCCTATTTATTACAATAATTGATAAGAGCGTTTCTAATTTAAGTTGAGAATCGCGTTTCCTATGTAAGTCGATATCTTGTGAAATTTTCAAGTGTCTACCTATTAAGGATCACGAGATAGACGGCGAAAACAATAGTGTTCCATTTTTACACATTCTGTACGGAATCCTGAAAATTATGGACGTGGTTGCACAACATAAATTGCCATAACTCGTAGACTAGTTGTTCGATTTATTTGAGTTAAATAAAAACAATTAGGAATAAAATTACCTTCAATTTATATTCTCATAAATTTTTTACTCGCCTTATACTTTTGAAGATATTTTTTGCAAAATTTTGGGAAAACCCTTTTTCTTAAGAAAATTGTTTTGTTATTCAAAAAAATTATTAAAGCTCAAAAATGAACAAAATGCATTTTGAATTTGTTTTAAAGATACAAAGTCTGCATTCCTTTTATTTTTGCATTTCCCCTTTACATTTTTAGTTTCACTAAATTCAAAAACTTAAACTATTGGAAGTATGCGAAAAAATTATAAAACTTGTCAAGTTCCTCTGTGCTCGATCTAAGCCGATCTTAGATAATTTTGTTTTGCCTTGTTAGTTAAATTGCAAGAAATTATCGAACAGCTCAACATAGAAAAAAATTTTCGAAAGGAACTTTTGATAGAAGTGCATTTTCAAAAATAAAAATAAAATATATTAAAAAATATTAATAAAAAGCTGATTTATAAAAAATTCTTAAATAGTGTCTTTTAAACGAAGTAATTTTTTAAAAAAGGTTATTTTCATTAAAATAAGTGCCTTTTGCTAAAAGTATTATTTATAAAAAAATTGCTTTTAAGAAAAGTATACGATATAAAAAATTTTTTCCAAAAAGATCTTTTCCAAATAGAAATTTTTACGAAAATTCAATTCTAAATGGGTACGTTTTGAAACGATTTCCATAAAGTTATTCATGATAGTAAGACCATTTGTGATAATAAAAATTAACTATTTTTTAGTTTCAAATAAAAGTTTCTTTTTGTAATTTATATTCCATATTTACATGCAATTTTCATTTTAAATGAGAAAGACCAAAATGAATATATTTCTATTTCAAGACTCTCAATTAAAACATCAAAATTGCATAGTGTAAATATGGAATTTGTTACAATGTTTTTATTACTTTTTATTACAGTTATAAATGATATTAGACGGCTTTTACACAGTCAAAGTTCACTTTTCAAAGTTCTAATTCAGCTGAAAAAAAGAGAGAGCGACTAATATTTATATTTTCTGTCTTTCTGCTGAATTAAACTTTGCAAAGTCTTAAAAAGTGGTTTTTCTTAAAAATAGACATTTCGAAAGAGTAAATTTTCCAAAAAGCCCGATTTCCGAAAAAAAACATTTAAAAATTGGATATCAACAAATAATATTTTAACCAGAAACGTTTTTTAAAAAGCACCCCCTTGAAACGGTAGAATTTCCTAAAAAAATCATTAAAAAAAATACATTTCTAAAAAAGTACTTAATTAAAAAAGTACATTTTAAAGAAGTATATTTTAAAGCAAGTAGAAAGTACCATTTAACAATAATATTCAAGTTTTCCTAAAAGAATATTTTCCAAAAATTAACATTTCCCAAAAGTATATTTTTCAAAAAGAACTTTAAAAAAATTCCTTTTCCAAAAAATACATTTAAAAAAAATATAATTTCAATAAGTATTGTTTTGTAAAAGTAGATTTTTACAAAAGCACATATTCAAAAAAGTTCGTTTTCAAAAAAGTACCTTTTCAAAAAGTATCAAATTAATTCCCAACGTTCCCTTTTAATGACAGTTTTCGAAAATAACTATCATAATCATAATCATAAAAATTAAATTGTAAGTCACTTCAGGAAGCTGGGGTCTAATCGTCGCTTTCGATAACCAGCTGGTTCGATCGAGATTTTTTAGTTTAAGATTATGACATTCTATATCGAATATATTGTTCGATAGTGAATGCCATAATCTCAAACTAAGAAAATTCGATAGAATCAGCTCGATATCGAAAGCGACGATTAGACCAATGTTTAAAATTTTATGCAAATGTATCTAATATTATATAAAAAAATTCATTTTCCGTATTCACCCATTTTGGTACCATCTTGAAAAGTACTTGAATTGTTCTAAAATAATTTTCTTTTAATAAAGGGCGTCCCAAAATTAACGCAAAATTTTAATTAAATAAATAAACAAAGTTTTTAATATATTTCATTATGAAAGCACATTGTTCTGCCGTGTAACGCCTCATTTTTACAAGACCTATACAAATTGTTTTTTAGTTTTGAGACACCCCTTTATTTATATAGGTACCTAAATATTTTACTATATATTTTTTATATATATATATATATATATATATATATATATATATATATATATATATATATTGGTTAGCAAAAGTGCCAAAAGTGGTACTAATTAAAAAAAGTGAAAAAAAGTATTCGACATCTATTCCAGAAGGAAAATAATACCGAAATTCAGTTTTAATGCCTTTTCATCATTTAAAAGTCCGAATATCTTATTTTTTAACTCGATTAAGATGTACCTTAAATTTTTGTTCTACTTCTATGAACTGCGGAGATATTAGGTTAGCGATTTTAACCATTTTTACTCCTCTATCGTTTGAGTGCCCAAAAAATCCCTTCTTAGAGGATTTATTCATCTGGAGAAGAAGCTGTATATCGAATTTCAAGTATCTAGCTTAACACATTTGGGTTGGGCGATGATGAGTGAGTCAGTCACGTTACATATGTATATACATATCTATATACATCTATAATATATAGATGAAGTGATAGTACCCTTCATATTTATATATTTTTTAATTAAAATTAAGATATAGTAAAATTAAAACTAGAAAAAGAACCATGTTTTTCTTTAAATTGAATTTCTTTCTTTGAATTTTCTTTTCTAAAAAAATATATATATAACATTTTTTTAAATTTTATCCAAAAACATTGCTATTCAAAGTTTTCTTAAGATAAAAATGCTGCCTCGTACTCGCAAGTGATGATAATAAACTCACTGTTTCAAAAAATCATGATATTGCAAATTTCCAGTCCTTTTTTTAGAAAATAAAACGCCTACAATTTCCTAATGGATTTTCATGAAATGGATTAATGGATTTTAAAAATTAATTTAAGATTTTATTTATTTAAAATGAATCTAATATATCTCGAGCTACAGGTCAATTTTTTAAATAAAAAAAATTTTATTTAAAAAATATTTATATTTTCCTGAAGAAGCCACACAAGGAATATATCGGTTATCTAATAAAATTTTATAAACGAGATAAATTAGGTTCATTTTTTAAAAACAAAGGGTCGAAAAAATATATAAGAATGATTTCATTTATTATTAATTTTTTTATAAATTTTTTAATAAATATTTTTCTGTCAAAAACTTTCCAAATATCTCCAAATTATAAGAGAAGTACAAAACTTACACTAACTTATAAATCGAACAGCTAGCCCTCGACTTACAGCATTTTACATATGTAACCCCCACATGTATCCAAATTAATAAGGAACGCCCATACTGCAAAAAAAATATTTTTCTTTGTTGACCTGTATAATTATTCAAAACAATTTTGTTTATATTTATTTGAACAACGATCTTTTAAATTATTTTTTATTCACTCGCAGGTCAAATTCTTTATTTGAGCGATCTTTTGGGGAAACATTCTTAAACAATTATTTTAAAAATTTCATCCGTTCTGTTCACATTAGACCGACTCAGAGAAAATAATATAAAGATCGGTTTATTTTATGAAGATCCCTAAAACATTTTGATCCAGCGATGACCATTCGTGTGCTGAGCAAATACAAGATGAGAGTTTAAAAGTTCTCGAGCACTTTTAAGTGATTAAGGTTTGTATATTATTATTTTATATATTTATTTGCACTCTTAACTTTCGCTTTCAATTCATGTGTATTGTATTTTTACGAGAGTGGAACAATATATCCGTGACTTTCTGAACTTCCTCCGTATCTACCTAAGAATCAGCACTGATCCTGCCAAGCAAAAGCTGTCGAATTCTGATTAAGCTCCGTCTTCGACTTTGTGTATGACTTGTTGTTAGTAGCTGCCAGAAGCAAAGTTTTATTTAAATTATTTATTAAATATTACAAATGCAGCTACATTATTACATCTTAATTTAATGACAAACACTAACAAAAATATTCACTCGTTATAGTGAAGCAGACGAGAGTTTTTGTTGGTAATCGAATCTTCAGGCCCATTAGGCGGAAGAAGTCCTGATTTTTAAGTAGCAACTTGCGAAGTTTAAAAACTCGTTGATTTATTGAACCACCCTCATGCGATTTTGTTATAATACATATAAAATTTACACTAAAGGCGTAAATTAATTATTGAAGTATGTACCGGCGTATAAATATTGAGATTCTTTGTACGTTTTAGTGCTCTCATACAAATGTTTACAATTATATTTAAATTAAATAATAAATATTGAAAAAAATTTTGTTTAATTATATTAATTTGAAACAGCAACCTTTTAAAATTGTTCTTTAAATCATTCACAGGTGTGTTCGTAAAATGTAAGGCACCTTTTGATGAATAATTTTCAAACAATTATTTTAAAAATATCAGCCGTACTCTTCATATTCATATCGACTCGCAGGAAATTACGGATTTGGTGACACCCACAGCTTATAGGTCGATTTGCTTTATGAGGATTCCAAAAAAATATTAGAGGTCGCCTAACTTTTACCGCCCCTTTTTTAATTATAAAGGTTTGTATGCTGATTTATTTTATTTTGATGTTTTACTTTCGCTTTTAAATCATGTGTATTGTATTTTAACGAGGGCGGATCAATAAATACGTGACTGTTTGAACACCCGCCGTAGCTACTCAAAAAGCAGCACTACTCCTGCCAAGCAACAGCTGTCAGTAGCAACTGTAAAATGCTGAGCATGCTCTGTCATTAATTCTATACCTGGAAGACTGTGAATAGATCCCAGAAACAAAATTTTTATGTTATTGCAACATAAGTTAGCGATCATATTAGTCTTTGCCAATATGGTCTACACGTCTAATCTCTGTTAGATTAAGATTATTACATTCGTTTTCGAACAATGTGCTTATATTGTTCGATAGCGAATGTCATAATCCTGAACTAAGGACCCTCTGCGGAATCCACTCATTCTCGTAAGCGACGATAGACCCCAGAAACTTTTGTTGGCAATCAGACACACATGGCCACTTTGCGGGAGAAGATCTGATTTTTAAGTAACTACGAGCGGAGCTCAAAAAGTTCACGTATTTATTGAACCACCCTCGTATACTTTTAATACAATACATGTTAAATTTTCACTAAAGGCGTAAATCAATTCATGAAGTATACTTATGCGTATAAATATTGAGATTCTTTGTACGTTTTAGTGCTCTCACACAAATGTTTAAAATCATATTTAAATTAAATTATAAATTTTTAAATCGAGTTTGTTTAATTATATTGATTTAAAACAGCAATCTTTTAAAATTTTTCTTTAAATCATTCGCAGGTCTGTTCAAAAAATTTTAGCCACCTCTTGATGAATAATTTTCAAACAATTATTTTGGAAATGTCAGCCGTACTATTCATATTAGATCGACTCGCAGAAAATTATGGATTTGGTGACACCCACAGCTTATAGGTCGCTTTGCTTTATGAGCGCCTTGTTTTAAATAATAAAGGTTTGTATGTTGAATTTTTTTATTTTTACTTTCGCTTTTAAATCATGTGTATTGTATTTTAACGAGGGCGGGTCAATAAATACGTGACTGTTTGAACACCCGCCGTAGCTACCTAAAAATCAGCACTAATGCTGCCAAGCATCAGCTGTCAGTAGCAACTGTCAAATGCTAAATTAAATCAGTGGTCTAATCGTCTTATCTTTGTTAGATTAAGAATATGACATTCGCTATCGAACAATGTGTTTATAATGTTCGATAGCGAATGTCATAATCCTGAACTAAGGAAACTCTGTGGAATCAATTAATCATCGTAAGCGACGATAGGCACCAGAATTTTTTGCTGGTAATCAAACCAAAAAGCCCATTTTATGAGAGAAGTTCTGATTTTTAAGTTACTACGATTGGAGTTCAAAAATTTCACGTATTTATTGAACCACCCTCGTATAATTTCAATACAATACATCTTAAATTTTTACAAAAGGCGTAAATTAATTCATGAAGTATATTTAGGCGTATAAATATTGAGCTCATTTTATACGTGCATTGGTGCAGCTACAAGAATAAGAAACTGTTTGAATTTATTTCTAAATTTAAGAGATAATTATGCAAAACAATGTTTTATGAGGATTCCAAAAAATTTTTTGGGAAAATATAAAGGATTGTTGAGTTCTTTTGATTTGGATGCTTTACTTTCGCTTTTAAATCATATGTATTTTATTTTATTGCGCCGTAGCTAGTTAAAAATCAACACTGAGTCTGTCAAGCATCAGCTGTCAGTAGCAACTGTCAAATGCCGATCATGTTATATCATTAACTTTATACCTGAGATGCTGTGAATAACGCCCAGAAGCAAATTTTTATATTATTGCAACATAATATAACGAATACATTGGCAAAAGCCTTCACTCGTTCTAATGAATCAAATCAGTGGTCAGTAGTGTGTGTGTTCCTTCGCGATCACTTTTTCCATACAAAACGTTGGTTAATGCCTGGCTGGGAAACGTGATCGTTAAAAATATTTTTTGTTAGGCGATTGAGTGTTTGAATTGTTGAAATGCGGTTTCCATCCTTGGATGGTTGTATTTGGGGCGTTCAAAAATGTATAGATAAATTTTTTGTAAAGTTTCACATGTCTGAATTGAATGTCCGTCCAGGAGGGCTCAAATATGTATACGTAAATATTATTTTTTTGTAAAGTTTCACATGTCAGAATTAAATGTCCGTCCAGACAACCCTTACCCGGGCATCTCTATCCAATCACCACCACCCGAACACCCCTATCCAGATACAACTATCTGAACATACCTACCCGAACACCCTTATGCGGACCCACCTACTGGAATGTGGTTGTATGAAAGCGTTTATGTTTGTTTGACTGTGTTGTGTGTATAGATCTGTGTTTGACATATTGCATGCTCATGCAAAAATCAAACAAACCATAAAACCATATTAATTCTGGCGCAGTGTTTTCTATAAAGTTCGATATCGAAATGCTGTATACATGAGTGTATTTAAAATATTTACCCTTGTCAATGAAATAAACACATTTCAATTTTAGTAAAAAATGTATAGTATATTTATATAATTCTTATTCAAAATTTTATTTTACAATTAAATCTTAACCAAAAAAATATATGTGTATTATATATTATTAAACTTTATAAAAAATACAATTTGACATTTAGATAAACTATAGAAATTTATTATTTTTCTTGCTTCTTCTTGCAATTCGAAATTTTTTCTTTTATAATTCACACAGCGACAGGTATCAGGTCCACATCCAGTAGTTTCTTTAGACCAAACGCAATCCTCATAATGTTCACCAAATTTATTTTTATTTATTTTCATGTTGTTTGTATGCTCCAAATATGATTGACAAGTTCTTGTTTATGTTCGTTGGAAATGATGTTAGAGAAATTTTTTAAGAAATTATATATTTCAACATGTATATCAAATTCGTAATGGAAGGACCCCATGCAAATAAAGAGCATCCTAGTTCCTTCTCGATGAAAAATTCCCGTTTCAAGGGTTTTCAGCTCTCTAACTATAGTGGAAGTGTCCCACAATATTGACGAGTCAGTGAATTGGTTCTAAAATATCTCGGGAAGCTTTTATGATAAAACTTTCAAATCAATTCATCTAAGAGGTTGTTAATTACTGAATACTCATATGTAATGTTTGTGCATAATCTTTAACGTTAATTGTTCTTGTATTTATATCATTTATACCCCGACTAACTATACGACTTGATTTCTTTTGACAATCGCTTTCATACAGAAGTATATCGTTACCCATTTCATCGCTATATTCAGAGCAATAAATATTGAGTTTGCGATAAGCATAGTTACTGTAATATCTACATCGCAGTCTTATTTTTAAATCTTCATATTTTAAGTTGAACTTTCAATAATTTTGGTAAGCGATATACTATACCCACTGTATAAAGATTAGAGATGATATGATAAAAACATATTAACATTGCTTCCTTACATATTCTAAAATAATTTCAATTCAAGTTCTTCAATTTCACAATATTGATATATTCATTACTTTGCCTAAATAAATCATAAATTAAATAAAAACAAATCAGTTTTAATTAAAAAAAACATTTATATATATATATATATATATTACTTATCTTAATATTATTTTTACAATAGGTTTTTTATTTCATTTATAAGAGGAATATATTCAAACATTCTATAATGTATAATTAAACAATATGCAGATGTTCCGGTTGGTATATTCTTAAGCGTTTTCAGTTCAATACGAATATCTATTGGTCCAGTTTTAACAGTCTCATTTTGATGTGTTACATATAAGATAATTAATTATTGGCGCTATTGATTTAAAGTCTTCTCGTGATAGTAGGGGATGTGGATCTCGTGAATAGTAGCTTTGTTGAAACTTTTGATACGATACATATCGTATAGTAGTGCAAACCGATTTCTATCATATTTCAAGTTTAGATCATCATACGGATATACGTCAGAGTTTAGATGTACCTTTATATATATTTAGCCATTTATATGATCCTTGATAGCTAAACTCTTTCCACATCCTGGTTTTTATTGTTCTATTAAATCGTTCTACTATTGATGTTTTCAAAACATTAAATGTTGAATAATGTTTAATTGGATATGATTCCATTAATCGTTGAAATTGATTATTATAGAACTCTTTACCATTATCTGTTTGCAAGTTTTTTGGATGACGATTACTATTATTAAAAATGCTTTTCATAGCATTCGTTACATTTAAAGCAGTTTTGTCTTTTACCGCTACAGCCCATGCTTTCTTTGAAAATGAATCTATTGCTTGTTTATGTAGCTCATCCACTACTTCTCTTTTATCAATATTCATATTATATAAATGTGTATTATTCTAATCGTATAAACATATTTAAAACTCATTTAGTAAATTATTTCGTTTTTATGATTATTATGACCAGCACCTTCTGATGAAAGAAGTAAACGTAATATGTCAACTAATTCATTAGGATCATCCCAATATATATATATATATATATAGTTGGGTTTACTATTGACTACAGATTTTAACAAGAGTCCACTGCCCTTTGTTAATATCTTATTAATTAACTTTTTAATTACATGTTGATATTTATATGAATTTGAACTTTTTATTTGAGCTTCTGCTTGAAACTGACGTTTGTGTACATTTGTAATCATTAAGATTTCTCTATAATTCTCTAAATCTTTTTCAGTGTAATGTAAAGGTTTTGAATGAAATAATAATTGAAATAACCCTTGTGTCATATTCCACTTTGTACTTCCCAATTGAAAATAGTTGTCATCATGAAATTTTAGTTTGTTATTTGAATATCGCCAATTTCCTCTTTCGTCTATGTTGAAGCCATAAACTTTATCTATTTGATTATTATTTAGAAGCAATTTAATATTTTCTTCAAGTGTAGATTTAGTTTTATTATTATTATCATTTTCAATAACTTGATTATAATTATCAGAATTTTCATCGAAACTATTATCATCTGATAGTGGTGTAAGTGTTGTATCTGTTTTATCTTCATTAGGTTGATTGTATTCTGATTTATAATTATCTGATCGATCATCATCATCTTTATTTTTTTTGATTTTTAACTTACGTTTAGTCGTTTTTTTAGATATCATCTCATCTTTCAACAACATTTTTGATTGATAATCAGCAATTTTTTCACTTATCATATTCAAAGGCTTAGTTATGGGTTTAAATGAATCTTCTAATAAATTCTGTTTATCTACTTCATTTAATTTTATGTTTTTTTAATTTTTCCTTTAATATTTTTCTTGTCTGAACAATATCTTTTAACAATTTATTATTCATTTTTATCTGCTTTATATCTCTCCTGTATCTGGTTACAAATTGCTTTATATCAGATCTGTATCTGGTTTGTATCTGGCCACGGTCTGTTTTATATCTGGTTGCGATCTGCTTTATATCTGTACGAATTCGTCAAAATCTTTTCTATATCTTCCTTTATTTTTAGGATCATCCTTGCTTACAACTACAAATCCATATTTATCTTTCCAACACTCCCACTCACGTATTAGATGTTTAGGAATTTTTGTATATGTTTGACATAGATAAAAACAATCAATATGCTTGTGTCTGTCTACCCATTCAAAAGTAATCTCTTGTAGTATTTTGCTTTTCACAAATGACGTCATCGAATATAATAATAGAATTTTGCTTCAATCAGACTTAGAACTTTTTCATTTCCCGAAAACGTAAACAGAACTGAAACCTGAAAAAATAATATATTAAATAAAAACACAATGATAAAAACATTTTTTTAAATAAATATTGTTTTATTATTAAAATATTTCTTTTAGTTAATAGAATGGATTTGGATATGGTTTCAAACCAAATCTATTTCCAATTTTTTTATAATAGCTATAAGTTTATAGAAAAACTTATTAAATTTTATAACTGAAACCTGAAAAAATAATATATTAAATAAAAACACAATGTTAAAAACTTTTTTTAAATAAATATAATAATATAAATATAAAATATGGTTTTAATCCAAATCTATTTCTATTAACCACTGGAGTCTGGATGTATTTCACCTGTGTTCTACACATTGCGTATAATGTGCTTCTGCATCTTAAAAAACACTGCAAACAAAATGTATGCATACAATTTGTATACACAATTTTGTTTCCTTTGTGTTTATGGAAACATATGGAACATTTTATTTTTTTTTCATATAATTTTTTAAAGAGGATGTTTTCCTCTTTTTTTATTTTTTTTATAAGAAATTTCTTAATTCTATTAATTTTTTGAGTGGTCTCAATCACCCTCTTTTGATACTTAGCCGCCTTCTTTTCATTATCCTTCTTCATTTTCAACAGGGTTTTCATTTCATTTATATGATTGTGGTATATGTCTTCTTCATCGATATCATCATCATCATCAACACCATCATCATCTTGAGGAGGAGGAGGAGAAGACAAACGGGTTTCCTCATCGTCCTGTTCATCTTGGGGTAGATGTGGCGGAGGGTGAGGAGGAGATGAACGAGTTTCCTCACCGTCCTGTATTACAATTACTGCTTCCATGGCTTGGGTTGACTAACTTAGAATGATTTTAATAATTAAAAATAACAATCAAATATACTCACGCAAAAATATTAAACTCTACCAACAAAATTTTTATAAAGTACACATTTCTAATTCTGACGCAATATTTACGGATCGGACGTAATAAAAATTAAAAATTGTTTTTACTTAAAATTGATAAGCGTTGTGGTAAAAAAATAAGTTAAAATTTCTAATTCGTACGCATAATTCATATAATCAGTTGTTTTTAATTTTTTTAGTTTAAGACTATTTATATACTATACTAAAAATCTTTACGTTAATAAACATGCTGAAGACCACATTTCTAAATAAAAATATAAAAAAACAGAAAACGAATATTGTTTTTATTGCAAATTATATTTATTAAATAAAAATTTTAAATGTCCACAATTAGTTGTATTAAATTTTTGTTTTTGTTATTAATATCTAATTTGATAGTTAACCTATAGTTTGATAATTATAAATTGTAATTAGTTCAGCTTGAGGTCATTAAAAAAGCACACTAATTTTAATTCTGTATGTTTATTTATTTTTCAATCCCAATATTTCGATCATCTTCAAACAATTGATGACGTACTAAAACATGTTAAACGTAAAATTAATAATGAATTCAATGTAGATGAAAAACCATCTAAAGTATACAAAGTCACAAATTACATTCCTGGGTTTTCTGAGAGATTAATACACTCAAACATATACTTATGACAAAGAAAAAATCGAATTGGCTTTTAAAACCACAAATACAAATATGAAACTTTTCAGCAGAACAAAATCTAAGGTGGAAAATGGTGAAAAATCGAATTTAGTTTATCAAATTAACTGTGATGGTGACGGGTCCGATATATGCCAAAAAGTATATATTGGTACTACCAAAACTAAACTCAAAACGAGGACTCATTTTCCGAAAACGTAAACAGATTTATCCCCTTTATGGGATTAATCAATACATTGGTTGATATAATGATTAGGAATAAATGTAAATGTTTTTAAAGGTAAGACCATTAGGACTTTCTATTAAACTAATCATCACATTAGTTTTTCCGCAATTTGATGGTCCTACAATTAGTGTTCGTATAGAATTTGGTAACAATGTAGTATGTACAGTTTTTTGTTTATTTTCTTGCGTTTCATCTGCATTTCTTACAACAATTTGTTTTGCTTGTTTAATTAATCGCATATTGATTGATTGATGACTAAAATGTTAATGATATAAATTAACCCTTATATAAGAAAATTGCGTCATTTTTAATTAATTGCTTAAATCAGACGCACTTGTAATAAAAATGGTTATAAATTATAGTAAAAGTTATAAACGAGATCAGTAGTATAAGACTGGAAGAGGATTCGTCAACAACTTAATAAATAAATTACCAGTAGAACTACATTTACCTGAATATCAGTTTTGTGGTCCTGGTACAAAGCTAGAAAAACGACTGAAAAGAGAAGATAAAGGGATAAATTTATTGGATGCGGCTTGCAAAGAACATGATATTGTATACTCACAGTCAAATAATATTAATAAAAGACATCAAGCTGATCAAATACTAGCTGAAAAGGCTTGGCAACGAGTAAAATCTAAAGATAGTAATTTAAAAGAACGAGCACACTCTTGATTCGTAACGAATGCAATGAAAGCTAAAGTAAAATTTGGATTTGGTATGAAGAAAAAAAAACCTTACCAATTAAAAAAAACAGAAGAAAAAAAGTAACTGATAGAAAATTGTTTTCATTCACTGTGAAAAATACATTAAAACTTTAAAAAAATGAGAAACCTGTCAATATAATTGATGCCGTTAAAATTACAAAAAAAGCCGTTAATTGAAATTTTAAAAGGAAGAAGAGTTAATATTAGCATACCAAGAGTTATACCTGTACCTAAAATTGGTGGATTTCTTCCTTTAATTCCAATTTTAACAGCACTATCCGCACTTGGAGGTGGGTTTAGCTACAGGCGGAGCAGCTATTGCTAAAGCTGTTAATAGTATTAAAAATGGAAAGGAACAACTAGCTGAAGCTACCCGTCACAATAGATATATGGAATCAATTGCCATGGGAAAAGGTTTATATCTTAAACCATATAGATCTGGATACGGTCTTTATTACAACCCAGCTCCAAAAAACTATTAAATAACCTACCCAATCGACCACTAAGAGAATTTTTTTTTTTTTTTTTTTTTTTTTTTTAAAAAAGAGAAGTAACACTCAGGCAATTAGTATGCCTACCAACCCGTAGGTGTGTTACCTTCTTTGGGAAAGGGATAGTGAGAGAGGACCAGTGTTGCCACCTCAGGTGTAATTACACATATCATGTGTAATTTTTAGTTTCATGTGTAGCCCATGTGTAATTGGCTGCATGTGTAACTCATGTGTAATTTAAAATTTGTATTGTGATGACAACTGTGATGACGACAAACAAGGATTGGCTGTGATATTTAAATTTATTTATGAACATGTTTTGTATTTTTTTGCTTTACATATATTAATAGCCTATTTCTGATTTAAGAAAGAACGCCATCATTGATTTCGATTTCTTTACTTTATTTCTCATCGAACAGTGACTCGATAGACAACTCGAATGAAAACGTAAATGTTTTCATATAAAATCCGATGTGGTTGTGCTTTCGCAACAAAATTTTTATATTTAATATAAATAAAGATAATTTAAAAATTATCTGGAAATAGCTGTCCAACAATTTAAATTCGCTTGGGCCTCCCACTCTTACTATTTGTTAATGAAAAAAAAGATTAGTACTTTTGTTTGTATGCTATAGAAGAAACATATTGACACTATCTGTAAAGTAAGTTCGAGTATTGTGGTATAGAACTAGAAGCTGAAAAAACCAGGATTGATGAATTCAAGATCTCAGAATTCAATAAATAATTTGATTTGCTTTTTGGAAGCTATGCAAAGAGGTGGTAATAAAAAAATTTAATAGTCGTGTGATTTACTTTTTTTGGGTTCACTGAAAAATGTCAGACATGCCACAGAAAAGTGAAATAAGGTAATGAGAAACAGAAAAAAGGAAAAAAAACGATATGTTTAGATAAAATAGGTATTTCATTGGCCTGAACAGCATTAAAAATTCTTATGAAGTACTCTAAACTGTTAAGCTTAATTGTATTCCCAGTTACATAAACAAATTTGAGACATTTTTTTAACTACCCGAACATCACTTGTTACGGTCATATATCCATTCAAAATCACCATGGGCCACTCACGCTAATGTACAACATTAACAGAAAAATTTATAACCCACCAATTTTTTCAATTGCTGGTTTATGGGTTTTTGCCCTTTCACTCAAATATTTATAAAACATGGGCTCCAAAGACTCTTTCACTTTCCTGAACGTAATCGAATTAAGCTTCAAATCAAATAAAAATAGGTATTCCACATTATTCGAACTTACTCTAGACGTGGGCAGATGATTAAAAGTCACAGACTAAAAAAATAGGGAAAACCAAAAGAGTCTTAGAGAGACGGGCTTATACAAGACGCTGTTTCTATCGCCAACTGAAGCACCCGTGGGTAAAGTGTTTGGTGTAAATCCACTAATCAATTGATGATTATTTTGTTGCAATGGTGGAGTCACCAACTAGGTGCATTAAAGCTGTTGCAGTGCTTACACAAAATAGTAACCCGGAAACTTCCAAGCACAAAAAAACTATGTAACAATGAATACTTGTGGCCACAAAATGGCCAGCAAATATATAGAAATTATCAAAAAATGTTACTGCGACAAAACATAACCAAAATTTTTTGAGTGATAATGAGCAAAAGGCGAAATCCGCCGACAGCTAAGAGTAGCAAATAAACTTGCGGAGACAGAAAAAGCTAATTCTTTAAAAATAATGGCTGATGCTGGTGAGGTGCAAACTGAATCAGCAAAGAGGATGGCTAACGCCGCTGAAAGAACAGCAGCAGGTTTAATGAATTAGTTAAATCCACAATGAGGAAGAAAATATTTGAGAAAATTTTATAAATATTTTTTTATTATTTTATTGGCATACGTATGTACGTAAGCTAATGCGAATGAAAGTGAGTGCCAATTAGAACTCCAAATTGGTCCGAATTCGACCGAGTGGCTTTCATTCGCTTAAGTTTACTTTCTTAAAATAGAAATAGGCTATAAGTTTTTGTTTGTGATTGTCCTTTTTACACAAAACAAAACTGTGATATTTTTAAAGAGAATGATGTAGAATCGGTCTAAAGAAGATTAATATATCTACAAAAACAAAAAAATTTCCTGAAGAACTTGGAAAGTACCAATAATAATAAATAAATCGGAATAATATATAAAAATATTGTTTTATTAAATGACCTTGAAAGCCCAAATATTGAAAATATATTCATCATAAAATTATGTTGGAATTACATCAAAAAGGTCAAATATTTAATCTAAACAAATCAAAGCACGTTATATTACAAAAAAAAGAAATCATGTGTAATTCCTACTTTCATGTGTAATTTTGGCATGATGCATGTGTAATTTAACATTTCGTTGGTGGCAACACTGGAGAGGACAGATGGTGAAAGAGAGAAAGCTTAATTTTTACAACTCTGATATTGCGCGTTGTGTTAGTTTTTAGATCAGTGTTGCAGCGCCTCTGATGTCAAGTAGGCGCATTAAATGTGTTTTAAGCTGTTGTAGCCATTTTATTAATTATTTTACTTCGCCGGCGATTTTGCTACAATACCGACGAAGGAGGGCGCTGTGGTGTCCGCTAGCATACACCAGTATCAATTGCTGCCAGAACTGTTCAGTGACCAGTGCTATGCCTTCATCACTTAAACAGTCTGACAACAACAAATACAATCGCATACTAATGCACATCTGAAAAAATGCTGGATGTTATGACTTGTCTGAAGCTGGGCTCGAACCCACGTTCTTAGACATTATTTGCTTTGCAGTCAACGCGCTAACTACTTCAGCCAACAGAGCACCCTTGGATATAAATAAATATGATAAACAACTCAAATATTTCAGAGGAGCTTTTATGCGTGATCGTTTACCTAAAAAACCATTTGCGGAAGAATGTGGTATTGTTAATCTTGATGAATTTAATGGTCCTGAAACTCGATGGGTAGCATATTACAAAAATCATAATAACAAAGAATATTTTGATAGTTTTGGAAAGTTGCAACCGCCACTTGAAATTATCAATTACTTAAAGCCACCCATTCAATACAATTATAAACAAAAACAAAAATTTAATACAACTAATTGTGGACATTTATGTTTAAAATTTTTATTTAAAAAATATAACTTGCAATAAAAACAATATTCGTTTTCTGTTTCTTTATATTTTTATTTAGAAATGTGGTAGAAATGTACATAATTTAAATTTCACTTCAAAATTTTAAAATAAAAGATAATTTATATTTTCTATAAAAATTTTCAATTGTATTCAATTGTCAAAATTATTTTTAACTGCAAAGTTTAAAATCGCATGATATACAGTCAAATCCCGTTAATTCGTACCCCGATAAATCGTAATTCCCGATAATTCGTAATAAACTGTCGGTCCCTTGAAAAAATCTCGTTAATTCGCAAAATTTCCATACATTTTGGTCCCCTCGCTAATTCGTAATTTTTTTTGAAAATAAAATCTTCTTTACCTCTTATAAATCGTAATTGTTTGCTAACTACCACTTATAATTCGTAATAAAAACAACAGAAACATGAAAAGAACGATTTTTTGTTTACCGCTATTTTTTTGCGTAGGTTTTTTACTTTTGCTTGCGTGTGTGTTTATTTTCTTAAGATCAGTTTGTTACATCAGTGTAAATGCTTACCAGATCGTACACTTTGTTATAAAAATGAAAAATGTCATGGGGGTAAGCGCAGTGTGACATTATTATTTGCTGTAAACATGGATGGTACAGAAAAGCTTAAACCCCTTCTTATAGCAAAGTCAGCAAAACCGAGGTGTTTTAAGAACATACATAGTTTTCCAATGGATTACCGGCACAACAAGAAAGCTTGGATGACAACTGACTTATTTAATGAGTGGCTTCAAATATTGAACAATAGCATGATGAGTCAAAATCGAAAGATTTTATTGTTTATTGACAATTGTACTGCCTACAATGGAGAGCGTAACTTTAGCAACATCAAAATAGAATTTTTACCTCCCAACACTACATCTGTGCTGCAGCCTCTAGATCAAGGAATAATACAAAATTTTAAAACATTATACCGCAAAGAAGTTGTTGTAAACATGTTAAATTGCATAGACGATAAAATAGAATACAAAGTTACGTTGCTTACAGCAATGCATACTGCTCATAAAGGGTGGGAAAATGTCAGCAAATCTTGCATTCAAAATTGCTTTCGTGCTTGTGCTTTTAACAAGGATTTAAACTGCGATTTATCTGCAGACACACAATTAAATATTGAGTCCGACTGGAATCGCATACCTTTCAACTCTGAAAATGCTGTTTCATTTGAAGAGTACATAAATGTTGATAACGACTTAGCTGTTGCAGGTACGTTGGAAGATGACGAAATCCTAGAAGAAGTTACAGCTAACAATATCGAAAGTGATGACGAAGACGCTGATGGCAATAACGAAGTCCCCTTAATGACGAATAAAGAGGCAAAATTGGTAATTAATAATCTAAGATTTTATGTCTCCAATCATTCTGTGAACGAAGAAATTTTTAGTTCCTTAATAAAAATAGAAAATACCTTGGACAACCTCCGTGAGAAAAGTCTGAAACAAATGCAAATCACTCATTTTTTTTAAAAATTAATTTTAGATTACATTATCTTATGTATTTTAAGTTAAGAAAATGAATTTGTCAGTTTTATTTTTTGTTTGCTATTGAATTTACATACATATATGTACTTATTTTAAGCTAAGTAAATGAATTTGCTATTTTATTTTATATATTTATTTTATATTTTATTTTTAACAATTGTTTTTTATGTTTTTTTATCGTTTTATTAAATAAATTGAAAAACCCCGTTAATTCGTATTTATTTTATTTTAATCCCGTTAAATCGAAATCCCGCTAAATCGAAAACCGCTATAATTCGTAAGAAATGGCCAGTCCCTTGCGATTACGAATTATCGGGATTTGACTGTATATGTAAATCCTGCGCGACGAACCCTACATTCGTACGCGTTTTCACATTAATATAAGTGTACTTTCGAATGGCTTAAGTTATAATTTTTTTAGCAGGTATTTGTTGCGAAATAATTGATCACAAAGTTTTGTGACGCACGCTGCAAAGCAAATAATGTCTAAGAACGTGGGTTCGAACCCAGCTTCAGACAAGTCATAACATCCAGCATTTTTGAGATGTGCATTAGAGTATGCCATTCTATTTGTTGTTGTCGGAGTGTTTAAGTGATGAAGGCATAGCACACTGGTCACTGAACATTTCTGGCAGCAATTGATACTGGTGTATGCTAGCGCATACATCACAGCGCCCTCCTTCGTCGGTATTGTAGCAAAATCGCCGGCGAAGTAAAATAATGAATTAAAATGGCTACAACAGCTTAAAAACACATTTAATGCGCCTACTTGATATCAAAGACGCTGCAACACTGATCTAAAAACTAACACAGCGCGCAATATCAGAGTTGTAAAAATTAAGCTTTCTCTCTTTCACCATCTGTCCTCTCTCACTATCCCTTTCCCAAAGAAGGTAACACACCTACGGGTTGGTAGGCATACTAATTGCCTGAGTGTTACTTCTCTTTAAAAAAAATAAAAATAAATAAAACGCTACAAAAAACGGAAGTAACTTGGAAAGTTAAAGTTTGTTTTCGTAATTTTTAGTGAATTTTGCATAATAAAGTACACAAAATATAGTTCCTAAAAGAAAGATGAATATAAGAGAATTGTAAAATAACTTATTTGCAGGCAAAAATTTTTGTGATTTTTTATTAAAAAATTTGAGCCCTTTGTCACGCAAGCTACGTGACGCTCGCTATATTTTTTCTATTTCATTTTCTATTCTGAAATGTTATACCTAACTTCAATGTTTCCAAAATAGTAAAGACAAATTTTTTTACTAATGGCATTTTCTTTTCTAAAAAAATGCAATATTTTTTGCCCTTTTAATTGAAAATTTGCAATATAATGATTTTTTGAAATAGTGAGCTTATTAGAAATTATTGTATGTATCATCACGTAAGAGGCAAGACTTTTGTCTTAAGAAAACTTTAAATAGCAATTTTTTAATAAAAAGTCAAAGTAATATTACATTTTTTTTAGAAAAGAAAACGGCATAAAATTCAATGTATAAAAATATGGCTTTCGATCGGGCCATCTTTATTAACACTAAAGTAGTGCTATGAATACCTAAAAATGTTTAATTTCTGGTATGAAATTAGCAGATCTGAGGTAGGGTAGGATTCGGTAATAATTTCTGCATTAATGATCATCGAAATACATTTATTTTATTCAAAAAATTATATATCTAGTCAAATATTCCTTAAAAAAACACATAAAAAATAAATTGAATAAATTTAAAAAATTTTTGGTTGGTGGACTCTTTCTGTGACTTGTCCATATTGTATTTGTTCAACAATAGTGTATTAAGACGAAATTTTTACTTTTCCACTTTTTATGAAAAATTTACAGATAATATTTATGTATGTATATTTAACTGCTGTAAAAAATTCGTATTGTTTTGTCAAGATTTTGATAGAAAATGGAAGATTTAAAAATGGTTGTATTTTTCATATGTATATCTTCAATGTAAAATCAAAAAGTATTTTTCTTCTATTGAAAATTATAAAATTTTGAGTTAATACATTATTGTTAAATAATAATCTAATAATCTGAAATCCAGTTTTAATATGTAAATTATATTTAATTAATATTTAGCCGTAATTAGTTGAACTAATTATGTTTAAGTTGAAAGGAATTGTTTGGCTAATAATTTGAAGTTATTTAAAAAAATCGGTAAATTTAGATTTGAACTTGAGTCAAACAATAAATTTTAAATTCATTTTTATTTTCAATTTTTAATCACCTACATAAATATTTTGAAAACGATCACGGGAAAATGTTTTACAGTTCATAAAATGACGGAAATTCTACAAGCAGTAAAAATATTATTGTTCGACAGACTGACTACCTGTGCAAAATAGTACCTATTTTAATGGAAACCCATGAAAACAAACACATACATACATACTATACATGTAAATATAGCATTTCCCCAGAACAGTCTGCTTTTTGTTAGATATGTATGTACATATATGTACGTTAAACTCTTTGGTACATACTTTAAGACCTTTAGATGTTTCTCCTCTTTAACTAAATGTAGAGTTGCTTACGTTCCACACAAACATATAGAATAAACATATAAAATTAAGTGTTTCTGTGTTTTTCATCTAATTAAAGTGGATTTTTCCATGGAAACGACCATTTGTACCACATCGCTCCTTTATTGCAACGTAGGCATATCTCAAAAAACTTGATTTTTGAGTTGCGAATGCAGAAATATTCGTGGTATCGCCGCTCATTTTGTGTAAAAAATTTTTAAAAATATTTTGTTTATGCAGCTGTTGAGCGGAGAATATTTTTTTATTTTTCCATTGGGACGTATGTAATTTAAAAACTTTAAACTCGTTTTCTAAAGAACGATTTTTTTGAGATATGACTACGTTGCAATAAAGGAGCGATATGCATCGACTTCTTAGTGCCAAATTATCGTAAGCAAGAGTTTATTTAAAACTTGTTTTGTTATTAAAATTAGAAATTGTTTTAAATTTTTTTTACTAAAAGTTTTCAATTGACAAAATAAAAAGAGAAAAACTATTGTATAAAAATACAAGGTATTCTCACGTAAAATTTTTCGATAAGAATGGAGATTTTGAAGTTTTTTTTTTATAAGTAAACATTTTAAAAAAGCTTGCTACATGTGAAAAAAAGCAAACTATTCATAGTAATTTTACTAAAGTTCGTGTTGTTTGTAATATTAACTTTCATACACTTAAAACAATTTGATCAATTATTTGATTAATTAATAGTATCTAAGAAAAGCAAACTACGCATTAATAAACCTTCTTGGTACATTATTAATACAGTCAAATCCCGTTAATTCGTACCCCGATAAATCGTAATTCCCGATAATTCGTAATAAACTGTCGGTCCCTTGAAAAAATCTCGTTAATTCGCAAAATTTCCATACATTTTGGTCCCCTCGCTAATTCGTAATTTTTTTTGAAAATAAAATCTTCTTTACCTCTTATAAATCGTAATTGTTTGCTAACTACCACTTATAATTCGTAATAAAAACAACAGAAACATGAAAAGAACGATTTTTTGTTTACCGCTATTTTTTTGCGTAGGTTTTTTACTTTTGCTTGCGTGTGTGTTTATTTTCTTAAGATCAGTTTGTTACATCAGTGTAAATGCTTACCAGATCGTACACTTTGTTATAAAAATGAAAAATGTCATGGGGGTAAGCGCAGTGTGACATTATTATTTGCTGTAAACATGGATGGTACAGAAAAGCTTAAACCCCTTCTTATAGCAAAGTCAGCAAAACCGAGGTGTTTTAAGAACATACATAGTTTTCCAATGGATTACCGGCACAACAAGAAAGCTTGGATGACAACTGACTTATTTAATGAGTGGCTTCAAATATTGAACAATAGCATGATGAGTCAAAATCGAAAGATTTTATTGTTTATTGACAATTGTACTGCCTACAATGGAGAGCGTAACTTTAGCAACATCAAAATAGAATTTTTACCTCCCAACACTACATCTGTGCTGCAGCCTCTAGATCAAGGAATAATACAAAATTTTAAAACATTATACCGCAAAGAAGTTGTTGTAAACATGTTAAATTGCATAGACGATAAAATAGAATACAAAGTTACGTTGCTTACAGCAATGCATACTGCTCATAAAGGGTGGGAAAATGTCAGCAAATCTTGCATTCAAAATTGCTTTCGTGCTTGTGCTTTTAACAAGGATTTAAACTGCGATTTATCTGCAGACACACAATTAAATATTGAGTCCGACTGGAATCGCATACCTTTCAACTCTGAAAATGCTGTTTCATTTGAAGAGTACATAAATGTTGATAACGACTTAGCTGTTGCAGGTACGTTGGAAGATGACGAAATCCTAGAAGAAGTTACAGCTAACAATATCGAAAGTGATGACGAAGACGCTGATGGCAATAACGAAGTCCCCTTAATGACGAATAAAGAGGCAAAATTGGTAATTAATAATCTAAGATTTTATGTCTCCAATCATTCTGTGAACGAAGAAATTTTTAGTTCCTTAATAAAAATAGAAAATACCTTGGACAACCTCCGTGAGAAAAGTCTGAAACAAATGCAAATCACTCATTTTTTTTAAAAATTAATTTTAGATTACATTATCTTATGTATTTTAAGTTAAGAAAATGAATTTGTCAGTTTTATTTTTTGTTTGCTATTGAATTTACATACATATATGTACTTATTTTAAGCTAAGTAAATGAATTTGCTATTTTATTTTATATATTTATTTTATATTTTATTTTTAACAATTGTTTTTTATGTTTTTTTATCGTTTTATTAAATAAATTGAAAAACCCCGTTAATTCGTATTTATTTTATTTTAATCCCGTTAAATCGAAATCCCGCTAAATCGAAAACCGCTATAATTCGTAAGAAATGGCCAGTCCCTTGCGATTACGAATTATCGGGATTTGACTGTATTTTACTTCTGTAGATTTCGAAATAATTTGAAATAGAGTTCATGAAAATTACTTACTCTTGTATTGCAAAAATTATAAAAATTCGCCAAAAATTGCTAAATTCAGAAACAAACTCTAACCAAAGACTATAGAATTATAAAGATGTTGCACTACCATACATTGTTCTGCCAATGTTAAATTTTTGATGGGATTTTGCGAAAATCCCCTTGTGTATGACTACAGTAATGCCTCGATTTACGTCGTCTCGATTTACGTTGTTTCGATTTGCGTCGTCAAATATTTTGTTCCTTTCAACTTCGATTTGCGTCGCCATTCGATTTACGTCGTCTCAGTTTGTATGACTTATGTATGTATGAACTACCACGGAATTCCATGTATGTAGGGGAATCCCAGTTTTTAATTTAAACGTTTAAAAATTTTGTGTGTGCAACAACAACTAAAGTATTGCCTCTCATGGACAGGTCGTGTGTGTTTGGCAGCGCGTCGTGTGTGTTACTTTTTCAATCTGTTTTTGATCGTCGGGCGCAACGTTTAAGTTTTTATTTATTTTATGAATTTTGCTTTTAAAATCGAAATTTTTTAATATTGAATTGTTGATATGTTTGTTATTTGTTTTAAAATTCTTATACGAATTAAATGTTTATAACAAATATTCTATGTACAATAAAAGACTGAATTACTTGTAATTTTTAAGTTTTTTTTTATGAAATTAAGTGAACGTTAACGTATGACCAATATCAAATTCGATTTACGTCGTTTCGATTAACGTCGTCAATTTCCGGAACCAATCACGACGTAAATCGAGGCATTACTGTAATGATAGAATTCTCATCAACGGAGAGCAAAATACCAAAATGGAAATAAACTCTCAGCAAAAACAATTAATACTTACAAGCATTGTTTATGTATGTGTGTTTACATTGCCAATATATTGCCCAGCAAGCAAACAGGTTTTCGTTCAGATAAGTATGTACTATTTAAAAATATGTGATCAAGAAGCCTTTTCTTAGTCCACTAGCATTTAAAAAACAATTAATTTCTTTTGACTTTCTAAACAAGAAAAAGAACAATTATATTATTATAATTCTATAGTCTTTGCTCTAATACTGATTAAAAGTTGCTGAAGAAAATGGCGAACATTTTTTTAAAAGCACAAACTTCAAAATTAATTAAAATTGCTAAGACTAAAAAAATATAAATTGCGAAAATTGCAACAACAAAAATTTTCAAAATTTGTTAAATTCGAAAATAACCAAAACTCAAATTAGTAATTTTATTGCATCTGCAATACAATAACTAATTGGGATAAAAACAATACAGCATCATCGATCCCAACCCTTCTAATCATTAGTGGAAATATTAATCGATTAAAACTATGTTGAAAGCGATCACTAAACTAGCTCTATCTGCTTCCACTAATATTTTTGCTGGATTTTGTTTCATTTATATTTGAAATTAATAATAGTTTTTATTTTGTAAAATAAAATAATTCAAATAACTAATATGCAATTACGGTATTTTAAAAGCAAGCAATGTAGTTTTCGCTTAGCTGCCAGATATCCTTTATTTGCAGATTGTAGTATGTCAGAAAGTGGAACTACCTTAAATTCTTCGCCATGAAAATTTTAATTTTTTCAGAACCGAAAAGCACTGAAAGGCCGAAATGTATGCATAAAGGAATAAAATCTATTTAAAAAAATCTAGATAATATTGAAACAAAAACATCTGAATATTATTTAAATAATACGAGGAAAATGCCAAATGTAATTTGAGTTGAAAGTATGTACAAACATGCATATGGAGTTGTAATGAAATGCATATACATATGTATGTATGTATGCATGTACATATGTATGTTTATTGTAGGCCTCGGCAAAAATTTCTTTGAAGAAATATAAACCACCAAAATGGAGAAAAAAGGCCCTGAAATAGAATAAAAATACCAAAAAACATTTAAAATTATTTAAACAGAAGAAATATTTAACTGGAGGACGTGCTTTAAAAACAGTCATATAAACCAAAAAAAATTCAAAGAATTAGACAAATTAAAGCATAACGAACGACCTACCTGAAGTCTTCTACATACATACATACGGTTCATGTCGTTAAGAGATTATTAGCTAGAATATCTATAAGAGACCCGAGTTGCATAAACAAATAAAACCTTTTTTTCTATTTCATTTTATGTCTCGTCTTTACATAAAACTAATGTGTAAAAGATGTGCTGAACAATCCATCAGATAATTTTCCAATGAATTTCTTTGTGTTTATAGCATAATTTCAACAAACTGCATGTAAAAATGAAAAATTTTAGTGCATTAATAATAAAATTCGTTTCGTAGGAGGGTTCGTTTGTGTTATATTTATCCATACTTTGTTTGAAATGCAGGTCATAAATTTGTTGTTGTTTCAACTTTACAAGCTGCATCTTAATATATGCCTTAAGACATTTTCAATAATTTCGAAAATAAACAGTAGTCCTTTAGTTGTTCAACACGAAACACATGCGCAAGAAATGTGTCGGTAAAATAAAGACGCTTTAAGTGATACAGTTTGGAAACTAAATTATTTTCAAAAGAATTTATAATAAAATATTAAAAATGTTTAAAAAGGTAACAGAAATTAAAAAAAAAGATATTAAGAAAAATAAATTAAAGATAGTTTTGATATCATAGGCTTCTCATATAATCGTGTCTCAAAATATCCTGAATATCTAACTTGAGTAAAGCGTAAATTAAAAAGAAAAAACACAAATTTTTGTGAAATAACCATAAAAACCGTCACAACAAGATAAAAATTAAATAATTTTCTCAGCATACAACAAACAATTCGAAAAAAATATGTTCTTGTTAAATATTGTGATTTTATAAATTGTATGCACAACTCCACCTTATCAGTAATTTAAAGGAAATGTTTTTTAAATTTCATTAAAAATCAAAAAATGATTTTTACGCGATTTTCCAAAATAAAGTTTTCATCAAATCTAAAAGTTTTGAGGTCCTATGAATCTATTCTGACTGATTTACCATGATGTCCTTGTGTACGGGTGTGTTTGTGTTTAAATATACATACATAAATCTCACAGCTTTCGAACGGCTAAAACGATTTAGAATAAAGTTTGAGACGTTTTAACTTCATTTAGATTTCGTGATTTCGTCCGGTAGATTTTGAGATTTTTCAAAAAATATAATTTTTATAAGTAATAAAGTTATTATAAGTACCGATCGAATCTAAAATTTAATCAGCTCTTACCTAAAAAAAAGTATCGATAGCCGCCAATTTCGTTGTTGAAAAATAGTGTTTCGTTTTTAAGTACAGCAAACATTAGTATCAAATCGATTTTTATATTTCTTAACTCTTGTGGAGATGGAAAACTGCGTCGAATGTCACAAATTTGATCTAAATTGTTATAAGTGGTTTGAGAGATATCGTTGTCGAAAATCTTTAGTATAAAAAATTATCGAAAATTTTGAGAGATATCCTTCAAAGTCTAACACGCTTCTCATATTTTTTGTACGAATAATCATTAATTGTATGGAAAAATAATAAAATATTTATTCTGAAAGTATGTTCGAAATTTCAAAAATATTCTAACATTATCGGTTTTATAAATACTCAACACTAAATTTAGTGAAAACTTTCGTTATGCCAAAAGGACCAAATCCTTTAGATATTGTTATGATCAAAAATTCGAAGTTGGCTTTAAAAATTAAAAATAACCAGACTGCATGAGCTAAATATGTATAACAATATGATTTTCAATATTTATAAATAATTCTTGAAGGCCATATTGAAGACTTAATTGAGGGTTGGATTATGGATGGCAACCGAACCTCAGTTGGGTCGTCATTTTAGAGATGTCAACAGGCAACTGAGACTTGTTACTTTCAGTTACTACTTAGTACTTTTCTGGCAACTACGAATTTTCGTTTTCAAAACTTCGAATTTAAATTCAAACTGAGAACAAATCGAAATGAATATGAGTTATTTATTTATATTTTCTCAATTTCAGATCAAAAGATTAATTATGTACATACACATACGTATTTAATTTGTAATAATTCAAATTTCATATTTTTCATTTGCAGATATTTTGTTTGATTTTAATACTAAAATTAGCTCAAGCTCGTTATGGTTATGTGCCGAAATTCTATGGCCAAGATAGTGTTATAATAGTGGATACAGACAAAATGTTAACACAAAATAAAAATGCAGGCTTCAAGTATGCTAATAAAATAAGAATGCCACCGCCATTTCCTCTATGGCGAAATTATCCACGTTATCACATCATTCCACCACCGCCGCCAGGGCAAATATTGCCTATAAATACGTGGAGTGAAGCAGCAAAAGCAAAACCGGGCTCAATTTTCTCTGCAACATCGACCACTTCAACAAGTACTACAACTACTACTACCCACACAACAACACCTAAACCTACAATATCGAGCACTACTTTCTATTCGCCTCTTTTGGCAGATAATGAATACCCCGCCGAATTGTTGGATGTAGCCCAAACCAAATTGGGACTCAAAAGTCTTGAAGAAATACCCAGCATTTCGGAACTGGGTCAACTTTTGGGCACTAACAGTGCAGAAGAAACTCTAAAATACATAAAACATTTAACGTCAAGTGAACAGGGAATTGCCTTAATGAAAGCATACATTGAATCCACAGATTATACCGATAATACAGCAGATCCGGACAATAAAAATTATGATTTAGAAAATGAGCAGGAGGACGAAGATGAATTCGATGATTTTGAAGACCCGCTTAAAGTTAATGATGAGGGTTTAATCGTTATAACAGATGAGGACTCCAATGATGATTATGAATTAAATAATGAGAAAGAGCAAACCGGGGACAACCCTAAAACCTCTAAAAACATGCCAAAGCTACTTAAAGAGCCGAAAACTATACAAAATACAGAACTGTCCGAAGATAAACCCAGTTTTATGGAACGTGTAGCCAATTACATGAATTTAAATAATTTATTTCACAAAACTGAAGTAGATGATGAAAATAAGGAATATCAACAGTTTAATAGAATTACAGAAAATGGCAAAAAGGTGTCAAACAAAAAAGAAAGCCCACCTAAAGAATTTCTGGAAAATCAAACAGAGTCCGAAATAGCTAAAGATCTCGAAGCAAAAAGTAACAACTTAAAAACTCCCATTTTAATAACAGAATCCATACCCTATAATTATCCAGTACCAATTAGAATTCAAACATCTACTACCGCCTCAACATCATCCTCTTCATCTAATACTTCTCTGGTTCATTTAAATACTCCTAAAATTCTAATACCCCATGTACAACAAATTTCTCGTGTCACCAAAATACCTTCCAAGCATATTGAAGATTTTCTGGCTGGCAAACCGAAGCTTTTGGAGTTAGCCACTAAAGTTAGCCGTTTTCCGATTGGTCACGATCGCAATTCACCCATAGAGGCTCAAGTTTTGGCAGCTGTGCAAAAGGCCTTCGAACAAGACGAAGATCTAAAAAAACTTTTAAGTTCTACAGCTACTTTAAAGTAATTAAGTTTTAGGTGCGTACATAGAATAACAATATTGTATATATATTTATTCTATATATACGTATATATATTTAAGGAATAAAGAACAAAAAATATGATTTTATTTTCTTCCCGAAACTGTGACGACTTAATTCTTTCTTTTATTTAAGCTTTAGTTTTTTATCTTTCTATCTTTTTTCATTCATAACAAATAAAATTCTTAAATTTTATTTATAAAAAGAAGTAATTTTTATTAAGCAACTCAATAACTAGACTTGTTAATAAGAGAACAAAAAATGTTAACAAGTTTAGTTATAAGTCTACATTATTAATTAAAATTCTTTAAATAGATTTGTTTATTTTGCAATTATATACACATAAAACTTATAAAACTAAACAAATTACGATTAATCGCAAATTTTCAATACAATAAACAATAAAAATGTTGTATTGAAAAACAAATCTTGTAAGAGCAATTAATATAAGCTCTGATAAACATGTCGACCCCTTAGCGTTAAATTATCGTTAGCGAGAAATTTTGAACTTTAATTTTTTTAACGTAAATTTACAGCCTTTTAAAGTTATAATTAATTTTTATATTTAATAATGTTTAGTTTTAGTATATAAATAAAACAAATTTTGAAAAAATGTCACTTAAGATAATTTGACGATAAGGAGTTGATATATGCAACAAAGATTTCAACCCAAAACTACTTTAATATAAATTTTAAACTTTAGTAAACCAGTTTACTTAAGTAAAAAATTTGCCTTCATTTTCAATAAATTAAAAACTAATTTGTGGAAATTTTCGCAATTTTGTCAAGAACAAAATTGACTTAAGATTTTGAAACACCAACTAAAGCCGGCCTTATGACACGGTCATGTAATTTGTAGCCCAACTTGGTAACTTCTACGATAGTATCGGGTGCAACAGTAGTATCGGGCTATTAATAAAAGTTTTTAATAAGTAACTATGAAAAATAACGATACAAAATATACATACCTTTTGAAATAAAGCTTCATGCAAATTGGGATTAAATTTTTCATTTAATGGATTCATGGGTTCAAGACCATGGCGCTTAAATACTTGCAAAAGAGAAGCATTAGTCATGGACAGACCCTCATATAAATTCTTTAAGTGAGGATTAGTATCGTTTAATTGATCTTGGGGTACCGCTTTAGTTGCATGGCCCAATATATCCGCAACTTCCAGTAAATCTTTGCAGAATGATTGTATACCAAAGATTTTAGCATCGGCTATTTGTTTGTTTAAACGGACTCTTAAATTTTCACTTTCCGCCAAAGATCTCCGATATTTGTCCAATAATTCGTTATTTTTTTCTTTCAATTCTGAAACTTCTTTGTTTAATGACTCCACATTACCGGCCAATTTTTTTAAATCATCACCATCGCCGGTAGCATTTTGTTCTGTTTGTGTCGTTTCTTTTTCGGCGGATTTCTCATTGCTATAACTTCTGGAAGATGTGGAACAAAAACTGAAGCAAAGAATTTAAAACACATTCATTCAAGATTTAACAAAATTTTAAGAAGTTAATTCTTTGGGTTAAATTATTACGTCACATTATGTTAATTCACGTTTACAAATTCTCTTTCATCATTATCAGCATTTGTTGCTGCCAAAGTTTAGTTCAGAAATTCAGGG
This sequence comes from Gymnocheta viridis, assembly GCA_956483585.1. Taxonomy (NCBI): domain Eukaryota; kingdom Metazoa; phylum Arthropoda; class Insecta; order Diptera; family Tachinidae; genus Gymnocheta; species Gymnocheta viridis. Next base: position 96,793,817 of record OY101441.1, on the reverse strand, counting down.
AATAATTTTGTATTTTACAAAAAACTTACCTCTTCCAGGGTTTATTAGCTGCAAGCAACGAAATTATCTTTTTATTTTGTTTGTTAACCAATTGTTTTGTAGACATATTTGTGTTTTAATTTATAAAATAATTAAAGTCCTTAATATCTCTCGGCTGCATGGAATAATTTTAGCCGCACGCACAATTTTTTTAATGCTCATGATTTTGACATTTGACATGGTTGTGTTTTTATTAACAGAAGTTCTTTTACACGGCAACACTAGAATACATGTATGTTACAGCAAAAGAGAGATGCCATACAGGAACAAAAGAGTGTGTAATAAAATACGTTAACATAAAAGATTTTTTAAATTTATAATTAGCCGTACACATTTGATATGAAATACAGTTAAAACATGATGTTAAGGCTAAATAAGTAAAATATTGTTTTGTTATTAAAAAAGTATTTGGGTAAAGGTTCCTTTCCTTTTGATTTGCATTAGTAGCCCTAGTGATATGCGCATAGCAGCTAGCTAATGCCCCTCAATAATCGATTTTAAAATATATTTAATTAAAAAATCATGTATTACTTGTTTGGTAAAAAGCACGTTAAAAATTAAAACTATATTGTAATGCAATGATCAAAAAAAATTCAATTTAGTTTTCTTTGTCGTATAATCTTAGAAATTATAAATTTTGGTAATCCTTTGGAAAAAACATATTTTTGTTGGTTACGTATCCATACATCCTAGTGAAAATTCAAAAAAGAATTTTATCAGATATATTTTGACGAAACTTCTTAGTCGGTTTTCTCTATTCCGACTTCTTCGCATATGCGCCAAACCAATCATGACCTGACGATATTCTGACAAAAACTCAAAAAATACAAATTTCGAGTTAATACACTACATATTGTTAACCATGTGCGATGTGCACTTTCAAACTTTATATGTATATTTTTCCATTATATTATCACCAGCCAACTGTCCGCTATTGCTTATTTTATGGTTTACTTTAAAAAGCCAAGGTTATATTTGCATTTAGTTATAGTTTAGTAATTTAAAATTGTAGGCGTGGTAATTTAATCTTAAATTGTATAAACAAGGATTTAATTGAAGGTTTTTATTAGAATGCTTTTCACAAATTTGATATTTATTGAATTTTTATGTGTGTGGCTGAAAAAATAGTAATGCATTAATAAATTTATCTAAAAAAACTATAAATTGCGTTTCAAAATCTGTTACATTATACGTGCAATTCAACGATTGCAGCAGGGAATTATACTAAAAAAATGTTATAGTAAGGCTTAACAAACTGTTAGTAACATTTATTTATTAAACTAATTCCAACACTACGAAACTGTCAATAACCGGCAAATTATGTAGAGTAGTCGCAGCTAAACACAGCAACTGACGTTTCCTCTGTTAAATGAAATATTTTAAAATCATTAAAATGCTCATGCAAGAACTTGTTTTGCCTAGGTAGGGTATTCATTTACGGAATCATAATTTTACATACTTAAATGATATTCAGTCAACTTTTTTATTTGTATGACGATTAATTGATCTTTTATAGCCACGAAAAGCAAAATTAAGGCTAACAAGAATAATAAAAAAAAGTTGTTTAAAAATAAACAAACAATGACAACCCAACAATTGTAAATAGAGTCAAACTAAAAAATGAAGTGAAGTGTATCTATAACACTTAATATTACTATAAATCTTTTTTTTGCTTTATCAACAATTTATTTTCCAACAATTCATTTAAACTTGAACGTGACAATCATTTTTTTTTTGCAAACCGCTCGCCTGGCATCTGTTGAAACTGAAAATGAAAAAATGCGTTGATATTATTATATATATATTATATATATATTATAATATATATATATATATATATATATATATATATATATATATT